>CM034147.1:859496738-860137122 GCA_019776745.2 Taxus chinensis
CCGATGCAACATTGTTCTCCCTTGACACAATCCCTAGTGAATACATAGATATTTGGAATTATCTGAATGAATTCAAGTTTCCTGATGGTGCCAATGTAAAGACTATGAGAAAGATTACTCAAGCCAGTCGTCCATATTCTATTCTGCATGAAGTATTATTTCGAATAGGACCTGATGGACAGTACAAGAGGGAAGTTGGACGTGATCAAGGGAAGGATATTCTAGAAGAATTCCATAATGGTACATGTGGAGGGCATTTCTCTGGAGAACTTACAGCAAGAAGGATCTTGGATGTAGGTTATCACTGGCTCACTCTTTTTAAAGATTGTTATAATTATTGTAAGACATGTGATATTTCTGAAACACATGGTAACCGTAAGACTTCATCAGCTCCATTATGCCCTATGCTTCCACTTGGTCCCTTTGGAAAGTGGGGAATAGACATTGTAGGTCCACTTCTAACTACCTCACGCCAAAATAAGTATATTGTAGTTGCCACAGATTATTTAACCAAGTGGGTTGAAGCTAGGCCATTGAAAACAACTTCCATGGAGTAAGTGGCAAGGTTCATATATGAACGCATTGTCACTAGATTTGGTTGTCCATTAGAAATTGTAACAGATCAAGGAAGCCACTTCATTAATGAGGTGGTAGAAACCCTAGTCAATAAGTTTTCTATTAAGCATAGGAAGGCAACAACATACAAGCCAAGCACAAATGTATAGGTGGAACGAACAAATTTTGTGTTGTGTCAAATTCTAGAAAAAGATGCAACCTTGCAGGTACATAAATGGGATAAGAGGATTCATGCAGCATTGTGAGCATATAGGGCAACATCAAAGTCAGCAACAGGATACTCCCCATTTCAGTTGGCTTATGGCATTGATCCAGTTCTTCCTATTGAGTTTGATATTCCCACGGTCAGAGTTATGGAAAATGAAAGGATGGATGAAAGTGATTCAGTAAAAGAAAGGTTGGTACATCTTCATTTGCTAGAGGAAATGAGGGAAATAGCTAAGGATAAAAGCTATAAGAAGAAAACGAAGCAGAATGAATACTTTAATCAAAATATCCGTTGGTCTCCATTTCATGTGAATGACTTGGTTCTAGTATATGATTCCAGATACAAAAAAAAAGATAGAGAAAATTTCTTCCAAAATGGATGGGGCCCTACAAAATAGCAGCTGTGCATGAAAATGGTACTTACCGACTGGAGGAATTGAATGGCACTCTCATTACGAAATGGGTCAACCATGACAAGTTGAAGATTTTCCAAGCACCAGAATAGTCTACTCCAAGGACGGAGTAGAAGCTAGGAAGGGGGAAGATGTCGACACTAAAATTTTCCTCCGTAATTTCTATTTCATTAATGTATGTATTAGGAATATGATGTTTTTAAGTATAATTGATAGTAGCGTCTGATAGAAGATAACGGCGCTTCTAGTACGATGCTGCCAATAATGTATAGTACAGTAATAGTCAAAAGTATAATAGGAATGTTGTGGTAAAAAGTAAATATTTGTCATAAGTGGTTCGGTAATGTTAAAATGTCAAAGTTGGGATAACTAGAGATGTAGAGTCTACATGATTAGGAATTAGAAATATTATATTGGTAATAAGGACAAGGAGTGAGGTCATAAATATTTTGTGTGTAAAAAGTCTAAAAATGTGGAACCCATGTGAAATGATAAGGTTTATCTTATCTTAAAAGATAAGCTTACATGTACAGATAAGAGTTAAGGTATGGAATATGATTCATCAGAGTGGATTTCTTATCCTATCTTGGAGATAAGATGGATAAGCCTGGAAGTTCTATAAATAAAGAGGCCACCCCCCCTCATTTAGCATAGAAGGAAGTAGTGAGAACTATTGTATGAAGTGTGTAAAGGAAGCCATCAGTTTAAAGGTGTGTTGAAGAAGCCATTAAGAGGTCTAATTGTAAAGTTTCTCCCTTAGTCTTGGTGAAAGGTAAGTGAAGTCAATAACACTTGAAGTACCTCATGGGTGAGATTGTAACAATTTCATGTTAATATTATAATTTACTCTGATATTTCAGATTTATCATCATTCCTTCTTATCATAGTCTATGGTATTCTTGTGTTATGTTTGTTGTTGTGTTTCCAGATTACATCCACCAAACTAAAGGTTGTGCATTAGTAAATAATCATGGCACGAGGAGTTCCCGGTGAAGAATTATCATAGTGCCAGATTGGTGATGACAGGCCCTAATTGAATCCATCCAAGGGATGAGATTTATCCCTAAAAAAATTATGTGGAGAGTCGGTGAATGGAAATTACCTTTGTAATTTAAATGGGTTAATTTCAAAATATGGGTTAACTTTTTAAGGGGTTACTTTCTGGGGTAGGGAAGTGTTCATTATCCTATGCCAATATTTTAGTAAGGGACCTTGCTAGTTGTTTCAAAATTGTAGAAATTAAATAACATTGGTATTTAATTTCATTGGCCACTTTTACCCTTGACACCCCATGGGGGAATATTCAACTTCAATAGGAATTACTTTTTTATTTAAATAATCGTTAGGGAGATTAAACATGCTTAGTCAAATCAATGTATCAAAGTATAATGTAGATTTTAAATATTGTGTTATCATGGAAAATTATTTATTAAAATGATTGCCTTCGAAAATTTAATGTGGCAATTGTCATTTTCAAAAACTTTTTGTGGGAATGCTTCTAAAAAATTGTTCCATAATTTTTCTAGTTAACCCTAGGTTTTTTGGGTCCCGTGCGGGTGTTTATAGCTGGCGTTACAATAACCATATTTTATATCGATTGTGGAAATACTGTTTTCCTTCTAACGTGAAAGGTTTACATTATTATTCGTTATAATAAGTGAAATGGATGTCTGACATGTGCATGTGTTCTATGATCCTCATGATTATTTTATTGTGTGTTTAATCAAATTTGATCTCTTTATTATGTATAATTTGAGTCTAACAAAGGAATGCCTATGCTCAAAATCAAATGATTAATGATTTATCTCTCTATTATATATACTTATAGTATTTACATGTCCAAATCAAAAAATTAATCAAAACGGTCCAAAAACATGTGCTCTCAAAAGGTGGTCAACATATATGCACCCATGGTTATCAAAAGGTAAAATTAAGCTTATTATGTTATGTAAGGGGTCTAATCAAAGGGACCAAGAAATAATACAAGGATCAATTCAAATGGAGGTGTCCAAGCAATGGATGGTCAAGATGTATTTTTCCATAATTACCTTATATTCCTCGAAGTTACCTTAAAAATTCCCAAGAATCTCATGCTCATGGAGATAAATTAAAATAAAGACATGTATATTTCAGACGTGAACAAAAATATAACAAGGTATTATCATGCAAATTGAGGGGAAAAAGTACATATATATAGATGTCAACATCATATTCATCACATAGATCATGAAAGGGAATATGTTTGGCATGTCATGCACTAAAAGACAAAATATCTAAGAACAAAAATAGATGTCACATCAGAGATGAAGAAGACCCTTTGAGATGCTAATTACCTTTTTTTTCCAAATAATGGTACTCTTTTTTTGCACATGCCTACAGGTGTTCCCCACACATTGGGTGAATATTTTGCAAAGTATTAAGGATAAAGGAATTATTTTTTTCTCATACAGGAAGATTAATTTTAACATGTGCATCCAAAGGGGTAGAATTAAAGAATTCCTAAAAATATCATGGCAGGTGGATCAAGTTGAAAGTTTCACATCTAGTAGAAGAAGACAAATATTACATATACATTAGAGAATACTTACATAGCAAGCAATGGCTATTATCAGCCAAATTATTCATCCAATTTTAATAAAAATAGATCAGTCAACATCACTTGGACTGAAATTTTTTTTTGTAACTAAGGCTATTTATCCCTCATTATAATCAACATTTCAATTTTTATCCCTTTATTTATTCATGATAAAGGGGTAAAATTAGCAAGCATGGATGACTAAAATTTTAAAGCTATTTTTAGGATGGAATGGTAGAATAAACTTGCTACCTATAATTTGCAATTGCAAGGCACAAGGGGAAATTTTCAGACATATAATTGCTTGTTGGTGTGAGTGATCCTTTGTGTCCTCCACTCACATATGGAGGGAAATCTCACATCGGTGATATCATTAGGGTTAGCTTGTGTGTCATTCCATAGGGTTACTTAGCATAAATAAATTTTTACTTATTTTGCCCCTTGAATGAGATCTGATTTTTGCCTTTCCAATTATTTGTAGTGGTGTATATCTAATTATTAATTCTTGTGAATGTAAATTTCGTTATTAATCATCTTAATTTTCTGCAAATAAAGTAATTTCGACATAATATTAGTATGCATGTTTATCTCCTTTTTTGTTGTGATTTATTCCCTTAATACACAAAGTATTTTGCCTTCATATTTTGTTGAAAACCATTGGTTCGTGCATCTAAAATTCATTCTCAAATTTATTTTACATATACTCATTCAAATCCCTCAACAATTTTGGTGTATCACCCCATTTTAATTTCAATTACAGTCATCTTTTTCCACTCAAAACCCCAAAAAGTTAGTATAGGATACATTAACAAGGAACCATCCTTAATACCGGAGACTCACCTGAACAATAGGTATTCCCATAGACCTGAGGTGTTTCCATTGTATCTATGAGAGTGAGAGATTCAAAGCAAGCTTACAACCCATGTTGTCATATCTCAACCAGGGTGCACTTTTAAGTGATAATAGGAGGTATTGTGTGTTTTTGCAGGTAATTGTATCACAATAATCAAAATGGGGTTAGGAGACCAACCACAATGGAATAATGGATGGACATAATGATGGTAAATATGGAAACTTCTATAATGTTTAATGTTTGATTATTAGTTATTTATGGGGTCTCCATTGTAGGGATGACCTAAAAATGTTACCATGGGATATGTGTGTAATTATTTTCATTTTATTTTGTGATGTAATTCATTTAATAATTTTTTATTAATGTACCTTAATTAAGTGAATTAATCAAGTTTATTAATTTAATTGGGGATGTGAAAAATGGGGCCATTTATTAGTGTAGTTGGTCCTTTGGATTTTATGATTCATGCTGAGTGTATTTGAATTTGAGTGTTGTGCACCCTACCTTACTTCGGAAATTTGGATTTGGGCTTAAGGGCTATTTATTGAAGGCTTATGGCACAAGTTAATCTTGTCCCACACCTCTTAATTACATATACCAGCTATAATTATGGGTTAAGGGGTAAAAAATAGACCCCATTATGTGTTTTGTAAGGTAAAAAGTGATATTTATTGCTCTTTTCTTATATGGGTTTTAAATTATGTCCTTAGGGGTTGTGGGTTTGGGCTGACTGTGTAAGAAGCTTGTCATTTCTAGTAACCACAAGTTTAATATGCCTTGGGGTTGAGGTTTAACTTGTGATGTGGAGTTGAGGATAACTGATGTGCAATCCTATATTGAGCCACCTCACCCTCATCTTTCCCTTTTCTATATATGCAAGTTTAAGTGTTTGTTTGGGGGTTACTTCATTTTATGGTGCAATTATATTACTAGAGTCTGATTTAGCTTGAAGGAGCTTCGAGTTTTATTCTTTAATTAAGTTATTAATATGGAAAGGTAGGAACTACACCCTTGTTTTAAATGTTTTCTTTTATATGTTTGTATTATATGCAAGTGAATGGTTTGTGTGCTTGTTAGGATCATGGGTAGAATGCCTAACTATGGTGTAGGAGAAGGATATGTGGATTTTCTAGTGTAGGGAGGTATAAGAGTTTTGTTTCATATTTTAGGGGGGAGTTGGCTTGGGTGCCCCACCTTTGATAATAAATATGATTTCTTTTATTACTTAGTTATTTTGAGGAAGACATAACAGATTGTAGGGATGAATAAGAGGATCTTGAGGGCGGAATAAGATTTGTTTAAGGGTTTTGAGTTTTTTTTGGAGTGCTTTAAGGTGGGAACCTAATCCCATTGGGAGGCATAAGTGATCTCCCCATAGATTCCTTTCTCCATTAGATTTGAGTTTTCATACATTACATATTTTGAAATTTGTGTTTTTTTATTGTTATCATTGTGTTGAATGTGTGTTAAATGTTTGTTAAAGTGTGTATTGTGATGTGGAATCATGGTGTTAGTTTCCATGAGTTGTATACATTCCATATTAAATTTTGGTTGGGGCTCGAGTCTAATGAGGTGGATAGATTCTTCTCCTCAATTGATTATTTATTGTGTGGTGAGTGTTGCCTACTTTTCCATGTTTTGTGTTGTGATTGAAGTGAAGAAATGGTTAAGCTATTGTTGAATATTTGGAACTTGGAGCATTTGTAGAAGTTAAAAAGGAAACCCTTCATTCTATAAACTTTTCTTATTGTTCCCACTTAAGGTGGAAGGCTATCAATCTTGAATTTTAAAGAAACATTGTATTATATAATTTATTTATCATGTTTTAATGTATAAGAAAGATTTTTGTATTGTAAGAAATGACCTATGTTCAAAGGAAAAAGGAAAGTTCATTGTTACTTGTAGAATTTTGTAATATTGTAAGATGAAGGGAGAACTTGGAAGTTGTAAATCATTGAGAATGTATTCTTAGAAATTATGAAATGTAATATAGTTTCTTGTGATTTCCTTGAATAAATACTTATCGTTGTAATGGAAGAATGCACTAAGTTATAATGAATTATCTAGTTGAAGTATTGCATTCTTGTCGTGGAAAAGAAATAAACAATACTTAGAAATAGATTGAATTTCATTCCATCAATTGAGATTGAAAGTAATTTTATTGGAAACTAATTCCTGCAATTGTTTCTTATGTACTATTGAAGTGTGTGTAGCCAACGAGAAAAATTAAAATATGCATACATATTGTAAATAAATTTAAGCTAAGGTTAAACTCTTAATCACCCTAGAAAAAATTGTTTTTAAAAAAAATGAGCAATTGATTGTTTTGTTTGTGAATAACAGGACCCCGCCTTGTGCAGAGCGGCAGTCTCCAAACCGCCGACCTGATCAGAGCAGTTGTCTCTCAACAGTCACCTAGGCATGGGGATGGTTTATGAATTTTCAACCAGTTAGGGTAGTGATCACAGGACTACCAACCTAATTAGGGAGGTGGTTTCATCACTGTCGGTAGAAAAATAAATGTCTGCGAATTTATAAAATTGAATTGAATTTTACTAAAATAAGAACCTATAAAACATAAAATAGAAAACACCAACAAACCATAAGGAAAAAAATTCATTGTTTAAGCATGTTCATCCTTGAATGGGCATTTAAGTGTATTAAATATCATAGATTCAATAGAAATGGGTTTTTCCCAAATAAATAACTTAAAATGGAAATAAATTAATAATTATTCCAGATTATGGTGGAAACTCTTCAATAAAAAAAAATAAGATATTACAATAATAAATCAATAAATAAACTAAACTAAGCTACATCCAAATGAATCCCTCCAAGGTTTCACTCATTGCTTTCATGGCATACACTCGTCCAACCTACAAATCAAAGAAAACAAAAAAACCAAATGAGGAGGCTAGGGCATTGGAAAGAGGTTAAAAGAAATTTCATAGGGATGGTTAGGGTTAGTTTGGAACTCTAGGATCTAGTGGACACAATTGATTTAATCCAAGGGTTAGGAATCAACCCTATATTTGTTAGGTGAGATTATATATTATGAAATTTTAAATAATTTAAAGGTATGTAAAAATGGGGCCACTTAGTACCTTCGTTTGTTAAGTTAAATTTGTAACTCTCCTAGTATGTTTTAGTAAATGATTCCATGGACATTAAAGCTAATAATTTAAGGAGACTAAGGAAACTATGGATAAGATTTTAATAAATGTTGGTTTGAATGTTATGTTGAGAGGGGGAAAACTATATAACCAAGTAAAATAATTAATGGACACTATTTTAGAGGATTGTAACTGAAATTGACTTTAGAAATTGGTTAAGAATATTTAATTATTTAACTAGACTTGATCTATCCAATGTAATGTAGCAAATTGATGGTAGGAGTTAATTAAACGTATTATTGGGTTAGACACCCTTGCAATATTTTTTTTTAAAAAAGTTTTCAAAACTTTCGAGATAATTATTTAAGGTTTAATGTGGTTTTAGAACATTGAAATTGTGGGTATTACAATGATAGTATAGATCATGTACCTCAAACTAAAGGGCTTATATTGTTAAATTAAATTTATTTTTGAATTTGTAGTAATTCATTAAGCCAATGATTTAACTAATTCATGTTTATAATGCTAAGATAAAATATCAACCTCAAAGGATCTACTCACTTGTGAAACAAAGAGAAGAGCTACGTAATAAGAAAATAATAGTTATCCATGAATTTAAAGGAATTGAAAATACTTAAAAAATATTTGTAGCAACAAACGATAAGATGCATGTTTGCATGAAAAATTTCACTACAAGGACATACGATGAAACACATAAGACGTTATAACTTATCCAAGTTTGGAAATTGTGGAACAAAGAAATATTGTTTTGGTGGGTATTAGTGTTACAAGAAAAAATAAGATAAAATCCGTAGGATAAAGGAGCGTGAAAAATGCTGCGAACCAAAGAAATGTCCATGGAGCAAAGAAAAGTTCGTGCAACATACAAAAAGATGAGAAAGACTTGAAATGGATGTAGAACTAAGAAAAAGAACTGTAACACACAAATAAGACATAGAAGACCTAAGAAAGCCACACAAAATGTAGAAATTATACACAACAAACAATTAATCCATGCAACACTTGTGTAAGTTGCACAATGAGTAGAAGTGTTGCGTGATACTAGAAAATATAGATGAAGGTTGCAAATAATTAAAATGAACAGATCTAATCATAAAGAATTCTTGATAGAGATAATATGTCAAGAACAACATACTTTTTTATCATACATAATAATATAAAGCATCCAAAAAAATTGGATTTATCTTAATTCACATTGAAATAGGGCTTTTGCACCTTGTAGGACTTAAAAAGCCAGGAAACACTAGATAGGGTGTCATGGATCTTGAAATTTTTGAAGAACTTTAGATCTACAAGATTCTTTACACCTGTAAATCATAAAAAACTAGATATATTTTGCACAAGCATAAAAGCCAACTCCAATACCTTGTTAGGAAACATATGGTAAATAATGACATAAATTTATATATCCACCAAAATAAACAAGCTAAGGAATATAGGTTATGATTTGAACAACAATTCATAGTAAATTATATTACAAAATGAATAAATATTAGATTGAATTCAAAAACATCAAAGTAAATGAGCACATGACATAAGATTTAAGTTTGAAAACCGTTCAGTAAAAAACCATTGAAATATCACCTATATTTTGGCAAGAAAATATATTTCACCTATCACACCCACTATATTCTTGAATACCCAACAATTACACCTTTAATGAGGAATTATAAAATGTCATATACATAAGTTTGTTATACACTATTTTTCCCACTGTAAGCAATCTCTAATGATATCACCTTGATTTAGATCAATTCGAGTGGGCCTATTTAGGTCTCTCTTATAATTTACAAACAATAATGATGTAATATGTAGATCCCAATTATTATATTTTAAATAAACGTTGTATGTCATGTCTATTTAGTCTTTAGTAGGATTCTATTAATTTATTTTCCCACTTAATATTACAACCTCAACATTTTGTTTTGGTTTTCTTATAGTTTTACTCATTGTAATTATGAAATAGTGACTACTGTGATGCATCATTTATCCTTTGAGATAGTAAAATAATTTCATATTATGTGTTCTTGTTTAATGCTTGATGTTGTTTTCATTTTACCTACTGTATTATGTGCTTAGTTGTTTGAAAGAAAAATGAATCCAAAATTGGAAAAATGACAAGCCACATCATGGGTATATTAGGGTGTAGTGTCCACTTCACACTTTACGATTACCATTATAATGTTGTTGGAAGATACTAAGACATCCAAAGATTAGGATCCAATTGTCCTTGTTGATTTGGGAAAAATACTTCTTAGAATGAAATAAATTATCTATATATATCATAAAGGCCATGAGAATATTCATAGAAGCTTCCAACAGGTTAAAATTATATTTTTCTTCTATTAGTTTCTACAATAACTTCGTCATTTTTTTTGGAACTAATTTTTTCAATGTGTCATGAATTCCAACACCCATTCATGATTTTTTTGTGAATGAGATTTCCTAAGAATTCATTCTCACATTTTAAGTAAACAAAAAGCTTTCCTAGGGGGGAATACATCTAAACCTTCCATCCTAAAGTTTGAAAAGATAAATTTATCTATAACTTTTTTATTGATGAAATTACAGGGAAAATTTTAATACCCCTTAAAAAATATTCGTAGGTGTATCTCAGAAAATTGACTTTGTTACAAGTAAAACAACACATAGTGTATTAAGACCAATTGATAATTAATTGTTATGAAATTATTGGCAAAGTTGTACAAATTTTTATCTCTCTTGCTCAGTGGTCACCTTGCAAATTTGGAGTGTCTTTCATTACCCAACAAAACTAGGTTCTGAATCATCTCCCTTGACCTTAATGTTTGCTTTCTCTTTACGAAATTGGTCATTTGGATTGAATATTGACTCCAGTGTCACCAAACCTCTGCGAATATTTTTGTCCCGCAGCTACAGTACTTGATCCCCATACTGCTATTCTAATTTATCTTGATTCCTAGTTGAGATTTCAGCCTCTTCTTGTAGGAAATTTACAATTTTTTTATCATTTTCAAACACCTACCAACTTATGTTATTGTCTAGAACTGATGGCCTTACAATCACATGGATATGTGGTTGTGTTTTTTGGAGAGCCAACCAGCAATGATTGCCATTTTTCTAAATAAAGTTCACCCTAGAACATTTTTTTTATAATAATTATTCTTATGATGAAGTTTTAGATAAAATGTTAAACAAGTTTGAGAATTTTAATGCTAAATCCCAGACATATTACATCAAATTGGATAGATACAAAAAAAATGTTTTAATTGCAAATGCATAAAAATTGAAAGTTGTGGTGGGTCATTTTTTACACATGAAAACATGTAAAATTATAAGCAATGCAATAAAAAATTTAGAGCTTATCTACTAAAATTTTGATTTGTAGGAAGAATATGAAAATTTAAAGAAAGAAGCAATTGTATTTGATTCACATATGAAGAATGCCCACAAAATATTGAATGCATTTATATAGTTGAAGGAAAAAATATTTATTATTAATAAAAAAAATTATCCATTAAGAAATATAATCAAGGAGCATAAGATGGACCCAGATATCTTATTGAAATAAAATATGGATGTTGATCCATCACTATTTTTGTCATCAAATTTTATGAGAGAGGAGCACAATATTCTTCAAAATATCAATTGTGTAGTGCATGATTTGTAGCTATTAAAAGTTTTAGTAGAAATCATTATATAAACTGACCAAACTTTGACTCTTTTATAATATTAATTTTAAGATACACCTGCAACAGAAAATTGAAAAAAAAAAATTATTTTAACCATGTGACAGGTGTGTTATCACAATTCTAACATTGGCGTAGAAATTAAAAGATAGTCAAAAGCCAATTTTCTACTATTTATTCTGTGTGGCAGACGTAAGGAAAACTATGATTTTGAATCATAGGAAGAGAAGATGATTCTGTCATATTGTATTCTTATATGACAGAACTTTCTCGAAAGCTTTGAGAAGAAAGTGATAACCCAAAATTTTGTAATTATATTAGCTGACAATGGTTTATAAAAAAAGGTATTTCTTTATAAAGTAATCCATCTCTTATTAGAATGAATACAAATTTCATTTTCAATTGGAACTATATTTACTATTTTTTCACATTTTTGAAAGGTTTCAACAATTTAAGATGCAAACTTGTTATCAAATTTTTTCTTTCTTGTGAATGTTTTTTATGTTACTGTTTGAAGATGTAATGCATGGTTTTAAATGTTTGGTGTGTGTTATTTAGAGTATAAAAAGGATTTATGTTTCACCCAGAGAAAAAATATTAATGACATAGTTTTGGTTCTAAATAAATAACTATCCTTTTTGAAATAATAAAAATAAAAATATAAAAATTGACTTTGTTACAAGTAAAACAACACAGTGTGTATTAAGACCAATTGATAATTAATTGTTATGAAATTATTGGCAAAGTTGTACAAATTCATATCTCTCTTGCTTAGTGGTCACCTTGCAAATTTGGAGTGTCTTTCATTACCCAACAAAAATAGGTTCAAAATCATCTCCCTTGACCTTAATGTTTTCTTTCTCTTTACGAAATTGGTCATTTGGATTGAATATTGACTCCAATGTCACCAAACCTCTGGGAATATTTTTGGTCCGCAGCTACACTACTTGATCCCCGTACTGTTATTCTAATTTATCTTGATTCCTAGCTGAGATTTTAGCCTCTTCTTGCAGGAAATTTACATTTTTTTATCATTTTCAAACACATACCAACTTATGTTATTGTCTGGAACTGTTGACCTTACAATCACATGGATATGTGGTTTTGTTTTTCCTCTTTCGATACTATCAACCACATCAAATTTTTCTCCAACTTCTGCAATCCTTTCTGCAGTTTCATTCTTTTTCCTAGGTATGCACAGAATGTTGAAAGCTTCAAAGTATTAATTAGGTCCCATACCCTGTTCTTGTAGCTATTGAGTAGGTCATTCTTTGCAACATTTTTTTCTCTAACTTGATTCACAATTAGCTCACTATCACCAAATACTTGTAAAATTTTAATGCCTCTCTTTCTTTCCTAATGTAATCCATGGATCAAGGCTTCATACTCAGGTATGTTGTTTGAGCAAGCAAACTAGAAATGGAAAGCCGAGTAATATTTCATACCTTGTGGCAAAATTTGCATAGCTCCTCATTTTACGCCTTTTCTACTCCTTCAAACATCAAAAAATGATTGCCATACTTCATTATAATCATTGTGGTATGGCTTGGTGATGCTAGGAAGAGGTTGATTCTCTTCATGCAAATAATAGACTCCTAGCTCAGATTCTTCCATTGCTTTATAAGGATCAAAAGCATGCCTTTTGTTTTCTCATTCATCTAGACTCAAGTTTGGAATACTTCCGACCTTAGTATCTACCTCATAGGTGCTTGGGTAATCTTCTTAATTAAATGTTGAACAATTTGTGCTAATCAAACATGGTACATGAGGCTATATGTGAAAGTTAACAATGGGCTCAGACCTGATGGTTTCTTTGGATCCATACCTCGTCTTGAAAAGAATGTGTGACCAATCCATAGATAGGTACCCACTAATTTTGGCCATGAAATCCCTTGATAAACATAGTGCAAAGAGTGGCGAGAGGTCAATGACAGACACATCTTGCATGACTATGACATTTGGACATGCATGCCATGTGAGGCTTAACCCCTTAATGACCTCAACCGTTCCTACTGTTGTTCCATCTAGTTTCACTATTCCTTTTAGCACTTGCTCATACTCTAGACCCAAATGATCTACAATTTGCTTCAGCATCACAAAGCTACTTGCTCTTGAATCAATCATGTAGTTATGTATCAACTTATCTCCTATGATCAATGAGATATAGAATGGAGGGGGCTTAAAATTTTTACCTTGATGGCCTCCTCGATTTGATGATCCATGTTGAGCTTCATTGGTAAGTACCTTTTCTTGTTGATTGGGTGGCTGACTTGATGTTAACCAGTTTACCATAGCAGCTTGCAATAGGTCTCTTTGTCATGGGATAGCTAATGACTCCGACATTGAGATCTGTTTAAATTCATTTTCTTCATCTACTCAATTAAGTTGAACAAAGATGAACTATCTATATTATGTCACTTTCCTTGCACCGTCTTCTTTGGTGCATAACCTATTACAACGGGCACTTGGCCTAGTTTAGAAAGTGGCTTGGGCTGATCCTGCACATTAAGAGTTGTACTTTGATTGTTGACACCTTGTTGAGTGATATTGGGTTGTGCATCATTTGAATTTGATGACTGTCCCTCTCCAATAGTCATTTTCTTGGATCGTGTGTTGGTCGCTACACTTTAAGAAGGGAATTGGTTCACTCCTCAAAAATCTATAGCCTATCAATTGATAAGTGTGGTCTCATTCAGAGGTACTTCTCGCTGAGTTGATTCCTACTACTTATTTCTTTCTTGGATTGGTCCCTGTTTTATACCAATGGTTTATACCATCAAATCCTAATTCAATGTACCATTAAAACACATTGAATGATTATGAGGTTGATTGAATGGGAAACACCGGTCATATTCTTGAGCCATGTGTTGGTGCTCAATTTAATATAACCTTGTTTGTTTAAAATTTCTCAGTCCGCATCGTTTGAAGTATTCTCTATCTCCCTGTATGGATGTGTGAAATATTTATCCTTCATTTGGTTTCCATTGTTAGTCCTTTCCTTAGGTCGTGGATCACATTGAGTCCATATATTGTTTTCCACTTCTATGTCCATGAGAAAGAATTTGTAATTTGTGCGTGAATTCATGGTTTCCCCTTCCTTCTATTTTTCCACAGTCATGTTTTCCCTATCAAATCTTGTCTCAACATTCATGGAAACATGGTCCTTTATGATTAGATGTGGCCCGGTGGGTATATTTGGTGAAACTTGTCACTTTTGTCACATTTGTTAAATATTCCAAATTGGTCTCACGGCCCTGATAGTTTTTGATTGGTTATTAAAAAAAATGAAGAGGAAGGGAAAAATTCTTACATTCACCTTGAAGATGGACACGTGGCCATTTTTCAAGACAAAGGTAGAGAGGCAGATCATTGGAACATTTTGAATATTTTTTCCTTTTTGTGAAAAAGGAGAAAAGTTATAAATTGATCCGCAACCCTACAGATGATACAACGATGTCACATGTTTGATTCAGTATTTGAAAATTCAAAGCAAGGAACTAGGTCGATGGAGAACTTTTGAGTTTTTAAGCTCTATTTTCAAATGATGTAAAGATATAAAAGTGAGTTGTGACTCCGATGGCGTAACTTTGTCAGATCCTAGACAAGTAGAAGGCCCGTGCTTGTTTGAGAGTCCTTATTTAGAGATTCATACTAGAAAGTGCCAATGAGACATGTGGAAGCTTTTGATGGGCCTTCCCATACTCTAATTTTCAGCAACTGATGCATTTCTCTAGAGTCCTGAACACATGGAAGGCCCGTGCTCATTTGGGAACCTACCTCTGGACTTCACCTTTGTAGTTGCACCAAGGAAACACGTCGAGGTTTCCACTGACTCCCCTTTGTACTTGGCTGACTCAAACTCACAACACATGAATGCAAGAATCCATGTGAGGGCACTCATTTCTCAAGGTATATTCTCGAGGGTAAAAGGGATTACTTGTCACATCCATCTATATGGAGCCACTCGAAAATTATTAAAAAGGTGATTTCTCACATGACAAAATAAAAGAATGATTAGAGGGACTGTCAAAAATTTATGGCATGGGATCCCAGTCATGGTTGAGAGTCTGAGAAATGTGATCAGTTCATGATTTATCCACTTGGTAGCTTATGCGTGTAAATTTTTTAAACATCACTTTCTGAGACAAACTTGCAACAAGCAAAGGATTCCTCGAATATTCATCTCTTTGGGGGAAAAATTTGGGATAAGTGAGGAAGTAAAATGTGTAAATGTAATGAGAGTATTCTTGCAAATAGTCAGGGGTTAATTTTTACAAGAAAATTTGAGAAATTCCATCTTCCTAAGAGACCATCTGAGAAACCTGTTAATCTCTTGTGTTTTAGATTTGATCACATCAAGATGGTTGAAAGTGTACAAACATTGAAAAGCTCTAAGATTATTCAAGAAACTTTCCCCTACTAATAAATCTAATAGATCTCAAATTAATCTATTTTGATCTTGGGAAAAATTGGTGTCTTCTTTTATTTCAGAATGTATTGAAATGGTTTTGATGTTCCTATTGCAATCTTACATAAAAATCCCCCTGTATCACACAATATCTCATCCCTATGATAGTATAGTGGCATTTGTAATTTCGTTATGAGAATATCCTGCATCCTATAATGAAATAAATAATTTAAAATCACTTTTACTATCATTTTGATGATAAAGATTGTTTGTAATTCTATGAGTGTATCTTAGGGGTGATGAACCAAAGATATTTAATGTTTAATTGAATATTTAACTCGAGTATTTGTGTTGAATTGTTGAAGATTTTGTGAAACCGTGCAGATTTGGGCCTCCATTGATGCACACCTTGTTGAAGGAATATTTTTGCTATTCTGAAGCTTTATGTTTTTGAGTTTTCTAATTGTTGTAAAGGTTCTCAAAGATCTAGTGAAATCCACTTCATCTTCCTTAAATCCCCACCAAAAATTTCAAATAACCATGAATCCTACTTGAATTACCCCTGTTTGTGCTGTGTATCTAAAAATGAACAAATTCTACTGCCAAAATATACAAAAGTAAGTAGGTTTTTAAGTGTCTTTAGTAACCTGAACCTTGTTTAGAAAATATCTCCATTCTTTAGAAGTGACAAATCGTGAGATTTAAATTGTGGTTTATTGATAATATTTTCTCAAGGTTCCCCTAAAAATTGCACAAAGAAGGATCTCTTCATGTCCTTCACCAATAGAGGTTACAAAATGGGTCCTCTCATGCTAGTTGAAAGGCTATGACCTAAAATAGTGAGAATAGATCAAATCCTTAATGAAGGTGCTATCCATTTCTCCAATTCTTGAGTTAAAAAGAGTTAGCTGAACCCCCTCCCCTACTGTAAAATGACTTTATACCATGATTTTTCTGTCTTTAAGTATCTTGTTTAATCTATGATGTTGCTCAGATTCAAAGGGAGAATCGATTTAGATACCAATACCATGTTGTTTTGTGTTGGAACTAAGGCCCTTGATATTGAATCCACATTTTGATGAGATGGTCGAAATGGCCTAGCAACTTGAGGTTGTCGTTGGCTCTAATTTTGATTTCCAGCCTGAGCTAGTGATCTATTTTACTGGTATGGGGGTCTAGCTTGATACTGATTTAGAGGTTGATATGGCCTAGAACTTTGATCTTGTTGTCTCTTGATAGTCACTAGCTCATTTCCTAGGTTCTATAATTACTTCCTAACCTCTTGTATCTCTTTTGAGGTGTTTGAAGAAGTAGAAGCCTGACTATTTCTTTGATTTCTAGTGGCTGGAATGGGATTCAATGCTAGTATTTGGCTAGTTGTAGGAGCTCCTAGTTATGGATATAGGGGCATACGTAGCCTAGGTGCTAGCTTACCAGCTTGAATCAAGTAGTTTTCAGCTCTAATAGCAATGTTATAGGCTGCAGGTATAGTTATACCTCCCATTGATTGAATCATTATGGTAATATCAAAATTTAAATATTTGAGGAAGTATAGAAAAGCATCTTCACTTGTTGGTCTCATGGCCACCAAAATCCTATCCCACGTCCTCTAAAATCTGAAGTTGAATTTCATCAGTTATTCTAACAAGGATAAATTGTCCCCCTTTTCTCCAAATTGATTATGAATAGCTATGCACAGATGATCCCAATTTTGGATAGATCCTAGTGTTAGACTCCTAAACCATTGCAAGGCTTTACCTTTAAAGGATGATCGAAATAACTTAACAATGATGTCCATTTCGTGGATTGCACATACATTTGTAATGTCTTAGATGTGGTCAATCGGAGTTGTCTGGTTCTCTCTAGTTAAATATGGAACATTCTTTAATGATATAACTGGAAATGGAATTTATGCATTGAGGACCAGTGGGCTGCTGCTAGTGAAGTTGACATAAGGAATGGGTTATGCCATTCTGATTGGTCAAAGGACTCTAATCGATTGAACGAAAGGCCTACCACATAGAGGTGTTGACAAGGTCTTGCTTGGTGGAGATGGATATATTTGATCTCTTCTCCCTCTCCTTCTTCTATTAGAGGATAAATGTAGATAGACAAATAGCTCCTCTTCTTTGATTCTTGACCTTGTCTGGATTCTTCTCATGAATCCTCCAGGCTTGGACTGCTGAAATAAGTGGATTCTGCCCCTTTTTTGAATCTCCAGATGTGTGATTTTCAGAGCTTCTTAAAGGATGGGAACTCACAACAAGTGCACATAAATCTTGTTGCAATAGAAATGAAGACTTATATCCCACCAAGCATGCCAAAACTGTTGATGCGTAATCACAGCACCGCTGGAGTCTTCAACTCAATCGATTGAGACTCATAGTGTCATTGTATAACATGGAGCATCTCTCAAAGTGTGGGACTTTGTGAATCAAGAAAGATATCCAGATGAAGGCTAGCTCTTATTCCTCTGTTTAGCTGCACACATTGAAATTACAGAGGACTTACTCTAAAACCTAATCTAACTTGCCAAGGAGAAAGGATTGAGAAAGATGCAAGAAATAAATCTAAACAAACAAGGTTGATACACTAAAAGAATGTTGAAACACCTACTTTGCAATAATCACAAACCACAAAAAATGCAATACAATTACCATGCACAAATAACCAAGACTGCAATGAGAGATCACAAAACAGACAATGAATGTAAGAGATGGTTGAAACTCATCCAAATACTTGTATTATTGCTCCATATATTAATACAAAATTACAATGGTCAAGAGGCACAAAATTACATTACATTTTGAATGGAAGACTTGAAACTCCACAAAATCACTTGCAGATAAGAGAAGAAGGGACGGTGCAAAGCATAAATGTCCAACCCTTAGAAAAATGCACCTCCTTACAATATATCGGAAGAATGAGAGAAGGAGGCAGAAGAAATATGGACTCTTTTTCAACCACCCCAGAGATGCATTGAATCCACTTGCAAAATCAAAGGGTCTCATGACATAACCCAAACCTCTATTACCACTTCTTGTTGGGAAAGAAATACCTCATTATGGTGTTGGGTGATAAATGTGACAGTCTCAAGAATAGTAGCCTGTATTTACTCTATTCATAGTGGAGGTCATCTTAAGGTCGAAGTTGGGTGCTCATCACAGGCTTTCACAATATTTTCAAGATCCAAGCATTGAAAAATATTTGTAGGCTACATGATTCACCATATATTTTCCAAACTAATTTGGGTTTGGAGTTTACCCATACGAGATCTTCGTGGAGCCCCACGCATTCTAAAGATTTCACTACCCCTTCTTCACTCCTGAAGTTACGAAGGTTGGACACTTGGTCTCGCCTGTGGCCTACTCTGTTTCATCAATTTTTGGCTAAGTCCCCCCCTGACTAGCAGAGAAACTATGTATGACCCTAGACACATGGATGAATCACACTTTTTTGGGACTTGCCTCTAGAGTTGATCTTTGAAGTTGCGTCAAGCTGACATGTGGCACCCTCCACTAGCTCTTAGACCTTTTTGATAGTTAGTTCAAATTTTTTGGCTTAGACCACATGGACGTTTCACACTCATTTGGGACCTACCCTTTTGATTCTACCTTTGATGTTGCATGGATGAGGCACGTGGTGGCCTCCACATGCTTTTGGAATTTTTAACAGATGGTATCCCCTTTTCAGACATGTTAGAAGTGGAGGGTTAGCACTAGTTCAGGGTCTCTCTTTGGGTCATGCCTTTTAAATTGTGCCAATGAGGCACATGGAGGATTCCACCAACCCTTTCCTTAGTCGATTCAATGGCTAGTTCTGCCCCCTTTCGAAGTTGCAACACATTGAGGGCTAGCTCTCATTTGGGAACACACTCCAGATTTTTCCTTTAAAGGTGTGCCGATTAGACATATGGTGTCCTCAACTGGTATTTCTTGAGTTTGGAATTTTCAATGGTAGGTGAAACCATCTTAGACTCTAAAAATTTTGTGAACCTGCATTCGTTTGGGAACTCCTCCTCTGTCGCACTTTTGATGTTGCACCGTTGAGACACGTGGAGGCTTCCACCGGTCCTTAAAATTTTCAATGGCCAGTTCAACTTTCTAGCTCTGGTGACGTGGTGGGATTGTGCACATTTTGAGATCCACTTTGTATTTCACCTCTTAACTTTGGATCTCCATCTAGTGGTCCTTTTATAATTAACAAATTTGGGCCTCGAGTGAACAAATTATATGCACTTCCCTGGAAGGTCCCTCATTTTTGAATCCACATCAAATTCCTGTGGGGTTTTGAGTTTCACTTTTCCATCTCAGTCTTGGAATTGCATCGAGCCAAAATGTAGTGCTTTCCGTGAGTCCCCTACTTTTCTTAGGTTGAATCATTACGGTTTTCCATTATCAAGCTTGTTTGTAACCTGATTGCTAGTTTTGAAATGTGGACTTGCATGACTGAACTGACTCTTCAATTTTCTTATGTGCAGGGTCATGTTTGATTAATTTTTCCTAAGGGGAAAAATTGGTCAACAAAGTGGGCACTGCAATATTCTTGGTTGTTCTTACTCTATACATACTAGATGGAAATTTGAGAATTTGATTCATCTATTGTTTATGTAGCCAATATATGATCTTCATCATCTTCTTCATGAACTAGATTTCCATGATTTTTCTATTTATTCTTCTAATTCTTAATATATACACGAGACTACGTTTCAAAAGACGTTATTAATTTTGGATTTTTTAAAGAAAAATTTGGTTTGAATTTTTTTTATAAAAATCATCTCATTATACAAGAGACTCTTCAGATCATGCTCCTTATTACCAATAAGGCATCGATTTTTTCTTCTAGATTTTTCAGAATTCTAATTGGATTCTTGCTTCTTGTTTGACTTTTATTTATTCTTACATTTATAATTCAAAGCAATTGTTTGGCCATTACGATTTTCTTCAAATTTAATGGATCTGACTTTGTTTAAAAAGTTGAAGAAAAAATTAAGGGTTGGTTTTTCTTATGTGACATTATATTTTTTCATAAAATTTGTAAATGAAGGTGTAATACATCTTAAGATAATGTTTATAAGTTGATCATTTTACACTTCTTCATGTACTAAAAAAGAGTCACTCAAATTTTCAATTCTCTACAAAATTTCTTGTGCATATTTGAATATCACCAACATCAAATTGTGTAATTCAGTCTAAAAATGGAAAAAAAAAAATTATTTATTCCATCAAAGACACTAAAAAAAATGTATCAATTATTATTAGTCGTGCCAAAAAATCTTACATCATGTTTTACTTAATTTGTGTCTCCTCCCATGATGATAAGATTATAATTTGAATACACATTGTCATACATTTGTTATTGTTAAACATCATTTACATGCTAAAAAAAAAATCATCCACAATTATACAATACAAGTCATAAAACTCCAAACAACTCTACAACCTGGATATTCATGCAACATAATTATCTCCTCATAGACATTTTGAATTATAAAGAAATAATTTAGAAGAAATTTCCTTTGTGCTAAAACAAAACTATGGGAAAAATATTACTTGCTTATGACTCCAAAAAGGTTTCCCTTTTCATACACTATCAACCTAATATACCAAACCTATTTATATGTGTTCTCTTTTAATATACTCCTTTTTACATGGAAGAATATTATCATCTGAATATATGTAGCCACCTCTAAGAGAAACATTAACATATGTGAGAGTAAATTGGTACTTTGTACATAGACTTTATGTAAAAGGGATCTATGTGACCAATGAAACATGCGTAAAGGTGCATAATTTTGCATGGCTAACAAATCCTTATATACTCATATTTCTTGAAATTAGGATTTATGTCTAATAATCATCAAGAATGGAAATAAAGGATATAGATGTAAGTAAAATGTATTTATTATTCCTTAATAATTTATAGGAACGATTCCATAGACATATTTAATAACCCTATATTAGGAATTGGAATTTTTAAATTAAAGCGTGAAAAAATTACATATAAGTTTGATATAGAGTCATTACTACTACTTAAAATTTTTAATGGATATATCAAAAATATTTTGTGTTTTATTATGATTTTTAATTTTTTTCTATTTTTCCATGCACAATAGGTTTGTTAAAATTACAAAAACCTCAACATTAGAATAAAAATGTAAAATATAGAATTAGTATTTAAAATGCCAACATTGCACCCTTTCAAAAGGGATAAATTAAAATATTGGTCAGAAAACATTTTTTAGGAAATTACACCAACTTTTTTCTGGGAATGCATGAAAGAAAACCGTTTTTATTTTTCATTTTTTATGATTTTGTTTATTATTTTTAGATAACTATTCAAAGCTTCCCTCCCCTGATTTGATAAATAATATTTTCAATTATTTAAAACAATACTATATCCATTTATTTTTATATTTTATACCATTGTTTAATAACCTTTATGAATAATAATATGTATGGTGCGGTTGGGGATAATCCCCCTAAGCTTTACTATATATGTTTCTTAGTATTCATTGCTAATTGCCAACATGTGCTAGATCACTTGATTTAATAAGGAGTCAACATTTAAAGAAAAGTGAGATAGGGTTACAAACAATCTTTAGGATTTCAGTAGGGCCAATGCAATACTAGTCCCAAATTAGGTTTTATTTCTTATTTCCTATGTGTGGTACCTTCTCAACATCATATAAGTTGGAGGGATTATTCTATGTGTTATTTTAATGTTAATTAGACTAACTTATGTGTGATCATAAGAAGAGTTATTTGTTGTGCTAATTTTTAGATAGAGTTAAGGTTTTTGTGGATATCAAAGATAATTTTTCTAATCCCATATTTAGTAATTATTTTGAGGATGTTAAGGATATGCCTAGTTAAAACTAGGGTCTATTACAAATACATGGATCCAAAAATATTACATTAGTACGAAAGACTAGATCAAGCTCTAATAGAGATAAAATGAGTATAGGGAGAACTAAAATGATTAATCCCTTGAGGGTTCAACTCAGTGTTGGGATGGCTCAAAATATGTAGCTTAGGAAAATTATCTCCTTGACAGCTATTGTAAAAAATGATTCGATATGACTAAGATATTATACGTAGGTTGATCTTGTAATGAGGAGAATGGAGATCACATTAAGGATGTCAAGATTAGGGTCAAAAATATCTTGTTATGTATATGTGAGATACAATTTACATAAATAGAAATATCTATAGATTTTAGTGGATTAATTCATGTACAATTGATGAGTTGGATCTTGTCGTAGCACTAGAACTATCCAAACCTTTATATGTGCAATAATGTAACTTTTAAACATCGAAAATGCTAGATGAACACTAGAAAATATTGAAAATAATTAAAAACAAGGAATTAATAGTTATTATTTACTACTCCTCTATAGACGGTTTTATCTCTATTTTTTTAGATATGCTAAAAAGGGTAGAGTATTTGTTTCTATGACATTTAATATCCATATTTATAATAATTCTCTATTATGATAGTTTTTGTAATTTTCTTAATTTAAGAGATCTAAAAAAATTCTAAATAATAATGTGCAAATAGAAAATCTACAACATAAATATAATATTTATATAAGGAGCTAATTATAAATTGAAAATTAATTATAATAAATCCTTTCTACAAAAGTACCACAACAAAAATATAAAATTAGTAATAAATACTAATAAAGGAAACATCAGCTACAAAGGTTTTCAAGAATAACAAAATCAACCTAAACCACAATATAGTATTATGGAATTTTTATAAAATCCTCACGAGGGTTGAAAAATGATGACAATCCTAAATCATACTAGAAATGGAAGATCAATCTCAATGGAAATAGTACAGACCACTATAGTAGCAATGCAAAAAACTGATAATTTAATAAAATCTCAATCTTTGGCACAAATATGATCCTTCGATGAAATGACATCAATTGGTTAGAGTGTCTTAGTCCTCCACACCTAACTATCGGATGGTTTCCATACCTAGAAGAAGATATTGAATACAATGGCTCAAACCCTAGAATGGGGCTTGATTATACAAAATCAAATAACACGATGTTCTTTTTGCCATTCTAAATACCATAAACTCTAAAATGATGATAACTAGGAGAACAAAATAAGGTGGCAAGGGTTTCTTATGAAGTATATACCTCTTTCTCCTTTTCTTGTTATACCTCATGGGTTCAAATTTCTAAACTAGATTCTTATGAATCCAATACACTATGGAATGTATTCTTATTGTAGTGTAGTTGTCCACATTCAATACATTTATGGTTTTGTTCCTATAGATCATTTAAAGTGAACCAAACTATTTGTCTTCTGATATCATTCATTATTTCTATGTCTTTAGGCATTTTTAGAAGTTCCTTTTTATTAAAATCTCTTTGGTATCCAAATTAAGTGTCACGAATTTGATAGAATATTTCTCACACATGCGATTAAGAGACAACTATGTATCCAATTTCTATTGCCAATACCTATAAGACCACTTATCTTACCTCTCATAAATATGAATGGTGATCTTACCTAAACACTATTAGATCTATTTTTGAGGATGATATTTTTTATCCCTCCTTGCCCTCATATTATTCTTCATTATTATATCAAAAAAATATAGGAAAGTTAACACATGTTTTGTTACAAGGCTGATTGTTTTATATTTTGTATTAAATGTTGAAAAGACTTTATATTTGTGATGTTAAGGCTCTACCTCTACTAGGTGTTGTGTTTATTTTTGCTGAATGTTTTCTTAGAAACTCTTGGAAGGGGTATTGATTGAGGATTTCTCATTACATGAAGTGATTCCTTTTCCTTTAATCTCCTTATTCTAATTAATATTTTACATAGCTTGTACTAACCTTTCCGTGATTTCTCTCTATTTAAGCCCTTTTTAGATTAGTACCTATATGGTTTTCTAATCCAAATTTGATACAAAGAGGTCAAATGTACAATAAATGGATATAGGTTAGATACAAGTGACTATCTTGATTAATTAACTTCCAACATTAATTATAAAATATAATAATAAAATTCTAAAACATCCAATAAAAAATATGAGCTTGAAAACATAAAGGAGTGATGTGCTTAGTTGTTTGTAGAGGATTCTTGGAATTTATATGATTGCACAATGCTATAACAAGGGTTTATGAACTTAGAAGTGATTCATAACTAAGGTTGTAACTGTAAACCACCCTAGGTTAACACGATATTATTATTATTTTGTAGAGGATTCTTGAAAGTTCTGGGGTTGTGGAGTGTTATAATAGGGATATTCCAACTTGGAAGTGCTTCATAACTAATAATGTAATTGTAAACCACCCTAGCTAAGGACGATACAGTTTTTCCAAGACCATATTGTATGTTCTAGACCCTTCTGTATAGTCTTGGACTTTCTCTGCTTCAAATTTTGTAACTTTTTGTGGTATTTTCCTCCATGGAACTGTTTCTTATTGTTAATTCCTAGTTGTTGACTACGTAACAAATATCTATAAATTTTAACTCTCATTCGATATAGTCCTCCTCCATTATATATCTCTTCAATGCTCCCCTTTCCATGTTCCCTAAAATTAAAATCCTTTGACAATTAAAAAAAGTGATACGAACCATCAATGATATTTCTTGTAAATCAACCCAAGAGTGGATTTCTAGGGAAATCATTAAAAAAATGTTCCATCTACATAAAGAGAACGCAACCTCAATTTCTAAAACTTAAAATTCTATCCTTGAACAACAATTGTACAAAACTAGAGCCTCTTCAAGGGGCCATTGGTGGAGAAATTATAATTTTTCCAATGCTACTCCTTGTAGTTGGTATCAATCTTAGTTTGGTTAACACTTATTAGTCACTCAAGAACTAAAAATGGATTCCCTAATATAGTGATGAAACTTTATATCTTCTCACTCTGATTGGGCTAGGAAACTTCAAAAACACTAGAAAATCCCTAAATAACCAAGGAGGGCTCATTTCCATTGGTATATCTTCTACCAGGGACTCTTACTTCGAGAAACACAAATACATATTGGAATTCCATACAAAATTTATGCCTCTTACAACCAAGCTAAGAGTATTAGAGTCCTATTTGGTTTTGCCATTTTTTCCAATCATCATGGAAATGACTCCACCCCTCATTTAAACCCTTTATTCTAGAATAATTCATCTAGAATATAATTATATGTAGGGACTCATCCATGCTAGCCACACACAATAATTAATTATCATAGGAATTTTAAGACGATATTTATTTCACATTTTGTAAGAAAGAAATTATGCCTTATTTAATCACATTGAAATGTACATGGTTTTGTAAAAGTTTCGATTATTTCCATTGTGTTATTCTAAATTCATGTCTAAGTGGAAAAGGTTCGCTTTGAGGAGGAGCATATGTATATGCTCATCAACCATAGTCGTCATGTGCCATGAGCTATGAGCCATATGCCACTAGATCTTATTGAGCACCACTCCTCCTCTCATGGCTATGGCCATGACTTTCCCCATTGTCTCTCAAGGTATAAAAAAACAACCTAGTCACCCTACTCTCATGGACATCCTCCTTTTCGAGGTGGGCAAAGAAGGATTTGACACATTTATTTGTGGTGGGGCTACCTGGTGATAGTGATGGGGATGTTCCTCCCTTAAATGGTGATGATGGTGGTGGCTCTAGCGGTGGTTTTTGGGATACTGCCCCTAGATAAATTCCATCATCTTTGTCTTTACATTTCACCTAGGTAGTAAAAAAAGAAAAAAAATCAACAAATTTATAGTTTGGAAGGAGTCTCTGATCTTGTAAAGCCTTGTGAAAGTATTGGGTGGGGAGTGAAGCCTTATAATCCCCCACCATCACCTCTAATGCATCCATATTTGTTATCGCCACCTACTACTTTTCCGAGTGTGCATCTTGTTTAATACAACTTTTTGATTGAAAAGTATTACTAATGTTATGTAATTTTTTAACATACTTTTTTCCTTGGTGACTATTTTTTATGTTCAATTTATTTTGATATTATTCCAAACCACTTGTTTTTTTATATAATTAGCACCATCTTTTCCACGTGCTATTAATAGAAATACACTTTTTAATAAAAAACGGAAAAAGTGGACCATTCCGAGCCTTACCACATAAGATTGCACATTGTGTACAAACGAATCTCCTTTAATTTGAGGTATTTTTCACGTTAACCTTTTCAAACAAATCATATTTTCGAGACAGCACCTTTCAAAAACAATCCGACCAATTTCCTCCTTTTACTTGAACGTGGCCCCAATCCAATTTCCATATTTTTTCACATCTTTTATCATTGGGGAAAGTGGTATAAATGTCGTCCACTACTCACAGTGTTTCTCGTCTCTGTTTATGTTTGTTGAAACATCTTAGTGTTTGGGATGGGTCGGTCGTCATCTTTCTGTTGTGTGAGGTTTCCTGAAGCGATAATCATTTTCCTTAAATAATTTGTACATGTATTTTATGTGTGTTTACATTAGCATTTATATATATTTTGTGTGTATTGGCATAATATAATAGTATTCTTCACTAACTTCGCAATGGCAGCTGTAAATTAAAAACAGTGAAGCTTGTTTTGTGTTTGGATGTTCTTATTCTAAGGTTTTTTTATTTAGTTTGTTCCGCGGTTTTGGGGCGTGCTGTCTTCCCGCCCTCGTGTTTTTGGGTGAATTATCTTGTATCATTTTACTTGTTAATTTAAGATAAGATTTCATTCATCAAAAACAGCAAGCCCAAATATTGGGTTAAAAAGGGCATGCCTAGTTTGATCCATAAGTTCATATCAAATACTCATATTCCCTACGAAAAAGAATTACAAAACACCGATGAAAATGACACAAGGGCTCACCTCTATGAATAAATTATAGTCCTCAAAAGTTTTATATGGATAAAATGTTTAGACAGGTACCTAAATAAGTTTCACAACCACCATAGCTGAAGCAAAGATTTTATCAAAAATAAAAATTTGCTCACAGGAACCCTTGTTTTATAAATTGCTTAGCAATGTAATAAGAATTCTCCAAGCAATCTGTTCTTCAAGTTGTTTGCTCCGCCTTCACCTCTCCTCTTTGTTCTCAAGCAAATCTTCTAAAATTATCTTTAAATATGTAATTTTTCAAGTTGGATGTGCTTCTTCGGTGTATCTTGTAGTTGTCTCTATAATTTCAAAAATAATTACTAAATCAAACAAGTAATATTTCATTGATTGGTTCACTTGATCAATTGTAGTATAAAAAGCTTAAAATATCATGATCCTAATGCTAATAAGGATGAAACCACAATAGAAGTGGTCCTCTTACTAAAATAATGGAATGAATTTGTTTGTTTTGCTTGGTTTTCCAAAAATAACTTGTTTCATCTTCCCATTTCGTCATTTAAAACTGAAAAAATCCATTAAAATTCTCCAAAAAACACCCATCTTAGAATTGCTTTTGCAACTCTAAAAATCTAAATAACCATTTCAACACCTCAATAAAAAACTAAAACCCATTACTGTAATGCCACCTAAAGTCTCCCACTTGAGACCCAAGAAAAACCTATGTATACTTAAGTAATGTTTTTTTCAAATTGTTCCCAAAAAAATCAAGAGTCCATTCCAGCAGTTATCAGAACATCCTACAAAACACTAAGAGAGTGAAAGTCATCCTTAGTGCAGATAGATTATCTTCTTGTGGGGTGCGGAAAGAAATTTCCCCGTGCACAGAAAGCGGGCACGGAAGAAACACTTTTCTCCAGGGCGCAAAAGACGGGCGCGGAAGAGACTCTTGTTCTCCTAGGTGTGCGAAACGAACGCGGGAGAGACTCTTTTTCTCCTAAGTGCACAAGAAAATTTTTCCTCTTTTGCATGCACAAGACGGGCATGGAAGAGACTTTTCCTCTTTTGGGCGCGCAAGACGGATGCACTAGAGGCGTTTCCTCTTCTAGGCACGCAAGACGGGCGTTTAAGAGGCTTTTCCTCTTCTTCAAACTTCAGAAGGCCATAACATTTGATAGGGAAATTCGTTTTTGGAAAACGATGACTTTTGGAAGTCTCTCAACATTCTCTTTGCACAACAACCTTAAGAATATAATTTGGATAAAGTTTTAGGGGTAAATTTTGAGAAAACGCTATGCAGACTTATAAAATGAAAAATGATAACATTCAACTTATAAAATTTTGTTTAATTCAACCTCTTTCCTTTCTCAACATGCCGAACAGACATTGAGGGTTACACTTGGGTAAACTTAGGATGGATTTCAAGGGTTAATTTGTTTGATTGATGATCAATTCAAAATTTCTCAATTTGACAACAAAACAACTGTGAGAAGTTTTGCACCCGATTCTAAAAGGTTCTATAAAATTTCCTAATTCTTTTAGTTGTTTGGGGTCATTTTACTCATATTCAGTTCAATTCAATATTTCATTTTATTGTTTGTTGTTGGAGGGGTCGTTCTATACATTTTGAATAAAACATTTTCCAGTTTTAAAATATCTAACAACGATCCAATTCAAATATATTTGTTTACATTTACCAACTTCAAATATAAATTCATTCCAAAACACTCAAACTTATTAAATTTATTCAAACAAGGTATTCAAATGCCAATTTAGAACTTCAGATTTTTCAAAAACATTCATTTCTGTAAAACAGAGCATTATACATCTCTTGATACGTATTTCCAGACTTTCAAATGGAGATCTCATAATGCATTTCAAAAATAAGATTTCTAATACAACAATGCCATTTGATGAGTATAATAAAATCTTCTATTAATTCATAAATGATATCCTTACAACTTTTTCTTTCATTCCTTGAAATACAACACATTGAATTCATGTCTTTCACATTCTTTCAAAAGTAGAAAATAGAGTATATCTCTTTTACATTTTGAATTACAACTTTCATAGCCAATATGAAAAATCATACCATCACAAATAATATACAAGTTCATCCACTTCAAAGTGGGAAAGGGTTATAATAAATAACAATCTCAATAATGACTAGTAAAACCATCTTTTCCTTTGCTCTAGAATAGCAACATGAAGATCCATCATTCTTTAATTTTGATCACAACAAAGGCAGGGGAAAGACAATGGTCTCCACCCAACCAAGACATCTAATGAAAGGAGAAGGCATCCTTCTACATTGGCGCTCGAGCCCCAACCACAATGTAATAAGAAATGTGTTTCTACTCATTGCAACAACAGGCTTCCACAACACACATGCAAAACTCCCATTTAAAACACAGTCTAGAACAGAATGTAGTTTGTAACCACATTAAGACAACAAACAAAACTCAAGCTTCATCATGCAAGTCAAAGGATCAAGAAACTATGGGGGATGCCACTTATGCCTCCCAAAGGGGAAATTGGGTATCACCACCTGAGAACAAACCACCAAAATATAACATTTCAAAACCCTGACATGCCCTTATACCTCCCCCAAGTACCCCTTATTTCTCACATTTCCTTATGCCTTCCCAAGCTCTTATGGCACCCCATAACAAGTAAAGAAAAGCAAGTTATTTCTTTGTAAGGTGGAACCCAAATTCCAACTCCCTCCACACTTATACCTCCCCAAAAACACTTATGCCTCCCATAAAGTATACCCCATAGTCTTTTCCTACACCATTCCTAGGCCATCTACCCAACAACCCACAGACATGCTAAAACATTCACAACAATAACATTCAATCATTTACATATTCATATAAGGAAAAGAAGAGCCTTTCAAGAGCCAAGATCCTACCTCTCAATAATTGAGTTTGTTCCAAATTCAAAACAACAAGCTCTTCCAATGCAAGCAATCCAAAAAAAAATCAGCCAAGCACAAGTATTCAAAAATCTTCAAACTTTTCCAAAGCAAGAATTCTCCAAACCAAAATAAGTCACCCAAGATGGAGTATGCAAAAATGAAGCAACCCAAAAACAAGCTAAAGAATTCCAATTTATAGAAGAGGGAAGGGAAGAGGATGAGGTGGATCTATTTAGGATGCCACTTCACACATCCTCAACTCCAACACCCAAGTTAACTTCATTCTCCAAAGCATAATCAATAGGTGGGTGAAAATATGAAATTTTTACTTACACACTCAAATCAAACCCACACTTCAAAGGATTGAAATTAAAACATGTAAGAAAAGTACAATTACAACATTCAACTTTACTTACAAAAATACATAAAGAAGGGCTAAATTTAACTCTCCAACTATAGGTAAGGTTGGTATAAAAATATAAGAGGTATGGGACAAGTGTAACTTGTCCCACAAGCCTCCAAAATCAGCCTCCAAGGACAAATTCGAATTTCAAGAAGATGAAGTGTTTCTTACTCCAAAATCAACTTACGTATCTCTTACACATTTCTTACAACAATTTAATTCAAGGCCAACACTATATTAATTAATTTCTTAAGACATATTTTAATTAATTATCTTAACCACATGATTACTCACAATACTAACACACCATTTAGTAAAAAATAAAAGGGGTCAATGCACCACAAAATAAACACATGCAAACATTAACAAAGGAACCAAATAAAAGAAAATACATAAAATACCTTGGTCACATTTAAAGGTTACCCCCCCAATGGGAATTACTAACCCAATCAAAAACATACACACAAAAATACAGTTGTCATGGTAACCTTGTTGATTTCATCTAGAATTCCAAAGTGGTTGGTCTCCAATCCCCTGATGTTTGTTGTGATATTTTAAACCTTCAAAATAAAAATTCCTCCTTTGACCACATGGCCATATCAAAACATCCAAATGAATATAAATATAATTTCAAGATCATAAATATATATGTGAGTCATAACAATTGTCAAGATAATTAGCAGTATCACTTACAATTTCATCCACAACTATATCATCATCAATTTTAATTCAATTCTCATTTTCTAGGTCTACTCAAAATATCCAAATATCACAAGTCCAAACAACATCTATAATATAACCATGTCAAACATTATATCAACATCAATATCTAAAAATGTTTGTAATAAACACCACGCATCAGATATGAACCAAAATCAACAATAATCTATGATCTAACATCTAACATCATACTAAATCAAAACTATAACAATGTCCATAATATAGTCAGCAGTGTCAGGATCAATGTCAAAAGGTGTCAAAGGGAAGTGGGGCACTACATCCTCCTCCCCTTAGACTCAACTTCCTCTTGAAAGTCATTGGAACAGATGGGGAAACTGAACTCGTAACAATGTAGCATCCTTCCAAGTAGCTGTGGTCTTATCACATCTGTCCCACTGTACTCACACCTAATCAATCTCTCTACCTCGAAGGCCCAGGGTCCTATGATCTATAAACCATCCCCTGCCCTTGATCTTGCAACTACAATGAGGTCCAATCCAGCACAGGAGAAGGATCTACAATATATCTCCTCAGGACTGAAACATGAAACACATCATGTATGTGAGACAAGCTACATGGCAATGCTGGATGGTAGGTCAAAGGGCTGATACACTCCAAGATCTCAAAAGTACCAACAAATCTAGGAGCTAACTTAGAACCCTTTCCATAGCGGATAGGACTCTTATGTGGCCTAACACGGAGGAACACCTTCATACCTACATCAAAACTATGGTCAGTCCTATGCTGATCTGCATACTTCTTCTTCCTATCATAAGCCTCTTACAGTCTCTGTCTGATCAAAACCACCTACTACTCCATGTCTTGTAACAAAGCTGGTCCAAGAGAAACCATGTCCTCTAACCTGTCCCATCTAAGAGGTGTCCTGCACTCTTTGCCATACAAAGCCTGAAAAGGGGCCATGCCTATAGAACATTGAAAACTATTATTATAGAAAAACTCCACCAAGTACAGGTACTCCTCCCATCTTGACTCATGATCCATAACATACATGCTAAGCATATCCTCTAAAATTTGATTCACTCACTTAGTTTGTCCATCTGTCTTAGGGTGATATGTTGTGCTGAAATTGATCCTCGTCCCAACGGCGTGCTGCATGGTAGTTCAAAAATGGGAATTATACAAGGGATCACAGTCACAAATGATCTTCTGCGGAATCCCGTGCAACTTGATAATCTCATCTAGATAAACCCATGCCACTGCACTAGCTATATAAGTGGTGTTCACCAGAGAAAAGTGAGCCACTTTTGTCAATTTATCCACCGTGACCATGATGGTGTCGTGGTGATATCTCAACATCAGTAGCCCACTAATGAAGTCTGTGGAAATGGTGTCCCAATTCCACTCTGGTATAGCATGAGGAAAAAGAAGGCCAGTTGGATACTGATGCTCGACCTTCACTTTCTGGCACTCGTAACAACATGACAAAAAACTAAGCCGCATCTCTATGAATTCCTCTCCAGTGATACAACTGTCTCAAAGTAGCATGCATATTCCTCACCCTAGGATGGGCTGAATAGGGTACACAATGTACCTCTATCAAGATGTCCTGCCTCAAGCCTCCATCACTGGGAACATAAATCTGACCTCTTTGCCTCAGAAGTCCATCTACCTCTAATGAGAAACCATCAAAATTCTCCTCAAGGGGTCTCTGGGACTCGATCTCCTCTCTCATTATATTGTAGAAGCTGTCAAGAGGAAGCTGCTATAGAATCCTACTCTGAAAATCTGTTCCCACTAAAGTGGCCATAACCACATGTCTCCGTCTACTAAGAGCATCAGTAACTACATTCTCCTTCCCCTTCACATGTTCTATCTCCATATCATATTCACAAAGCAACTCCATCCAACGCCACCAATGAGCATTGAGATTGGGCTATGTGAAGAGGTGACAAAGACTCAACTGATCTCTCCTGAGTGTGAATCTCTGACAAATAAGAAAGTGTCTCCATCAAACCAAGGCATGAACCACTGCCGTAATCTCAAGATCATGAGCCAGGTAATGGAGCTCATAATCTTTGAGTTTACTAGATTCAAATGCCACTACTCTACCCTCCTACATCAAAACACCTCCAAGTGCTGCCAAAGAAGAATATGTGCATACGAAAAACTCACCTTGTGGATCTACACTGCAAGAATGGGTGTTGTCGTGAGGCAGTCCTTCAGTGTTCTGAAGGCCTGCTCTCATCTATCTGACCAAACAAACTTCTTCCCTTTCTATTGAAGGGAAGTAATTGGGTGCATAATCTGAGAGAAGTCTTGAACAAATCTCCTATAGTAACCTGCTAATCCCATGAAGCCACGTACCTCTGTCATAGTAGTGGGTGATGGACAAACCATAATAGCTCTAATCTTAGAAGGATCGACTGCAATACCTTCCCCAGAAATGATCTGGCCCAAATACTGCAACTCTGTCTAAAAGAAGGCACATTTCTCCAAGTTCCTATAAATTTGCTGCTCATGAAGACATTGAAGAACCTGGCAAAGGCACCCCTCGTGCTGCTCATGCGTATGTGAGTAAATAAATATGTCATCAAGGAAGATGAACATGAAGTAATATATGAAATTCCTGAATACTCCATTCATCAAACTCAGAAAAATTGTAGGGGCATTCCTCAAACCAACAAGAACCACTGTGAACTTATAGTGTCTATATCTCATAGGAAAAGTGGTCTTATGAATATCCAGCTCTGCAATCCTCAGCTGATGGCAGATTGACTTAAGATCAATATTAGAGAAAATTATGGCTCCCTTCATTAGATCATACAAATCATCTTTACGTGGAAGTGGATAACGATTCTTTATAATTACCTTGTTCAGCTGGTGGTAATCAATACACAACTACAAGGATCCATCCTTCTTCTTGACAAAAATCACCAGTGTACCCCAACGAGATACACTAGGATTGATTAGGCTTTTCTCTAAAAGGCGCTCTAGCTGCAACTTCAGCTCACAGAGCTCTGGTGTGGTCATTCGGTAAGGTACTCGTGAGATAGGCTTTGCTCATAGAACCAGATCTCTATGGAAGTAAATCTCATGTGGGGGAGGTAATCCCGGTAGCTCCCCTAGAAAAACATCAGAAAACTCTCTCAAAATGGGATGGTCATCTAGCGATGGTCCACTAGACCCATCCTTTGATTGGTCACTAATTGTGACAACAAACATCTAAGAACCCCATCGCACATGCTACTTAAGCTGCATAGCAGAGATGGTGCAAATAGAAATGGGTCTCCTGACACCAGCTATCAATGCCTCATCTCCTAGATTGCCTGTACAAGATATGATCTTGTGGTAATAATCCACTCTGGCTATGTGTGAAAATAACTAGTCCATGCCAAAGATGACTCCATAAGAGCCCAACGGAAGGATACGAAGATCCGAGGTAGTGGTGAAAGGTTTCAAATCCACTACACACTCCTTAACTAAGGAGTCCACTGAGATCTTGGATCCTAAAGCCATCTCAACATCCCAAATATGACCCTACCTAACTGTTGCTATCCTACATCATTGTAAAAAAGATGGTGCAATAAAAGAATCTGAAGAACCAGAATCAAAGTAAATGGAGGTAGGAATACCACCAGTGCTTCATGTGTTCTCAATCATGGTACTTTGATGCTCAACCTAGCATTTCTCGACCATTGTATAGATCTGATGACTGCGCCCCATGTCACTAATAGTAGGCTTTGAGATCTGTGTCTTACCCTTGTTATTAGGGTTATGAGGGAATTCTCTCAAAAAAATTTCCATCAATGCCACAACCAAAATAGTTTCTTGATCCCCTACCATGTGTAGCAAGTCAAGTAGGTACTCTGGAGGTCTGTGGTGTGGATCTTGATGATCCTGTTGTATTCTCTACTGGCGAGCTCCTACTGATTGAGCTCTAGGTGCTCCCTATGTCCTAATGGGACCCCTAGGAGGAGACCCCATTCTCTAACCCCTCTGTGCATAAAATCTCTGTGGAGGTCTATAAGTTAGGAGGGACTACTACTGTTGTTGCGATTGTGGTCTAAAAGATGACCGTTCCGAACCTTTTCCACCACAAGGAGGAGGTACTAACCCACTTGATCTATCGTCCTACATCTGCTGGATGTGACTCTAGACTCGGTCTCTAGCCTACTGGGTCTTTCCCCAAGTCTCCTATGTTATATAGGCCTTCTCAACGGCCTCAGCTAATGTCTGTGGACAATAGATACAAACTACACCTCTAATGTCAAGATTCAAGCCCCAGATGAATCTTTGGATCTATACCTTCTCATCCTACATGTAATCAACATACTGGAGTAGATCTAGAAATCTTCTCTAATACTTAGCCACTATAACCAATTCCTGTCGGAGGTCATTGTTATCCATATTTTGTCCTGGGCCAAATATTGGATCGGCATGACCCCACATAGAAGGAACTTGAGAAAACTCGTTCAGATCTTGTAAATAGATCTCAAAAGGATTCAATAATGGAGTGATAGGGGGCTAAGAAAGATTAAATGACCATATGTGAAAGAAACAACTCTGTCACGCTGTTTCCATGTCTTCAATCCATTTTTTAAGTTATAGGTACACTCAATAGTTTAATAGCAGGGTTAGAATAGAAGGCACACTATAACAGAGGAACCAGGAGCAAGAAAGGGAAAAAATGGTGAAGTTTCGAAGTTTTTCAGGCTTAAGACTATTCTAGAAAGAGTCCAAAATTGACTAAGTATAAAGGAGGCAGCGGAAAGAACCACGTGTCTACGTGACACTTCTCCAAAGGTGAATCTAAGAAGGGAAGCCCAAACTTTCACCAAGCTTCCATGCATCCAGAATCCCAAAAAGTCTCAGGGCTATTGAAAAGTCTTCAAACTAAGGAAGAAGGTTATGGGTGTCAACTCGACGTGAATCTGAAATGGGATCTTAGGGTGGAGACTTAAACATACTCCAACCATCCACGTAGAAAATGGTCAAACAGAGTTATAAGGAAGATAGGACGGGCCTCTCCAACTGTAAATAAAGTATGCCAAGTGTCAGTGTGGCACATCTCCAAGAGTTAGTCCTAGGGTGGAAACCCAAATGAGCGCAAGCTCACCACATACCCTAAAGTCCCAAAAATTAAGGACCATTGAATAATCCACAGACTAGAAAAGGCTGATGAGTGTCAACTCGACTCTCCTCCAAAGGAAAACTTTGAGCCAAGCTCTTAAGTGAGTGTGATGCTGCCACATATCTAGTCTTGAAAAGGGACAGAGTTGGTTGAATAGCAAATGCATAGGCCTGGCCGGTGGAGGCTGTCAAGTGTCTAAATGGTGCTAATTTAAAGATAGCATAGAGAGAGGGTCTCCAAGCGAGCGCAAGACCACTGCATGTCAATGAAAGTATGGTGTCAGGGGGGAAGTTGGTTTTTTGCCCCTTGTTATCCCAAAAGGATAAAAGTTACAAAATGGGCCACAACTCTGCCCAAAGGAACAAGTCAGTGTTTTAGCTTGAGTCAAGGAAAGCGGGGAGTCGGAGGAAAAGGTGAAAATTTTCCATTTCAGAAAAATGCATAGAGGTAAAATTTGAATCACACCTCCCCATCCAATAAAAGGGTGCCATGTATCCAAGCAGAGCTTTGAGGCCATGGGGGTTTATTGAGTTTCTATGTTTTGCAGAAAATGGGAAAAAGGAAAATCACGGAACCACAAGCCCAATTTTGCCCTAATCTGGCTGGCACGTGCCCCATATTAAAAGGGAGAACCATTTTTCAAACTATTTTCCAAACCATTTGTATGGACCCGATACAAACTTTGAAGCGGCATATATTTTGACTTAGGGCTCAAAATATTACAAATGTGACACCATTAGAATGATGTTGGCCATGTCTACACCATGGAGATCTGAACCTTTAATTTTGCAGAGGTTAGGTAAATAGAAATGGAGAAAAATTATTTAAGGGCCATCAATATAGGGTCCATTTGCCTCAACAACTAGATCAGATTTGATCTATTCTACCATTTCTTCTTCCTCCAATCGACCGAACCAGTGGTTGATGCAGTCAAGACAAATTTTAGGGTAGATTTCGTAAGAGGCATTAACGGCAGTGGTTGATTCTCGACCTAATCTTCCCGCTGCTCTCTCTCTCTCTTTCTTCTCTCTGATTGAATCTATAAATGTAGGGGTGGGATTCATTATAAAGGGTTGGACATTCTTTTTTTTGCAGGCTCCCTTTTCTCTCTAGCAAAGGGATTTGTGGAGTTCAAGCCTTCCATTAAAATTTCAATATGTTTCTTGCATCCTGACTATTTTGTAATGCATTGTATCAATCTGTAGAGAAATAAAACACATTTTTTATCGATTCTAGATCCTTTCTATCTTTTTTTCTTGTATCTGGTCTTTCATTAAAAACCTAGTTGTCTATGCTTGATTATTGTATGTATTTTGTTGGTTTGTGTTTATCAGCAGAACTAATGTTCATTCTTCCTATGGTGCATCACCTTGTAGTTTATTTATTTCTTATTTCTTATATATCTTTTATCCCTGTCTCCTTGAAAAATTCTAGATTAGGTATAGAAATAGATCCTCTGCAATTCCACACGTATGCACCCAAACAGAGGAATAAGCACCATCATTTAATCTATAGAGCTTTTCCATCTTGCAAGTTCCCACACCTTGGGGAAAGTTAAATGTTATGTAGATCACACCAAATGACTCTGCCTTAGAAAAGTAGATCTATAGACCTCATTTGGGGGTGCTGTTATTTTGCACTAACAGTTTTGGCATGCTCAGTGGGACAAAGAAGTCTCCATCTTATCACAATAAGATTGATGTGCGCTTACTATGGTCCTAACTTTTAAGAAGTTTTAAAATTTTATATTTGGCGACTCCAAAAGAAGCAAATCCATTGGTTTGAGTAGTCTAAGAAAGTTCATGAGAAGAATACAAACACGGTCAAAAACCAGAGAGGAGGGATTACTTGTCTATCTAGACTTATCCCTATATAGAGGGAAGGGAGGAAGAAGATCCGAGAGGTCTCTATCCCCACCAAACAGAGCCTTATCGATACCTCATTCCACAAGTCGTTCTCTCAATCAAGAGGGGTGCTCAAGATGATCAGGATGGCTCACCCAAATCCTTATGTCAATTTTACCGGTACTAGCCCACTCACTTTGAATGCATAAAATTTGGTCCCGATAGTAGCATTAAAGAGCATCCCATATTTCACTGGGGAAAACCATAATTCTCCTGGTGATCATGTCTAAGGTATTACAAATGTCTATACAATCCACAAAATCCATGAGATGGACATTACAGTCAACTTTCTCACCTCTTCACTCAAAAGTAAAGCTTCACAATGGTTTAGCAGCCTTGAGGTAGGCTCTATTCAAAATTGGAACCGTGTATGGATCTTCACGACCAGTTTTGGGAATAAGGTGATAACTTATCTTTGTTGGAGCAACTAACAACAATCAATAGAGCCCCAAACAAGTAGCTGAAAAACTTTAACCTCAGATTCTAGTGGACCTAGGATAGGATTCCAGCAACAGTAAAGCCCACTAATGAAGGTGCATTCTTATACTTTCTTAGGGCTTTAAATTATGATGTTTCTTTGATGATACAGTCAATGAGGGGCACAATATTACCTACAAGCTATAGCCTTTCCATATGGGCTAAGAACCATTTGAATTAGGCTATAAAAATCACTCCTAGACCATCCATTCCTTTATACCCCGAGTTAGGAAGCCCAAATACCATCCAAACGCCCACATTAGCCCCTGTACCTACTCCCAGGAGTCAAAGCTCAGATGAATCCTCCACTTCATCATCTAGCACCTCTATGGAACTCCATGAAGCCATGAAACAACTTTAGAACCTAGGGAATGAGTTAGTAACCATCAAAATGCAACAACCTCAAAGTTCCATGTCATATCATCCTCAGGATCAGTATCAGGCTAGACCCTAGTATCATCACAACAAACCAACATCTCAGACTTTAAATCAAAGCTAAAACAAGGGACAACTTCAATCTACTAGACCTTTCAAACCATATGATCCAAATACAACTTCAACATCAAGGGTATTGGTTCTAGCATAGAACAATATGACAAAGGAATATGATTGGTGTTTCCCATGCAATCAGCCACATAACCCACAATCATTGTATTTTAATGCTGTACTAAATCAGGCCTAGATGGTGTAAACTAGTTTGGTGTCATAGGAACGTAGCCAAGAAGGAGATCAGTAGTAAGGAGCTCAGCAAGAGGGATTCCCAGGTGAAATTGTGCTTGTCAATTGGCAAGATGATGACTTCTGTGGGATGAATTAATTCCCTTCACAAAGTGTAGCTGTCAATACACAATCAAAAAAGAGAAATATTAGAGAAGGCCAACCACTAAACTCAAGTGACCCTTAACCTTACATCATTCCGCAAGGTTCTATTACTCCAAATATAACTCCCAACATGCATAACCAATCCAGGCCACCTTCCAAATCCACTCCAGCATACCGGTTGAAACAACCCATGTATAAGAAAAATATGTTCTTGGGAAGGGGCAAAAGAAATACAGTCCATTTAATATCATTGAGAAAATGAAGAGGACAAGTGTGAACATTTGACTATGGGCAGTCACTGGCCATTCGAGGGTAGAGGGATCTATTGCAGACTGCTATACAAAATTGGTCAAGTTCAATTCGCACCCCTAACCAAAAAGAGAAATTTCTTAGCAATATAACTCAACATGGGGGAAAACCATTGAGAACAAAAAGGTAAGAACCTGAGACCCTCCTCCATTTTATGTTTCATTAAGTATAGGACACAAATTGGTGCATAATTGTATGATTGATTATGGGGAAAGTAGTTTTGTAATTCCCAAGAAAATAGTGGATCAACTCAGTTTCTGATATGAAGTCTATCTCTGGAGGGATAGTGCAATTATACGGGACAGCACTGAAAACTATTGGAATCATCAAGGATATAAGCCTCACTCTGCATGCCTGCCCCAATGTCACTGTTTTGCAGAACGTATTAATCATAGATTTACCACCACATTTTGCTCTATATTTTTCTAGGTAATTCACTACCAAAATTGGAGGCTATCTATCTGCTGATTGGTTACATATGATCTTTAGAACAAGGTATGGGGAAAAGGGCATCATCATATCTGATCCCATTGCTGATTATCATATTCAATCTTATGTGCCTATCCCAATCAATGCCAATTTCTCAGCTTTTGATCAAGAAGACTTCTTAAGAACTTGTGAAGCATATACCAAGGTGGGATGTATCCCTATACTCAACTGTTAATAAGTGTGCCAACAAGAGACATTATTTTGACCCCTATAGGTAGATGGAAGAATCTGATCTACGTGTCTACTGTCTATATGAATAAAATCATCCTCTTCCTGACCTAGTTAACCAAAAATATAAAGGTGATAATGAGGTATGGCAATTGTTATTTGATGGCTCAAGGAGTAGGCAAGAAGCTAGAGGAGGGGATATGATTGTTTCCCCTAAAGATATGAAATATTATTCAGCCTTCAGATTTCAATTTTCCTACTCAAATAACATTGCTAAATATGAGGCTTTGGTCCATGGTCTTCAGTGGGCAAGGAAGCTAGAAATCAAGAACTTGCAAGTGTTTAGTGACAGTGAACTAGTTACCAATCAAGTCAAAGGACTTAATGCTATCAAGAATGACCTTGTCAAGAACTAAAAGAGTATGGTATGGGATCTCATGGAGGATTTCGAGGCCTTCATAATTATGTCCATACCCAGGAAGGAGAATGAAGTTGTTGATAGGATTTCAGCAATTGGAGCAACGTTTGATGTGGTTGACAACATCAAAAGAGACAAATAACAACCACATATCCATATAGTTGTGAGGCTAGCAGTTCTATATAACAACACATGTTGGTAGGTGTTTGTAAATGATTAGCAAATCATTAAGTTTTTGCAAGAAGAAGCTAAATTCTCAGATAGAAATCAAAGCATATTAGAGAAAAAATGTGGGAATCAAATAGTAAAATTGCATACAAATAAGCTCCGTAAAGGCTTAGTGACATTGCAGTATATTTTCAATCCTAATGGTTAGTTTATAAAAGAGAAGGCTAACATAAAAATCAAAGGAGAAGATTTAAAGCCAATCCCAGTTGGAGAAAACAAAACAATTCAAATTGGCAAAGTGGCCACCAAGCAAGAAAGGTATGAATTCATAAAACTTTGCCTAGAATTTCTAGATTTATTTGTTTGGAGCTATGAAGACCTAAGAGGGTTCAATCCAAAGCTAGCACAAGAGACAATCAAACTAGATCTAGCTACTGAGCCTATTAGATAAAAGTAGAGACTAATCAACCCACACATTGAGCCTTTGATGAAGAAAGAGATGAACAAGATGATAGAGGAAAGTATCATATTTCTAATCAAACACTTAAGCTGGGTTGAAAACCTTGTCCCAGTCAGGAAGAAAAATGGAGAGATTAGTTTGTGTGTAGATTTTCGAGACTTGAACAGAGCATCCCTCAAAGATCACTACCCACTCACTTCAATGGAGTATATCTTGCAAGTAGTGTCTAGATCAGAGGGATTCTCCCTCCTAGATGGCTACTCAGGGTATAACCAGATCATGATGAAAGAATATGATCAGTTAAAAACATCTTTCACCACCAAATGGGACACCTATGCCTACAGAAAAATTCCATTTGGACTGTCTAATGCCAAAACCACTTTCCAAAGGGGAATGGATAAGGAATTCAAGGGGTTGATCAACAAAATAGTATTGATCTATCTGGATGACATTGTGGTGTTTTCCAAAAATGCAGTAGACCACCTTTCCCACCTAAGGCAGATGTTTCGAAGATGCAGGAGTTTTGGGATATCATTGAACCCTACAAAATACATATTCTTTGCCCATGAGGGTAGGCTTCTAGGCCATATTATATCCAAGGAAGGATAGGTAATTGAGCTAGAGAGAGTGGAAGTAATAAGGGCATTACCATTGTCAAGCCATAAGAAATCTCTTCAAAGCTTCTGGAGAAAAATCAATTTTTCCCAAAAGTTTTTACCAAACTTGTTGGCCTTATTAAGCCAATAACATTGATGTTGAAGAAAATCTTAGCATTCACGTGGATAACTAAAGGAAAGGAAAGATTTGAGGCCATTAAATAAGCTATATCACAAGCCCCAACTATCATGAATCTAGATTTCTCTAAATACTTCATACTGTATGCCTTTGGTGGTAGTGACACAATTTCTACAATCTTAGTTCAACAGAATAAAGAAAGTATAGAACAACCAATCACTTTGTTCAGTCAAGGCCTAGAAGACTACGAAGTGAGATACTCCTTCATCTAAAAGAAAGTCCTAGTAGTAATCAAGGGATTGAAGAAGTTTAAGCACCTGGTTTCAAATAATAAATTCTAATTTTTGGTCTCCTATGCGGGAGTTAAATAATTCCATCTCAACAAGGATATGAATGAAAAACATGTAGGATGGATCACTCGTGTCATGGACTATGACCTTGAGATCAGGGTCACTAAGCTGGTTTGTGGGAAGGGGTTGTGTGAACAACTAGCCTCAGGTTAACAAGATGAAGCAAACAGTGAAAAGGAGGTTTTTTTTGTTTTACAGGATAATCAAGAAGACGGAAATGATGATGTACCTACTCCTTGTTGTACCCAAGACATGGTACACTTCCTTAAAATAGGCTTGTGTCCTCATGGGATGAGTAAAGAAAAAATGAGGCATTTCAGACTACAGGCCATCCCCTATGTTCTTATTAATGGTGTCTTGTTCAAAAGAGACATCAATGGCATTCTACTGATATAAATTGAGACAAATCAGGTTGAGAGAGTGTTACAAGAATTTCATGTTGAAGCAACTAGAGGCCATTTTTCTCCAAGGGTGATAGCACTCAAAATCATGAAGGCAGGTTATTATTGGCCAAGAGTGTTTAGTGACTATTATGCATGGATCAAAAGGTGTAAGAATTGTGCAATCTTCAAAGGTAAAGAAAAGCTAGCAGCACTTCCATTACATCCAATTTAAGTTGATCAACCTTTCATGCAATGGGGATTGGACTTCATTAGAGTCATTAATCCAAATTCAAGCCAAGGAAACAAATGGATTCTGACAACAACAGAATATTTCACCAAGTGCACCGAGGCAATGTCACTCAAGGAAGCTAACGATTTCAGTATATTAGATTTCTATCAAGCGATAGTGACTAGATTTGGAGTGCCATCCACCATTATATCAGAAAATGCATTGGCATTCAAAGGTTCCAAGATCACAGGATGGGTTGTTAATAACGGGACATACTTGAGCACTTCATCAAACTATTACCCTCAAGGTAATGGACAAGTTGAGTCCACAAACAAGAACTTGCTAAAGATCATCAGAAAAAATCTTGATGACAATCAGAGAACCTGGCATACAAAACTCAAATTGTCCTTATGGGCTGATAGGATAACACCCAAGAGATCTATAAGAAGCTCTCCATTCAAACTTGTCTATGTGAAAGAGGTAGTGTTTCTTATATCACTTGAGTTGCCAGCATTAGAGCTCGTGAAACAACTAGAGATGTCTGAAATTGACCTGATGGATGCTAGGTATGCAGAATTGATAGGATTAGAAGAAACTAGAGAGCATGCGCTCCAAGAAATAGAGAAGAATTAGAATTTAATCAAGAAATGATTTGAAAAGAACGAAAAAAAAAGACCTTCCAAGAAGGAGAGCTAGTTTTGAAATGGGATGGAGATCAAGCAAAACAAGGAAGGCATTCCAAGTTCGATGCCATCTGGAGTGGCCCCTAAATGGTCAAAAGATGTAAAAGTAGAAATTCTTTCTAATTGTCCACATTGGAGGGTGAAGGGTTGCAAATTCTAGTGAATGGAATCTATCTTAAACACTTCTACTAAAGGGGAAGTTTTCAACTTTTATATATTAGTTTAGTTTCTCTTTCCTCTAAGTGTTTGTGCACATTGTCTTTTTGTATTTTAGGTTGCTTTTCTCCTAAGTTCTTTGCACGCTTTGCATGTTCTATTAAGAGAATTTATGATTTTTTTTTTTAATATAGTTGTGGTGTTGTTTTGTTTCTCTTATGTAGTCCGTTCAAAGAGGTAGATGAAGCCCCAGGTCAAAACGATTTTCTAATCTCAGAAAACCTTTGTTTATAGATTTCTTATGAAAATTAAGAATGCAAATGGTCGGGCTCTTGAATCAGAGGTAGAATCAATATCAGACCGTCACTCTTCACTCCATACCCAACAGAAGTTATGAGGTAATTCATCTTTTCATCTAGCAGGCAGATAACCCTGCGAGTCACCAAATTGCTATCCATATTTCATCCCAGGCCAAATATTGGATCGACATGAATTCACATACAAGGAACCTAAGAAAAATTGTTCAAATCTTGTAAATAGATCTTAGAAGGATTCAATAATGGAGTGCCGTTGGGATGAGAAATATTAAATGACCCTATGCGAAAGAAATGGCTTTATCAAGTCATTTCCATGTCTTAAATCCATTTTTCAAGTTACAGGTAGACTCAACAATGGAATAACAAGGTAAAAATAGAAGGGGGAGTGCCATAGAGGAACAAGATCAAGAAAGGGAAAAAATGGTAAAGTTTTAAAGTTTTTCGAGATCAAGACCGTTTAGGAAAGAGTCAAAAATTGACTAAGTATAAAGGAGGCAGCAAAAAGAAACATGTGTCTACGTGAAGCTTCTCCAAAGGTGAATCTAAGAAGGGAAGCCCAAACTTGCACCAGGCTTCCATGTGTCCAGAGTCCCAAAAAATCATGGGGCCATTGAAAAGTATTCAAACTAAGGAGGAAGGTGTCAGGTGTCAACTCGATGTAAATCTAAAATAAGAGCCCAAGCCAGAGACTCAAACTTGCGCCAACCCTCTACGTAGAAAATGGTCAAACAGAGTCAAAAGAAAGATAGGGCAAGACCTCAAAATTGGATAAGTATAAAAGTGTAAGCAAAGATTTCTAAGTGTTAGTGTTGCGCATCTCCAAGATTTATTCCCAAGGTGCAGATCCAAATGACCGTGAGCTTGCCATGTAGCCCAAAGTCCCAAATAGTAAGACGGAATGTTGAAAAGTCCACAAAGCAGTGGAGGGCAATGAGTGTCAACTCGATGCTCCTCCAAAGGCAAACTTTGAGCTCGTCTCTCAAGTGAGCATGGTGCTGCCACATGTCCAGTATAAAAAAGGGACAAAGTTGGTTGAATAGTCAATGCATAGGCCAGGATATCAAAGGTTGACAAGTATCTAAATGGCGCTAATACAAAGATAGAATAGAGATAGGGTTTCCAACTGAGTGCCAGACCACCGCGTGTCAAGGAAAGTGGGGCATCGGTGTGAAAGCTGGTTTTTTTCCCTTTGTTATCCTAAAAGGATAAATTTACAAAATTGGCTGTAACTCCACCCAAAGGAAAAAATCAGCGTTTGATCCCGAGTCAAGGAAAGCGGGGAGTCAGAGGAAAAGGTGAAAATTTTCCTTTTGACAAAAAGGCACAGAGGTAAAATTTCAAACGCACCTCCCCAGCCAAAAAAAGGGTGCCACATATCCAAGTAGAGCTTCGGGGCTAGGGGTTTTTTCAAGTTTTGGTGTATTGTGGAAAAGGGGAAAAAGGTAAATCATGGACCCGCAAGCATGATTTTCCCTAATATAGTTGTTCCCCATATTAAAAGGGAGACCCATTTTTCAAACTGTTTTCCCACAAATTTTTACAAACCCGATACAAACTTCAAAGGGGCATATATTTTGACTCAAGGCTTGAAATATTGCAAATGTGACACCATTGGAAAGATCATGGCCTTGTCTACACCATGGAGATTTCAAACTTTAATTTTTCAAAGGTTAGGTAAGGGAAAATGGAGAAAATGTCTTTAGGGGCCGTCAATATGGAATCCATCTACCTCAAAAAATGGATTGGATTCGATATGTTCCACTATTTCTTCTTCCACCAAGGTGCCAAACCAGTGGTTGATGCAATCAAGAGGGATTTGGGGGAATATTTTTTAAGAGGCATTAATTGAAGGGGTTGGGTCTCGACCTAATATTCTCGCTTCTCTCTCTCTTTCTTCTCTTTGATTGAATCTTTAAATGTAGGGCTGGGATTCATTGTAAAGGGATGGACATTCTTTGTTTTGTAGGCTCCCTTTTCCTTCTAGCAAAGGGATTTATGGAGTTTAGGCCTTCCATTAAAATTATAATATGTTTCTTGCCTCCTCACTATTTTGTAATGCATTGTATTAATCTGTAGAGCAATAAAACATGTTTTTTATTGATTCTATATCCTTTCTATCTATTCTACTTGTATGTGGTCTATCATTATAAAACTAGTTGTCTGTGCTTGATTATTGTATGTATTTTCTTGGTTTGTGTCTATCAGTAGAACTAGTGTTCATCTTTCCTGCAGTGCATCACCCTGTAGTTTAGTTATTTCCTATTTCCTATATCTCTTTTATCCCTGTCTCCTTGACAAATTCTAGATTAGGTATAGAAATAGATCCTCTGCAAGTGCACACGTATGCACCCAAACAATGGAATAATAATGAACCTTTAATATGGAGAGATTTTCCATCTTGCAAGGTCCCACACCTTAGGGAAAGTTCAATGTTATGCAGAGTAGACCAGATGACTCTACCTTAGAAAAGTAGATCTAAAGAACTCATTTGGGAGTGCCATGATTTTGCACTGACAGTCATGAAACTAATCTATCCTCTATTGTATGAACCTCCATGACAAATATCTACTCTTGAAACACTCCTCAAAGAGCTCTCATCTAATTGTCTTAGAATCAACATGGAGCTTCTGCTCCTCTATCCTCCATCAGACACCTGCTCCATCTCTTAGTAGATGGATGGTAACAAAAGATTTCGTGTTGCTAGAACAACCAGGCCTCTACCTGAAATCCACCTATGTCACTAGAATAATGTGATGGCCGTAACTTTAGGATCTCCTTTATGTGGTCTGAAGCTATAGTTTGATTACCCCTAGGCCTCCATGTAAGCTCATCTTTAAGCCTAGGACTCCAAGACCTATCTCTGTGTCCTGAAACTCGGTCTCCCTGTCCCATCTATGGTGACTCTACTATAACTGACTCCACATGGGATTTCTCTCCTCTATGATCCTTGCTATTCTAAGGAGATGCATGAGCCTCAATGGATGTCATGCTATCATGTATGACTGAACATGCTCCTACGGTCCCTCTGCATAGAGCGGCATTAACATCTTGGAGTGTCTGTAAGATATTTGATAGGATAGTTGTTACATCATGATTTGGTGGTGGTAGGTCTAGGTATATGTGAAATGACCCCTCATCTTCTTCCCTCCTCCTGCATAGACCAATGTGAGAGTTAGTTCTATTTTCTATGTTTTTTATTCAGTTTTTTTTCCATCTTTACTAAAATATATAATTTCCACACAAAGTTGTTTTCTAAGTTTGAAAGTGTGTTAGGTTTAATGTTGTACTATCTTTAAAGTTAGTGTATTAAGTTTTTTAGTGTGCCCAAGGGTCCAAGATTTGAACCCATGGCTCTGATACCAAGTGTTCTACCACCTAAAGTATCCCACTTGAGTCCTAAGAAAAACCTAGGATTAGTTAGGGAAAGTTACGGGATAAATTTTTTTAAAAATTATTGCCAGCAAAATTCCAATGTGCATTATAATAGTTATCGAATCATCATACAAAACACTAAGAGATTTAAATTCATTCTTAGCATAGATAGATTATCTTCTTGTGGGGCGTGGAAAGAAATTTCCCTAGGTGCAAAAAGCGAGTAGGGAAGAGACTCTTGTTCTCTTAGGTGTGCAAGACAAGCGCGCGAGAGACTCTTTTTCTCTCGGACATGCAAGACGTGTTCAAAAGAATTTTTCTCTTCTTTTGGGAATGTAAGAGGATTTTCCTGTTTAGGGCATGCAAGATGGGTGCGCACGAGTATTTTCCTCTACTAGGCACATAAGAAATGACACACAAGAGGCTTTTCCTCTTCTTCGAAGTTCAGAAGGCCATAAATTTTGATAGGGAACTCTGTTTTTGGAAAATGACGACTTTTTGGAAATATCTTGATGTGAAATTTGAAAAAGGGACCTTAAGAATATAATTTGGATAAAGGTTTAGGAGTCAGTTTTGAGAAAATGCTCTACATCCTTATAAAATGAAAACTAGTAACATTTGACTTATAAAATTTTGTTCAATTCAACCTCCTTCCTTTCTCAACAAGCCAAACAGACATGGAGGAATACACTTGGGTAAATTTTAGATGGATTTCAAGGGTGAATTTGTTTCATTGGTGATTAATTCAAATTTTATCAATTTGACAGCAAAACAACTATGAGAAGTTTTACACCCGATTCTTAAAGGTTCTATAAAATTTCCTAAGTGTTTTAGTTGTTTGGGGTCATTTTACTCATATTCAGTTCAATTCATTATTTCATTTTATTGTTATGTTTTCTATAGGGGTCAATCTATTTATTGTGAATAAAACATTTTCTAGTTAGAAAATATCCAACAACGATCCAATTCAAATAGATTTGTTTACATTTACCAACTTCAAAAATAAGTTCATTCCAAAAAACTCAAACCTATTAAGTTTATTCAAACAAGGTATTCAAATGCCAATTTACAACTTTATTTTTTTCAAAACATTCATTTCTGTAGAACAAAGCATTATACATTTCTTCATACGTATTTTCATACTTTAAAATGGAGATCTCATAATGCATTTCTATAATCATATTTCAAATACAACTATGCCATTTGCAGGAGTATAATACAATCTTCTATTAATTTATAAATGATATCCTTACAACTTTCTCTTTCATTCCTTGAAATACAACATACCGAATTCATGTCTTTCACATTGTTTGAAAAGTAGACAAAAAAGTATATCTCTTTTACATTTCGAATTACAACTTTCATAGCCAATACAAAATATAATTCGATCACCAATATTATACAATTTCATCCACTTCAAAGTGGTAAAGGATTACAATAAATAATAATCTCAACAAGGAATATAAAAAATATATTTTCCTTTTCTCATGAACAACAACATGTAGATCCATCATTCTTCAATTTTGATCACAATAAAGGTAGGGGAAAGGCAACACTCTCCACCTAACCAAGACATCCAATGAAATGAGAAGTCATCCTTCATTCATTGGCCCCCAAGCCCCAACAACAATGCAATGAGAAATGTGTTTCAACCCATAGAAACAAAAATGTTCCACAACACACATTCAAAACTCGCATTTAAAACACAATCCAAAATAGAATGTAGTTTGCAACCACATTAAGACATAACAAACAAAAATTAGGCTATATCATTCAAGGCAAAGGAGCAAGAAACTATGGGGGATGCTACCTAAACCTGCCAAAGGGGAAATTGGGTATCACCTCATGAGAACAAACCACCAAAATATAACATTTCAAAACCCTGATATTCCCTTATGCCTCCCCTAAGTACCCCTTATTTCTCACATTTCCTTATGCATTCCCAACTTCTTGTGGCACCCCATAATGAGTAAAGAAAAGAAAGTAATTTCTTTATAAGGTGGAAACCAAATTCCAACTCCCTCAACACTTATACCTCCCCAAAACACTTATGCGTCCCCAAAATTATTCCTCACAGTATTCTCCTACACCATTCCTAGGCAATCTACCTAATAGCCCATAGACAAGCTAAAACATTCACAATAATAACATTCAAACATTTACATATTTGTAAAAGGAAAAGAAGAGAATTTCAAGAGCCAAGATCCTACCTCTCCACAATTGAGTTTGTTCCAAGTTCAAAATAACAAGCTCTTCCAACGAAAGCAATCAAAAAAGAAATCAGCCAAGCAAAAGTATTCAACAATATTCAAAATTGTCCAAACCAAGAGCTCTCCAAACCAAAATAATTCACCCAAAACGGAGTATACAAATGTGAAGAAACCCAAAAAAAAGCTAAAGATTTCCAATTTATAGAATAGGGAAGGGAAGAGGATGAGGTGGATCTATGTAGGATGCCACTTCACACATCCTCAACTCAAATCTTAGGTTATGGAACTTGTTTTCATGTGTCAAAGTGTTAAAGACTGTACACTAAGAGTATTGTACACTTTTCGTGTATCCTCACCGGGGTTTAGGGCCGGGCCGGGCCTTGAGCGGGGGTTCAAGAAACGCGCTCTTGTCATATGGGTGAGTTTTTTGACCCATAGTTTTATGGAATGGGTTTTTCCCATGGTTTTGATACCCATAGTTTTGTAAAACTGCTTAAGCAATTGTCTATTTATATGGTCTTATGCATATAATAGATGTACAAGCAAATGTATTGCAGATGTGTTTTGAATTCGGGTGTGAATTCTGTAGAGTTTGTTGAGCATATCTCTAAATAGATGTGGGTATTGTATTGAGAGAGTGGTGGCTTGTACTAAAATATGAGCAAGTGATTCTTGGTGGACGTAACCCAAATTGGGTGAACCACGTTAAATATTGTCTCCTTGTGTTGTGTTATTTTATTATGCAATTTTATTTCAGATCTGTAATAATTTATGCATATTAGTTTCTACTGTTGCGATTCTGTGAGGGATTATTTCTGATTATTTTATCCCTTATTTCCTAACAATTGGTATCAAAGCCTAGTTTGGTTTGCTAAAGTGTTGAATCATAGGGAAAGTTTTATAGCTTGAGTGGGAGCTATGGCAGATGATGGAAGATCTAGGGTTGATAAATTCAATGGGAAAAATTTCAATCTTTGGAAGATGTATATGGAAGATTACCTTTATAAGAAGGATCTTTATACTCCGCTATCTAAGAAGGTGAACAAACCCTCGAGTATGATAGATGTGGAATGGGATTTGTTGGATCGGAAGGCACTTGGAACGTTCCAGCTATGTCTTGCATCTTCGGTATTATTTAATGTTTCGAAGCAAAAGACCACAAAAGATCTAATGGATGCATTAGGGAAGTTGTATGAAAAAACCTCTTCCTCTAATAAGATATTTTTAATGAAAAAGTTGCTTAATATGAAAACGTCTAAGAATAGCTCAATAGAAGGTCATTTAAATGATTTCAATATGGTTGTGAATATGCTAGCTTCGGTTAAAATATAGTTTAATGAAGAATTTAGGGCTTTATTAATTCTATGCTCTTTACCTGAGAGTTGGAATAGGCTGGTAATGGTGGTAAGTAACTCAGTTCCAGCTAACTCGAAGTTGAAGTTTGAGGATGTTGTAGGGGTGATTCTAAGTGAGGAAATGCAAAGAAAAAACTCTAGGGAATATTCTACTTCAGGGAATGCTTTGAAAATGGAAACTAGAGGGAGACAGAAGAATAGAGGAAACCATGGAAAATCGAAAGATCGGGCAATGTCAAACTCCAAGAACAAGATTGTATGTTGGAATTGTGGAAAGCCTAGGCATGCAAAGAATGATTATTGGAAGCTTCGGGATAAGAAGAAAGAACATGAAGAAAATAAGGAGGAAAATGTGGCAATGGGTAATGTATGTCAGGATGCTTTGATTCTTTCTTTGTACAATATTACTGAATCTTGGGTTTTAGATTCAAGGGCTTCTTTCCATGCTTCTCCACATAGGCATTATTTTGTTGATTATGTTTAAGGAGATTTTGGGAATGTTTTTCTTGGTGATGCTGATCCTTGCAACATAGTTGGAAAAGGTTCTATTCAAGTTAAGATAGCAGAATGGGAATACTTGGATATTGAAGGATGTTAGACATGTGCCTACATTAAGATGAAATTTGATATCAGACAAGGCAGTTGGGTATTGATGGTTGTACTGTGATATTTACAGCTAACTCTTGGAAGGTTAGCAAGGGTGCTCTTGTAGTGGCAAGAGGTAAGAAGGTTGGCACCTTGTATTTAACCACTGATAGTACTAATGATTGTAATCTTGTGGATTTAGATGCAGATACAACATTATGGCACTATAGGCTCAGTCATATGAGCCATAACGACATGAAAATCATAAAGTAGATATTTTCCTGGATATACAGAAAAATAGGTTTCAATTTTTATGAGAATTGCATATATAGGAAACAGAAGCGAGTAAGGTTTCTCAAGGTTGGACCTACGAAGAAAGAGAGTAAGTTAGAGTTGGTACATTCTAATGTGTGGGGGCCATCTCAGGTATCATCTCTTGGGCTTTCAAGTTATTATGTTACTTTTATTGATGATGCAACAAGGAAAGTTTGGGTTTATTGTATTAGAAACAAATCTAATGTATTTGACACTTTTGTTAAATGGAAAGCCTTGTTAGAGAATGAAACAAGGCTTAAGCTAAAATGTCTCAGGTCAGATAATGGAGGGGAGTATTGTAGCAATGAATTTAATGATTATTGTTCTAAGAATGGAATCCATAGGCAAAAGACGGTTCGAGGAACTCCGTAGCAGAATGGGGTATCGGAAAGGGTGAATAGAACAATAATGGAATGTGCTAGGAGCATGAGGTTACATGTAGGACTACCTCTTTCTTTTTTGGCAGAAGCGGTGAGCACAACTGTGTACTTGATAAAGAGAGGACCCTCAAGTGCCTTGGATGGAGGCATAACTGAGGAGGCATGGTATTGTAAGAAATTTGATTATTCATTTCTTAGAGTCTTTGGATGTGATGTGTTTGTTCATATAGACAAGGATGATAGGACCAAGCTAGAGGCTAAATCAGAAAAATGTACTTTCATTGGTTATGGCAGTGATGACTTTGGATTTAAATGTTGGAGTATTAAGGACAAGAAAATAATTCGGTCTAGGGATGTGGTATTTATTGAGAAAGTCATGTATAAGCAACAGTTGCAGGAAAACAAGGAATAATCCAAGAAAGAATATGCAGTGGTACAGGATCTTTCGGATGGGAAAGTGACCCATGAATCAGTTCAGGAACCTACTCAATAGGAACCCCAAAATCCTATAGTGAGGAGGTCTTCTAGGGTAAGAAAATAACCTGAATGTTTTTCTCCTTCTCTTTATTATTTATTACTCACTGATAGTGGAGAGACAAAGATCTTTGATGAAGCAATGTAGGTAGATGCCAGTAAGAAGTGGGAGCAAGCCATGGATGAGGAGCATAAGTCTCTGATGGAGAACCAGACTTGAGATTTGGTGAAGCTACCAGAAGGAAAAAGAGCATTGCAAAACAAGTGGGTGTACAGAGTTAAAGATGAAGAAGCATGAAAGAAAAGATATAAGGCCCGGTTGGTGGTCAAGGGGTTTTCATAAAAACAAGGTATAGATTTTGATGGGAATTTTTCTCCTGTAGTAAAAATGACTTCTATCAGAACTGTTCTTGGAATAGTGGCAGCATAAGACTTGTACTTAGAACAGTTAGATGTAAAGACTGCATTTCTCCATGGTGATTTGGAGGAGGAGCTATATATGCAGCAACCAGAAGGATATGAAGTCAAAGGTAAAGAGGAGATGGCGTGGAAACTGAAGAAGAGCTTGTATGGCCTGAAACAAGATCCACATCAATGGTATAAGAAGTTTGATAGCTTCATGATGGAGCAAGGTTATATTAGATGTCATTCTGACCATTGCATGTATACAAAGAAATTTGAGGATGGAATTTATATTATCTTGTGTTTGTATGTAGATGACATATTGGTTGCATGTAAAAACATGTAGGAAATAAAATTACTCAAGAAATAGCTAAGTGAATCCTTTGATATGAAGGATTTGGGGGCAGCCAAAAAAATCCTTGGTATGAGGATAACTTGGGATAGGAAGGAACGGAAGCTAACTTTATCTCAGGAAGAGTAAATTAAGAAGGTATTGGATAGGTTTAACATGCAGGATACTAAACTGGTTGGGACTCCTTTGGCAGGCCATTTTAAGTTATCAAAGGGGCAGTGTCCCAAAACAGAGAAGGTAAGAAACTAGATGTCTAAGGTACCTTACTCATCAGCAGTTGGCAGCTTGATGTATGCTATGGTGTGCACTAGGCCTGATATTGCCCATGCAGTGGGATCTATGAGTAGATTTATGAGTGATCCAGGTAAAGAGCATTGACAAGCAGTAAAGTGGATCCTTCGGTATTTGAGACGAACCATAGGGAAATTTTTGTGCTACTATGGATCAGACACAACTTTATGTGGTTATGTAGATTCAAACATGGCTGGAGATGTAGACAGTAGGAGGAGCACGACAAGTTATATTTACACTGTAGTTGGGACAGTAGTGAGCTGGATTTCATGACTACAGAAGCTGGTGGCTTTGTCAACCACGGAGGCTGAGTATGTTGCTGCAACAAAGGCAAGCAAAGAGATGATTTGGTTATAAAAAATTGCTTGAGGAGTTGGAGCATAAGCAAGTTGAATATAAGCTGTATAGTGATAGTCAGAGTGTTATACACCTAGCTAAGAACTCTACTTTCCACTCTAGGATGAAGCATATACAGTTAAGGTACCATTTCATTAGGACAACTTTGGAGGAAGAGAAGTTGAAGTTGGAGAAAATTCATACTAGTCAGAATCCTACAAACATGATGACCAAGGTGGTAACAAGGGAAAAACTAAAGTTGTGTTCAACTTTGGTTGGTCTTCATAGAAACTAGTGAAGGGTTGAGAAGCTTGGTTAGAGGAAAACTAGCCTCCAAGTGGGAGATTGTTAGGTTGTGGAGCCTGTTTTCATGTGTGAAAGTGTTGAAGACTATACACTAAGAGTACTGTAGAATTTTCATGTATCCTTTCCGAGGTTCGAGGCTGGGCCAGACCTCGATCGGGGATCCGGGGGCGGAAACCCCCGGTAGTAGGGGTTCGGGGGCGCTACCACCGAAATTTTTTTGGCCTCAAAAAATGCACCCGACATATCAGGAAACATGCTCTTCTCATATGGGTGAGTTTTTTGACCCATAGGTTTATGGAACGGGTTTTTCCCATGGTTTTGATACCCACAGTTTTGTAAAATTGCTTAAGCATTTGTCTATATATATGGTCTTATGCATATGATAGATGTACAAGCAAATGTATTGCAGATGTGTTTTGAATTCGGGTGTGAATTCTATAGAGTTTGTTGAGCATAGCTCCAAATGGATCTGAGTATTGTATTGAGAGAGTGGTGTCTTGTAAAAAAATCTGAGCAAGTGATTCTTGGTGGACGTATCCCAAATTGGGTGAACCACATTAAATATTGTCTCCTTGTGTTGTGTTATTTTATTCTATAATTTTATTTCGGATCTGTAATAATTTTTGCTTATTAGTTTCTACTATTGCGCTTTTGTGAGGGATTATTCTGCTTATTTTATCCCTTATTTCCTAACATCAAACATCCAAGTTAACTTCATTCTTTAATTCATAATCAATATGTGGGTGAAACTATGACAGTTTTCCTTACACACTCAAATCAAACCCACACCTCAAAGGACTGAAATTAAAACATGTAAGAGAAGTGCAAATACCACATTCAACTCTATTTACAAAAATTCATAAAGAAGGGCTAAATCTAACTCTCCAACCATAGGTAAGGTTGGTATAAAAATTTAAGAGGTATGGGACAAGTTTAATTTGTCCCACAAGCCTCCAAAATCAACCTCCAAGGAAAAATTTGAATTTCAAGAAGATGAAGTGTTTCTTACTCCAAAATCAACTTACATATCTCTTACACATTACTTACACATTTCTTACAACATTTTTAATTCAAGGCCAACACTCTATTAATTACTTTATTATGACATATTTTAATTAATTATCTTAACCACGGGATTACTCACAATACTAAAACACCATTTAATAAATAATGAAAGGGGTTAATGCAACACAAAATAAACACATGCAAACAGTAACAAAGGAACCAAATAAAAGAAAATACATAAAATCACTTGGTCACATTTAAAGGTGATCCCCTCAATGGGAATTCCTAACCCAATCAAACACACACAAATGAATACAGTTGTCATGGTGACCTTGTTGAATTCATCTAGAATTCTAAAGTGGTTGGTCTCCAATCCCCCGATGTTTGTTTTGATATTTTAAACCTACAAAATACAAATAAATCCTTTGGCCTCGTGGCCATATTAGAACATCCAAATGAATATAAATATAATTTCAATATCATCAATATATATGTGAGTCACAACAATCGTCAAGACAATCAATAGTATCACTGACAATTTCATCCACAAATATATCATCATCAATTTTAATTCAATTTTCATTTTCTAGGTCTACTCAAAATATCTAAATATCACAAGTCTGAACAACATCTATAATATAACCATGTCAAACAATATATCAACATCAATATCTAAAAATGTCTGTAATAAACAACATGTATCAAATATGAACCAAAATAAACAATAATTCATGATCTAACAACTAACATCATACTAAATCAAAACTATAACAATGCCCATAATATAGTCAACAGTATCAGGATCAATGTGAAAAGGTGTCAAAGGGAAGTGGGCACTACAATTATCATCAACATTTTTGAAACTACAACATATAAGAATTTTTTTACTCCTACCATTTACAAAAAAATTCCAAATTATCCAAATGAAACATGAGGTTGAGAAAACGGTCAAAAGATTTCAGTACAACAAAATTGAAAGCATATAATGGAGAATGAGAGTGCAGGAGGAGTTCCCACTCATTGAAACTCTTTGAGGCTAAAAAAAATGAAATATTATTCCATGAATAAAAACACAAGAATAAATTTTTGGGTGTGGTTGTCTATCCATCTTCTAAACATATTAAAATTATGTTTTATGTTGGGAAATGTTCACAAAGGGAAAGCCTAAAGAATACTCAAACTTATTTTTGTATATTTATTAGCCACGAGATCAAAGTAGTACATTAGATATATTTATATAGAGGTGTTAAAGAACTTAAATGTGAACCTCTCTATGAAGAGGATGGGTGATGATGAAAGGGATTTACTAAGGAGAATTTTAAGCATATAGAAACCATTGGAGGGAATTTAGATGAAACTCTTCTCTCTTAATGTAAGTAACATATGTATCATGTTTAAATTGATTGATCCCCTCAAAAGAAAATGGGTGGAGGTGATGCATAAATCCTTGATGCAATGGGCTATAGAGATAGCTTTAAAAATAAGTCATTGTCATCCTTACCATATCACATATGCATAGATATTTTGATTAAGGATTAGTAGCATTGGAGAGCCTATGATCAGATTATTTTTGGTGATTAAATTTTTATTTTATAATTATGGAAATTTATTTTTCTTGTACTACTCTCATTCATAGAAATGGATAGAATACATGCATCAATATCATATACATTATGTGAGATATTTTTATGGTGATAGAGGATCATGGAATTCAATATGCATGAGGTCATTTTTTGTTAGCTCACTTGTATGCTGATTTCTATAGGTTAACATTAGAGAACCATGTTGTTGGTGTAGAAACAATTTATGTGTTACGTGTGTGGGCCATGAGAACATTGTTGTTGTGTGGTTGATATGTGGAACATATGTAGATTGGGCATATTCATAGATTATCATAGTGAGGTGAGTGATGTTAAGATGACAAGATAAAAAATGATGACGTATAGATCCATGTTCGATAGGTTTCAACTGCATGAAATTATATGGAGGACATATAGTATTTTCAAAGGGTGGTTGGAGGATTTCATTGAGATTTGAGAAGCATTCTACATACCATGTTGCTAAAGGATAAATTTCTCCACCAAGGGAATTTATTTTAGTATGAGGAAATGATGTGGTAGTTTGGTATTATTCAAGTCATGTCTCTGACACCATATCTATACAGGTAGTCTATGCATATAACTTATAGAGAATGGATACGGTGAAGGACAACCCTGACATAGCTATTATCCCCACTAGTATATGAGGTATACCTACCAGTTATAATGAGTTATCAGGGTGATGATGCATGTGTTTTCATTTTTTTATTTAGGCTTTGTCATTTATGTAAAATCCCATTAATGAAAAATGGTCTTAAGTAGAGTCAGATGATGTTCTTGGTTGCATGAAGTGATTCAGTGAGAATGACTTGGCATAGCAAGCCAAATCAGGTGACCTTTCTCATGTAGGCTATGGTGCATGGTGGTTAGAAATTATTGATAGCATGAGGAGAATATTTTCCGCATGGAGAGCATGTTTTCATAGTGTTTAGGAACTCACTTGAGTTTTAGGAAGAAGATACCTGTTGGAGGCCAAGTTTCAAGTGCTCATGTAGACTAGGTCTAGGTTATACGAGGCATGAGGTTGATATGTCCAGATAAGTGAGCTCATGGAAGCATGTAAGGATGTTATATAATATATTCCAGGTATGTTAGGTCCTTTTGGATAGTTTCAAGGTGAGTTATGATGTTATTTTAGTTGTTCCTAGCCTAAACAGTACAAAACTAGAAGGGTTAACTATGAAAATGAAATGGGAAATAAATATTGAGAGCTATTTGTGACATAGTGATGATTCAAGATGTTATTAGAATGTTCCATGATACTATGAAATAAATTTCAAGTTGTAATGATGTGTATTTTATAAGTTATGACAACTTTGGTGAAATATGGTCAAGAAGAAGGTCATTTATAGCTCAAAGTGCACCTTCTGTTGCTCACCCTGAATTGTTTTCTTTACATAGGACCTTTTGTATTTTAAGGATGTTTATAAATTGATTCTATAAAGTTTTTAAAAAATAATTATGTCATTTCATCCTCAAATTTTTATGAACGATTAATGTTAAGAAGGTAAACAACATTGTATGTGCTTGAAACCTTAACTAGAAAATAGTTTGAGAGATTTGTATCCTGAGTTCCCATAATTGATTTATATTGAATAGATGATTATTATATGATTTATAATACTCCTCCATGATTTAAAAAGGGTATGGTATACTGGTTTGTGTGATGAGTGGACCCCACTCATACATGTTCTTGTTTTTTAAGTAGTTCAGTTTGGGACACGGTTGTCCAAATGAGTTAAAAATTAAATGGAGATTGGTTTTAGAATGTGAGTTTTTATTGATGTACATGGTTTTTTCTAGTCATGAGGATGCAAAAAAATATAAAAGTTTTCCCTATTTGTGAAGACTAGTCAAAGGGATGTTTTGGGACAGTTTTAGGAAGTTTACAAAGATGAGCTTTGTTGAAGGCTTGCCACTTAGAGTTTGAAGGAGTTATAATATGTTCCTAAAAGGAGAATAAAATATATTTCCATGGGTATAAGTATTGTCTTATGATTATGAGATTTGATGGTTCATAAAATTATGGTTTTGAGAAAGAAGGTTTGTTTTCTAGGACAAGATTTCTTTTACTGAAATAACGAAATGATTGAACCATGAGATGGATGATTTGGTAATTTATATCACTTGGAGAGTGAAGAGGGATGAAAATTATTACTATTGAAGGAATTTTAAGGTCTTAAAAGTGGAATATTGGGTGCAAACTATTTGATTTTTCAAAACAAGTTTTTGGGCAACTTGATTTGGAGAATAGGAAAGTGGTTTTGGCTTCAATAATAATAATGATTGTTTTTACAGTGTTTTTATCAGAGGTGGAGAGGAAGACATAGAGGTAACCCAATCCTTTGATGCTTACAAGTGCACTCAATCCTTCTATGACACATGCAGCTGCAAAAATAGATGTAGACGTAGACACAAACACAAACGTAGATGGAAATGCACCCAATCCTTTAAAGCTTACGTGTGCCACTTTCATGGAAGCCAATCCTTCAAAGATTATTTGGTCTTATCTTATTCCTCATTTTTTTTTTGTTATGTTCATTCTTTTTAGCACATAAAACGATGGGTGGGTGGTCATCATTTTGTTGTGTTGGGTTTTCTAAAGGGATAATAAATTTCCTTTAATAATATGTACATGTATTTTATGTTTTTTTACATTATCATTTAGAGATATTTTGTGTGTATTGGTATAATATAATAGAAATATTCAATAAATTCCCAATGGCTATTGTAAATTTAATCCAACAAGTTTATTTTGTGTTTTGATGTTTTTGGTTCCTTGGTATTCTAAGATTTTTTAGTGTAATTTGTTTCGAGGGTTTGGGGCATGCTATAACACAATCATTTTTTTGTGAATTATCTTCTATAATTTTTCTTGTTAATTTAATAATAGATATCATTCGTAAAAAAAAATTTAAACCTTGGTCTAAATAGGACATATCCAGTTTGATCCATAAGCTCATCTATAATACTCAAATGACCTACTCAAAATATTTTAAACAAAACGTCAATAAAAAAGACACAAAGGCTCATCACTCTGAATAAATCATAGTCATCAAAAATTTTATATGGATAAAATATATAGTGTGGCACCTACAGGAAGTTACACAACCACCATAGCCAAAGAAAATATTTTCTAAGAAAAATTAATTTGCTCACAGGTTCCCTTGTTTTATAAGTGGCTTAACAATGTAATAAGATATATCTAAGAAATCTTTCCTTCAAATTGTTTTCTCTGCCTTCACCTCTCCTCTGTTGTCTCAAACAAATCTTTAAAATGATCTTTAAATATATAATTTTTCAAGTTAGATGTGCCTCTTCTTTGTATCTTGTAGTTGTGTCTATGATTTTAAAAACAATTACTACATCAAAAAATAAATCTTTCATTGATTGTTTCACTTGATGATCCATAGGGATCTGAAATAAATCTACTTTATTAGATCAGCCAAAATGGAATAAGGAAAATGAAGAAATGGAGGTTCTATCTTTATGTTAACATAACCACCACTCTATGCAGAGTGGTGGTTAAAAAACCTCCAGCCAATCCTGACGGTGGTCCTGTAACCACCACTTAGCTAGGTTTGTAGTCTTGTGACTACTGGTCTGCATTGGACAGTGGACTTGGCTCTTTCAGGTAGAAAAATAAATTTTGAAACAAACAATCCCAGAATTGGAAAGGATGTTTGTGTCTCTTCTCCTCCATGACCTTTCTCATCCTCTAGTGCATGGGAGGACATGATAAGGTTTATAAATACATGTAGGAAGAATATTTTTTTATCATCAAAGAATGACATCAAATGAGCAAGTAATTAGGAGGAAGTGTGAGATTTTATCTTCTTCTCTTTCATACTTACTGTAAATTTTTTACTTCTTTATTTAATTGGCCGATAAAAAGTGGGAAGAAAGAGAATTTTACCTTCGTGAACTATTTTCCTCCACTGGAGGTTTCCAGGATAAAACGTGTTGGTGTTAATGAGATTATATTCTTTCCTTTCCTACAATTTTTGATTATAATAATAAGAAACATTCATTCACTAGCTATCTATTTCATTTTATAATCAAAAGAAGAACAACAACATTTAATTGTGATTCTGTGAACAATTCTAATGTACAGAGTTTACAGATCATTTTGGTATTAGATCTAACAAGTATCTATGATTGTTGTATTCATTCTTTGATTTGTATGACAGTAATGAGATATAAAGGAAAAGAGTCTTTACCTTCCGACCTAGATATTTCTAAAAGGAAGTGGAAACAAAGAATTTGGGGGAAAATAGATGAAGAGAACATGGTCCATATAATCGAGATGCTATAGACCATGATGGATAGGATGTTTAGAAGATAAGAAGAACCTACAGGTTTGCAAAAGATGGCTTCTGTTAAAAAAGACTCCATGGACTAAGTGGTTCGAGGCTTACCTAAAAAATTTGGTATAGAAAAGAGCGTGAAGAATAGACTTTAAATGCAATAGAAAAGGTAAAATATGATCATGCTTCTTTTAAAGTTGAGACAAAAGCTGAAATTAAAATATTTGAAGGAAAATTAGATGAATAGTTGCTTGACAAATGGTTAAAACCACTAGAAGTCTAATTTAGAATCCATAATGTGACTGAGGCATAAAGGATAAACTTCTCATGTCTCAAAATAAATGGGCACACTCTAATTTGTAGGGAAACCCATATAACTGCTTGTGGAAAGAATAAATTTCATATTGTGAAATCTCAACAAGAATTTAAAGAATTAATTAGAGCTAACTTTTATCCTATTGGCCACAAGACTAACCAAATGAATAAATGGAAGTGTTTTAGATAAGGAAATGGTCAAATTGTGTAGGACTATACTATGGTGTTTCGAAGGCAGGCCCTGTTGCTAAACATGGACTTGGAGGATGAGGATATTCTGACTAAGTACTTGGGAGGACTTCACACTCACCTTTGAAGAAAAGTCATCTCCACAAAGCCCAAATATCACAACGAGGTGTATGAGCAAGAATACTACATAGATGATGAAAAAAAGCAAGGAAAAGCAAAGCTAGGGGAAAAGTAGTTGACAAATCAGTGGAAGATAGAACATGGGCAATCAAGTAACAAAGGTAAATTAAAAGGGAAAGGTAAATAATCCTCCACTACTTTAAATACTTGTAAAGATCCCAATAATTTTTGTAAGAACTGTGATAGCAATGGTCATATTGATGCTACATGTTAGAAGTTACATCCAAAGTTACATCCAAAGAACCGAACCAAGGACTCAAAGAAGTCCATGACAGTTGTAAAGACAAAATGGGAGGTGGAAATCAAAGATGACTCTAATGTAAACAAGAGGCTTGGATGCATGACCAATAATATGGATAACCAGAAACAGGAGATGAGTAGACTATTCCATATCGAAATCCAGATCAAGAGAGCTAAGATAAATGCTTTGGTTGATACCGGTTCTCTATCTAATTTTATTTTTGAATCAGTTATAAAGAAGCTTCGTCTTAAGAATTACTATCATCCACACCCTTATCTTTTGGGTTGGGTGAACAAGGTTGTTGAAATTCAAGTAAAACAAAGATTGAAGGTCATGTTTGGGATATATTATCAATATATTGGTGTATTGGAAGCTGATGTTATTCCACTTGATGATTTTGATGTTATTTTCAGGAGTCTTTACTTGTATATAAGGATTTCTATATTTATGATAAGGGAAATCCAATACAGATAGGTTAAGGATGGGATGATTTACAACATTTGGGCATGCTAGCATAGGACACGCGTTACTATGGTTAGTGCTAACTAAACAAAATGAATTATTTAGGAAATTCATAATCAATTTTGGTTACTTTTGTTAAAGGATAAACAAGATGGGGTAGAAGTTTTAGAGATTTCTAATCAGGGAAAATAGGATTTGGATAGTATTATTCATTATTTTTAGGACATTTTTTAGGATCCCAGTAAGTTAACACCAAAGCGGGAAGTAGAGCATGAGATTTAATAGTTTCTAGAGTCCCCTATACCAAACATTGGGTTGTATAGGAAATCCTTGCTAGAGAGTTCTGAAGTAAAGATACAACTCTAGGAACTTCTAGACCAAGGGGTGATACGTCTGAGAACTTTAGCATGTGGTTAAACTATTGTGATGGTGCCAAAGAAGGATGGTTCTTGGAGAATGTGTATCAAATACCACTCTTTGAACAAGATCACCATAAAGAACATATATCCATTTCCCCACATAGATGATCTCTTGCACCATATTTAGCATGTCAAATTATTCACGAAGTTATATCTCAAGCCAAGTTATCACCAAGTTAGAATGAAGAAATAGGATATATGGAAGACTACCTTGAAGACAAAATCGATTTTTTATGAATGATTAGTACTTCCATTTTGTTTATGAAATACACCTGCTACATTTATGAGATTGATGAATGTTGTATTGTGGGATGTCATAGATTCATGTGATGAAAAATAATTTGCCCACAGGATCCCTTGTTTTATAAAGTGCTTAACGATGTAATAAGATTTCTCTAAGCAATATAATATTCTTATTATCTTTAAATATATATTTTTTCATGTTGGATGTACTTCTTCAGTGTCTCTTGTAGTTGTCTCTATAATTTTAAAAATAATTAATAAATCAAACAAGCAATATTTCATTGATTGATTCACTTGATCAATTGTAGTATACAAATCTTAATATATCATGATCCTAATGCTAATAAGGATGAAACAGCAATAGAAGTGGTCCTCTTCCTGACATAATGGAATGAATATGTTTTATTTATTAGTTTTTCAAAAATAACTTGTTTCATCTTCCCCTTTCATCATTTAAAACTTAAAAAATCAATTAAAATTCTGTAAAAAACACCCGTCTTATAATTTCTTCTATAACTCTATAAATATAAATAACCATTTCAACACCTCAATAACAAACTAAAACCAAAAGAAAGGAGCTAAGGACAGCGACAACTAGAGGAAACCATCATCATTGAGGTGGTGCTCATATGCATAGATGAGTATGGAACCTGTGCATGGTAAGTGGCCTTCATCGACACCATTATCATCACCATTTCTGACACTACAACATGTACGAATTTTTTTTCTCCTACCATTTCCATTTTTGTTTTAAATAATCCAAATGAAACAACAGGTTGAGAAAAAGGTCAAAAATATTTCAGTAAAACCAAATTCAGAGTGAATAGTTGAGAATGAGATTGGAGGAGGATTTTCCACTCATTGATACTCTATCAAGCTAACAAACATGAAATATTCTTCCATGAAAAAAGCCACATCACTAGATGTTTGGGTGTGGTTTTTTACCAATCTTATAAAAATGTTAAAATTATGTGTTATGTTTGGAAATCTTGGCAAAGGGAAAGCCTAAAGAATACTCAAACTTGATTTTGTATATTTATTAGCCATCAGATCAAAGTATTACATTGGATATATTGATACGGAGGTGTTACAGAACTTTAATGTGAACCACTCTATGAACATAATGGGTGATGATGAAAGGAATTGATTGAGGATAATTTGAAGGGTAGAGAAACCATTGGAGGGAATTTATATGAAACTCTTCTTTCTTATTTTAAGTAACATATGTATCATGTTTAAATTTATCGATCCCCTCAAAAGAAAAAGGGGCGAGGTGATGCAAAAATCCTTGATGCAATGGGTTATGGAGATAGCTTTAAAAATAGGTCATTTTCATCCTTACCATACAACATATGCATAGATATTTTTATTAGGGATTGGAAGTAATTGAGAGCCCATGATTAGGTTGATTATTTTGGTGACTAAATTGTTCTTATGCAATTGTGGAAATTTATTTTTGTTGTACTATTCTCATTCATAGCATTGGATGGAGGACATGCATCAATATCATATCAAAGATGTGATATATTTGTAAGGTGATATAGCAGAATGGATTTTTTTGGTGCTCATTTCAATCTCACCCTATTTGTGCAAAAAAAATTTAATCTACGTGATCTGAAATATTTTTTATCTCCTTGTGTGGATGATTGAAGTTTTATCTTTATCATGTTGTTCTCATGAAATAACTTTGTATGGTCATAAAATGCATTGAGATCTGTATTGTTTATAGTTTCTCTTTCCATGCAAACCAGTTTCTTATTTGGGCGTGAATGTTGGGGTTTCCCCTTCCTTTTATTTTTCTACAGTCATGTTTTCCTTGTCAAATTTTATCCCAAAGCCCACGGATACATGGTCTTCTTTGATTGGACATGGCATGGTGGATCTATTTGGTGAAGTTTTCACTTTTGTTACATTTGTAAAAAATGCCCAATTGGTCCCGTGGCTCTGATCAATTCTAATTGGCTACTCAACGTAATGAAGTGGCGGAGAAAGTTCTTACTTTGGCCCCGAAAAGTATACACCTGTCATAAATCAAGAAGTTGCAGAAAGGTATGCCCTTTTTGTGTTTTGAGGCATTATAGTGAAACAAATGAAAATAAAAAAGGAATGCCTAAGGCCTGCAAAAGGACACATGGTGGTTTGAAAATTCAAAGGTAGAGAGGTATATCATCAGAGCACTTTGAAGATTTTAGATTTTTTTTTGAAATGGAGTAAAAGTTATAAAGTGCATTGCGATTCCGCTCGGGTCCAGATAAATCCATGTGTTGAGTCAGCATTGAAAAGTCAAAAGCATGAAGGTAGGTTGCCATAGGTGTTTAGAACTTTTAGATTTATTATGAAAAATGAATAAAGTATAAAAGTGAAGTGTTGCCCCACTAATGGCCACATTGAAAGTTAAAAGTGGGGAAGCGGGTCTTCGAGACATTTTGAGATTCTCAGTTTTGTTTTGAAAAAGAATGAAAGTCATAAAGTAATCTGCATCCCCATCGATGCCCAGAAAATCCATGTGTAAATCATATATCAAAAGCATATGGGTGGGCCAACTTGTCCAAAAATGCACAATTTCTTTAACTGATACAAAATGTGAAAAGCACCCCCAGGAACTTTAACTCAAATCTTTTCCATGTGGAGGGCATGTGCTTGTTTGGGGTCTCCAATTTTGGGCTCCATATCAAAATTGGGCCGAAGAGACATGTGGAGGCTTCTGCTGGCTGCTCTTTACAATGAGACTTTTTCAGCGGCCGAGCAAACTTTCTTAGGCCCGGGACACGTGGAGGGCCCACACCTATTTGGGGAACTTCCCCTGAATTTTACTTTTGAAAGATCACCAAGGAAACATGTGGAGGTTTCCACTAGATATTCATATAGTTAGACTTTTTAGGCGTCTGATGCAACTTTCTTGGGCCCATGACACATGGAGATCCTGCACTCATTCGAGGTCCCACCTCTAGATTTCATCTTTGGAGTTGTGCTAAATAGACAGGTGGAAGCTTCTACTAGAATTTCCAATTCTTGGACTTTTTAGTGACCGGTTCAACTCTCTCAGGTTTTGGGTACTTGGAGGGCCCACTTTTATTTGAGGAACCTGCCTCTGGAGTTTGCCTTTCCAATTGCGCCAAGGAGACACATGGAGGCTTCCACTAACTCCTATTTACACTTGGCTGACTCAGACTGACAATGCAGATATTTGGTATAATCCATGCAAGTACACTCATTTCTAAGAGGCACGAATGTAGGTATCTATTACTCAAGGTGTATTGTCAAAGGTGAAAATGATTGCTTGTCAGATCAAGCCATATGGAGCCACCTGAGAATTATTATAAAGGGGATTTATTACATGAAAAAATAAAATAATTATTAAAAAGACTGTCAAAAGTAATGACATGGCATCCCAGTCATAGTTGAGGAACTTAGAAACATGATCAGTTCACGATTTATCCACCTAGCAACAAAAACTAAGATATTTTCAAGCGAATAACATCATTAAAAAGTATGTTGTAAAGAGGAATATTCTCTTGAATATTTAGAATTTTGGGGGGAAAATTTGGGATGAGTGACCGAGTGAAATTGTATAAATGCGATGAGAATACTCTTGCATATGGGGGGTTAATTTTTCTTTTAAAGTTTGACAAAAACTATTTTCCCGAGAGACCGTTTGAGAAACCTATTTATTTTCCTATGTTTTATATTTGATCACATCAAGATGGTTACAAGTGTAGAGCCATTGACAAGCTCTGAGATTGTTAAAGAAACTCTCCCCTGCTGATGAATCTAATGAACCTTGAAATGAATTCGTGTTGATCATGAGCATAATTGTGTCTGCTCCTATTTCATAATGTTTTCACATAGTTTTTCTTGTTCCTGTTACAATCTTATGTTAAAATATCTCTTAGTTACACAATATCTCGTCCATGTGTTAGTATTGTTGTATTTTCAATTTCATCATGAGAAGAGCTCTCATCTTGTGATGCAAATAAATAATTTAAAATCATTTTACTTTCATTATGTTGACAAAGATTGTTTGTACGTCTATGAGTGTATCTTAGGCATGACGAACGAGGGATTTCCAACATTTACTTGAGTCTTTAGCATGAGTCTTTATCATGAAGAGTGTATGAAACCATGCATCTTTGGGCCTCCATTGATACACACCTTCTCGTTGAAGGAATATTTTGGCTATTTTTAAGCATTTTGTATGTGATTTTTTCCAATATTTATAAAGGTTCTCAAAGATTTGGTATAATCAACTTTATCTTTCTTAACTTCCCACCAAAAAATTCTCAAATGATAAATTCTACATGAACTACCCCTATTTTTATTGTGTATCCACAAAGGTTTAACAATTTCCACTGCTAAAATATGCAGAAACAATCAAGATTTCAGTTATTATCTTTAGTAACCCAAACCTTGTCTAGGAAACATATCCACTCTCTAGTGTGACAACACGTGAGAGTTATATTGTGTTGTACTGATCACATTTTCTCAAGGTTCTCATGAAAATTGTGCAAAGAAGGATCTCTTGATATCCTTCTCTAATACGGGTTATAGAATGGGTCCTCTCACCCTAGTTAAAGGCACAACCTAATGTAGTAAGGGTAGAGAAAACCCTTAGTAAGGTTCTATCAATTTCTCCAACGCCTAAGTAACAAAGAGTCAATTGAATCCCCTCCCCAGCTACAACATGACTTATATCATGATTTTTTCTCTCTAAGCATCCTATTAGTTTTTTGATGTTGCTCAGACCTCGCAGGAAAATCAATTTGCATACAACACTGAAGTGGTACCTTTTCTGAGAATTACTTGAACACTGCGACCTATTTATGCATGAACAAAATGCAAGTGGCACCGTTACCAGGGATTATTTGAACACCAAGACCTATTTTTGTGGCAACAAAACCCAAGTGGTGTCATTTTCAGGGATTATTTTCAACACCGGGGACCTATTTGTCTGGCAAAAATACCCAAGTGGCACCATTTTTGGGTATTATTTGAATAGCAGAGGATTATTTAAACATCGAGACCTATTTCTACACCAACAAGACCCGATTTGGCACCATTACTGGGGACTATTTTTACAAATGCATACACATGCCGACCTTGAAATGCTTCTTACATGGTTTAAGTACAAATAAGTTGTTTAAAAGTCATCTTTTGTTGATATTTGTAAGATTTGTGCAAGATTACAAGTTTTTTGTGCAGTATTTCCAGTTTCTAGTGGTTATTGCATTAAATTTTCATCAATAGTGATAAATGTGGGTAAAGGAAGGTTGGATCTATTAATAATTGCAGAAATTAAGCATTGATAGACACTTGGCAAGTTACTTATAGTGCATCTGCAGAACTAAAGTAAAAATCCTTAGTGGCGACTCTGTGTTGAATTGAAATTTTAATGATTACCAATGTCTCAACCTATGTCAAGTGAAATTTTTCATTAATATTTGCAAATATGGAGGGAAGAAGTCTTTCTTCACTAGGGATCCTACTAAAAGGTTATTTCCAAAACTAGGAAAATCAAATTCAGAAGAAAAACAATTCTGGAAATTTGTTGGAAATCAAGAATCAAAAAAGGAGATATCAGTTCTGAAAGGTGCTCAATCTGTGGTTGAAAATTACAACACATCTTCAATTGATTCTGAACCAAGTAATATTTATATAAATTTGATTTCTCAAACTGGAGAGGGGCCATCATTTGTCTCTAAAAATCGTGCCTCTCAGCTTTTCCTTGTTTCTTCCAAGGTTAATAGGGTTTTCCATGAAGTTTATTCATTAGAGAATATCTATTTTCAAAGATATACACCTAAGCTCTAAAGACCCCTTGTCCCTTATCATTTTTATTCTCCTACAAGATCACCTCCTCAAGGCAATATGGCCCAACATCCACCTACACCTCCTTTTGTTGTCAACACTTTTGGACCTATAGATTTCAAAGGTATGGAAGGATATCCTAATATCGTGCCACAGGATGTCAAAAATAGGTTGCCAAAATTTCAAGGGAATAATGCCATCACTAGTTAACAACATTTGAAACTCTTTGTAACATGATGGAATATTTTGAAATTGAGTTTGAAGACGTGTATGTAGAGTTGTTTATTCATACTCTTGAAGAGAATGCACGTTACTGGGACAAGTCTTTACCAGATAATTTGATAGATTCATGGATTGAGATGAAAAATGCCCTTATATTTAAATATGTGGACAAGATAGACCCCAAGTTCCTTTTATCTGAGTTTGAAAATATAAAGAAAAATCCAAATGAATATGTCCATGCTTTCAATACTAGGTTCAATAAAAACTTGAAAATTTTACCTATAATCCTAAGGCCAAGTGATGAGTCGTATTTGATAAAATATTGGGAGGCGTTTGATAAACAGGATACTTATTACATAAGAAATAAAAACCCGAGAACATTGAGGCAAGCCTTCACTATGAATTTACAAATTGAGAATAATATTAAGGTAGTTGGAAAGAATCCTAATAGGGAATGTGTTAAGTTGATCAATCCTGAAAAGCCTCAGTCAGGTAAAGTTGGGGATCTGTAAGAGGTTGTAAAAACTTTGGCTGGAGCAGTTAAAGACATATCCTATAAACTGGCCAGAGAAGAAAAGGGGATAGGATAGAATTCCCAAGGTCAACATAAGCCACATGGTCAGGAGAGATTTGGAAATCACTACAGAGGTGATCATAGACCAGATGTTTGAGGAAAAGGGCCCGTGAGGTCAAGAAATAGATAGCCTCAACCTGGGGAGAATAGATTGGTTCCTGATCATTTGACTACCAGGGTTGCTACTATGGAAGAGGCCAATGTTATTGAGTGGTGTGATGGGTGTTTCCTACCACACTCCCCATGTGATGTAGATTAAGAAGTTGAGGAAGCAAGTTATGATGAAGCATATGATGATGTGAGCATAATGGAATGCCCTACAAACTCACGGAAGGGGGAAACCTCAACTGAATTGATAAGTGCCAGAACTATTGAAAACTTCTGGGATTGTGTTCACTGTATATTGCCTCTTCCTCCTATAAATAATTGTTAAATTGATATGGTGCAACCATTTGATCTACCTAATCATGATTTTTAATACTTAAAGGTGATGATGATTAAAATTGTGATGGAGGGATCCCTTCCAAAGAGGACAGGAAATTTTTGATGAATGCAGTAGTTTCTCAGGAGAAATAATATAACACCAGAAGTAAGGTTGTCAAAGGGGAAGGGCCAAAAACCAAACCAAAATATCTTGTTCTTACCAATATCCTGAAGGAAACTCCTAAAAAATATGCACCTAACAAAGGCCTAATTACCCCAAATAAAACATGTGCTTCTGCCCATGCCCAGATTGTGAAGACTCCCATATTATCAGATGAAGTTATGAATCTCCCTTCTAAAACTACCCTACCCAAATATGCTCCTTGTTACATAGCCCAAATCTTGAGTCGGATCAAGGTCATTGTTCCCATTTTTGAATTACTTAGGATTCCTGAGCATAGGAAAAGTTCATTCAAATATTTGGGATTTAAGGAAGAAAAGATTACTTAGGGAAAAAGTGTTAATAATGTAGAGATTCCTCCTATTATTATAGAATCAAAAATACCACTAGCATTGGAGGAATTGGGTGAATCATTTAAGGTGTATTTGGAAACTTCTCTGGTTAAATCTTAGCTTAATGTGGATCCATTTTTGACCACTTCTATTATTACATATAGGCTAGTACATAACTGCATGTTTGATTCAGGAGCCTCATGTAATGTAATACCTATTGAGGTCATGAATGACTTAAATATCAGGGTAACAATAGCTTTTGGGAAATTTACAGCTATGGATTCAAGAGAAGTGCCAATAGTTAGGTATGTCAAGGGATTAGTAGTGCAGTTGGCAACTTTTCTAGGAAAATGCTTAACCATGAATGTGGTTATTGTGGATTGTCCTGCCAAATGGGGGATGTTATTATCCAAAAAGTGGGAAGCTAGTGTGGGTGGAAGTGTACAAATGGAAATTTCATATGCAACCATACCAATTGAGGAGAACCTTGTGAATTTGTACGGTGAGAAGAAAATGTTACATCTCATTGAGGACCCTAGAAATGCTTCTTATGAAGTATTCTATGCAGACGTTGATGTCGACACCTTTGTGGGTTATGCTGATTTTAAGGAGCTTAAAATTTATGATTTAAAGTATCCCAAGTAGATTGGTTCTCCCTGGAATCTATGTTTGATGGGTTTTTTTCTATATCTGGTAAAGGCACATGAGATAAACCTCAGAAAATATGGCTAGGTAGCAACTTGGATAGAGAAGAAAAATAAGCATATGTCCAGTTGTTAAAAAACTATCATGAATTCTTGTCTTGGTCGTAATTAGAATGGTAGGCACTTGAAAATTTTCCTTGATTGGTTTCTCAAAATAAATATACGCATCACATTATACAGTGTGTAGTCTTTGCTTTTGTTTTGTTTGTTTTTGTGTTTTTTCTATTTTGGTTTGTCCTCGTTCTTCATGACCAGTTTTTGTTGGTTTCTTAGTTCATTCCTGGGAGGTTGGTTATTATTTCTTTGTTTTAGAGGTTGGTTCTTGACCCCATTTCCCCAAAAAAAATTGGCACATGGTCTACTATGTTGTTCTTATGGCACTCACTAGAAGTGCCCATCCCTGAGTCAGAGCTGATGTTGGTGCTCGATTCAGTTTCACCCTGTTTGTTAAAAAAAATCAGTCTACGTGGTTTGAAGTCTTTTTGTATCCCTGTGTGGATGCATGAAGTATTATCTTTATCAGGTTGTTGTCATCAAATCCTTTTCTATGGTCGTGGATCATGTAGTGCATGGTATTGTTACTAGTTTCTTTCTGTGTGTACCAGTTTGTAATTTGGGAGTGAATGTTGAAGTTTCCCCTTCTTTTTATTTTTCCACGGTCATGTTTTCCCTATCAAATTTTATCCCAATGCTCATGGATACATGGTCTTCTTTTATTGGACACGACATGGCAAGTTTATTTGGTGAACTTGTCACTTTTTGTCACTTTTGTAAAAATGCCCAATTGTTCCCGTGGCTCCAATGAATTCTAATCGGCTATTCAAAAATGTGAGGCAGCAAAGCAATTTTCTTACTTTGACCTTGAATATGTACACGTGTCATAAGACATGAGGTTATAGGAAGGCGGGTTACTGGATTTGTTTGGAACTCTTAGATTTATTATGAAAAATGAATAAAGTATAAAAGTGAAGTGCAGCCTTGCAAATGCCCACATCGAAAGTTAAAAGTGGGGAGGCTAGTCGCTGAGGTATTTTGAGATTTTCAGCTTTGTTTTGAAAAAGAATTAAAGTCATAAAGTAAGCCGCAACCCTGTTGACGCCGATGAAAGCCACATGTAAATCCTATATCAAAAGTGGATGGGCGGGTAAAATTTTAAAAAAATGCACAATTACTTTAAGTGATACAAAATGTGAAAAGCACCCCCAGGCCCACTTTGGCTCAAATATGTTCCACACAGAGGGCCTGTGTCTATTTGGGGACCTGCCCCTAAATTTTACTTTTGAAAGAGTGCTAAAGAGACAAGTTGAGGTTTCTGCTAGATTTTCCCATACTTATACCTTTCAAGTGTTTGATGTAACCATTCTCAGACCCTAGGCACATGACACAGTCAGTACAACTTTTCCGAGCCTGAGACATATGCAGAGCCCGTGCTTTTTTGAGGTCTCTGATTTTGGGCACCATATCAAAAGTTTTGCCAAAGAGGACATGTGGAGGCTTCCACTGGCTCCTCTTTATATTGAGACTTCTCAATGACTGAGGCAACTTTCTTGGGCCCAAAGCATGTGGAGAGCCTACGCTCACTTGAGGTCCCACCTCTAGACTTCATCTTTGAATTCGTGGTGAAAAAACACATGGAAGCTTCTATTGGACTTTCCCATGCTTGGAATTTTCATTGATTGGTGTAACTCTCTCAGGTTCTGGGCACGTGGAGGGCCCATGCTCATTTGAGGAACCTGCCTCTAGACTTCGCCTTTACAGTTGCACCAAGGAGACATATGGAGGCTTCTGTTGGTTCCTCTTTACACTTGGACGACTTGGACTCACAGCATAGATATGTGTTATAATCCATGTGAGGACACTCATTTCTGAGAGGCATGAATGCGAGTATCTATTCCTCAAGGTGTATTCTCAAAGGTGAAAAGGATGGTTTGTCAGATCAAGCCATATGGAGCCACCTGAGAACTATTAAAAAGGGGATTTCTTACACAATGAAATAAAAGAATGATTAAAAATACTGTCAAAAGTTATGACATGACATCCCAGTCATAGTTGAGGAACTGAGAAACGTGATCAGTTCATGATTTATCCACCTAGCAATACAAAGTATGATATTTTCAAGGGAATAAACATGATTAAATGGTATGTTGTAAAGAGTAATATTCTCTTGAAGATTTAGAATTTTGGGGGAAAAATTTTGGATGAGTGAGTGAGTGAAATTGTATAAATGCAATGAGAATACTCTAGCATAGGGGGGTTAATATTTCTGAGAATGTTTGAGAAAAACCATTTTCCCGAGGGACCGTCTGAGAAACCTATTTCTTTTCCTGTGTTTTAGATTTAATCACATCAAGATGGTTGCAAGTGTACATCCATTGAAAAGCTATAAGATTGTTAAAGAAACTATCCCCTAATGATGAATCTAATGAACCTTGAAATAAATTTGTGTTGATTATGAGCACAATTGTGTCTTCTCTTATTTTGGAATGTTTTCAAATAGTTTATCGTGTTCCTGTTGCAATCTTATGTTGAAATCATTCTGAATAACATAAGATCTTACCCCTGTGGTAGTATTCTGGCATTTGGAATTTCATTGTGAGAAGAGCTTTCATCTTGTAATGAAATAAACAATTTTAATTCACTTTGCGTTCATTAGGTTGACAAAGATTATTTGTAAGTCTATGAGTGTATCTTAGGCATGAAGAATCATGGACTTTCAACATTTAATTTAGTTTTTTAGCATGAGCCTTTATGTTGAATTCTTGAAGAGTGTTTAAAACCATGCATCTTTGGGCCTCCATTAATACACACCTTCTAGTTGAAGGAATATTTTGGCTATTTTGAAGCATTTTTGTCCTTGATTTCTCCCTTATTTGTAAATGTTATCAAAGAGTCGGTATAATCAACTTTATCTTGCTTAACTTCCCACAAAAAACTTCTCAAATGATAAATCCTACATAAAATACCCTTGTTTGTACTGTGTATCCACAAAGGTTTAACAATTTCCACTGCCAAAATATAAAGAAACAATCAGGATTCAACTATTGTCTTTAGTAACCCAAACCTTTTCCAGGAAAAATCTCCACTCTCTAGTGTGACAACTCGTGATAATTAGATTGTGTTGTATTGATCATATTTTCTCAAGGTTCTCATGTAAATTATGTAAATAAGGATCTCTTGATATACTTCACCAATACGGGTCACAAAATGGGTCCTCTCACCCTGGTTGAAGGCATAACCTAATGTAGTGAGGGTAGAGAAAACCCTTAGTAAGGTTCTATCAATTTCTCCAATGCCTAAGTAACAAAGAGTCAACTGAATCCCCTCCCCGGCTAAAAAATGACTTATATCATGATTTTTTTGTCTCTAAGCATCCTATCAATTTCGTGATGCTACTCAGCCCTCGCAAGAGAATCAATTTGGATACAACACTAAAGTGGCACAATTTTCGGGGATTATTTGAACAAAATGACCTATTTTTGCGGCAATAGCACCTAAGTGGCATCGTTGCCGGGGATTATTTTGAACACCAGGACCTATTTGTGCAGTAACAACACCCAAGTGGCATTGATGCTGGAGATTATTTGAATACTTGGACCTATTTGTGCGTAAACAACACCAAAATGGCATCGTTTCCGGGGATTATTTTAATTGTCGAGGATTATTTAAACACTGGGACCTATTTGTGTGGTAACAACACCCAAGTGGCACTGTTACTAGGGATTATTTGAATTGCAAAGGATTATTTGAACACTGGGACCTATTTGTGCAGTGACAACACTTGATCTGGTGCCATTGCAATGGATTATTTTTACAAATGCATACACATGCCGATCCTCGTAATACTTCTTATATGATTTAAGTACAAATAAGTTGTTTAAATGTCATCCTTTGTTGAGATTTGTAAGATTTGTGCAATATTACAAGTTCATTGTGTAGTATTTCAAGTTTCTAGTGGTTATTGCACTAAATTTTACATCAATAGTGATAAATTTGGGTAAAGCAAGGTCGGATCTATTAAGCTTTGTAGAAATTGAGCATTGATAGACACTTGACAAGTTACTTATAGTGTATCTTCACAACTAAGGTGAAAATCCTTAGTGGCGACTCCATGTTGAATTGAAATTTTCATGATTACCAGTGTCTTAACCTATGTCAAGTGAAATTTGTCATCGATATTTGCAAAGATGGAGGGAAGAATGTCTTTCTTCACAAGGGATCCTACTAAAAAGGTTATTCTTATAACTAGGAAAAGAAAATTCAAAAGGAAAACAAGTCTGGAAAGTTGTTGGAAATCAAGAATCAAAAAAGGAGATATCAGTTCTGAATGGTGATCAATCTATGGTTGAAAATTACCATACATCTTCAAGTGATTCTGAACCAAGTAATCTTTATATAAATTTGAGTTCTCCAACTAGAGAGGGGCCATCATTTGTGTCTGAAAAGTGTGCCTCTCAATTTTCCCATTTTCTTCCAAGGTTGATAGGGTTTTCCACGAAGTTGAGTCATTAGAGAATATCTATTTTGAAATATATACACCTGAGCTCCAAATACCCCTCGTCCCTTATCATTTTTATTCTCCTACAAGATCACCTCCTCAAGGAAATATTGCCCAACCTCCACCTACACCTCCTTTTTTTGTCAACACTTTTGAACCTATAGATTTCAGAGGTATGGATGGATATCCTAATATCATGCCATAGGATGTCAGAAATAGGTTGCAAAAATTTCAAGGGAATAATGCCATCACTGGTTAACAGCATTTGAAAATCTTTGTCAACATGATGGAATATTTTGAAATTGAGTTTGAAGACGTGTATGTAAAGTTGTTTATTCATACTCTTGAGGAGGATGCACATTACTGGTACAAGTCTTTACCAGATAATTTGATAGATTCATGGAATGAGATGAAAAATGACTTTAGATTTCAATATGGGGGACAAGATAGAACCCATGTTCCTTTTATCTGAGTTTGAAAATATAAAGAAAAATCCAAATGAATTTGTCCATGATTTCAATACTAGGTTCAATAAAACCTTGAAAAGGTTACCTATAATCCTAAGGCCAAGTGATGAGTCCTATTTTATAAAATATTCTGATGCTTTAGATAAAAAAGTTGCTTATTACTTAAGAGATAAAAACCCAGAAACATTGAGGCAAGCCTTCACTATAGCTTTACAAATTGAGAATAATATTAAGGTAGCTGGAAAGCCTCCTAAAAGGAAAGGTGGTAATTTGATCAATCCTGAAAATCCTCAGTCAGGCAATGCTATGGATCTGGAAGAGGTTATAAAAATGTTGGCTAGAGCAGTTAAAGAGATATCCTATAAACTGGACAGAGCACAAAAGGGGATAGGATAGAATTCCCAAGGTCAACATAAGCCACAAGGTCAAGAGAGATTTACAAATCACCCCAAAGGTGATCATAGACCAGATGACCAAGGAAAAGGACGCATGGGGTCAGGAAATAGATAGTCTCAACCCAAGGAGAATAGATGGGTTCCTGATCCTTTGATTTCTAGGGTTGTTACTGTGGAGGAGGCCAATGTTATCAAGTGGTGTGATAGGTGTTTCTTACCACACTCCCTATGTGATGTAGATTAAGAAGCTGATGAAGCATGTGATCATGAAGTATATTATGATGTGTGCATAATGGAATGCCCTGCAAACTCACGGTAGGGGGCAACCTCAACTAAATTGATAAGTTTCAGAACTATTGAAAACTTCAGGGATTGTGTTCATCGGGTATTACCTCTTCCTCCTATCAATACTTTTGAAATTTATATGGTGCAATCATTTGATCTTCCTAATCATGATTTTGAATACTTAAGGACCTTGATGATTAAAAATTATGATGGAGGGATCCCTTTCCAAAGAGGACAGGAAACTGTTGATGAATGTAGTAGTTTCTCAAGAGAAAAAATATAACACCAGAAGTAAGGTTGTTAAAGGGGGAGGGCCACAAACCAAGAAAAAAGTTCCAGTACTTACCAATATACTAAAGGAAACTCCTAAAAAATATGCACCTGGAAAATGCCTAATTACCCCAAATAAAACCTATACTTTTGCACATGCCCTAACTATGAAGACTCCCATATTATCAAATGAAGTTGTGAATCTCCCTTCTAACACTAGCCTACCCATATATGTTCCTTGTGACATAGCACAAATCTTGAGTCAAATCAAGGTTCCCATTGTTGAATTACTTAGGATCCCTGAGCATAGGAAAAGGGCATTCAAATATTTGGGATTTAAGGAAGAAAAGATTACTCAGGGAAAAATTGTTAATAATGTAAAGATTCCTCTAATTATTGTAGAATCAGAAATACAACCAGCATTGGAGAAACTAGGTGAATCATCTGAGGTGTATTTGGGAACTTCTCTGGTTGAATTTCAGCTTAATGTGGAATCCATTTTTTTACCACTTTTTTTATTAAAGATAGGTTGATACATAACTGCATATTTGATTCAGGAGCCTCATGTAATGTAATGCCTCTTGAGGTCATGAATGAGTTAAATATTAAGGTAACAACAAATTTTGGGAAATGTACTGCTATGGATTCAAGAGAAGTGTCAGTAGTTAGGTATGTCAAGAGATTAGTAGTGTAGTTGTTAACTTTTCCAGGAAAATGCTTAACCATGAATGTGGTTATTGTGGATTGTCCTACCAAATGGAGGATGTTATTATCAAGAAAGTAGGCAGCTATTGTGCGTGGAAGCGTACAAATGGAAATGTCATATGCAACCATACCAATTAAGGGGAACCTTGTGAATTTGTATGGTGAGAAGAAAAATTTACATCTCATTGAGGACCCTAACAATACTTCTTATGAAGTATTGTATGCAGACGTTGATGTTGACAACTTTTTGGGTCATGCTTATTTTAAAAAGTATAACATTGATGATTACAAGTATCCCGAAAAGATTGGTTCCTTGGACCTTGATGTTTGATAGGGTTTATTCTAAATCTATTAAAGGCACAAAAGATAAAGCTCAGAAAATATGGCTTGGTAGTAACTTGGATAGAGAAGAAAAACAAGCGTATGTCTAGTTGTTAAAAAAGTATCAAGACTTCTTGGCTTGGTCGTACTCAGAATGGCAGGCACTTTAAAAATTGCCTTGATTGATTTCTCAGAATCAAGGTACACATCATCGTATAGTGTGTAGTCTTTTGTTTTGTTTTGTTTGTTTTTGTGTTTTATCTATTTTGGTTTGTCCTGGTCCTTGGTTTCTGGTTTTTGTTGGTTTCTCAGTTTGTTCTTGGGAGGTTGGCTATTGTTTCTTTGTTTGGTGGTCAACTCTTGACTCCATTTCCCAATTGTTTTTTGGCACATGGTCAGTTATGTTATTCTTGCGGCACTCGCTGGGAGTTCCGATCCCCGATTCAGAGCTGATGTTGTTACTCTATTCAATCTTGCCCTATTTTTTCAAAAAATATTCAGTCTGCGTTGTCTGAAATATGTTCCATCTCCCTATGTCGATGATTGAAGTTTTATCTTTATCAGGTTGTTGTCGTCAAATAATTCCTATGGTCATGAAAAGTGTTGATCTTTGTGTTGTTTATAGTTTCTCTTTCCATGCGGACAAGTTTTTTATTTGGGCATGAATGCTAGAGTTTCCCCTTCCTTTTATTTTTCCATGGTCATGTTTTCCCTATCAAAATTTATCCCAACACCTATGGATACATGGTATTCTTTGATTGGACACGACATGGTGGGTCTATTTGGTGAATTTGTCACTTTAGTTACATTTATAAAAAATGCCCAATTGGTCTCGTGGATCTGACGAATTTTAATTGGCTAATAAACGATATGAAGCGGTGGAGTGATTTCTTACTTTGGCCCTGAAAAGTGTACACGTGTCATAAATAAAGCGGTTGTGGAAAGGAGGACCCTTTTCATGTTTTGAGGAATTATGACAAAAGGAATGAAAATATAAAAGGAATTCCTAAGGCCTACAAAAGGACACGTGGCATTTTTAAAATTCAAAGGTAGAGAGGAGGATCCTTGGAGCACTTTGAAGATTTTAGATTTTTTTTTGAAATGAAGTAAAAGTTATAAAGTTAGCCATGACTCCGTTGTGGACAAAATAAACCCATGTGTTTAGTCAGCATTGAAAAGTAAAAAGTGGGAACGTGGGTCACTGAAGGTGTTTGGAACTTTTAGCTTTATAATGAAGAAGGAATAAAGTATAAAAGTGACGTGCAGCCCCACTAATCCTGACATCGAAAGTTAAAAGTGGGGAGGTGGGTTGCTGGGGCATTTTGAGATTCTCAGATTTGTTTTGAAAATAAATGGAAGTCATAAACTATGTCGCAACCTTGTCGATGCCTACAAAAGCCATGTGTAAAGCCTATATCAAAAGTGGATGGGCAGGCCAAATTGTCTGAAAATGCGTAATTTTTTTAAGTGATACAAAATGTGAAAAACATGCCGAGGCTCACTTCAAATTAAATCTTTTCCATAGGATCTTCCCATACTTAGACTTTTGAAAGAGTGCAAAGAGACACGTGGAGGTTTCCACTGGATATTCCCATACTTGGAATTTTCAAGTGTCTGATGTAAATTTCTTAGGCCCATGACACGTGGAGAGCCTGCGCTCATTTGAGGTCCCGCCTCTAGAATTCATCTTTGAAGTTGCACCAAACACACAGGTGGAAGCTTTTGCTGAAATTTCCCATGCTCAAACTTTTCAATGATTAGTGTAACTCTCTTAGGTTCTGGGCACATGGAGGGCCCATGCTTATTTAAGGAACCTACCTCTAGACTTCACCTTTGCAATTGTGCCAAGGAGACACATAGAAGCTTCCGCTCGCTCCTCTTTACACTTGGCTAACTTGGACTCAAAATGCAGATATGTTGTATAATCCATGTGAGGACACTCAATTCTCAGAGGTATGAATGTAGGTATCTATTCCTTAAGTTGTATTCTCAAAGGTGAAAAGGATTTCTTGTCAGATCAAGCCATATGGAGCCACCTGAGAATTATTAAAAAGGATATTTCTTACATGAAAAAAAAAACAATCATTAAAAAGACTGTCAAAAGTTATGACATGGCATCCTAGTCATAGTTGAGGAACTGAGAAACATGATCAATTTAAGATTATCCATCTAGTAACCAAAAGTAAGACATTTTCAAGGGAATAAAAATGATTAAATGGTATGTTGTGAAGAGGAATACTCTCTTGAAGATTTAGAATTTTGGGGGAGAAATTTGGATTAGTGAGCGAGTGAAATTGTATAAATGCAATGAGAATACTCTTGCATATAGGGGGTTAATTTTTCTGAGAAAGTTTAAGAAATACCATTTTCCTGAGAGACTGTCCGAGAAACATGTTTATTTTCCTATGTTTTATGTTTAATCACATTAATATGGTTGCAAGTGTACAACCATTAACAAGCTTTGAGATTGTTAAAGAAAATCTCCCCTGCTGATGAATCTAATGAACCTTGAAATGAATTTGTGTTGATCATGAGTATAATTGTGTCTACTCTTATTTCATAATGTTTTCACATAGTTTTTCTTGTTCTGTTACAATCTTATGTTAAAATCTCTTTGAGTCACATAAGATCTCATTCGTGTCTTAGAATTGTGGCATTTGAAATTTCATCATGAGAAGAACTCTCATCTTGTGATGAAAATAAACAATTTAAAATCATTTTACTTTCATTATGTTGATAAATATTGTTTGCAATTCTATGAGTGTATCTTAGGCGTGATGAACCGGGGATTTCCAATGTTTAATTGAGTCTTTTAGCATGATCCTTTACGTTGAATTATTATAGAGTTTATGAAACCATGCATATTTGGTCCTCCATTAATACACACCTTCTGGTTGAAGGAATATTTTGGTTATTTTGAAGCATTTTGTCTATAAGATTTCCAATATTTGTAATATTCTCAAAGATTTGGTATAATCAACTTTATATTTCTTAACTTCCCCAAAAAAACTTCTCAAATGATGAATCCTACATGAACTACCCCTATTTGTAGTGTGTATCCACAAATGAACAAATTCCACTGCTAAAGTATGTATAGACAATCAGGTTTCAAATATCATCTTTAGTAATCTGAACCTTTCCCAGGAAACATCTCCACTCTCTAGTGTGTTAACTCGTGAGAGTTAGATTGTGTTGTATTGATCATATTTTTTCAAGGTTCTCATGAAAATTGTGAAAAGAAGGATCTCTTTATATCCTTCACAAACACGGGTTACAGAACGGGTCCTCTCACCCTGGTTAAAAGCACAACCTAAAGTAGTGAGGGTAGATGAAACCCTCAATAAGGTCATATCAATTTCTCCAATGCATGAGTGAAAAAGATTGAATTGAATCCCCTTCCCGGCTACAAAATGAATCATTCATGATTCATCTATCTATTAGCATCTTGCCATTTTTATGATGTTGCTCATCCCTTGTAGAAGAATCAATTTTGGATACCGACACCCAAATGGTACCATTACCGGGGATTATTTGAACACTGGGACTTATTTGTGGGGAAATAACACTGAAATGGTGTCCTTTCCAAGGATTATTTGAATTACAAAGGATTATTTGAACATTGGGACCTATTTTTGCAGCAACACCACTAAAGTGGTGCCATTTTTGGGGATTATTTTGTGACAACAACACCGATCTAGTGTAATTTCCAGGGACTATTTTTACAAATACATACACATGCTAACCCTGGTAATGCTTCCTACATGGTTTAAGTACAAATAAGTTTTCTAAACGTCATCCTCTATTGATATTTTTAATATTGTGAAATATTACAAGTTCATTTTGCAATATTTCTAGTTTTTAGTGGTTATTGCACTAAATTTGCATCAATAATTATAAATGTGGGTAAAGGAAGGTCGAATTTGTTAAGCTTTTCTAAAATTAAGCATTGATAGACACTTTCCAAGTTACTTATAGTGCATCTGCACAACTAAGGTGAAAATACTTAGTGGCGACTTGGTGTTGAATTGAAATTTTGATGATTACCAGTGTCCAAACCTATGTCAAGTGAAATTTGTCATCGATATTTGGAAAGTTGGATAGAGGAAGGAATTTCTTCACTATGGATCCTACTAAAAGGTTATTTCTAGAAGTAGGAAAAGAAAATTCAAAAGGAAAACAAGTCTAGAACGTTGTTAGAAACCAAGAATAAAAAAAGGACATATCAATTCTTAAAGTTGATCAATCTGTGGGTGAAAATTACCATACATCTTTAAATGATACTAAACCATGTAATATTTATATATTTTTGAGTTCTCTAATTAGAGAGGGGCCATCATTTATGTCTAAAAAGTGTGCCTCTCAGTTTCCCCTTGTTTCTTCCAAGGTTTATAGGGTTTTCCACGAAGCTGATTGATTAGAGAATATCTATTTTGAAATCTATACTCCTGTGCTCCAAAGACCCCTTGTTCTTTATCATTTGGTTTCTCCAGTAAATTGACCACCTCAAGGCAATATGGCCCAACCTCCACCTAGACCTCCTTTTATTGTCAACACTTTTGGACCTATAGATTTTAGAGGTATGGATGGATATCCTAATATGGTGCCACAAGATGTCAGAAATAGACTTCCAAAGTTTCAAGGGAATAATGCCATCATTGGTGACCAGCATTTAAGACTCTTTGTCAATATGATGGAATATTTTGAAATTGATTTTGAAGACATATAAAACTATTTATTCATACTCTTGATGAGGATGAGTGTGACTTGTATAAGGATTTACAAGATAATTCAATAGATTCATGGAACTAGATGAAAAATGCCTTTAGAGTGCAATATGGGGATATGACAGATCCCATGTTTCTTTTATTTGAATTTGAAAATATAAAGAAAAATCCAAATGAATTTGTCAATGATTTCAATACTTGGTTCAATAAGACCTTTTGTAGGTTACCTATAATCCTAAGGCCAAGTGATGAGTCCTATTTGATAAAATATTCTGACGCTTTTGATAAAAAGGATGCTTATTACTTGAGAAATTAGAGTCAAGTCAATCAATCTAGAGATAGAGGATCATGAAATTCAATATGCATGGGGTCATTGTTTTTTATCTCAATTGTATAAGGATTTCTATATGTTCACATTAGAGAACTGTTATGGTGAAAAGAATCACCTTGGGATTTACACATTACAAAACCCTACTTTTGAATGACATGGGACTTTCTCAATGTGTGGGCCCTTTGAAATTGAGTCAAACCTCCAAAAAAAAAAAATTTCCTTACTTATTCCAATGCTAATCTACTAGAATAAACTACCAATTCCAAGGGACTAGAGGAAGAGCAATACATAAATGTAAATCCTAAACTAAGGGAGGCGATAGCACCAAAACACATTCAATCATCCAATCGCATGGAGCACAACAAATTTAAGCCTTGCAAAGGAACACAATATGCACTATATAACTACAAAATATAATAGAAGGCAAAAAATGAAATTTAAGTCAAGCTAGGGTAAGAAAATCCAAAAAACACTAATTTTATTGCTTAAGTTGATGTACAATCCATTATAGTATAGGTAAAAGGTGATAATCCTTCACTAAATGCATAAATTTGAGGCATGCATCTCACAAAAGTGCTCAAAAAGTTATGGTAGAGTTCCTTTACAATTTTGAAATTGTCCCCCCTTTGAAATGAGGGGAATTTACATATATATAGAGAAAAGAAGCTACCAACCAACATCCTTCATTAAATACCTATACGAAGGTATGGGTAGCCATGATGGTTCAATTTTCAAGGGTACTTTTCTTACACGGAAAACATGGGTTCCATAACTCATTAATCTAGTTATTGAGCTACCTTATACGGTATCATTAATGTTTGGTTGTATCTAAAAATCCTTTTTGTTTCCTGACGGAAATCACTAGTTGATGGATGACAAGAAGGGAAAAGTCACCATTGTCAAAGGGAAGACTTGTTGGAGGACAATGAGAGAAGGTTGATTTGTGACAAGATTGTGTGGTTGACACGCATACACAAGGAGTGGTTATCGCGTGACAGGAAAAACGGTTATGGGGAAGGTAGAATGACATGCATCAAGGAGGGACCTTGATGTGTGACAGGAAGAAAGCATTGTCATGTGATAACAAGGGGTGTTATTGTACAACAAGAAGAGGGAATGTTCACGCGACAGGAAGAGGGCATTATTGTGTGACTAGAAAAGGGTGTTGTCATGTGATTAGACGAGGGAGAAAGTATGAAATTTTAGACTTTAGAATAGGGTTTCAAAATTCTAGGTCGCATCTTTTGGAAAAACTACTTTTGGACTTCCAAAGTCTGAAAGTCCAAAAGTTTGAAGTTTCATACTTTTAGGATTTCAAGTTTCGGAACTCTCATTATCAGTTTGATTAATTTCACTTTCAAACTTCCGAAGTTCGAAAGTTTGAAACTTCAGACTTTCGGGCTTTCAGGTTTTGGAGTTCTTACATCACATTCTATGATTTATACCTCTTAATCTCAAGAGTCTGAAACCCTAAAATTCCAAAATTTCAGAATTTTGGACTTTCAAGTTTTGGACTTTCAGATTTCTTCACTCATTTAATTTCTTACCTAATTTCGTAAGGATCAAAATTTGATCATTAATGTCGAGTTTTTCCTATTTAAACTAGTATTTTACGTGTCATTTTCATCTCACATTTTTCTCTGAGGACCTAGGTTTTTACTGTATCTTGTACTTTTTGACATCACTTTTGAGGTATTTTATTTTGGTTATTTTAATTTTAGTTTAAGATCTTTTGTTTTGTTTCCTCCTTGATCATTTTTCTTCATCCTCTATATGCCTTGGAAGATGAAGATATCCTTTCCCACTATGTTCAATTTGAATGTGCTTTTGATGCTAATGGTTCCATGATCTAATTTTCTACAAGAATTTAGGAAGGATCTCATCACAGTTCTCAGTTTCCTAAGCATTTAAAATCTACTTTTTTGAAACTTCTCATTTTTTCAGAGTTTAGAAGATTTTCTTTTTAGGGTTTGGGGATTTGATTATTAGGAATTTCTCAGTTGTCAGGAATGGTGCCTATCTCCATTTCAAACTTCTCTTTTTTGGGCTTTCAGAAGTATCTGTTTCAGAGATTATAGTCTTTTGGGTATTCAGAGGTTGAAGCTTGTGGAATTTTGGAACTCTATTTTTTGATTTTTTCAGATATTGTAGGCTTTTGGGTTTTTAGAGGTTGAAGTAATCGGTACTTTCAACTTTGGTATTTTGGAATTCAGAAAGTCGTCAGGTTCCAAAATTAAAAACTTAATGTCTACTTCTACATCCAAGGGTATGGAAAATATGAAATATTCATTCCTTGGAGTTACTCCACACTCTTGTTTGTCTTCTGACTTGGGAAGTATATGAGACATAGATATCAGAAAAATTTGTTTCCTAGACTTCTAGAAAAGGGTTAAGGTCCCAAATAAGAAACCCTGGATGCAAGCGATATATGATGGTGGGCTTATTCTTGCTATTGGTTTTCCCATGTCCATGCATTTCCCAGAGTTCATTTTAGCCACATTGACCCACTTCGATGAATAATCTATGACAATTAAAGATGTTGATGGTAAATATTTGATCTACTTGGATGCATATTTCTTTTAAGATTTGCTCAAAATCCTTGACATTGAAGACTACACAACAATTTCACAAGAATTATTTGTGGAACATTGGGAAAAGGAAATGAATTTACACACAAAGGTCATATTGAAACGTTATCTAGCCAAGAGTGTTGATCTGTATAATATTTAGTATATGATATCAAATGTTCCCAAACCATTTGCTATAATTATCTTAGAGAGAAGGTAACATGTAGTCAATTCAATGTAGTTGTATAAAACATTGGTGGAAGCTCTAAATGAGGAATAAAGAGCGCACATATGAGGGAATTTCCCCTACATATCACACCCCCATTGATTCCATTGTTAGTCTCATGAAATTGGTTGTCATCAAGTTCAATAAAAATTCAAAGAAGTTGCGAGTAGATTGCGAAACAACTATTGTCCAAATATACTCATTCATTAGAGAAAAGAAGGGTTCACTTTAAGAAACCCCCCCAAAAAAAAAATTTATTATAGAAAGGTTGGTGAATTTCGGAAACAGACTTGTAGAAAATGGAGAAAATATTAAAGAATAGATTCGCAACAAAAAACATGAAAGACCGAAAATAAGAAATTCTATAAATGTGCAAGACTGCAACAGAAAACCACGCAAGTACATGTGCAATCAAACGGTCAGTCAGAAATGCAGGCAAACGACTGCACATAGAGGTGGGTGGTTGAATGTGCGGATGTCTGACTGTGTATGTAACCGCATGCTTTCAAATACACACATGCAGTTGGGCGGCATGCCCAACAACATATGTAATCACAAATTCAGCTGCCCGGTTGCATATGTAGCCACCCAGCTGTATTCATTTCTTTGCAGTACTGTAGTTACATACACAGCCGAGTGTTTGCACCTGCATCTTCCCGCTTGCAAGTGCATCTGCGTGCGGGGGTGCAGGAGACGATGTAGCCGCTTTCCTGCGCTCGTATGACCTTTTCATCTGGTTACAAACCACTTCTACCACCACCTCACTTGTTAATCACCTATATATATCGGGTACTCTTCCATTCTACAGCCTTATTTCATTCTGTCGTTTCTTTGCTCCAGCTTCCACGCCTCCAAACATCAATCATGTTTTAGGCTACAAGAATCCAGAATCCAAGGACCAAATTAAAATTCACAAATGGCTTCTCAATGACATATTTGCAAGAATTGATAACACCTCTAAATAAAGATGGGGCTTAACTGTGCAAGTTGTTCAAAACGGTTTTCTACAGGCCGTGATCAATTTTTTTCAGGCTAGGATGGTCTTGCAAGTAAGAAAATCAGACATACCATACCCGGCTCTTATTTACATGCTTTGTTCCCTAAGTTTCCAATAATTTGACTAGTGTTCAAATAGATCCAATAGGATACAATAAGATTTGACATCTATGATTTGCAATGACACAACAACATTATAATGGTGTTTTATTTACTTGCATTATATTATGAATCCTATCATAATTTGAACTTTGATGTAAATATCCCTCCTGCAATTGATGACATAATGAGCATAACATGTCTTTCTATTTATGAGCAACATTTAAGTCTAAATTTTCAATTTTTACAACAAATTTTCATTAATTTATTTACAAAATTTAGCTAATTCTCAACTTTCTGTCATAGGAGAGAACTTTCTTTGAATGCAAGAAGAAGAAAACACTAAGAGGTCGTCAATAGCCTAGGGATAGTGCAAATTCTTCCCTGGATGGACAAGTATCTCCGACTGTAGGTTCAAGACAAAAACACATGTGGAATTTTGGTACACCCTCTCAATTGCAAGCGATGTAAGCATCTACATCAATTATTTCAAGTATAAATACCAGGGTCCAGTATGTAATTGTATAGTTAAGAGTCAAGACTCAAGCTATGATTCAGAAAATAATGGCACATATATTATCTAATTTATTACTAATGAACTATCGGCTATGTTTAATTTTAAACATTTCAACATATCTATAGATTCCTTTGATAGATTTATACAATCTTCTCGACATCAAGTTGAAACAATGTGCTCCCTGATGAATTAACCAATAATAGTGGAAGAAACTTCTACCCCCACTCCTATACATACCAAGTATGGTAAGTATATAATTCATTTTTAATCAGTTACAACTCTAAATTTTCTTATAAATTTACTAAATATTGAATTATTTTGTTTTCAAATTTACATTTTGCAGTTCCTTCTCCTAAGACAAAAAATATGCCACCACCACCACCCAAGAGACATGTTATTATAAGGGGTAAAATAATATCTTTTCCGGCTCATAGTGGCAGCACAACTCATTTGACACAATCTTAGTTTCCAAATTTCTCATTGAGTTGTCTCCCACGTGTAATGGGCACCACCATTTGGAATCAAATTGATCTTGATGATTTCATGGGTATTGAGTAGTGGTATTGGTGATCTAGCTTCTGTTAATCCCCATAATATTATTCAGGGTCAGACCAAATAAGCTCTTCTTTTGTAGCTTGATACACCTATTTCGCATGTCACGTCCTCTCCACTGCCTTCGGTACCACATACGATAGATCAATAAACATATTTTCCTTTGAATAATTTTCTAGTAGATAGTTGTTATGCTAAATGACTAAAGTTATTTTTCCTAATACACAAACATTGAAAACTTGGGAACTGTGGGCAAAAAAAATAATGAAGGAAATAAATATCCGTTTTCACAACCATTCACAAATAAATTCGTAATTTTCTTTAGTTCAAAATGAGCCAAGAAAGATTTATGTATTAGGGAATAAGGATCTTTAAGGAACCATGACATTAGACAATAGTTATAATGATATTGTTTTGGATGTTATGTTGAACAAGTTAGAAAATTTAAATGGTGAAGCCCAAGCTTACTAAAACCAATGGGCTAGAGATAAAAACTTGGTTGTGATTGCAAATTCAGAAAAAGATAAAGTTTTCATAAGTTTTAGTTTTCTTTATTTGCATTTAATTTTTAGTTTTACATATTTAGATTTGTAACTAATAATTTTATTTTTCAAACGCAGATAAAATATGAAAATTTAAAGAATGAAGCACAAGTCTTAGATATTCATCTAAAGACTGCATGAATAGGTTTAATTGTTGCTATTTCACTGAAAGAAAAAATTGTTCTCCAAAATAAAAATAACAATACATTGAATAAAATTATCAAGGAGAACGACCTGTATCTAGAAATTTTGTTCAAGAAGAAATCTGATCTGGATCCCATTTTACTATTTGTAGGTGATGCAACGAAACATAATATTAAAATCTTACTAGTATCAGTGTTGCAACTCTAAATTTAGTTAAATCAGGAGTACTTCAAAATGAAACATTACCAGAGACTGAGGAAACATTATAGATAATATATTGTGATAGAATTTTGTTATATTTTATGATTTTTTATTTTTTTATACTGTATGACTCTCTAATCATTTCTATTGAGACATTTTGTGAAGTTTTTTGAAATAATATAAATCAATTTTTTTATTATATTGTTAATATTCTCATTGCATTTGTCACTTTGGTGTTTTTATTTTGACAACACAAACAGAAACAATGTAATATGTAAAGTATAATTTATATGTATTCTATTAAAAAAAAATTGTATAAATTTCATATGAATTTTATAGATATGATTATATAAATTTGCATCTTTGGTGTCTTGTTTTTCACAATGCAAACTAAAACAATGAAATTTGTAAATTATAATTTATATGTTTTCTATTTAAAGTATATTTTTCTTATCTTATTATTGCAGTGTATACAAAACATAAAAAGATTCAATAAAGATATTAAAATGATTTATTCAAAAAATATGTATCAATTTCATATGAAGTATATAGATAGGATTATATAAATTTGCATCTTTGGTGTTTTGTTTTTCACAATGAAACCTCAAAATTGTAATTTATAGAGTATAATATATATTTTTTCTATTTGTAATTAATGTTTTCATATCTTATTGTTCCATTATATACAAAAAATAAAAGGAATAAAGATACTGAAATCCTTTATGCAAAAAATATGTATCAATTTGATTTGAACATTGAATTTTTTATATAGGAGTATATAATTGCAGCTTTGGTTTTTGTTTTTCAAAACAAAAAATGAAACAAATTACAATTTAATTTGTAAAGATAATATATATGTTTTCTATTCATAATTAATGTTTTTGTATCATTAATAAAGATACAAAAATCATTACTTCAAAAAATATATCTCAATTTCAAATAAAGTTTATAGATAGGATTATATAAATATTTATAAAACATGTTTCTTGAGTCTTATCAAGTTACAAGTGTCAAGCCTAAAAATTCAGAAGTTGAAACAATGTTTGAGCATTTTCTTTGGAGACATTTGCATATGTTGTGTTAGACTCAGCAGAGCATCCACCCCCTGGTTTAGAAATAAGAAAATATCTGTTGATTTCTATGTTATACTCCTCTTTTATCAACAATTGAAGTCCAAGTTGCAATCGCCCTTTCATTGCATCAACTAGATATTGTGAAACATATAATATCAAACATGTATCCCATGTTTTATCCAACCTGTTTCGAAGCTTTTAGTTCACAAAGGATAGTGCACTAAAGACACGTTCATCTTATATTGATCCCAAAATAATTCTTTGGAAAAGATTGTGTACCTGAAAATATTTACTAAGAATTTCTTGTAGGATGTTTCTTGGTTTAATTTTTTTCCATAGCCTTGTTATAGCTCCATGTTATGTTAGATTGTCTAGGTGCTAATATTGATCCAACATTGTAATTCCAAAATGTGATGACTGAGATATTAGTAAATGTTTCTATAAAATAATTTTATTATCAACACCATTTATCTGTACATTCCTTCTTAAATGGTTTATCAGAACAAACATATGTTTGTGAAATAATTCACCTATAAATTGTTCGTTATTACAATCAAAGATGTTCCAAAATATGTGATTCACTACTACCATAGCCTATAGAAGATCACCCCTTTTAAATTTATCACAAATTTCTAAAGAGAAACTTTTTGAAATATTTATGCATTTCATCCTTGTATAAAAAATAACATTCTCATATAAGATGTGTGTAATGGGTACTTCTTCAATTAATGCTCCAACAAAATAAACTCTTTGTTGAAATGTATGCATTGGAATTTCCTACCCATTAACAACTTGGTGTCCCCAGATTTCATCTTGAAATCTTAAACTACCCTATCAAAAAAAAAAATCGTACTTTTAAAATAATGGGTCATTTTGTGTTTTTATTGCTAGAAAGTTCCTGTAATGTGTCAAGATATTCCCAAAGAGTCATATTAGCCATTTTTGCCAAATACCCAGATGCTCAAAATTTTTATATTCTGTAGTCAGGATTTTCTTGTGGGAAATTTGTATTTAATTATTTTGAGCCCCGTTTGAGGAAATTTGTGCTCCGGTTTAACCCTGTTGTAATCGTATATATCATTATTCCCATATACCAGTAAGGTTTTAACCAGGAATGAATCATGGGCTTTATTTGTGACTTCTAACAACGTTTTGTGTTTTTTGTGTTTTCCCGTTTCGTTTTCTGTGAAATTTCTCTAGATCAATTTCTTTGCCAGTTTGCCCTGATTATTGGCCCGGAGTATCTGGAGATCACATACGCACGTTGTGCTAGAAGTAATTCACCATCAGAGATTTGGTTCTCTTAGAAAAGATGAAGTCGTGCACCAAAAAGATTCTTCTGCGCTGGCCACATTTTTTGAAAAAGAGGGTTTGAAGTGGATCATGGGATTTTTGGAAGTAGCAGGAAGCTGGAAATTTTGTACCTGCCTTGCAGGGTACTTTTTCCCATCAAGGCAAAGTCACTTATGTTATGATGGGAAAATTAGAGGCAGCAGGTAGGTGGGAATTTCTTACCTGCCTTGCAGGGTAAAAATTCCCATTGTGGAATAAAAGAAAAACAACTTAAATGAATCATGGGATTTTATTGCCTTCCTAGCAGGGTAAATAATCCCATTATGAAAGTTAAACGACTTAAATGAATCATGGGATTTTCAGGGCTGCCTTACACGGTAATTAATCCCATTGTCATGTGACTTTTAAAAATAGAAATTCCTTATTCCAAAAAGTGTGACCCACCTTGGGTGAATAATAATGCATTAAATAAATACTTGTTAGTATTTATTCACCCAATTTTGGCACCCAGGCTTGTGGAAAAGTAAACAAAGGGAAGTGGACAAAAGAAATTTAAAAATAGAATTCCAAAATTAAATAAATTTAATTTATTTAATGCAGCCCCATTTGGGAGAGAAAAAATAAATTTTAAAGTATTAAATGATTAAATTAATTCCTATTTTCAGTGGCTAAGGTCAAAGCATGTTGTGAGGCTTGAGTTAACTGGAAGGAAAAGTCTAAAATTAAATAAATTTAATTTATTTAATGGCAACCATGAACATGAACAAAATAGGAACCCCATTTGAAGAGTGAAGCTTATTAATTAATTAATTAATTGCCAATAATAGGAAATGCATTAATTAATTATAGAATCATAAGGATTATATAAGCAGGGGCTACCATAAGGATGAATTAATTAATTCACAAGCAGAGAATTGCATCCCAGAGGAAAAGTGCGCCCCATTTGAAAAGGATTTTTGCTCAAAATAGGTAATTACTTCTAAAAGCTTGTAGAATTGGCGCACAGGTTGAAGGAGGTTGATTTGTCTTTGGATAATTGTTTGCATAAGTGATACAGGTGCTCAGGTGAAGTTGGTAAAATTCATGCTTGCTTTGCATGTATATAAAACATAAAATTCAGGGCAGCAGGCTTGAATTATGCAGATTTTTATCATTAAAATCCATTGTTCATGTTCTAGTTGTCATCTTTGTCTAAACTAATTGCATGAATTCATTACAGGTGCTTTATAAGAGAAAGAGAGCTTAAATCAATGTCTAATACATTGAATATATCCTCAGAATCTAAAGAATTATCCAGATCTGCACCAGTTTTGAAGTATTCTGGCAAGTTAAAGAGAAAAACAATTGTTCAGACAAAGATTACTCCAGCCATGGAAAAGTAGGATGAAAAAGAAAGCTCAATAGCATCATGCATTACTTCCAGATTTGCTCACATCAGAGACACAGATCCAGATCTCATAATTGCAAAAGCTTCCGACACTAAAGCTTCATCCTCTTGTTTCAAATGCAGCCTGTGAAGAAGTCAGTGCATGGAAAATTCATTCCAAAATCTTGTGCATGTGCTTCCAATCTTCCAGTTGAAGTCTTCATTGAATTTGCATTCACCAGGAGTGCTTTCTAGAATTTTTAATTGAAACATTGCACTAATGCATGTATTGGAGAAGAACTGCAAAAGCTTCAAGGATAAAATGGAAGAAAAGGTGAAGGCAACACCCGCAAGAAAAATTCCATACCCAGATGTTTCCATATCCAAATGTTTCCAGATCCAACTTCTTCTAGATCCAACTTCTCCTAGGTCCAGTTTGGTGAGAATCAAAGGCAAAAGAATTAGCTGCATGCAGAATATGAAAAATAACAAGACTGCATCTTTCCTCTTCCTTCTTCTTTCCTCTGACAAATTCATTGAGCGATCAATTAAATTATACAACTTAAGTGATTGATTTAAAAGCCATTACTTAAAGAAGTCAACTACTAGGAGATAGGTGGCAGACGTGCAAAATAGAAGGTTCTATTTTCAATTGCAAATCATGCATGTCATGCAAAGAGGAATTCGAGGAGGGAGATTGCCAGTTGTTTCCTTTCCCACTTCCACATGTGCTAGTTCAACTAAAATATTCTGACTTGTAATTGCCCCTCTACATTCTACATTCTATAAGTAGAGGAAGAACCTTCAGGTAAAGAGAGGAGAATTTGTAAGTAGCATTCTTGTGTTCCAAAATTTGTGCTGAAACCCCTGAGAGCCACTTCAAGCAAATGAATATAAAGGAGCAGATTTCTAAAGAACTTTGTGTCACGATGCATTGTGTTCCTTGCTTTTTATCTTAGATCTTATAATAAACTTTGTGTTATTTTAGATCTAGATCTGAAGTTACCTTTGCTTATAATTTTTTGCATTGATATCTATTGGTTTCTTCTATGTGCATACAATCAAATCTGCTATCTATTGATTGGGATGCACATCTTCCCTATTTCTTCCTTGTGTTTATATAATTCCCTTCTTCTTTAAATATTTCCTTCCTTTAAACAACTACTTACTTGCTGCAGAACTGTATAACTATGGTTCATGAGCTAAACAATTAAAGTAAAACCCCATATAGATACTAGCATAATTTGATTAACAAATCTTACATGAGAGCCTCACCGGTAAATGAGGGAGATTTATCTCATGACTGCCTAGGTTTTCAACTATGCAGAAAATCTAGCAAACAGTTTTTGGCGACTCCACTAGGGAGCAACTATCTTTGCAGATCAAGGCTTATATTTTGAATATTAGAGTGTTTTCCATACAACTCTCAACCTGGCTGAACATCCATTCACTCAATTTGTGAATGCACAAGGAAGGATGGATCATTTCTTCAAATTACAGTAACAATTCAATTTCAATCATCCTCCTCAAGTTAGAAGCTGTAGATCTAGTCTTTCACCAGGAAGAAGAGTACAAACACATCCAGATCCAGATCATATTCAGCATAATCCGGTAGCTGGAATTATTCATCAAGTCTATTCTCAAAGAAGACGTGCTCCTTTCATGATGCAGAATCAACCACTTGTCCCTGCAGCACCTATTCCATGGGGCGCAGCCTTTGGACCTTTGAATCTGACTCCTCCTATACATGATCTACCTAAACGGATGAGAAAGAATTTTCTAAAATTCTTTGGAGATGGCAAGCAAAATCTAGATGACCACTTGGCTGAATTTTTTCGTATCCTATGGAGTGCCTACAGTCGAACATGAAGATGTATCTATCAGAATCTTCATAGACACTCTAGATGACTTGGCTGGAGAATGGTTTTACTGTCTAGCTCCTGGCACCATAACCAACTGGGATACTATGTGGGATGCATTCCTAAAAAGATTCAAGATAGCCAAATATTCCAGCACCTTGATAACCCAATTAACTCAACTGAAGAAGGAACCACATGAGCACATGCAGGATTTTATTACAAAATTCCAAAGATTAGTTTACAAAATTCCAGCTTCTTCTTCTCTAAATGATGAGAATCAGAAGGTGTTCTTCATCAATTATTTTCTTCTTGAAGTAAGCTATCAAAAGCAAAGAGCACGTCCTTCTGATTTGCTAGCAGCTCAAAACATGGCGGGAAAGATAAAGAGCAACACTTCTAGAGTTGAAAGTTCATCCTCTACTGCTACTTATGATTCATTGCTACAAAATTTAGAAAATGAGATGTCGCAAATAAAGAATCAAATGGCTCAGGGCAACAACACTGCCCCTGCTCGGAATTAACAACAACAACTGGAACCACATTGCTAGTTCCCAAAGATTAGCAATTGAAGATACTCCCAGAAACAAGGTGGATATGAATGAAGAAGACCAGGAAGCTTACGCTGATCAGCTCGAGGATGATGATTTTATAGGACTTGCTGGCGAATCCAACATTAATTACCTGAACTACAAATTTGAACATGATGATGAGAAACTTCATGAAGATGATCATGGTCATACATATGCAGTACTTACAAGATCACAAACTCGCCAAGCTGAAGCATTAGCAGACGAGGAAAGAAGGGGCATCCCTTTGCCTTCTTCCTTAACTCCTGGAAGTAAGCATGTGATTTCTTCATCTCAACCACATAAAGTAGTTCAGGTATCTGAATCTATTTCTTCTTTTGACATTATTGATCATGCAAAGAAAAATAAAGTTCAAATGTCAGAAGTCGAATACTTGAGAGCTTTTCCTGAGCAATTAAATAGGATAGTAAAATATGTACAATCACTAGGACAATCCAATACATCAAAACACCTTTTTCCTAAGCCCATATTTAATCCTCCCCAAAACAACACTGCAGTTGTTAAATCCTCACCTTCTAAAAGAGTAGAACCTTTATATGTCTCCTTATTGCTTAATGGTTTCAAGTTAAGAAATTGCATTCTAGATTCGGGTGCTTCTGACAATGTAATGTAAGCTAAATTTGCAGATGCTCTTGGGCTTACCTTGACAAACACCATAAAAATGTGCTACTCCATGGAGAGACAAGTCCCTTTAATCGGACAAATCAAAGATGCACAAGCTGTTCTAGCAGCTTTTCCTAACAAAATATTAAAGATGAAAATTCTAGTTGCAGATATTCCTATCTGCTATGGGATGTTGCTGAGAAAATGTTTTTGCAAAGAGATGGGAGGAGGAGTAAAGATGGATTGGTCCCATGCTCATATTCCTATCAAGGGGATTAATCAGAAGCTGGAGCCAGAAAAGAAGTCCAAGTACACAGTGAAAAAATATGAAGATCCTAGATCTCATATTCTTTTTCAGGGGTCTGACCACGGTGTATACTTCTTGGAAATGGATAAATGTGTTCCAGAGCCAGAACTTCAGCCAGAGCTAGAGCCAGAAAAAGAAGAAGAAAAAGTTTGGACGCTAGAGTTTAAAGGCACATGTTGTTCTTTTGAATTAGGAGCCAGTGTTCGACTAATATCTCCAGATCATGAGATATTTCCATACTCCCACAAGCGGATGTTTGAGAATACCAATCATATAGTGGAGTATGAAGCATTGCTTCTAGGAATGGAGCAAGCTATAAAGAAGGGAGTACAACTCCTCAAAGCCCAAGGAGATGCTGAAATTCTAGTAAAGCAGGTTCAAGGGAAAAATCAAGTCAAAAGAGATGAGCTGAAGCATTATAGAGATAGAGTGCTTTCTGCCACATTGATTTTTTAAAATTTTTCTATCAACTTCATTCCAATAAATCAGAACTCCAATGAAGATTATTTGGCAGTCATGGCTACACTATTGAATCTAGATAGACCACTGTCCATGTTCAAACAAGGAAATTATAAAGTGGAGATGGTGTACCGCCCCAAAGTCCCTGAAAAAACATTTGCATGTCTACATGTTGAAGGGAGTGAATCACCACCATGAAAAATAGTCAAAGAAAAATTTGATCCATGTTTTGATGACAATAGTGGAATAGTCCAACCAAAAGGTAGAAAAACCCCCAAGGGTTTGGTTTCCTTAGTGGAGACTTTCAACAAGCATGATCAGTACCTGAAGAAAAATAAAAAATATGGTGATAATTCTTCCTTAGAAATGCAACTAATAAATATGGGAACGGAGCAAGTTGATGTAGACTTACCCGCCACAGAGAGAAGAAAGGATGAGCCACCACCAGATGAAGTTGATAAGGACTTTCCTAAAGTACTTGACAAGAAGGCCAAAGAAAGGAAGTTCAAGATCGGAGACCGGGTACTCTTATGGGGCAAGAGACATGAACTGAAGGGCATGCAAGTCAAATCTGATTCACTCTGGAAAGGGCCCTTTATGATCAAAAGATCTTCCAGAATCGACACTTTCTTCCTTACCTACCGGGATGGAATTGAATTGCCATTTCCTTTCAATGGGCAACACTTGAAGCTGTTCCGGACATGAAAAGTAGGGTAAAACTTGTATGTATATAAATAAATCTTTGTTTGTTTTTTTTTTATTTGTCTGACCCTGTGCCCAAAAGATAAGATATGAAACCAGAGATGTTGGGATCTCATCTTTTCCCTTGTCATTCTAATAGAGAAAAAGATGTCCACACATGAAGTCGACTGGTGTCCCCATATTTTATCCTAAAATCTGAGACTACCCTATCCGAAAAAAATTCGTACTTTTAAAATAATGGGTTGTTTTGTGTTTTTATTGCCAGAAAGTTCCGGTAATGTGTCAAGATATTCCCAAAGAGCCATATTAACCATTTTCACAAAATACCCAGATGCCTAAAATTGTTATATTCTGTCGTCAGGATTTTCCTGCGGGAAATTTGTATTTAATTATTTTGAGCCGCATTTGAGGCAATTTGTGCTCTGGTTTAACCATGTTGTGATCGTATATATCATTATTCCCATATACCAGTAGAGTTTTAACTAGGAATGAATCATCGGCTTTATTTGTGACTTCTGGCAATGTTTTGTGTTTTTTTCTGTTTTCTCGTTTTGTTTTCTATGAAATTTCTCTGGATCAATTCCTTTGCTGGTTTGGCCTGATTCTTGTCCTGGAGTATCTGGAGATCACATACTCACGTTTTGCAAGAAGGAATTCACCATTGGAGATCTGGTTCTCTTGGAAAAGACGAAGTCCTGCACCAAAAAGCTTCTTATGGGCTGGCCGCGTTTTTGGAAAAAGAGGTTTTGAAGTGGATCATGGGATTTTTGGAAGTAGCAGGTAGGTGGAAATTTTTTATTTTCCTTTCATGGTACTTTTTCCATGAAGGAAAACTCACTTAAGTTATGATGGGAGAATTAGAGGTAGCAGGCAGACGAGAATTTCTTACCTGCCTTGAGGGGTAAAAATTCCCATTATGGAATAATAAAAAACAACTTAAGTGAATCATGGGATTTTATTGCCTTCCTAGCCTGGTAAATAATCCCATTATGAAATTCATACAACTTAAATGAGTCATGGGATTTTCAGGGCTTCCTTGCAGGGTAAATAATCCCATTGTCATGTGACTTTTAAAAATAGAAATTCCTTATTCTAAAAAGTGCGACCCACCTTGGGTGAATAATAATGCATTAAATAAATATTTTTTAGTATTTATTCACCCAATGTTGGAGCCTAGGCTTGTGAAAAACTCAACAAATGGAAGTGGACAAAAGGAATTTAAAAATAGAATTCCAAAATTAAATAAATTTAATTTATTTAATGCAGCCCCATTTGGGAGAGAAAAAAATACTTTTTAAAGTATTAAATGATTAAATTAATTCCTATTTTTAGTGGCTAAGGTCAAAGCATGTTGTGAGGCATGAGTTAACTGGAAGGAAAAGTCTAAAATTAAATAAATTTAATTTATTTAATGGCAGCCATGAGCATGCACAAAATAGGCACCCCATTTGAAGAGTGAAGCTTATTAATTAATTAATTAATTGCTAGTAATAGGAAAGGCATTAATTAATTATAGAATCATAAGGATTATATAAGCAGGGGCTGCCATAAGGATGAATTAATTAATTCATAGGTAGAGAAGTGCAGCCCAGAGGAAAAGTGTGCCCCATTTGAAGAGGATTTTTGCTCAAAAGGTGTAATTAATGCTAAAAGCTTCCAGAATTGGCACATAGGTTGAAGGAGGTTGATTTGTGTCTAGATAATTGTTTGCATAAGTGATACAGGTGCTTAGGTGAAGTTGGTAAAATTCATGCTTTCTTTGCATGCAAATAAAACATCAAATTTGGGGTAGCCGGCTTGAATTATGTAGATTTTTATAATTAAAATTCAATGTTCATGTTCCGGTTGCTATATTTGTCTGAACTAATTGCAGGAATTCATTACAGGTGCTTTATAAGAGAAAGAGAGATTAAATCAATGTCCAATACATTGAATATATCCTCAGAATCTGAATAATTATCCATATCTGTACCAGTTTTGAAGAATTCTGGCAAGATAAGGAGAAAAATAATTGTTTGGACAAAGATTGCTCTAGCCATGGCAAAGCGGGATGAAAAAGAAAGCTCAGCAACATCATGCATTACTTCTAGATTTTATGACATCAGAGACACAGATCCAGATCTAGATCTCATAATTGCAAAAGCTTCTGGCACAAAAGCTTCATCCTCTTGTTTCAAATGTAGCCTATGAAGAATTCATTGTGTGGAAAATTCCTTCCAAGATCTTGTGCATGTGCTTCCAATCTTCCAGTTGAAGTCTTCATTGAATTTGCATTCACTCGGAGTTCTTTCTAGAATTTTTAATTTTTAATTAAAACATTGCACTGATGCATGTAGTGGAGAAGAACTACAAAATCTTCAAGGATAAAAGGGAAGACAATGTGAAGGCAAAAACACCCATAAGAAAAATTCCAAATCCGTCTTCTTTCAGATCCAGTTGCTCCCAAGTCTAGTTTGGTGAGAATCAAAGGAAAAAGAATCAGCGGCATGTAGAATATGAAAAAGAACAAGACTACATCTTTCCTTCCTCCTTCTTTCCTCTGACAAAGTAATTAAGTGATCAATTAAATTATACAACTTAAGTGATTGTTTTAAAAGCCATTACTTAAAGAATTCAACTACTTGGAGATAGGTGACAGACGTGCAAAATAGAAGGTTCTATTTTCAGTTGCAAATCTTGCATGTCATACAAAGAGGAAATCCAGGAGGGAGATTTCCAGTTGTTTCCTTTCCAACTTCCACATGTGCCAGTTAAACTAAAAGCTTCTGACTTGTAATTGCCCCTCTACATTCTATAAGTAGAGGAAGAACCTTTGGGTAAAGAGAGGAGAATTTTTAAGTAGCATTCTTTTGTTCCAAACTTTGTGCTGAAACCCCTTAGAGCCACTTCGAGCATAATAAATATAAAGGAGAATATTTCCGAAGAACTTTGTGTCACGGTTCATTTTGTTTCTAACTTTTTATGTTAGATCTTATGATAAACTGTGTTATTTTAGATCTAGATCTTAAGTTACCTTTTCTTATAATTCTATGCGTTGATATCTATTGGTTTCTTCTATGTGCATGCAATCAACTCTACTATCTATTGATTGGGATGCACATCTTCCCTATTTCTTCCTTGTGTTTATATAATTACCTTCTTCTTTAAATATTTTCTTTCTTTAAACAACTTACTTGCTGCAGAACTGTACAACTATGGTTCATGAGCTAAATAGTTAAAGTAAAACCCCATATAGATACTAGCATACTTTAATTGAAAAATCTGACATGGGAGCCTCACCGGTAAATGAGGGAGATTTATCTCATGACTACCTAGGTTTTCAACTATGCAGAAAATCTAGCAAACACAACTATACAAAGATAATATTTATTATTGAATTTCATATAGAAATTAGGGTGTTTGATGTTTTTTTAACATTTTTCAGTTCTCAAATATAGGGCCTTTAAAATTTTCTTAAGAAAAGTATAATTTATCTAGACTTAGAAAGACATGTTTTGTCAACCATATGAAATCAACAATATATATTGACATGGCTGATTTCACTTAACATGCGGAGAATTCTACTTAACATGGCTGATTTCACTTAACATGTGGAGAATTCTACTTAAAGTGAGTAACATATCCAAATTTATTAAATAGTACAATAGATATTTTTCCTTATCAATTGTTCTTCAATATTTGTACATAAAACCTACCAATGATGGATATTCTTGACAAATTGTGCATGGAGGTTCATATATAGTAATCCCCCTTATATCTAAATCTTTAACCAGTTTTTTACCATCAGTCACACCAATTGCAAATTTCTGAAACTCAACGAATCTATTGGAACTAGTAGACATATATGCAGGAAGGTTAAGGATCAGCTCATCTACTTTTTCATCTGTGTCAAATGTGTTAACTATTTTGTATAAAGTATTTATTCTATGGCCATGCAATGGATAGGAATTATGTATAGTACAAAAGAGGTTTGTATTCAAAAGAAAAGACCATTTCTGTTCCCCTACATGAATGATGCACCATCTGTACCAACACACACGAACTTAGTGGCGATACTATAATAATTCATTCCTGTTATAGTTCTCAAACTTAAAATAAACAACTTGTAAATGTTTCCTACATTACACTTTTATGTCATTTTATGTACTGTCAATAAATCGAATATCTTTTTATGGTTCTCAAAAGTATAGATATGAATGTAAACCCATGTTATGTTGTCGTGAATTGTATCTTCATCAGTAGAAAGTGATAAAAAGTTAGTATTTTTTACTTTTTCTTTCAAATCCTCCTTCTCAATCATTGTTATACATTTGGAAATTTCCCAAGCACTGTTGTTGGACCAATGATATTTTGGAATATTAGGAAACCCATTAAGTTGAAATAACACTTTATAATCTCTAAAATCAAAAATAGGTCTACCCTTTTTTAGAATATGGTGGATAGTTGTGAACTGTATATTTTCAGCTCATTGATTAGTCTAAACAGATTTTCCTAAGTGAGCTGTAATAGTTCTTCCTTTCTCAACAACCTTTTCTAGGTGTTTATTTTCACTTTCATACTCTTCTCCATATCTGACATGCATGAATTATTTTTCAGTTTTACATCTATGTGTTCTTTTTATTTGACTATATGCTTGTTCAATTGACACATCTAATTTACCATAATGTTTCTCTATTGTGTCAAGTTTGAGTTGCAGTTTTTGATCTTTTCCTAGTTTCCAGCTACAAATAATATATTTACATTCAGTTGGAATATATGTACCTTTTTGTGGTTGTTCTAGTTCAATGAAAGGAAAATTTTTAGCCCACTTGCACTTAAAATTCCTACCAATTGTTGACGTATTTATCTTTCTTATCACATATTTTTTGGTTGCATTATCACATACAACAACAAGATCACACTCTGTTGCAATATCATTAGTTTTTTGGATCTCATCAACATAAATGGGGTTGTTTTCTATTCTCTTCCCTTTTAAATAATTTTTAATGAGAGTAGGGATTTAGCTGAAGGTCGCTGACTAGAAATTTCTTCCCTTTGTTCCATTTTGTAATTGGTAATGTCCTCAAGTGGAGGAATATCTTCGGCTTGTGTAGGGCCTATAGGAACATAATGAGGTTTTTACTCAAGAGGATGCATGTCGTCATCAGTGGGATATGTGGCATCTACAAAGAAATGGATTTTAAAATTTGTATTATTAAGTATATTATTTGAATTTCAAATTTTAAAATAAATAAGGATTAATTACGTAGTTCATACAATACATGTATTTCGTGTGTGTGGTGGGTGCGCTTGCATCTAATTCTATTGTATCCCTTTTTTTGCTGGCTAAAATATGTTAAAAGATACCCTTTTTTAATTTTCCTTTCACATTGCGAGCATCAGAGGATCCTTGACAAGGCATTGTAGAGAAACTAAAGAATGCAGTTGCGTGACTGGTAGTACTGACAGGTGGAAGGAAGAATGCATTCAAGTGATTAGTGTTGTGGTAGGGCATCTGGAAGAATGTAGTTAGTTGAAAAGAGGTATTGGTGGGCATCCACAAGAATGCAATTGAACGGATGAAAAATATAACGGGGTGGCTAGAGGTGCTAGTGGGTAGCTGGAAGTATGCAGTCAGAAAACTACACAATGTAGTTAGGTGACTGCTGGTGACAACATGAAAATACAACTTGGCAGTTAGAGGTGATCGCGAGTGTTTGCAAGGATATGCCACTAGACATCTATACACAAATCACGTGTCTCGATCAATCGGGCATCTAGAATATGGTTTTATGTGACAGGGTTACGTTTCTATCCTATGTTGTTGTTGAAATAACAAATCTCTATGCTTGAGATATATACTATATCCATATGCAAACCAGTGTATTGTGGTAAATATCAAGTAATGTATATGAAATTTATTATAAACACTAGTTGATTCGACCTGCAAAACAAACTAGTTCTGAGAAATTTTAGGTGAAATCCCACTCTTAATGACTTTTAAAATTCTCCAAATCCAAATTTAAACAAACTAAATATTCATGAATTAGCAAAGAATCGCTACGAAATTTTTACCTACCACTAGAACAAGCTAAAGGTCATTGGTAGGGTAATTCATCTCATATTCTTTGAGCTTACATGACTCAAATCCAATGACACGTAGCTCCTACATGAGTACTACTCCAAGTCCCTGAAAGGAAGCATCGATACAAACTACAAACACTCCAATCAAATCATGAACTACTTAAATCGATGTTGTTTTCAATCACTTCCTCAAGTAACTGAAAATCCTTCTCATATTTTTTTGACTACACAAATTTATTCACTTTATGCTGAAGAAAAGTTATAGGATGAGAAATCCTAGAGAATTCATGTACAAATTTGCAGTAATAACATGTCAATCCCATGATACTCCTAACCTCTATGACTGAAGTAGGTGTTAACCAATCGATAATGACACATATGTTTTAGGGTTATACCTATATACCCTCATTGTAAATAATGTTTCCCAAGTATTGAATCTCATATTGAAAGAAACTACACTTATCTAGGTTCCCAAAAAGTCTCTTCTCTCTCAAAATATGTAGTACTTATCTCGAATATTCCTCATGTTCCTTCTCTGAACGAGAGTAAATAAATATGTCATAAATAAACCCTAAGAAAAAGTTATCCAAGAAATCCCTATAAACCCCATTCATGAGGCTCGTGAAAACTGATGGAGCATTGGAAAAAATAAAAGGAGTTACGATAAGCTGATAGTGCCCATTTCGAACGTAGAAAAGTTTTTTGTGAATGTTTACATCTCCAATGTATAAGTGGTGGTATCTTGACTTAAGATCAATCTTTAAAATACTCTAGATCCCATGATATGATTAAACGAGTAATCAATCCTCAGAAGAGCATAATGGTTCTTAACAATTACCTTACTCATTTTTCTACAATCTACACAAAGTCGTAGGTGCCTATCCTTCTTATTCATTAATATCATTGATGACCCCATGGAGTCACACTAGCGCGGATAAGAAAATTCTCCAAAAAATCTTCTATCTAAATCTTGATCTCATGGATCTCTGGAGTCATTTTCCAATAACGTTCCCGAGAAACTAGTGCTATCACTAGTACCAAGTCTATAGTGAAATACACTTCTCTAGATGGTGGTAAATGAGGAAGCTCACTTGTAAACATAGATCTATAAACCCTCTCAAAACAAAATACTCATACAATGGTGAAAAACTTGAAATTCCCTTCAATCAATCAATAATCATGATATCAAACATCTAAAACCCTTATTCATGCTCCTCTTGAGTTGATTAACAAAAGATCCTATGCAAAGAGATAGGAATATTCATAACAGTAATCATAACTGAACTCCCAAGGTCATCATGACACTCAGTGATCTTACTCCTACAGGCCACATTGGCCAGATGACACTCAAGTCAATCCATGCTTAATAAACCTAATAGTATCCAAGGGGTAGCATACTAAGGTCTAAGGGAGTGGAGAACACACCCAAATAAATTACTTAACTCTCTATGTATGTGTCCAATGCGAGTTTGGCCCTAGAGGCCAACACAACCTTCTAATGATCTAGCTACTTAGACATCATTAATGCACACCGGTCAACTATAGATAGTGATATAAAGGAATCATATGCTCTAGATTCAAATAATACTAAGATAGAAATACCTCTAATACTACATGTAGCCTCGATAACCACAACCTTATTCTTGACTTGATAGTTATCCACTATTGTATAAACCCAGTGACCACATCCCACATCAGCTACTATCTACTTTGAGATAAGGTATATCTTCTTATAAGTGAAGTTGGGTTTTTGCAGACAATGGAAAGAGTAATGGTCATGTACCCCACAAATATAACCACTTGGTAACTCTCTCTGTGTGGGAGTCCCACCTATTTTCTATTGTACAGACCCTTCTTGCCCAACTCTAGTAGACTATTAGGTACATGCTTCCTCCACCTATTGAATTCCCTACCTCCTGTCACTACCAAATCCAAGTCCTCCATGGCATCTAACTCTCTACATATCCTTAGTGAGTGTAACCCTCTATTGCTAATATGCATGGTGATGTAAATGTTTTTGAGTTTTTGGTGGAGGTATCAGAGCTTACGGTGGAGGAATAAATCCTCCTGCAGGTGGTGGAGCTACACTCTCTATCCAATACTCCTAGAAATAATTTTCTTACTCTTGTAACTTACTCGTGGTCTTATCTCTATAATTTAGGGCACTACCCATGTTCTCCTATGAAAAGTAGGCCTTCTCCACCAGCTTTTCCAAATTTGAAGGAGACATCATCCTAACTACACCAACCAAATTTGTATTCAGGAACTTGATAATGTTGTTCACCTATAGTTTCTCATCCTAAAGGTATTAAAGTTACTGCAGAAGGTACAAGAAGTGTGATTCATACTACACCACTGTGCAGGAGCCCTAATGAAGGATGTGAAACTTTTCTCTCCTCTTCTCAAAAAATGTTTAGACATATATCGAGTTGTGAAACACTCCTCAAACATCTCCCTTGTCACTAAATGTCAAGTTAGATGGAGCTTTTTTTCCTCATTCCTCCATAATATTCCTACAATGTCTCAAAGGAGGAAACTATAATGGAAAGTGTAGCACTAATAATAATTTTGATGTTGCTCAACCATCTTCTTATATTTCATATTGTTGAATGCAAAATGAAAGAAACTATCAGGCACTTAAGAGCCATATTTCAGCCCCAAATCTATCACTATTTTTTCCATAAGTGGGATGGACAGACTACAACCAGAGAAGGTCACTAATAATAATTTCGATGTCATTATCATCTCGATGGTGCTCAACCATGAACAACTCTCTTCTTTATACAATATATGGTGAAAACCACTTCTTGTATTAAACCTGGTGGCGGGGTCCCTTAATTCTAAGAGAGCCGTTTCTTAACTTTCTCTCTCCAGACTACACCAAAATGGAATATTGATCCTAGAATCATGTAGGGAATTTCATGAGCTTTCCGTTGATATAAATAACGTGCAAATCCGAGCTCTGGATCAATAGATATGATGATCTGAAGATTTCGGGCACGGAACAGACAAAAACGGATTTTGAAATATTTTCCCGCGCTTCGCCACCTGGACGACACGTGGTAGGCTCTAATTCGCTGAATAATTTTCTCTCCTCCACCTTTCCGTGGGATTTCCTTTGAAATTTCCTTGTGGGCCCTAGCTGGGACACATGGCACTATCCCATTGGTTCGGGCTGACCCTTCAAAACTCGCCCTTTGACTTTTTGACCTTTTCCATTGTGACACGTGTCATGATTTGATTAGTCCACGGGCCTCTGGCTCTTTCGCGCCCTTCGCATCTTTTGTCCCGGATGTCCCAGTGCTGTTTGGGACAGAAACCTCCGATTCACCCGAAATGGGTTTCCTTGTCCCTTATCTACCGATGACACGTGGCACAATCTGATTAGCTCTCAGATTTTTCGGCTATCCGCATCCCGCACGTCCCTTTGTCCCACTTTTCTTTGTGCTAAAATTTTCCTTTTCGGCCGAACCGGCCGATTCGCGCCCTCCGTGCATTCGCGGCCCAAATGTCCCAACTTTATCGCTCAGCAGTTAGTCGATTTTTTATCCTCCTTCGGTCGGATCGGCTTCTCGCGCCCACCGCGTACTTCTGTCCCAGTTGTCCCATTGCTTCATGGACCACCTGGAGGCTTTTCGGCCGATCCGCGTCTTGATGTCCCAACTGTCCCAACTTCCACGAGAACTAAGACTTAGCCAATTTTCACAATTTTTTCTGTTCCAAGCTTATTTTCTGTAACTTTTTCACATTTTCTCAGAGCTTGCTCTTTTCAACATGGACGGGAGAGTTAGAAAAAAAAATATGGGGGGACCGTGGAAACATGATTCTTGCCCTGGATCATTCAATTTTCCTGGGACTTGAGAATCCTGATGTATGTTATCAATTCAACCCTGGGGGGGGAAATTGGATAACAATTTGGCGACTCAGTGGGGTCATCTGCCTGCTAGATAAAAAGACCAGTTTCCTGAAGCAATCCATTGGTCATGGAGTCATGAGTAGTAGCCTGAAAACTGATCTGAACTTTGAAAACTTCCCTCTGAACCGTTTGAATCCCATTGGGCATGGAGTTGTTCTCACCAAAATGCCACTGAAAAGAACTGTGCAAGAGCAAAACCAGAAACACCAAAAACTATGTACAAAACTGAAAATCATACATGCCCCAACTGGAACATGTAGAGTGTGCACAAGCACTTGTTCTGCTGAAAGAAAACCTAGCTACTCTACTCTAACTGGAAGCAAAGGCAAGCTAAACAAACCCTGTAACTGGTTGTGCAAAATAGCTCCCTTTCTTCAAAATTGGCAGCCATGCAACTGATTTGGCACTGATCATGGCTGTTTGGATGGATGGAAAATCAACAAGAAGTTGGTCTTCTCTATAAATCATCAAGGTATCAACTGAAAACTCTAATACCTCTTTTAGTTGCTCTGCATTTGGATTGAAGAGGTATGATAGCTGATCCTTGGTACTTTGTAGCTCACCCTCATGCTCTGAAGCAAGCATGACTGGTTGTGGCTTCTCCTTTGGCTCCAATGAAGCCAAATACCTGATTGGGCAAGGTCTGATCAGTTTGATATGCCCATAGCTCTGAGTTTCAACTCCAAGAATGGAGTCTTCTTGTAGACCCTCTTGAATGGATGATGTGGAAGAAATGGTGAAATTCTTCTGTCCTTTCTCTTCCTCCGATGAAGAACATGGAAGATTTAAATCTTCCAATTTTGATTCCAAAGGGTTGCTATAAGATGCAGGCTGCTGCAAATGAAAGCTCTCCTTCATGGCAGCAGGCTCTGGTGTTTGGGATGTGGGTGATGAAAGAGAGAAAGGTGAAAGCTCAACTGGCTCTTCTCCATCAAAACAGTCCTCCAAATCTGACAGGTAAACTGCCTCATTGCTGTCCTGCTGCTCGTTTTCAACTTCCTCCATGGTGTCCTCTTGATCTGCAACTTGACCACCATGGTTTCCTTCCCTCTCCAATATTGAGTTTGAGAGATCAAACTCCTTTTCAGTACTAGAACTTGAGAGAGATGAAGTGCAAAGAAGAACTGAAGGTTCTCCTGTAGCTTGCTTTGTGCTCAAAGCCCCTTGGATATGCACTTTTCCCCTCCATAGCTAGAATGTGCTCCTCTTCTTTTGGATTTGGAGCAGCTTCTCCTTCCTCCAATGTTTGAAGACAATCTTGCTCTTGATTAAACTCCTCCTCCAGCATGAAGTTTGTCAAGTCAAACTCTTCAATCTGCTGCTCTAGAGGACAAGTTGGGACTGCAAGATCTTCTTCTTCTGCTGCAACAAAATCAGTCCCGACCACCATTTGTTCAACCTCAGCCTCTTCCGTGGGCTTCACCAGCAAAGGGATCTTTGTCATCCCAAATTTGGCAGCCCAAACCTTCAAGTTGTCTGTCATTTCTTTTCTGTTGGGCTCCTCTTCTTACTGTCCTTGATGACTGATTTTTGCAATTTTTTGTGGTGGTGGAGGCAGTGAAACCTCTTGATTCTTTGGAGGAGGGGGGTGTTTCTGTTAGCTCTTGTGGAGGGAATGACTGTTTGGAAGGGAAAAGGAAAGAAGAATCGAGATGAGATGGAAGACTGAGAGGTGGAGACATAGATTCAACATTTGGGACAACAGATGGAGGGTTTGAAATTTGCAAGTCCAAATGAGATGATGCTGCTTGCGTAACGGGAAGAGAAAAACCAGATGATGGTGTAGAACTTACCCATTGGCAAGGTTGTTCAACACCGAATGTATAGGCCTCTATTTCTACTATCCACTGTGCAAGTTGGGGGCAGCATCTTTATCATGAAGTCCAGCTTCTCTTGAGGGCTTAAGTGTCTTGGAAAAGGGCCTCCCCATGGACAAGGAGTCCTGCAACCAATTCTGAAAGCTCTCATCTAAGCTGTTGCTCTGGACTGCACTATCTTTGCCTCCATCTTTTGGATTTTCTCCAACAGACCAACATCTTGCATCTGATGGTCTTCATTATATGCATACTCTTGTTCTTGGAAAGCTCCATAGCCAAACTGACTTTGGCACTGCTGCTCATATGGGTATGCATACTAATCTTGAACTTGCTCAAAATGTTGATTTGGAGGATTTGTAAGACATGTTGGAGGTGTGATATACTGCTTTTGTTGATGTGAATCCCATGATGGAAATGAAGTCATGATTGCGCAACTTCATGGAATGGAAGAGAATGAAAGGGATGGAAAGAAAGATGGATGAAAATGGATGAAAAATGGGTCTGCAACTCAGAGAATGAGTTATTCATCAGATGGAGTCGCCAGATGTGTTTGTAAGTGCCTCCAAAGGCTGAAATCTTCACAGGAACACACCAACCTGCAAAAGATGAAGTGGAAGACCTCTAAGGTCCCACCGGGCGTGCCAAAACTGCTGTTGCAAAATCACAGCACCCTTGGATGCAGATCAGGCTTCTAGGTTGATCACTCAGGCATCCAGTGTGATTGCACAACATTGAATCCTTTCTCCAGGTGTGGGACCTGTAAAATGAGAAAGGAATCTCCAGAGAAGGCTGGTTCCTGCTCCTTAACTACCTGCCACAAGCTATTCCAGTGCAGGCAAGCTAATCTAATCCTAATCTAACATGCCAAGGAGACAGAGAGAGAGAGAGAAGGGAAAAACAACAAAAGCCTACACTAAAATGGTGATACACCAGAGAAGGAGAATGTTGAACATCTATCAAAGCTGCCATGGAACAAAGAGAGGTGAGCAATGGGAAGGATGGACAGAAGCATCACAAACCCAAGGATAGATTTCACACAGAAAATGTCCCAAAAACTCCATGAACACAGCTCCAGACCTGTAATGAACATTAGAATATGCACAAATACCTGCAATGAAGAGAGGCAAGAAGAGAACAAAAAAAAGATGAGCAAGGTTGGACAGATGCATCACGAAACACGTTTTTGTTGCTTCAGAAGTTTGCATAGAACATCATTCCATTAGTAAAAGGAAAAAATTCCATTACAGAGCAGGGAGGAGGTTCGAGCTCCATTTTCAACCCTAGAGAAGAAAAGAAGGGAGGACAGAGCAGAAAAGATGAACAACTTGTTATGTCTCTTCTTTGAAAGAAGCCCCTCTGTACAATATATAGGAAGAAAGAGAGAGGGAAGAGAGGAAATTCGAAACTACCACAACCACTTCTAGGTCGCATTTTAAATCATCTCATTATGGTAGAAGCGACGGATCCTGGCAAAACGACGGGTTGTATTAAAGCTGGTTGTTGAAGCGTCACTTTTGGCATTACCATGCGTCAGAGCCGTTTCTTAACTTTCTCTCTCTAGACTACACCAAAATGGAATATTGATCCTAGAATCATGTAGATAATTTCAACATCTTTCCGTTGATATAAAGAACGTGCAAATCCGAGCTTTGGATCAAAAGATATGATGATCTGAAGATTTAGGGCACGGAACAGACCAAAACAGATTTTGAAATATTTTCCCATGCTTCGCCACCTGGACGACACGTTGGTAGGCTCTGATTCACTGAATAATTCTCTCTCCTCCACCTTTCCACGGGCTTTCCTTTGAAATTTCCTTGTGGGCCCTAGCTGGGACACGTGGCACTATCTCATTGGTTCGGGCTGACCCTTCAAAACTCGCCCTTTGACTTTTTGACCTTTTCCATTGTGACACGTGTTATGATTTGATTGGTCCGCGGGCCTGCCGGCTCTTTCGCGCCCTTCGCGTCTTTTTGTCCCGTATGTCCCAGTGATGTTTGGGATAGAAACCTCCGATTCGCTCGAAATGGGCTTCCTTGTCCCTTATCTGCCGATGACACGTGGCACAATCTGATTGGCTCTCGGCTTTTTCGGCTATCCGCGTCCCGCGCGTCCCTTTGTCCCACTTGTCTTTGTGCTAAAATTTTCCTTTTCGGCCGAACCGGCCGATTCGCGCCCTCCACACATTCGCGGCCCAAATGTCCCAACTTTATCGCTCAGCAGTTAGTCGATTTTATATCCTCCTTCGGCCGGATCGGCTGCTCGCGCCCGTCGCGTACTTCTGTCCCAGATGTCCCATTGCTTTGCGGACCGCCTGGAGGCTTTTCGGCCGATCCGCGTCTTGATGTCCCAACTGTCCCCAACTTCCGCGAGAACTAAGACTTAGCCAATTTTCACAATTTTTTCTGTTCCAAGCTTATTTTCTGCAACTTTTTCGCATTTTCTCAGAGCTTGCTCTTTTCAACCTGGATGGGAGAGTTAGAAAAAAAAAAATGGGGGGACCGTGGAAACATGATTCTTGCCCTAGATCAATCAATTTTCCTGGGACTTGAGAATCCTGATGTATGTTATCAATTCAACCCTGGGGGGGAAAATTGGATAACAAGCAACTCCAATGAAAATTTGTCACTTTATAAAATTGAACTCAAGGACCATGGGAACTTTCTAGTCTTTGCAAGTGCTACCGATTTATCACCAACTATGCACCCTCATGTTGTTTCTTACCATCTCTATATAAGAAACCTCCTCAACCAACTCTCACTGTACCGGGAGGTTCTGTTGTAAAACCCACATCGTCTTCTTCAATTCATCTAATATGTTGTCCAAAATCTATAGCACATGGTTCCAACATAGATGGCCTACATCCTAGTGCCCTAATGGATCAATATCCCATACCACATCTAGACATCCTGTGATAAAATTATAAAGGAAAACTTATTATTTTATGTGTTGTATCAAAATCAGTTAAGGAGGTTAAGTAATAATTTTTAACATGATTTATTATTTTTTTACTAATCCCAAGAGCATCTGGTGTCAAAACTCAAGCTCTGATACCAAATGTAATGCCCCATAATTTATTCCAATAAAAAATCTTGATAAAACGACACAGTTGATTCCTAATGTGATAATGTTTTTTGTTTAGTCTCATGCATCGTTAGAAAGGATTAATTCATTTTTATCCTCTTCACTAAAATATTATAGAAAAATATTAATGGTACTTATTGAATTATTTTAAAATATCTGAGGTTTTTAGAAACTTCAGATGATGGATCAACTTTCATGGAAAGCATGAGTCGTGAATATTTCCATTAGAGAATTTTCTAAGGTTCCAAGTCTACTTCACCATTTCACACAATTAGCAATCAAGTGTTCGCAACAGTAAGAAATGGAAGGGTCTTTCCTATCTTTGCTAATGTATCCTAGCTGCGACTATTAACTTCACTATAGTTTATTTATTTTATTTATTAACTAATTTTTATAAAAAAGCTCATTGGCGAAAGGGTCATGGGATTCCATTTGATCCATCCAAATGAGTCCCATGCCTACCTATTAAAACAACCTGCTAATATAACCATATAAAATAGTTAGCTATAAGTCCATATAGTTTCAATTAAAAAAAATTCACCCACTACATTAATTCCCACATAAATATTAAATTAGGAGTTTCAAATATTGGCCCTTGGATTGGTTAATTCTTAGTCACAAGGTTTATGTTTTCAATGTATCCCTAATACTCCTCTAAGCCATGTTTTGATTTATTTTAAAAAAAAATCTGCATATTAGTTTACCTTTCATTCCAATTTCCTTCTTTACACAGGTTGACTCCATTGGAAGAGGAAGAAATAGGGTTTAATGTGCTATTGTTATTATTATTATTATTATTGCTTGTGTGGATGTTCTACGGTGGTGGTCATGAAGGAACAACTATTTTAAAGTTTTTGGGGAAATGGAATGACAAATACGAAGAGACTAAGAGAGAGAGAGAGAGAGAGGAGGGTGGATGACAGAAAGAATAATGGTAGGTTAACGACATATGGCGGTGGACGAAGTAGGGTTGTATAACATGGCATGGAGGGGGAGGGCCACACTGCATAGTGGTGAGGAGAATTAACATTGATTGTGTGGGTTGTGCACACACCAGATTATGGAGATTACACACGGTTCTGGGGGAGGGGTGTGTGGATGGGCCATAGACATTCACCCAAAAAATTATGTTTTAAATATATATTATTAAACCTTTTCATTTATACCCAAACAAATATATATATATTTCAGATTTGAGTAGACAATAATAAAAATATATTAATGACGGGAAGATAGTTTAAAATTAAGTCTCTTTTTTATACAACCTCATGATCTACCGGTTCTTAAATAATGACATCATGCTTATTAAATGGATTATATATGAAAACTTATCATAGAAATAAATATAAATGATACATATCATAATTTCAAAAATAGCCTTTCTAAACTATTACAAAACTGAAATTTCCATGATTCACTTTTAGGTGTAATGCTAAGACATTAAGGAAATGCAAACTAAAAATCCTTTCCTTATTTTCGAAAACTAATAAAAATAGGAAGCACCATTGAATAAGTAGATGGGATAATATGTAAATTTGTTTCTCCTTTTTTGTTTACAATAATTTCTTCCAATAAATTAATGGTAACAGCTTTAATACAACTCAATATACTTTATTTTTTCATTATTTTGATAACTCGCAAATGGAGCAAAAAAACTTGGGAAAAACATTGATATAATAAAGAGAAACGATTCTTTCATGGTTCCATCACAATACAAATTAATAACCACAAATCCCACAATACCCATAGTCCACAAGTTTACATTTTTCATTTCGAGAGAGAGAAATATATCCAAAACTCCTACTAACGATAAAATCAATGACTGAAATGCAATTATAACAGTCCCTCCAAATATGGGAATAACATGACAAAAACTATTGTATCTCTCCATCATATTAACCCTCCAAATGAAATCCCAAAAGCAGCTCCAATATTCACATTAATCAAGATCTATGCACCACAAGATAAAGCCCGATATTAGTCCCAACCTATAGACATAATCGCATGCCTATTTTCCAATGATAGAGCATGCTAGTCTCTCCCAATCCTGTGGGAAAAAAGTGTAGCATGATACACAAATATGCCAAGGTAAAAAATATCTCAATGCATTGAAACAAGGATGGACACGAGTAGAGAAGAAATAAAACTTTAAAAATATAGCAATCGTACAAAAATGCTAAGAAACCATGAAAATGGGAAGATGGGAGAAGGCTCACGTAGTGCCAAAATATATAATATCAAAAGTACAAATTTATCCTCCGAGTGTTATCTCAAAGAATCATAAAAAAAATCCCAACCCTTATACCTCCATTATCTCCTCCTTCCCAAGGATTTTCAATCCTTGCAGTCTTCTTTGGCAAGGATAAGAGAGGATTCCCAAATCAAATAGGAATGTGTTATACTTCTCCCAAGGAAAGGAGTGATAAGGAAACATTGATGGATTCCCCAAGAAGCCATGTAAATGAGGTTCCCCTCCCATTCCCAAATCCCATTCCAAATCCAACCCCTATTGGAGTGGATGACTAAAAAACCCCAAGATATAAATTTCAAAATAAAGCAAAAACTCAAGATAAATAAAATTCCAAAACCAACACACAAATCAAAACCATTACCAACCATAACATCCAAACACATAATAATCTACATAAAATTGAAAAATTGGATGGAGGACAAAGATGGTGACATGATTGGAGAAGGAAACAGTCAATATTTTTAAAATCTTCCAAGGCAAGAATCTAGTAATCTCCATGATGGCTTTAGATCGTTGCAGGATTCAAAGTAGTTGTATGCAATAGGTCATGGGGGGAACTTCTCATGGGTGGGAAAAGTCATGGGTGGTTGGGATCCAGTCTCTCTATTTTCTTATTTATGCCCTATTTGGAATGAAAATGGTTGATCCTTGATTATTTTTTATGCTGTGGTATTTAGGGCTAAAAATAGGTATCGAATTGCACTCATTGGTATTTTTACTAGCATTAGGCCTAATATTGACTCAGTTATAGGTTGGAAAGAGATAAAATGGGCACCACTTGGAAGCATTCAAGTGGTTTTCATATTCAAAAAATCCTTTCTAATTACATTCAGAGTAGAAGAAGAGTTCCTCAAAGCCTCTAATGGAGGACCTTGGTTCTTAGGAAGAATAGTGTTACATCTTTCTATATGGTTCCCTAGGTTAGATTTGGGGAATTTTGAGCCTAGTGCTTTCCATGTATGGGTCAGCATCCCAACTCTTCCTCTTGAGTTTTGGGAAAAACATGTTCTAATGGGGATTGTTAAGGCTCTAGGGGTTTGTCTGACCATAGATCTCTCTAATCTCTCTCGGTCAAGAATGATTGATATCATAATCTATGTTAATGTGTGCTTGGGTAAAACTCTAACCCCTTCCATTCATCTTATTTCTTCACAGGGAATTTTTGAGCAAGAATTTGAATGCAAAATCTCTCCCATTTTCTATAGAAAGTAGGTTTTTGGATTCGAGCACAATATGGAAATGTAAACTTGCCTTTGCTAATGTGCACGGATCCCTTAACCAGATGGCCAAATATTTTATTGTGGAGGATTTGAATGATATTGAGACCTAAACGATGAAAAGAGCGGTTGAAATGGCCATTGGTTTTGCGAAGCCTATGTTGGATGCCATGTTTGTGGCAGTCGCATAGAAAAACAAATTTGTGATTAAGTAAGTTGAAATTCTTTTCCCTGTTGCTGGTTTATATTATTTAGGGATGGGTGTTAGGCTTACCCTTATTAATGTGCCTCATGTTGACCAGTAGATAGGGAATCAAGGCCATAAAATTGGGGAGAAATTGGTAGTGAATCCTCCACATGCTGAAGACAAATTTAGGGAGATAGACCTGATCAAATATCTACCTTCTATTACTACTCAGGAAAATGGCCTCATAGACAAGGATGAAGATAGGGAGGTGATGAAAAGAATCTAGTATGACAAGGAGATCAATTTGGAAGAGGAATCTGTGGGATGTTTAGAATCATCAGAAACTGAATACGCTATTAAGAATGAGGTTGAAATAGATGAAGAAAATGTAGATTTACATAGTTGATCAACCTTAGGCTTGTTAGAAATTGTGTTAAATATTGAAAATCCCAGATGTTAAGGTTTTGGTTAAATAGAAAAAATGAACCTTACGACACTCAAAAACTAAAACTATTGGATTTTTGGGAAGGCTCTTGCTATCAGGAATACAACCATGATACATTCAAAATCAAGAGACAATATTCATTAATAGAGCAGGAGGTTTTTCATACAATGCAGTTTAAGAAACCTAAAAATCCTCCTTCCTCCCATGTATGATCTCTCTCTATGGTTGGGTAAGGGGGGTTTTATACAACTTTTATCTTTATCACTCATATTCCCTCTTGTTATCTCTGTGGTTGTGTAGTTGATTTTTTGTTGTTATTTTTCTGTATTTTGTTTCTTGTTGGTAGTTTGTCTACTACCTTTATTTTTAACTCTTTATCCTAGCTTGTACACTTTGATCCCTAGGGTGTGGTCCAAACTTATCAAAAAATCATTGTTGTTAATTTTTTTTATCTACATTTTGATCCATCCTTTCTATTTTTGGGTATGGTCTCGTTCAAGACCATTTACCAATAATAAAAAAACATCCAAAGACATACAAACATGTTTTTAAACAAAAATAAAAAGAGGTTTGATACATACCTCACACTCCAAGCTCAAGTCCACAAGTTTGTAGCTATTTCACTCCCCAAGCTCCTAAATCTCCCCTCCAAATTTCTCCACCAGAAATCCCCTAAACATAAAAATTCAAACAAGATATAGGAAAACTCTTCATCCCACAAACCCATGGGAGGATGACATGTTCCACTTGTCCAATTAAGAAAACCCTCCATGTCACCCTAGTCACTTTCCATGTTCCCCCACTGATAAATTGAAAATGGGATAAATTAAAATTATCCCCCAAATCCCACACAAAATACCAAGGTTGCCCATATGAGACAAATAAATTAGATTTAGATAGTTACTTGTGAGAGGGTGGAAAGAGGAAGAATTTTTTTGTGTCCCAAAAAAGCTGCACCCATCTGTTGGTTAGGTCTAATTGACCACTTTTAAGGTAAAGGAGACTCTTACCTTTGAATACATTCCTTAAAAATGGCCATAAAGGTTAAATTCTAGATTTGGGGTTGAATGAGAAAATCAAGGTGAGGAATGGTCCCAAGACATCAATAACAAATTTCAACACCATAAATCACCTAATAACACAAATCATCCTAAATAACCACATTAACACAAGGCAGTCTAAATTAGGTGGGAAATTTAGTAAATCAAAATTTAACATGGTGCTTAAGGTTAGGAGGATAACAAACTAAATAAATTAAATTCACAAGCAAGAGTCAAACAAATTCCCCAATTATAAACAATGGCCAAAATGAAACAAGGTGAGAGAAAAAGGTTTAGTAAGATGTCTTGGGCATCTTTGGTAGTGCTACCACTGAGTCCCACATTTTCCAAGTGGTGTAACCTACAAAACCCTACATACTCAAGGAAAACCTCAATCTTCTCAACATGATAAAATATTCATATAGATCATAATGAAAAATTCCTATACTATATCAGCTAAATAAACATCTTGTCAGATGAGGGGATTAAAGTTATATTAACATATTTAATAAATATTAAAGTGCATGTATAAATAAATGAAAACAAAGTAAATAAAAAAGCATCATGACACATTAACACAATATTTAATGTGGAAAACCGTAATGGGGTAAAAAACCAGTATCTTTTTAACCTAGAATTACATAATTAATCCAAATATGACTTGGTATGGCGAAATCACAGAACACCTAAATGCTCACAAGTGAATTGTTGAGGCAATCAATGTGATTCATCAAACATGGAGTTATCCCAAAGTGTGGGACTTTGTAATCGGGATAACCCTCTAGATGAAGGTTGGATCCTATTCCTCTATTCTGGTGTACACATCAAAATTATAGATGATCTACTATTAAATATACTCTAACTTGCCAAGGAGACATGCTTAAGAATACTACAAGAAATTAAACCAAAAATAACAGAGGTGATGCACCAAAAGAAATGTTGAACACCTGCTTTTCATGGAGATGGAAACAACAATTATATTTAGAAGGATGAAAACACACCACAAATCAATCCACTGATGAGAATCCACTAACCATTAAACACAAATCATTAAACATGCAATACAATAACCATGCACAAATAACCATAAGTACAATGAGAGATCAGATGAAAGTAATGAACATAAGAGAGGGTTGAAATCCATGAACAAATTTATATTATTGCTCCACAAATTTGATACAATGCATTACAATGGCCAAGAGGCACAAACTTGGGTTACATCTTGAATGAGAGGTTCGAATGCCAAAAATTCACTTACGGGAAAGAGAAGAAGGGAGGGTGCATAGAAAAATTCCCCTCACAATATATAGGAAGAATGAGAGAAAGGGGGAGAGATGAATTCAATATATTTCTTCAACCACCTCAAATTTCAATAAAATCTCCTGCAACAATGATAGGCGCCACTGCAAAATCCATACCTCCATGTAATTTTTCTTGTTGAGAAAGAAAGGAAGCCGATACCTTCATTATTTGGGGTATGTGAGAAACCTAGAACATTCCTCTAAAATGGTAGATTGTATTTCTTCATTTTGAATAAATTAATCGAAGTTGTGTAGTGGACACTAAGAGCTTTCCAAAAAGTCCTTTCTTGTTCAAAATTTGATCTTCCAGTCAAACGTTATGGCCATCTAAGATTGGGGTGATATAATGCATTAAATACAAGTGGTAGGTTCTATTCTTCACACTCTAAAATGGATTGCAACCTCTGAAATCCAAAATTTCAAAATTTCAGGCATTTTGACTTTGAAGGTTGATGTTACTGTTTATCCTCTTGAGCACGTGAGACCTCCAAAACTCTAAAACCTCGAAGTCCAAAATTCAAAGTTTCAAACCTTTCCATTTTGGAGATTAGGTTATTGTTCATTCGTTTTGAGTCAACAAAACCGCTGAAACTCTGAAGTCCAAATTAAAACTTTGGGTTTCGGACTTCGAGTTGTGATTTTTGAGTTTTGGGGCTTCAAAGTTCCAAAATGTCGAAACCCCAAAATCTGAAATTCATATTTTGGGTTTCGGACCTTTGCATTTTTAGTGGTTTTAGGATTTCGGGGTTTGGGTTTTTCAAGACTTTCAAAATTTTAGGGTTCAGTTTTTCAGGATTTCGAGGTTTTTTTTATTCATTTGGGAACATGAAACCTCCGAACCTCCAAAATCCTGAAGTCAAAAATTAGAACTTCGGGTTTTGGACATTTTGAATTTTAGGGATTTTTACTGTTCACCTTCCAGTGCTCACTAAAACTCTGAAGTGCAAATTTTGGACTTTGGGTTTCGGAATTCAAGTTATGAATTTAGTGTTTGTTTCCACATAGTCCCCAAAATTTCTTCTGAGCTCATCTGAGTTGATTTAATCCTTTCTTTCTTGAGCTCAGATCTCCTTCGACATTCCCTTGGCTAAGTTGGCCCTTGTCCATTCCTTTTCTAACCTTGTAACCTAATTTTCAGAATCAAAATGTGAGCTCCCATGGCCAAATGGTCCCTTCAATTTCTCAGTGTGCAAGGTCATGTTTGTTTTATTTTGTGTGAGGGGAAAAGTTAGATAACATTACCTATAACCATATTCAAATAACCTGAAGGGTTATGATGTTATTGAATGATGGGCCATACCCTGATTTAATATTTGGTTAATAAATAACTAACAACCTAATATATAGTTTATATTAAATTAATAAAGAATAAATTATATTCTATACTATTTAAATATAAACTAAATATTATGATCACTTAATATTATAGTTGTAAAACCCCCCCTTAATATTAAGTGGATATCCATATGCCAACATTACATGTTTGTACAACATGATTTACAATTCTTAAACCACAGTGAGGGTTTTGAATATCATATCACATTTTAAGAATTTATACACCTTCATCATGTTAAACTTCCCTTTTCATACAAAAAGATATGGAATCCATAAATCAGAAATGATGATTTAGGCTAAGCATAATTAGTGAGACTACATCTCATAGTTTCTCATGGAAAATTTTTTAATACAAGCATCTCTAGGAGCCTTTTATATTATAAGGACCTCCTTTACAAAATGATTCTACATTACTAGACAACAAAGTAAACTTAGAGTGGTAAGTTTACTAAGATCATAACAAAAATTTATAATGCTTTAATTTGGAACATAAGTATAGAGGTGAAGAAGAAAAACACATGGCCAACCATTAGGAGGTGGCATTGTCATGTGCACTCCCTCTCAATGGAAAATATAGAAGGAAAAAAATTACACACAACTTGCAAAAATTCATGACATACAAAGGATTCATAAATATATCTACAACTTGATCTTCAACAGGAAAGAACTGAAGATTTATATCACCACAGAAAACCTTCTCTTGGATGAAATGCATATGTATCTCTACATGCTTCATTCTTTGGTGTTGAACTAGATTAATATATAGATAAATATAACTCTAACTATCACACAAAAGAGGTGTAATTTCTTAAACATCCACGTGAATTTATTCCAATAACTACTTGAGCCCCATGGCTTATTTTGCTACTTCCATCACACTTCTATATTCTGCCTTAGTAGAAGAGATAGAGACTGTCAGCTACTTTCTCGACTCCAAGTAATGGCACCTGTACCAAACTTGAACACATATCTAGTTGTATATTTTCTATCTATCACATCATCAACATGGTTAGAATCCCAATATCCATATAAACATGCATGATTATAAGAACCACAATATAAACCATTATTGATTTCACTTTTAGTCATATGTGAATCCTGCATTAATAGGTTAAAATCAAGCTGTATACAAAATTTAATGACAATATGTTTATAATCAACCATGTCATATTACTAATATATTTAATATTAAAAAAAACTTCAACATTTCAATCTTGAGAAAATATTAGATGCAATTAGTATTAGACGTCTCCAATACAGACACAAAGGCATCCCAAGATTCATTTAATGTGCATATAATAATTAGTAATCACGTACAAATTTAGAGTTAGAAAATTTTTTATTAACATATTTATCTTTATTATCTGTTTTAGCCTTTTAATTTTGTGATAAAACTATTTTTTAAGTAAGGATTTAAACATATCAAATTTGTTTCTAATAAAGAATGAACAAATCATACGAGAATAATCATCACTAAAAGTGGCAACATATAAAAAACTGTTTAGGGAAAGAAATTTTAATGGTCCTCTAACATCAGTGTGGATAGGTTCCAAAGGCTCTCAAGAGTTATTTCATAATGATTATGGAAGGGGGTTGCAGATTGCTTACCACATAAGCACACTTTACAATTTTCATGAGCATTAGAGATAGGTGGTATAACAATAACCAAGTTAAGTTGAGACATGCATTACATTCTCCTAAAGTTAACATGACCTAATCTTTCATGCCACAACTATAAATGATTCCTATTTTGAGTAAAAAGATATAAAGTTGTTGCAAAACATTTAAATACTTATAAAAGATTATTTTGTATGTCTTCAACAATAGTTATAAAAGATTATTTTGTATGTCTTCAACAATAGTAACATATAACTTGTTTTTAATAAATAAATATATTTTAGTAAAATTATACTATAATGCTTTTGAGTTAGCTATGAACATGAAAGAAAATTCATTTTTAATTTAGCAACATAGAAACATCATTGATAAAATCATTGAAATTTTTAGATTTTCCTTGACATTGAACATCGAGGAATGAAATGATCACCAAGGCATGAGATTATGATAATTACATTATTTTATATCAGACATAATATTAGATCTATAATTCATGTGCATAGACTGCACCACTATCTAATATCCATTATATTTATATAGACAATAACTAATGCAACATATAAAGAAACTACATTTAGTTTTTGATTATTCTCTTGATTCTTATTTTGATTTTGATTTGTTTTTTTTTTAACATATGATTTCGCAAAATTTGGCTTGTGTTCACAATTTTACCCTATAGTACTTCCTTTTTTGTCCAAATTTCCCAGAATTACAATTGATTGACATTTCCCACCAAAAATGACTAAAATTAGGTGATTATTCCTTCATGTATTATCTTTACTCATAATCATTGGGTGTAATGATTCCAATTTGAAATTTTGATCTTCTTATTAAACATAGAACACGTTATTAATAGTATTTTTAGTGGATGACCTTTTCTGAGTGGTGATTCTCATTTGAATCAAAATTGTTTCATGACTTTATTGCTCCAGACCTTTAGGAGAACACTGAAGAGTAGATAAGTCTTGAAATCATCTTGTTCAATTTGAGTATTTTGAGTTTACAATTAAAAGTAAATCCCCATAAATATTTCATCATGTTCATTTGAATAATAATTGCGTAACAATTTTTCTTGAATCAAATTATAGTTACATCCTGATCTACAATTGAGACTTTAATATATTTATTTTTAGCTAAACTTTAAATTAACCAATTATTTTGTCTCCCTTCATGGGATTTGTCATTAGTTTAAGAATAAAATTTATTAATGAAAGGTGCATACCTAACGTGCATTTATTCTAATAAATTTCCAAGATATAGTTAGTCTTACTTGGTAATGTACACCATAAATTCATCTATACACTCGCTTCAGAGTATGATTAACATCGTTTAACTTCACTTTCTGTTAAAAAGTTGATATGTTTTCCACTGCCACCTTTCTACCGGTCTAATTGCCTTCTCAGTAAAGTTTACGATAGTCCAAATCTTATGGTGCCATGAATCTCACATTCATTCATAATCTTCCAGATGTTGTAGTTTTTTCGAATTCAATGTCTTTGTCTTATCAATGATGGAAATTATTAGAAACCATGAATCTTCCAAGATTCAAATCAAGAGGAAAAATAATATTATTATGACAATTAAATTTTTAATTTGTTATTATTCACTTTTTGATATAAATTAGGATTTATAGAGGTAAAATATTACAAAAGGTTTGTTAAGATCCCTTGATCATGAAGACTTTGAGATTTTTCTTCTTCTTTGTGCTAAAAAAATTGGGATTAAATATTCCTTGTCATTTTTATTCCTCCTGTTACATTAATGACAAAGAAAAATGAACGGGCAAATTGTCGATTATATCATTAATTTTGACTAATTTTTATCAAGGAATAAATATTTATATGAAAACTAACCCAATGTTATAATTTTGAGGTCAACATTATATTGATGTGAAAAGATGGGGTTTTTTCAACCATCAACAATGAGCAAGGAACAAGGAGTGAGAGTCAGGAAATTTCAAATACGAATTGGGAAACTAAGGATGACAAGGTTCCCACCTTGAGAGATCCAACCTCAGATCAAGAGGATGAGCCCACCTTATTGGAGATAAGTTTGTAGAAAAATGAGATAGATCCTAGAAGGAGTCCTATTTCCTGGTCAGAAATCTGCAAAAATGAATTTCTTCATTGACTATGAATTTACAGAATTTCTTCAGGTGTCGAAAGAGGCTTTGAGTCATGTCCTAGAAATTCTGGACATTATTTTAAATTACAAACAAAGAATCTAGATAATTATTTAGTGGGAAAGATGGTCAAAGGAACAATATACCCCTTAATATAGATGTTTTCTTGACATTGGGTGAAACAAAAATGGAATCATAAGGGACAATTGGAGGTTAGTCAATCTTCCTAACAGTTTCTTTCTTTTCAATCATTATTCTAAAATAAGACATGCTTAGAGTTTTGGAAGATGGACCTTGGTTCTAGGGAAAATCAGGTAAGTATTTGAGGAAATGGGAACCAAACTTTAATCTTGAAAAGGAGAATTTAAACCAATTCGATATCTAGGTTCATTTACCAAGCCTACCCCTTGAATTATGGCATGAGGTTGTTATTAGAGGTATTGAAAATTCTTTGGGATCCCTTGTCCTTAGTGATAATGCTACGCCTAACATGAAAAGGCTAGTTTGCACTATGTTCTATATCTACACCTTATAACAGGAACATAATTTTTTGTAATATCAACCTAAAATAAAGATTTACTTGGGAATATAAAATTTAACTAGAAATCAGCCCGAAAAAAATGCAAAAAATGTAGTGGTTAGGGCCACACGAGTCAAAACTATAAGTTTAAAATGATCACAGACCTATAGTGATTAATGTAGCCAAATTCTAACCAAGCATGATATACTGCAAATATATGAACTCCAAAGAAAATAGATCTCCTTATTCATCGTTATGAATAATGAATTACAATGTTTCCTAAATAGGAAAACAACTCCCAACTAGAGTTGCCAAGTAAACTCTAACTAACTTTGACTAAATCTACTCTAGGTGGCAAAAATTACTATTTTTAGCAGTTTACTAGAACCCGCTATTCTTAGTAAGTTTGCATGCTTATTCATACGGGCATAGAAATTGCCACGCATCTTCTACATCCCTAAATTAGAGGAATTGCCAACTTTCTAACTCATAATGAAATTATTAGACTAAAATTAACTAATGCCCAAAAATAGGAAAAAATTGAACTATAACTTAAATCCTAATTTTCGGCCTCAAGATGGCGGATTTAGGGCCCGAAAACATGTCAAAAACTTGCCCCAAATGGTAGGGATGGTTTCTTATGCGTTCGTCTCATCGGAAACATGTGGTTTAAAAAAAAATAGACTCAAACGGACACCCAGAGCTCAAGTTATGACCTTGTCAAGTTCCTGCGAATTCTGGTGCATCATTCTCCCCTGCTTGAAAAAATGCAGCTCCTACAAGTTGTCTTCTTCAAATTACTCCCATTTATCTACATCCAACTTCTTAATCTCCCACTCTATGACCCAAGTATTTTCCTCTTGTTCCAGTCCTTTCCAATGTACCAAATATTTGTTGTATTTCCCATGTCGCGTGTCCATTGTTTTCTTATCTAGAATCTGATCCACTTCTTCTTTCTTCTTCACCAGAACTTGTTGCCTCCAATCTACTAATTCATCAAGAACATCCCATTCTACACCATCCTCATGAAAATAATGAAAAGTTTAAAACATTAAACACTGGAGAAATATCAAAATTCCCTGGTAATTCTACCTCATAAGCATTATCGTTTATTTTTTTCACGATTTTGCAGGGACCAATTTTATTGTACTTCATCTTGTTATAGGTTCCTCTTGGAAACCTTTCCTTCAATAGATATACCATAGCTAACTCACCAACTATAAATACCTTTCTCCTTCTATGCACATCTACTATTTCCTTATACTTATCATTACTATTCTGCAGCTTCTTCTGCACTTCTTCCTGCAATTGTTGTATATGTTCAGCAAATACTTCTACATCATCACTAACTCTACCATCAACTAGTAGTTGTACCAAATATAACACCCCATTTGGATTACTCCCATACATAATTGAAAATGGATACTTTCCTGTGGATCTATTTATGGAACTATTATATGCAAACTCAGCTTGTGGTAATGCTAAGTCCCATTGTTTTGGCTTTTCCCCAACGATGCACCTTAACAGGTTTCCCAAACTCCAGTTTACCACTTCTATTTTCCCATCAGTCTGAGGATGATAGGTAGTGCTAAAATGTAATTGAGTTCCCAATTTCTTCCATAAATTCCGCAAGAAGTGACTTAAGAACCTTGTGTCCCTATCTGAAGTAATGGTTTTTGGAACACCATACAACCCAACAACTTCTCTAAAAAACAAATTTGCCACTATCCCGTTGAATCATTAGTTTTCTTATAGGCAATAAAATGAACCATCTTAGAGAACCTATCAATAACCAGACAAATTGAGTCATTACCTCGTGTTTTTGGTAATCCCAAAACAAAATCCATATTCAAATCTGTCCACGGTCCTTTGGGAACAGACAATGGCATATACAACCTTGTATTTTGTGCATGGCCTTTCGAGAACAAACAAACATACTCATCTAGCAACAGATCAATCATTATATTAGTAAGAGGGTCATTTTCATTGAAGTGTGATCTCTATTGACAAGAAATCATGATAAAACCTAACCTATTAACTTATATGAAATTAAATTTTTAAAAATCATAAAAACAATTCCACAAAATATATCCAACTTGTGAGAGTAATGTGGGGGTTTTACATTGCTTTTTGTTTTTGTTGAATAAGGAGTGGTTTACATACAACTTAACTCTTATGAGGGGACATTAATGGCACCCGATTAATTATATCCTTCACCATAGAAGGTTGAAGAATTTTTAATATTAGTGACTGCAAACAAAAGACTATGTGAAGCTAGAGAAAATATTTAAAATTTCTACGCACAAAAGAAAACTCTTTATAGATCATTCAAATGTTGCATTATTTAATTTGTCAAAATTTAATGACAATAATCAGTTTTAGGCTTTAGCTGGGTGCATTAATAATCGAGATGGTAAAAATATTTATTATCATTAATATTAGTTAAATTTATTTTTTAATTTTAATTATGTTTGATTGGTCTTGTAAAAAGGGTGGTAGTGAGGGATTGTTTGAAAATTCATTACAAATCATTAAATAATTGTACTCTTTCAACTATAAATCAATTTTGAAGATCCATAAACATCATTAAAGTTAATGAGAATATTAAAACAAAATTTCAAATTAACATTTAAAAATATTTTTGAAGAAAATGATAGAAATGACTAATTCAGTACAAACTTGCAATTCTGCAAAAAATGAGTTCTATTTCCAATCTGTATTGGTAAGAAATCAAACAAATAAAAAATAATAAAAACTAATTACAAATCAAAATTAATAAAATACAACTAAACAGGGAAATCTGATAAACCTAAAAAAGAAATTAGACAAAACTAATTAAAAATCAAAAGTAATGGACTTTTCTATTTTATCAATGAGATATGCATATAGTTATATTTCATTAATAAGATATTAAGATAATTCTATTTTTTAAATTTTATTTGCATTCAAAAATTTCTATTTTCATTTATGTTATATTTGTCATAATTTTCACAAATTTAAAATGTGAACTATATACATATATATATATACACTGTCAAATTTTGAATATACATGTCATTTTGACGTTTAAATTATATATTTATGTGTCAATCATGACGGTCATATTTCAAAGGTGGCTGTATTTTGAAGTTTAAAATGATTAAAAACATTTAAACACCTTGCAAAATTCAAAAGTGCTGGGTCTCAATTGTTTCGCCTCTCTATATCAGGTATTTTTAGGGCTTACACTCAACAAGACTTGATCCATGTTGAGCTTATTCCCAACCAATCAACTTCACTAATAGACCAAGGGCCCTTCAATAATAAATACATTTTATCAAACATTCACATTAATTGAATTATAATTTATAATTTTTACACCCACAATGTGACATGACTAAATAACGGTGCACCCCATACTGATTTGAATTGTTTTGTGGATATGTTTTTGTCATTATATTAATACCACCATGATATGATATGATAAGGAAATGTCCAAAATATTAAATTATATATTTACAAAGTATATTTAGACAAAGTTCTTATAAACATCGAAAGATTTGGTGTTATTCATCATAAAGACAAATGCAATATAGTGAAGAATATAAACATGGGTCCAAATGTAATAATCCACTGTGATACGTACACAAAATATATTGAAGTGGGCCAAATGAATGAATTGTCATTATATTCTTGTTTTTTCCCTGTTTACTTGAATATGGGTGTTCTTTTCGTAATTACTTATTATGTTTGGCTTGGATGTAGATGTCGGTGTAAGTGGTATAAAAGTTGAAATGGATATCGACTATATATCTTATTTTATATTTTTCATTCTACTATTGAACAGTTATGCTTTTACTAATTGTATAATTTTTATACGATAATTTGCAATAAAATAATTAATTACATGATGATATTTAAGACTAATAAATATGAAATATGTAAGATCTAATAATTTATAATTATGTATATAAGTATTTAATTTCACCATGATTTTAACGTATTTTAATTTTTTTTAAAAATTATTTCAAAGCATAATTCTTTCCCTCTGCCTCCCCTCCCCCCTTCTCTCTCTTCGTCCCTCCCTTCCCCTTCCCCCTCCTTGCTCCCGCCTCAAGTACTCCACATCCCCTTCCTCTCTCTCTTTCTCTCTAAAATTCAATTTTGGCACTTGCCATTATTTAGAAATGCAAGATTCACAAATTTTGCAAAAATCAATGTTTTGAGCCACACGAAATTTTTTGAGTTACTCGCTATCTTACCCAATGCTTATGTTTGTATGGGTTCTGCCACTCTATTAAAAAGAAGTCTCAAATCTCCTCAAACAAGTAGCATTGTGTTTGCATCAGAGCTAAACTCTTTATCATGTAATTTACAAATGAATTATAATTGACTCTTCACCCTTACTATTAATATTAAATTCAATTTTCAAAGTTACTATAATTTAAGTCAACTTTATTCAATTCCCTAATTATTTCCTTGATCTTTTTTGTGTGATATCTTGATCTTAATGGTCACATTCCCATCAAGAATCTTGAAGTTGTTCTTCCGATCTTTGAGGAAGATGGTAGAGAAAAGGAAGAAAGAATATAGTAAACACAAACTAATGTAGCCAAATTAAGAACAAACCAGATATGCTGCAAATATTATGAACTCCAAAAGAAAATAGATCTCCTTCTTTGTTATCAAATAATGAATTACAATGTTTCCTAAATAGGAAAACAACTCCCAACTCGAGTTGCCAAGTAAACTCTAGCTAACTCTGACTAAATCTACTCTAGGTGGCGGAAATTACTATTTTTAGTAGTTTACTAGACCCTGCTATTCTTAGTAAGTTCGCATGCTTATTCCTACGGGCACAGAAATTGCCACGCATCTTCTACATCCCTAAATTAGAGGAATTGCGAACTTTCTAACTCATAATGCAATTAATAGACTAAAATTAACTAATGCTCAAAAATAGGAAAAAACCGAACTATAACTTAAATCCTAATTTTCGGCCTCAAGATGGCGGATTTAGGGCCCGAAAACATGTCCAAAACTTGCCCCAACTAGTAGGGCGAGTTACTACTGTGTTCGTCTCATCGAAACACGTGGTTTCAAAAAAAAAAAACGGACTCAAACGGACACCCGGAACTCAAGTTATGACCTTGTCAAGTTCCTGCTAATTCTGGCGCATCAATTTGTTTATTATGATGATTGAATCCTATAGTGGATTATTTTTATGCTTAGTAGATATTGTTTGACATTTTTACACATGTTGATTTAGCATTGCCTACTTTTATACTGACATCATGGATGTATAGCAGTTGTGAATATTTTTTGATGCATCATCTAACGATGTTTACATTGATATTATGAATTTATTAATTCTGAGATTCTTTTTGGTTATCATTATATGGATTGCGTGATTTTTGTAAAATGTGAATTTTGATTATGAACAATTGTAAATGTTTAAATTAAAATAGAATTACGCACTGTGATATTTGATGATGATTATATGATTATTCTTTATATGTTTTTTAATTTCCGTGACGTATTGATGTAGCCATGAGGCCGAAGCTGGTATTATTATGATTGTAGGAAATGAAGATTACACAAATAAAGGGATACTAGGAAAGAAAACCATGAAGGAATTTCACGAGTTCACAACATGGTCAGCTTTGTAACTATCATGTTTTTTGTTGCGTTATCTTCTTGTTGTTGTCTTTCAAGAGGTCTCCATGGGGGAACACCTCATCATGCGACCATGGGTATTTGTAGTTATGTTATTTTATTTGTATGTGTTTATGTTATTTATGTTAATGTGGATGTTGTGAATCTAAATTATGTCTTAATGTACACTTATGTTCCTATGTGGTAAGTGTACCCCTAATTATCTATGTAAATTTGTAGTATGGGTTAAGTTTTTTATGTGATGAATAGGGGAAAATGTATATGGTTGTTTTTACCTTTGTCTTTACATGGCTTTGTATGATTTTTAAATTTTTCATTGGTATATGTGCTACCCTAAACCCAAAATTCGGATTTGGGCTTTGACCCCAATTTTGAAAGCTTATGGGACAAGTCTTAATTTTCCCACACTCTTTAACTCCTTTCCCGAACCACACCTATGAATTGAGGGGTCATATTTAGCCCCTAATAATGATATTTTTTTTGAAAAGAGGTAATCATTTCTCTCTTTCACTTGGTCTTCTAAATTATTTTTATAATGTGTAATTTCAACTTGTGTGCAACATTGGAAATGTTCTATCCTCAACCTACCTCTTAATTATGATTTGGTCTTTGTGTGAACTTGGTGATTTGGATATGAGGTAGATTATTTGACATCCTACATGGAGTCACATTACCTCTTCCTACTTTTATATTTAATTGCATCTTTTGGAGGATGTTGGGATTACTTAGTTTGACTTGTTTTTTCTTGGCTTTTTGCGATTTGGAGAGTGCTGGCTTGGGAGATTCTTATTTTTTGAGGGAGTTTGATTTTTTTAGATTTCTTGGAAAGTGAAGGTGCCACAAATGGCAAGGTAGGATCTTGATCCATTTTATTCCTTGTTTTTATTGTTTATGGAGTGTAAAATTGTTAAATGTATGTATGTATATGCCTTGGGCTAGGTAGGTTGCCTTAAAAATTATAGGAAGGAAGAAAATGGGAGCAATGATAGAGGTATTATAGTTTATGTGAATTTTTGAGGGATTTTTGGGAAGAGTGTTCCACCTTTTGGTGGGATAGGGGGAAAAATCTTAATTATTTTGTAAAATTTACTTTAGTGAGTCATAAGAGTTTGAGGGAGGAATAAGAGATTTTATCTGATGGAGTTTTTGAGGTTTTAAGGTGGAAATGTAACCTAATTGGGAGGTAAAATGGTGTTTACCATGTTTCATCTCTCCTTTTGGCTCTAAGAATGAGCCTTTACGAATTATGGAAAGAAAATTGTAGGTTTCTTGTTGTTGTTTTATGTTGTATGAAATTGTTGTGTGTGTGCATGTATTTATGTGGAATAGATTTTTGTTTTCATGGTTGTGAGGTCTCTTCATTTTTACTTATTTGGAGCTTAGGGGTCAATGAATGGGAATGGCTTCACCAATTCACTAAGATTTTGTTGGAAGGAGACCGTTGCCTACCTCTCTCTCCTATGTTGGTGTGCAAAAGATGGGATTCCTTTGGGAGAAATTTTCCATGTTGTCTCCACCATTTTGGGTGGAGGACGTGTATAACGTAGCATTTTACTATTATTTTTAATTATATGAATGTTTAGAGTTATTTTGGAGCCCTGTAACGATTGGGAAATTTGGGTTGTAAATAGGAACGTAATTGTATGTATTTACATGAATTAAGAATATAAAAGAAACTGGAAACTTGTTGCTCTTGTAAAGTCTATTTGAAAAGGAGCAAGTCTGTAATTTTACTACAACATTGTAAATTCCTAATTTATTTTATCAAAAGTAATATAATAAGATTGTCTACATTGAGTTGCAAAGATTGAAGGAAGTATCATATGTTGATGTAGCATCATGCCTTTAGTGCATACCTATAACATGTCTGGGACTTTGTATAAACAAACAAAAGGATTGTAAAAGGAATGATAACTAGATAATACCAAGCCAAGAACTCAGATGCTAATCAAACAACCGTGCATAATAAGATGAAATTAATTCATCAGAATAACTATAATAAAACCTTTACAAAAAATGAGTAGCAATATCATATATTATAATGCAACTCAATGAAATACAATGAGAATGGACCTTTTTTATATAAGCTAGGAATATCAATCTAAGAACTAGTCAAGGTCATACATCAAGACACAAAACAAGGAAAGAAATAGTCATCAAGGATCTAGTTAGTACCTTTGATAAAGGAAAGAACTATACCTAACAACTATATAATATGTCCTAATATCTAATAAGATAAAATAAATATCCACATACATAAGTGGGTGAGGATAAATAAAATAAAGGTAAATAAATTACCTATGTGAACATGAGCTAAGATAAATACCTACTCTAACACCCCACTCAAGTGAAGCTAGGGGATCAAAATAAAAGTGGCATATTCATAGTATGAGCCCTAGAAAGAAGGCCTGATGAGGTACTCATGTACAACATATCCATGAAGAAATATTGAACCAAAATAAGGAAAGAGAAAAAAGAAAAAGAAGGAAGATGATCTCACAAACAACCCCCCAAGAACAACTTCCAAAACCCCAAGCATGCCAAGAAACTCAATATAGTGAGGTGATGCAAAAGGATTTGTAAATATATCCACAACTTGTTGTTGAGTCGAAATGTACTCCAAGAAAAGAACTCCATCCTGAATGTTTTGATGAAGGAATTGTATGTGTATCTCAATATGCTTGGTCCACTAGTTCTCAATAGGGTTGTGAGAAATATAAATTACACTTTGGTTGTCACACCAAAGTATAGTCGGTGAATCCTATGGGAATCCAAACACTGTTAATAACTGTCGAATCTAAAGAATATTTTGAATCGGTATAATTTCTACCATATACTCTACCTCTGAAGATGAAATTGTAATAACCTTTTTCTTTTTGTATGCCGAGGCAGCTGGAGAAGAACCAAGACAAAAAAGATAGCTAGAAATTGAATGTCTGTCATCAATAGAACCTACCCAATCTGAATCTGTATATCCAACCAATTGATTAGAACCCCTAGTGTAGTGTAGTCCAAAGTGATAAGTACCCTACAAATAGCACACAATCCTTTTAGCATATTGCCAATGACTACTATGAGTAGAATGTACAAATCAAGATACAAGCCCTACTACAAATGAAACATCAGGAAAAGTATAGGTCAATTACATGAGACTTCCAACAAACTTCCTATAAAATATAGGATCAAAAAGTGGTATGATACATGTGAAAGTAAGAGTTACCCCAAATTGAAAAGGAGATGGTCTTGGATTGCAATTAGACATATAAAAGTGCTAAAGAAGATCACGGTTGTAGTTTTTACGACTAAAATGAATCCCTGAGTCTATCTGAGAAATCTGCAAACCAAGGAAATAATGTAATAAACCAATATCTATTATATAAAACTATGTAGACATAACCCTTTGAATAGTCTGAATGTGGTAAGAAGGACTGCTAGAACGTAACAGATAAAAAACATACATGACAAGTATCACAATATCCTCACCACTTGTAGATAGTTGGGTTATAGATTTTTTTACTTCTTAACACATGACTTATTCCAAGGAGTATTTTGTATATCTAGGTTTGAGTTCTACATCCAAAATTTAGGTTGGATGTTTTATTTTCCTGATATGGAAAAACATGCACAACAACACACATGCCCTACTAAAAAAGGAAAGATCCACCATTCCAAAAATAGCGTTCTGCATGTAACTTGAAAAATATTGCACCTAAAAAAAACCTAGTGTGGATCTTGAAAAACCCAAAAAAACCCAAAAAATATATTTCTATGTTTTGTTCCTCACTTGTGCGAATTCCAAAGTGGCCCAGTATGTACCTTGCAACAAAAAAAAAAATAGAAATTGACTACCTCCAGAAATGGTCAAGTTTACATTTGATATTAGGGTTTGTCCACCTTCTAAATCCAATGGAAGTCTCTATTTTAGATAAAATCACACACAAAAACAAAATACAAACAAATCCTAAATATATGAATATACAAAATACTTATTTACAAAATAAAACTTACAGATAGATGTCAACAACAATCTCCAAATCTGATACCATAAAAATAATGATAACTAGATCGTACCAAGCCAAGAACTCAAATTCAAATCAAACACCACGCACGATAAGATGAAAGTAATTTTCTAGAATAACTTTAATAAAACCTTTGCAAAGAAATGAGCAACAATATCATATATTATTATGGAACTCAATGAAATACAATGAGAATGAGCCTTTTTTACTTTAGACACCTATAATTTTTTTTGCATGATCTTATTACTAAAATCATACTAACTATCCTATTCTCATGTTAATTTACTACACTACACTAGTAAATTACCCTTTCTAATTATTAGTGCAAAATAACAGCACCGCTGAAGTTTGCAACTCAATGGTTTGAGACTCTCAGTGTGATTGCATAACATCGGAGCTTCTCCCAAAGTGTGGGAATTTACAAATCGAGGAAACTCTCAAGATGAAGGCCAGCTCCTATTCCTCTATTCAGATGCACACGTTCATGTTGCAGATGGTCTATTTTAAATCCTACTATAATCTACCAAGGGAAAAAAGGGTAAGGAGACACAAGAAATTAAACCTAATCTAATAGAGGTGATGCACCAAAGGAATTATGAACATCTTCTTTGCAATAAACACAAACCATAAAAACAAAAAACAACTACCATACACAGATAACCAAGATGGTAATGAGAGATCAGGAAGATACAATGAACATAAGAGAGCGTTGAAATCACCCACAGACTTACACTATTGTTCCAAAGATTTTATATAGTCCATTACAATGGCTAAGAGGCAAGATTGCATTGCAATTTGAATGAGAGGCTTGGAAACTCCACAAATTCTCCTGTATGGAAGGGAAGAAGGGAGGGTGCAAAGAAAGAGTGTCCAACCCTTAGAAGTTACCCCTCCTGTACAATATATAGGAATAATTAGAGAAGGTATAAAAAATTCAAACTCTTGTTTAACCACCCCAAAAGGGGCAATGAATTCCCCTCCAACAATGATGGGTCTCGTTGCAATACCCAATCCCCCATCATTTTCCCTTTTTGGGCAAGAAAGGAGGCCCATTCTTCATCATGGTGATAGGTGGGAGACTTGACAACCTTGAAAATGGTGAACCAAATCATTAATGGTGGCAGGAAAGGAGCAAGCACCGAGATCTTCCCAAAAAGTCCTCTCCCGCTTGATTATGGGCTTTTATTCAAAATATATTGCCACTTAAAGCTACTTCAGACTTGGATTCTATTCATGCAAGATCCATGTGGCATCCCCGTACGTCTCAAGAATCCACCCCCTCCTATTGGCTCCTAAAGTTGTGCCAAACTGAAACGTGGCATCGTTCGTAGGCTTGCTACTTTTTCTTTGTGTTCTACTTAAATCCCTCCTTTTGGTGGAGACATTATACCTGACCCAAGACACGTGGAGGGATGGTACTCATTTGAAGACCCTACTTGGACTCTACCTCCAAAGATGAACGGAGCTGACACGTGCAAGACTCCACTGGCCCTGTCAGCTTGGAATCTTTAACGGCCATTGAGACATTCCTTTGACCCTAACTATATGGCGGGTTGGCACTCATTTGGGAACTACCTTTGAATTCTCCCCTTGGAGGAGCACCGAAGAGACACGTGGGGTTTTCCAATGGCCCTATCCCAAGCTTGGAATTTTCAATAGCCGGTGAGATATTCTTCTGACCTTGACTACGCGGTGGGCTGGCACTCATTTAGGGACCACATTTAGATTTGCCCCTTGAAGGAATACCGAAGAGACACGTCAGGATTTCCGTTGGCCCTGTCTCATACTTAGCTGATTCTAGCCTCAAGTGAACACTTTTTGCCTCGTCCCTTTGGTGTGTAAGGGAAGCCCACCATATATAATGCCAAAAACCCCTTTACAGGTGGGAACCTTTTAGTTAACTCCCAAAATTATGACGGTGGGACACTTGTCATCATCCGCAAGCCACCCCTTTTTCCCTCATGTTTAGTGTATTCCTTTCTATTTGGCGGAGCAATATGTCTGACCTTAGACACATGGAAGGATCACATTTATCTAGATCCTACCTTTTATGTCTTACCTTTGAAGTTGCGCCAAGTAGATGCATGGCTCCTTTTGTCGGCCTTGGACTTTTCAATGGCCAGCTCTACCCCCTTTTGACTTTGACCACGTGGCATCATCCGTGGTTGTCCATGGACCCTATTTGGACCTGACCTAAGACATGTGGAGGCTTCGCGCTCATTTGAAGACCTTGTTTGGATTTCACCCTTGGAGTTACACCTATGAGGCAAGTGGCATACTCTGTAGTTCCTTTACTTTGCTTGTTTCTGGACTCAACTTTGGGATCTAATATGAGCCCACGCGACTGGGCCGACCCCTCCATTTTTCCTATGTAAGGTCACATTTGACAAATTTTTCCTATGGGGTAAAATTGGGATAACAATTAGGTGACTCAAGGGATCACCTACCTATTAGGTAAATGAATTAGTTGCCTTTAAGTATCCATTGGGCAAGGATTCATAGATAATAGCCTGATATTGATCCTATTCTTTGAAACTTGAATCTGAAACTTACACTTGGTGACCCTGAACCTACCCCATTGTCTACACTCTCAATTTTCATAAGATAATATTGAAGATGAGATTTCTAAGAGTAGAAAATTGTCTTGACCTAGGGTCTGCACCTGTTCCTAAAATGGACCACTACAACATTCACTTGGAGGCACATCGAACTATACAATGATACAACCTTGGAGCAACAAAACCTATGCCAGAGAACTTAGTTAAATGAAACCTAATCTAATAACAACAACAATGTGTACAACCACTTAGAGGAATTGGAAATCCTAGACTAATATGAACAAGGGTGAGAATTCTCCTCGTAGTAGTAATGTTTGATATAGATCCCATTGACTGGAATCTATAATTCTTCACCATCCATATTAGCCAGCTAGAAGACATTGCTAACTTTGCACTCAGTGATCATGTAGGGGCCACTCCACATGGCATCAAACATGGGATGCCTTCCTTGCTTTGCACTGTCCACATACCATTTCATTACCAAGTCTCCAACTTGGAATGTCCTGGATGTAGTTTTCTTATCAAATATCTTCTTGATAAATGCTTGATCCTTCTCCGAGGTCTACGCTGCATGTTCTCTTACTTCTTCTAACTCTATCATCTCTAAATACCTGATCTCTGTAGGCTCAAACTTAACTAGTTCGAATTGTTTCATGAGTTCTAATGCTAGAAACTCAAGTGATATAGCCAGAAATGATTCCTTCTCGTCTACAAGATTGAATGGAGACCTGCTTCTAGACCTCTTGGGTGTGATCCTATTTTCCCAAAGAGATAATTTGAGTTTTTTGTTCCAAATTCTCTGATTCTCCTCAAGATTCCTTATGATGATTCTCAATAAGTACTTATTTGTGGAATCTTCTTGGCCATTACCTTGAGGGTAATAGTTTGAAGAGGTGTTGAGGTATACACCATTCTTAACAACACATTCAATGATATTTGTGCCAAGGAATGCCAATGCATTATCTGGTATGATAGTATCATGGGAACCAAACATTGTGACTATCCCTTCATAGAAATCCAAGATGTTGGATTCATTTTCCTCCTTAAGTGCCACTCCTTCAATCCACTAGGTGAACTAGTCAGTCGCTATGAGTATCTACTTGTGGCCTTGACTTCAATTTGGGTTGATCACTCCAATGAAGTCCAATCCCCATTGCATGAATTGCTGATTTACTAAAATTGGATGAAGAGGCAAGGCTTCTAACTTTTCATTCCCTACAAAGAGTACACATTTCTTGCACTTCTTGATCCATGAGTAACAATCACTAAACAATGTAGGCCAATAATAGTCAGCCTTCATAATCATGAGAGCTATTACTCGTGGATAAAAGTGGCCTCCTGCTTCTTCATCATGGAACTCATGTAATATCTTCTCAACTTGGACTATCTCAATGCACTTTAATATGACACCATTGATGTCCCTCTTGAATAAAACACTATCAACAAGCACATACGAGATGGCTTGTAATCTAAAGTACATTTTTTTATCTCTCCTCATTTCTGGAGGGCACAAACCTATTTGGAGATAGTGCACCAAGTCTCGATTCCAATATGGAATGGGAGCATTATTAGCTAGTTATTCTTGATCATTCTACAGTAGAAGGACAACCTCTTCCTCATCTGTTAACTGAGTTTATCGTTTGGAAATAAGTTTTTCACAAAGACCTTTGCCATGAACCATCTTGGTCACTCTGATTTCAATATTAGATTCCATTTCAAGAGTGATCCAACCTACTCTTTCCTTGTTCAGATCCTTTTTTAGAATAAAATCCTTGACACTTGAATGAGACGCTATAAATTGAATCTTATTGTTCAAGACCAAGTGTTTGAACTTCTTCAAACTCCTAATAACAAAAGGACATGCTTTTCAATAAAAGAATACCTTACTTCATAATCTTCCAAGATCTAACTAAAGAATTCTATGGGTTGTTATGAACCTTCTCTATTAGGCTAAATTAAGATAGTTGAGATTGTGTCTGACCCTCCAAAAGCATACAATATGAAATCCTTCAAAAAAATTGGTTTAATAAGAGTTAGGGCTTGTGATACTGCACACTTGATAGCCTCAAAACTCTCTTTTCTTTTTATTGTCAATTTGAATGCAAGGATCTTCTTCAACATCATTGTTAAAGGCTTCACAAGAGTGGAAAAATAAAGCACAAATCTGCGGACAAAGTTTATCCATACCAAGAATATTTGGAGAGATTTCTTGTGATGTGGCAGTGGAAGTGTTATAGTGGATTCAACTCTCTTGAGACAATGTGACCCAACAACTTGCTCTCGTGTTCCAAAAATACACATTTCTTTGGATTCAATGACACTACAAACCTTCTACACCTTTGAAATACTTCCCTGAGGTGAAAGATGTGGTTTGTTGCATTCTTTGAGAAGACAATGATATCATCTAGATATACCAGCCCCATCTTGTTGATTAAGCCTTTGAAATCCATATCCATATCTCCCTGAAATGTTGCTCTAGCGTTGGACAGTCCAAATGGCATCTTCCTGTAAGCATATGTGCCCCATTTTTTGGTGAAGGTTATCTTGTACTGATCTTCTTCTTTCACCATTATCTGATTATAGCCTGAGTATCCTTCTACCAATGAAATTTTTTTGGAGCCAGCTATAACCTACAAGATTTGTTCCATTAATGGACATGGGTAATGATCCTTGAGTGATGCTCTGTTCAGATCATGGAAGTCTACACACAATCTGATTTCTCTATTTCTTTTCCTTCTTGGCACAAAGTTTGTAACCCAACTTGAATGTTTGATAGGGAAGATGATGTTAGATTCAATCATCTTGTTCAACTCTTTCCTCGTGAGAGGTTCAATGTGAAGATTTAACACCCTTTGCCTCTGTCTGATACGTTTAGATCCCGGATCTAGTTCAATAGTGTTTTGTGCCAACTTTGGGTTGAAACCTCTTAAATCCTTATAAGTCCAAGTAAAGACATCTGGGAATTATTAAAAAAATTGAGCAAATTCAAATATTTCTTGTGGGGTAATTAATTTTCCAATTTGTAATGTCTTACCTTCATCTATTGAAATGGGCTCTGAATATTCACCCGTTAACTGAATATTTTCCTTCTCCTTCTAGAATTGATCATTTGGGTTGAAGATTGACTCCAAAGTTACAAGACCTTTTGGTAATTTTTTGGTTCTCAACTACACCTCTTGGTCACCATACTATCATTTCAACTTGTCTTGGTTTCTAGTAGAGAACTCATCTTCTTCTTGTAGAAAATTGACAATTTGTTGATCATTCTCAAAGACGTGCCATCTTGTGTTGTTGTTTGGGAAAACTGGTCTTACAGCTAATTTAATATGGGGATGATATTTATCACTCTTGATACTCTCTAAAACATCAAATGTTACCATGATTACTACCAATTTGTCTGTTGCATCATTCTTCTTTCTTGGGATGGAATTGATGCTAAAATCTTCAAAATCTTCAATGAGATCCCATACCCAATTCTTGTAGTTCTTCAATAGATCATTATTGGTAGCATTTCATCCTTTGACTTGATTTGTAACTAGGTCACTATTGCTGAACACTTGTAATTTTTTAATGTCTCTCTTTCTTTCCCAATGCAATCCATGAATCAAGGCTTCATACTCAGCTGCGTTGTTTGAGAAAGAAAAATTGAAACAGAGACCTGAGTAATATTTTGGACTCTGGGGTGAAATGATCATGGCTGCTCCACCTACTCCTTGTCTACTTCTTGAACCATTAAAGAATAAATGCCATACCTCATTATCATCTTTGTGGTCTGGCTTGGTGATGCTAGCGAGAGGATGATTCTCTTCATGTGCACAATAAAATCCTAGCTCAGATTAGTCCATTTCTTTGTAAGGGTTAAATTTGTGTCTCTTTTTTGCCCATTCATCAAGATTCAAGTCTAGAATGCATCCGACTTTTGTATCTGATTCATGAGCGCTTGGATAATCTTCTTGATCAAATGGTGAACAATTTGAATTGATTAGGTTTGGTGTATGAGGTTCTATGTGAAAGATTGTAATAGGCTCAGATATGATTATAGCCTTAGCTCCATACCTTGTTCTGAATAACATATGTGACCAATCAATAGACAAATAACCTCCAATTTTAGCGCTGAAGTCTCTTGTCAAGCACAATGAAAAGAGATGTGGAAAGTCAATGACTGATACATCTTGCAAGATGGTCACATTGGGGCATGCATGTAATGTGAGGCTGAAATATTTGATTAATCCAACCGTTGTTACCTATGTCCCATCCAATTACACTACACCTTGGGATATAACTTCATATTGAAGACCCAACTGATCAGCTATTTGCTTTGGCATGACCTACTTACTCCTAAATCAATCATGAAATTATGCACTAACTTATCTCCTATGATTGATGAGATGTAGAATGGTGGTGGCTTCAGATTTTTACCTTAGTGGCTTTAATGATTTCCTTCTTGTTGAGATGTATTAGTGAGCACCTTTTCTTGTTGGTTAGGCAGTTGATTTGATGCTGACCATTTTTCCATTGCAGCTTGCAAAAGGTCTCTCTATTCTAGGATAGCCCTAGGTCTATGATGTTGAATGGAGATGAACTATCTCTCTGCTGCTCCCTTCCCTGCACATTATTCTCTTACACATGGGTCATTATAACCGGTACTTGAGCTATTCTAGAAGGTGGCCTGGGATGACTCTGTATATTGGGGGCTGAACTTTAGTTCCTAGCACCTTGCGGGGTAACACAGGGTTGTGGAACGTTTGAATTGGAGGACTTCCCTTCTCCAATATTCCTCTTCTTGGACCTTGTAACTACACTATGAGGAGGTTCTTGATTCATACCACAAAAACCTTCATCCTCCCAATTGACAAGTGTGCTCTCATTTTGAGGTGCCTCTTCCTGAGTCACCTCCTACTAGTTATTTCCTTCTTCGCTTGTCTCTTGTTCTACACCCATTGTTGTCACCATAAGGGATTGATTCAAAGCACCATTGAAACACGTTGACTAGTTATGGGGATAATTACACAGGAAACACCAATCATATTCTTGAGCCATGTTATTTTTCACCGCTACTAAGGCTCTAGATGTTGATGCAACATTAGGATTGTAAGGCTGGAATGGTCTATTAGTAGGAGGTTTTGCTTGATTTTTATTTTTAGGCTGTATGGGTAGTTTATTAGGATGATATGGAGGCCTATTGGGTTGAGTTTGAGGATGATATGATTTGAAATTTTGAGATTGTTGCCTCTTAAGTGTCGTCAACTCATTACCCAAGTTTTTCAGTTGCTTCATGACTTCTTGGAGCTCATTCAAGGAGCTAGAAGATGAGGTGGAAGATTCAGTTGAACTCTGATTCCTTGGAATAGTAATGGGAGTTAATGCAGGTGCTTGACTAGTGCTTGGAGCTTCTAGTTCTTTATATAGAGGCATAGTTGGACTAGGTGCAAGTTTACCAGCTTCGATCAAGAAATTTTTGGATCTAATAGCAATGTTATAGGATGCAGGTAAAGTTATACCTCCCATGGATTTAATCATCATGGAAATATCTGAATTTAAAGCTTTCAGGAAGTATAGAGAATCACCTTCATCTGTTGGTCTCATGACCACCAAAATCCTAACACATCAATCTTGATGTAGTAAAAATGAAAAATTCCTATGCCACTAGGTGTGCCAAAATTATTAGTGTGGTTGAACAGTGGCTTAAGGTTTACTTTTGATAATGAGACACCTCGAAAAGATTAAAGAAATCTAATTTTGGGTTCCCACCTGTTGGTCGTCAAATAGGACTCCTTAGAAGATCAACAGTCAGGGGACAAAGAGTCCCTCCTCTTTAATGGGAGAGGTTCCCTTATTCTGAAACGAACTTATTTACAAATACACAGAACATTATTTTATGGTTAAACTTGGATATTACGAAAGTGTTTTCCACAAGGATCATCAGTTACGCCAGGACTGAGGAATGGGAATAAGAAGATGAGCAGAATAGCAACATTCAGAATTATAGATAGCAGAATAATTCTTCATGTGTGCGAAGCTTCAAAGGATTTGAGACAAGATCATTTGCATTAGCTGAATGAGATTAAATTTAAAGACACAAAGTTCTGTAAATAACCTTTTTCAGATTTGTTAATCAAGGACACAAAGTTCCTTCTTGGTTGTACAAGATCACCGTACTTGCAAAACTAAACAGTATGCAATCAGAGAGACTAAACGAATTAGGAACAAAATGATCTTCACAATATTGACGGAAAACACAGAGACAACAGGAATCAGATAGACAAAGAACGAAAAGCCCTTTTGTATTGATTTCTTTAAGATCTATTTACACTTTCAGCAAAATATCCAAGTTCTTCCTCCTGGAAAATGGCGTGGAAAGGCCATTATATAGATTACAAGTCAGTTACTCTTCGTAACCGTTTCTTTTAACTAAAGAATAGTGAAGTACCACCAATTGCAATACTTTAACTGATTACAAAGAATACGAAAAGAAAGGAAAGAAGAGGAAAGGAAGGAGAAGGAGACAGGTGGCCGGCTATTGGGAGGGACCCACTGTCTTCAGAATCCGCTGCCTGAACTTCTTCAATGACTCAGCTATATCTCTGCCACGAGGGACTGACGTGTTGGTTGCAGAATGAGTCCAAAATCCCAGACATTTCTCCATCTCTTTATCAAACTCGACGTGAGTATGATAGTCTTTGTTTGCTTCTTCAATGGCAAACTGAAGAGAACAAATTTCCTTTATCTTGTCCTTAGAGATGGAGTCTTCCTTGAAAAGATTATCTTTGACAAAAGCTCTGAACTGAGCTTTGATTTCTTGCAAGCACAAGGGAACGCCAGAGTTTTCATCCTGAAGATAACAATGCATATCTTTGAACGCAGCAGCTGCCGGTGTCTTGAAAGCTTCTCCCTTCTGCCAGCTATTCTTCATTTCTCCCACAACTTCCTCCAGGACCTTGATTTTCCGCTCCACGCTGTAGACCCAAGATTTTGACAGATTGTCCTTAGCATCATCGAAAATCTTGTTTGCCAGCAAGATGTTCTCATCTGTTTGGCCCATGAGGCGAAGGTCTACAATGCAACTACCCCAGAACTTAAGCTCTTTATCCATTACCCCAATAGTAGAGGACAGCTTCTGTTGCAAATTATCTACCTTTCCATGTAGCTTAAAAGCTTCATCGATGAAGTTTAGTCCGGCAACAAGCATGTCATCTACCATGGCTTCGATAGTTCTGCCATAGACAGAATACTTGTGCATATCTTTAATACTTTGCACTTCATCTTGGCTTAGAATTACAGGAGATGGTAGAGCAGTCAAGGGGGTAGGGTCCAACACTTTGTCCTTAGACAAAAGTGACTTGATAAAGCTCGTGAGAACTTGGGCGTGTTCTTCTAGCTGTTCAATAGTCTGCTGCCCTTTCTCAACCCTTCCAATGACTCTGGTGACTGTCTCCTGGAGGTTATGAATTTCACCTTCAGGGGTAGACTCTCCCAGAGGGATCCTTGAAAGCTCCAAGTTAGATGTCAGCAAGTCTGATTCTGACTTATCCACTGTAGGTTTGGCAATCTCCAAGAACTGCTGACCTTGAGCATCAGACACAATCTTGGAAGTAGTTCTGGCTTTCTTGGCACGAGAAGGAGTAGTGTCCAACAAGGCTGCTACAGCATCAAAATTTGGTCCCAAGCTTTGAGAGGAGGATTTCCTCTTCCTTTTGTCAACCAGAGGTTGCACCCAAGCAAAAGAGGAAGAAGAGTCTGCAGGAGAAGCAAGGGGACCAAGAGATAGGGAGCTCATGACACTCAAGGTCTGTGCAACTGCTGACTCAAGCTGAGATGTGGGTAGAACACTGGAGGTAATGGCGGTAGAAGAATCAATAGCACCCGGAAGTTCAGTGCTCTGGACCTCCTTATCTTTATCTGCTGGATCTTCAGGAACACTTGCAGGAGTTGGCATCTCACTGTCTTCACTTTCACTAAGAACGATGATGTTCTCTGGACCTATAGGCAACTCTGCCCGTTTTCTTGGCGGATCATTCTCTGCAGGCTCCTTCTTTACCTCTTTGAGTTTCTTCTTATATACCTGGGTAGATGGAGAAGGAGTAGATTCCACAGGTCCTCGAGGTATTGAGGTAGGAGGGGTTTTCACTGGTGTTCCAGACTCTGGAACCGATGCCTCCCTTATGGGTGTTGAATCATCTTTGGAGCTGGATTCTCCTGAGTGCCTCTTGAATTCTCGGATCTTCTTGCTGAACCAGACCCTAGTTCTGATCAAAACTGGAGCAAGGATCTCAGCCAGATCATCTCTCTCTTTCTTGTTCCAGTCTAGGTCCTCCAGAGGGGTGTGCTTAATCACATTTTCATACTCATAAGAGTATAGCTCAGAATTATCATCCTGGAGACCTTCAGGAACTTGGTATAGACTGAGTTCTTGGATCAATTGCAGGGAGAACCTGCCACAATGCCTTCTTCTGGATTCAAGATCATCTGCACAGTCAGCCCAGTAGTCTTCTGTATCGGCCCTATGATGATATATTATCTTGAGGTTCTGTTCAATGAACTTCTTCAAGTCAAAACAGGTTCTAGGCTTGAAGAAATGAACAGTGATAGGGACCAGGCTCTTTCTATGTTCTGAGCATCCAGAGCTGTTTTGCATGTGTAGTTTCCTAAAGAGATGGGAAAGTGCAAGCCAGAAATCTTCTTGTCTCTGGAAGTTCTGTGCAACTTGTCCAGTTGCCTGCATACTTCTATCAGGGCCATTTTGTCGTTGCAGAACAGGGGGAGCCGCAGAGGGGTGCTCTCATAGCCAGCCAGCCTGATATAGGAGAATTTCCTGAATTGAATGAAATAGGCTCCATACTGCGATATCAAGTTCATGGCTTCATCTGAAAACCTTCTAGCAGTATCACCTTTGAGCAATCTGACCACGTACATGGTGAAAGCATCATTGACCCTTCTGAAATTGCGGTTGCTGGTCTCTAAGGTGAACTGCGGGCAATAGGCATACACTGGATCATCTTTGTGTGCATCTACATAGGAGAAACCGAACCACTGCCTGGATGCTGCTAGGGTATACATCAGATATGAAGTCATATAGAACTTCTTTGTTTGTTGGACGTTGGATAGCTGCTCAGCCAAATTCATACTGATGATCTCTACCCAGCTGATATTTTGTGTTCCCTCGCACACCATGCTGATGAGCGGGCACATCCAGAAATGAAATTCATTGGTGGAGGGAAAACCCATAACCCGAGCCAGCAGGATTATGAAGTCTGATAGTTCTTCATTGAAATCAGCCCGGAAGAGGGTTTTGGTCAGACGAGAAGGACCTTTCTTAGGGTTCTTCAACCAAGACCTCGCCACTCGAGCTTTATATTTATCACTGTCTTGGTCGAACATGGCCTGTGCTTGATCCCGAGAGATGACTATAGCATTGTCCATCTCCGGAATCCTCAGAGCAGCTCCAATGGCGGCAGCGTCCAGCTTGGCAATGAGCTCCCCGTGTATGTTTGTCAATTCGCTTGTAACGGGGTCGAAGTGAGCTCCGCATGAAAGTACAGTATCAGCACACTGCACTGAGATAGGGAATCCTCCGGCGAAAGCTAAACCGCTATCGTTAATCATCTGTGCCATTTGCGTAGGGTTCGCATCTATCATTCTTGACCAAAAATCGCCGAAGTCGAGATGACCAGCTTCACTGTCTCCGATATTGCTAACGGTAGACTCAAGTGGAGAAATTTGCTCCTACCCCTGAAACTTGATCTTCATATTGATAGATTCGGAACTGCGACCTAGACTCTGGAAGGAATTTGCAAAGGGAAGGGATATTTGCGCAGGGGACTAGATTGCAAGGGTTTGAGCGACGATAGCAAGGAAGCAATGCGAAAAAGCGAAGGTGGTATGCTTGGTTATATAGCCGTTTGAGGAATGGAATGAATTTAATGTGCATTGAATACACAACCACCACTTGAAAAAGCATCATATTCGGAATGAGCGGGAGAAGCTAAGTGTGAATGACACTAGGTATGCTTGGGACAGGTGAGACGCGAATGCGTGAAACACGCGGCTTGGCCGGTTCGGGCAAAACAGGGAGAGGACGCACAAATGCATTTGGGACAAATGGGACGAAAATGTGTGAAGTACGCGATTCGGGTGTTTCGGCCGAAATTGGAACAGCGGGCCCATTTGGACTTGGGACATTCGGGACAAAAAGTTCCGAAGTACGCGACTTGACCGGCTCGGCCGAAAATGGGAAAGCTCGCACTTTTTAACTTTGGGACATTTGGGACAGGAAAGTGCGAAGTACGAGGGGAGGATGATTCGGCCGAAAATGGAACAGCGTGCAAAATAAGTGTCGGACACTTGAGGCAATTTTCCGAAGGGCCCGAAAATGGGACAACTTCGGGGATTTCGGCCGATCGGGGAACAGAGTGCATTTTCGTACTTGGGACAGATGGGACAGAAAGTTCCGACAGGCCCGAAAATTACACAAAATGACCCAAAACGCAGATTTCTTTGATTTCACGACTTAGGCACCTCAGAGAAGAACACTTAAGACTCAAAATTTTAAAATTTTACTCTTATCAGAGCGGGGAATTTTGAGTGGACAACAGCTGGCTCCTTCTGGGGATGACTTGGATTAAATTCATGGAATGAGACAAGGCAAGAACTTAGATAACTCGGTGAAGCAGACCAGTGCCTTATCCATTGGGCAAACGGAGTCAAAAACAAACCAACACAGAGGGCAACACACACCACAACAGAAGGGGAAACACACCAAAAACAGAGAAGCAAAAACACTGTACAGAATATACAAAGGGACTCCCTAGCCACCTAGGACTTGAACAACTTCAAATACTGCCCACTGTAAGGAAGTGGGAGAGGGGAACCATCCATGTAATCAAGATAGAAAGAGTTCTTACCAGCAAAGTGTCTTATCTGGAATGGTCTGAGCCACAGGGAATCAAATTTTCCATGGCTGCCACGAGGTTCATGTCTTTTGTCCCATAACAGCACGGTATCTCCAACTTGGAACTCTCTGGACCTAGTTTTCTTATCGAACAGAACCTTCACCTTCTGCTGGTGAGCTGATATTCTGTCAGCAACCTCCAATCTATTCTCGTTCAGTTTGTGCAGGTACATGATTCTTTTGTCCAGAGCATCACTAAAACTAGTGTCTTCGATGGCCTTCATCAGGTGCAAGGCTGGCAGTTCCACTGTTACTGGCAATTGGGCCTCTACTCCATACACTACTTGAAAGGGGGACATTCCAATGGCTCTTTTAGGTGTGATCCTGTCTGCCCAAAGAGCATCATAAAGCTTCTTATGCCAGTTTCGCTGAGACTCATTGACCAACTTCCTTATGATAGTCACCAGATTTTTGTTGGTGGATTCTGCTTGTCCATTTCCCTGGGGATAATAATCTGAAGAATGAGCCAGAGAGATGCCATACCCGTAGCAGAAATCCATGATCTCAGTTGAGGAGAAGTTCGAAGCATTGTCTGTTACAATCTTGTTAGGTACACCATACCTTATCAAGATGTTCTCTTTGAGGAAGTTGCATACAACTTCAAAAGTAGTGCTCTTAACCGGAATAGCTTCCACCCATTTGGTGAAGTAGTCAGTGGCAGTTAGCACATGCGTGTGGCCAGCACTAGAAGCAGGGTTCAGTGCACCAATGAAGTCTAGGCCCCACTATTGAAATGGTTCCTCAATCACAACTGGCTTGAGAGGCAAAGCGGCCAGTTTGGGTCTTCCCACAAAGGTTTGACAGGCCTCGCATTTATCCACCCATTTGGATGCATCTCTGAACAAGGAAGGCCAGTAATATCCTCCCCGGAGTATCTTGTGAGCTGTGACTGTTGATGAATAGTGCCCTCCACATGCCTGATCATGGAAAGCTGAGAGCAACTTTCTCTGTTGTTCCTTATCCACACACTTCAGGAATCTTCCATCTAAGCCACGCTTGAACAAGGCATTTTCCCACAGTACATATTGTGCTGATCTCAATTTAACAGTTCTCTTTTCCTTGGTAGTTAAATGAGAGGGGCATTCCCCATAGGTGAGAAAATGAGCAATGTCAGCATACCATTCATCAACTGAACTCAGAAACAGAACCATAGGAATGTCGGCTTTCTCCTCTAGCAACTCATGTTTGGCTCCTTCAGCAATGAGTTCACAAAGACCCCTTCCACGAACCAGCTTGGTTGGTTTGATGTCAATGTCATACTCTTGGACCTTAGCCACCCAGTTTCCTCTCTTGGACCCAAATTCTTGCTGTGTAAGGATTGACTTAACAGTCATATCTGGAACCAGCACCATGGAGTGAGAATTGAGGATATAAAAGCGAAACTGCTTAACAGCCTTGACTACTACAAAAGCATGCTTCTCCATCATGGTGTGCTTTAGCTCATGATCCTTCAAGATATAGCTCATGAAGGCAATTGGTAGCTCATGTCCATCAGAATCTTCTTGGGTTAAGACAGCAGCCAGGGTATTGTCTGTAGCGTAGCAATAGATGATGAAATCTTTGCTGAAGTCAGGGCAGGCCAAAACTGGAGTTTTAGCAATGGCTTTCTTGATACCCTCAAAGGATTCCTTTCCTTCAGAAGACCATCCAAATGTTTGTTTCCCTTTCATCATCTGAGAAATGTTCAGGGTCAACTCTGCAAAATCAGGGATGAACCTTCTTAAAAAATTGATCTTACCGAAAAAGGAATGCACGCCTTTTTTACTGGTTGGGAGAGGAATTTGCTGGATGGTCTGAACTCGTTCAGGATCAATTTTGATGCCGTCCTTTGAGACAATGTGCCCTAATAGCTTTCCTTCTGTAACACAGAAGACAGATTTTTTAGGATTCAAGGAAATCCCATGCTCTCGGCATCTTTGCAGAACTGTTTCCAAGTGATCGAAGTGATCCGCTCTTGTCTTTGAGAACACTGTCAGGTCATCAAGGTATATGACTATACATTTCCCTTTCAAGCTTCCAAAAGCCAGATCCATAGCTCTCTGGAAAGTGGCACCAGCATTAATCAGCCCAAAAGGCATTCTCTTGTAGGCAAAGGTACCCCAAGGAGTGGTGAAGGCTGTCTTGTGTTGATCTGCAGTATCAACCTCTACCTGATTGTATCCCGAGAATCCATCAAGCATAGATAACATCTCGGATCCTGTTACTGCTTGCAAAATCTGATCCATCATAGGCAGAGGGTAGTTATCTTTCAGAGAGGCCTGATTCAGGTTTCTGAAATCAACGCAGATGCGGATCTCACCATTCTTCTTCCTGATAGGCACAATGTTTGCAATCCATGTTGAATGGTGAATGGGAAAAATGATTTTAGCCTTCAACAATTTCTGGATCTCCTGAAAGATGGTGTCGGCTATTTTTGGATTATACTGCCTTTGTTTCTGCTTGAAAGGCTTGATTCCTGGTTTGAGAGGGATAGAGTGTTGCATTTCTTTTGGCTTGAAGGCTTTTAGATCTTCATAAGAATATGCAAGAACATCCTTATACTTCCTTAGAAGATCAATTGCTCTTCTCCTCTCATCTGATGTGCAACATTTCCCAATATTCACCAGTTTTGGGTCATCAGAACTCCCAATATCAATTTTATCATACTCAGCTGATTGCCGAGGTCCAGTAGAAGCTTTAGATCTCACGTATCTGTCATGTTTATCAAACAACTCTTCCAAACTCACCAGACCTTTGGGAATCTTGTTTCCTTTGAGCTTAATGCACCCTTCCTGATCAGTTTCTTCTCCTTGGGTGACAGCTTGGTCAGAAGACACACTCTCACGAGGCAGGTTGTCACTTCCCTCAAAATATAGTTTTTCGAAGTTACCTTTGAGTTCGAGGAAGGAAAGTAGATGCTGGTCATCGTTGAAAACTTGCCAGTTATTGGTATTGTCAGGGACACTAGGCCGATGGACCATTTCAATAGTGAACTTATCCTGAGAGAATTCAGGATGGGGAATCAGTAGTGACCCTGAGACATCCAGTGAATCAGCCCTGCTATTCTTTTCTCTAGGTATTGCTTCAATAGAGAAGGCATCAAGGAATTCAATTGAATCCCAAACCTGATTCCGGTAATGTTTCAGCCTCCCATTCTTTACCTGAAAAAGGTTTCTGACTTGCTTCACAATCAGCTCTGCATCACCACGAGCCAGAAGATTTTTTACACCTCGTTCTTTGGCTACTTGCAGTCCGAGCAGGAGAGCCTCATACTTGGCTATATTATTAGTGTTTTCAAACTGCAACTTGAACGAAAAAGGGTGTAGGCAGCCTTCAGGTGATATTAGTAGAACACCAGCTCCCGAACCAGCTGAGGAACAACTTCCATCAAATTCTAAAATCCAAACACCATTTGGATCTTGAGGTGATACTTTGGAGGGTTGGATTTCGTCAGGGGACAAAATCATGTAGTTACCATGGCCCCTGTCCTCATAGAGTATTTGTGCCTTAGGATCGTCTGTCTTTTGCACAATATACTCAGACTGCTTCTCAGGTAGTAACTTCTTCATTTGTCCATTGACAGGTATGAGGGCGTGTGACCAATCCATTTGAATCTCCCTGCCCACATCTTTACAGAAGTTCCTACTTAGCAACATTCCATAGGAAGGGGGGATGTCTGCTACTAGGATGGTAGCCAAGACTTTCTTTTCAGGTAAGGCAGCAAAAGCCACTTGTGCATCTTTAATCCTTCCAACCAAAGGTACTTCCTTACTTTCCATGGAGTAGCAAGATCCATAAGTACGAGTAAGGGTCAAGCCTAAAGCATGGGCTACTTTAGCAGGCATTACGTTATCTGAGGCTCCGGAATCTATGACACAGTTACTGAGCCTATGACCCACTATAAGAAGTGTTACATAAAAGGGCTTGATTTTGTCACCAGGCGAGGTGATAGCAGCTACCAGACTAGGTTGTGGTATAGAAGGAGGAGTGGGCAAAAGACCTTTAGAAGTGGTCTTGGAATGGGAATTTACAAATTGGATCATCTTGGCAAAAGCTTTGGGATGGGTTTGGTAGTATTCAGCTTCTGAAATTTGAACCTTGGTCCTTTTTAGGTGATCCACAATGTCAAAGGATCCAGAGGTGGATGGGCCATCATCATTTGAAATTCTAGGCTTATCAACCTTAGGAGAAAAAGAAGAAGAAGCAACTTTGGTAGCAGGATTGACAGTACTTACCTTTGGTGCAGATGAGGTAGGGATAGGAGATCCTCTTCTGGCAATTATAGGAATAGTTGTTGGTTGCTCCTTAGATTTCTTCGTGGGTTGTGTTACTTTCTCCTTCTACCTCGTCTGTTCTCGAGTCATGACAGCAAATGATTCACTGTTCATATCTGCTACCACTTCATCATAGTTATCTCCATCATCAATGCCTTCAGTGGTAAAGAAATTGACTCGAGATCCTTCGAGTTCTTCTGCCTCATCATCGAATTCCTCTAGGAACTCCTCACAAGCTTCATTATCATCTTCTGGCTCTTCAACCTCACAAGTTGCATTCACCGGAACTTTGACAGGACGTCCTTCAAGTGCCAGTCTTGTGTGGGGGTCTGGCAAACGGTTTCTGGGTTGAAAATTTCTTCTCGAAACGTCTGCATATGGTGCATGCTGGGCTAATTGTTTCTTTATAGCCACTAGATCATTTGCAAGTTTCTGGACTAATGGATCAGTATTGGGTCCAGAGGTGGAAGAGGAAGGGGCAGCAGATTTAGATTTAGGAGGATCTCTTCTCAACTTCCCTGACATGATCAGGTCATCCTCGACACTAACAGCCAGTTCTTGATCCAGAATTAGCGTTCCAAGATTAGCCCTTCTTAGGGCATAACTGACTTTAGGCGTTTGGGCATTCAAAAAGAAACATTTTTGAATTTGATCAACCGGTCGAGTATTTACAGGAATCTTGTTGATCAATCTGTTGAACTGAGCCACAAATTCTCTCATAGGTTCTGATGGATCTTTCTTTATCTGAGAAATCTGGGCAAGCAGGGCATGCACATCTTCTGCCGGCTTGAAACGGCTTTCGAACTGAGTTCTCATGGTAGTCCAGTCGGTGATGGCACCAGCCGGAAGGTGATAGAACCAGTCAACGGCATTATCCTATAACGTCTCAACTAACAGTCTTACTGAGACGTCTTCATGCTCAACCCCCAAAACTCCACATGCAACTATGAAGGCTGCAATATGTTCATCAGGGTGTACTTTGCCATCTCCTTTAAATTTTGGGAAGTTCTTTCGGTTACCTCTAGGTAACTCATGCAAAGGTTGCGCAAGAGCCAGGGGCCCGACACGTTGACCCCATGGCAATTGTGCCGCCATTCTTGGAAATACGGCTTGGAGGGGAACTTTAACACCAGCAAGGATCAAAGCTCGTAGATTGGGACTAGCAGGCTCTGAAGGAATACCACCCGTAGGACTTCTATCTTGAACAGGCGGAGTGCTCGTCGAACGAGTTCTTCTATTTGGAGGAAAAGGAAAACCCTGTTGCTCCAAAAGTTGAAACTGAGAATCTTCAATACCAAGGGTCCTTCTCCCTCGAGTGAAACGCCGAGTCGCCAGATCAAAGGATGATCGAAAAAAATTGCAGTACTGGAATGTGATTTTCCCCAGCGGAGTCGCCAAAAACTGTTGGTCGTCAAATAGGACTCCTTAGAAGATCAACAGTCAGGGAACAAAGAGTCCCTCCTCTTTAATGGGAGAGGTTCCCTTATTCTGAAACGAACTTATTTACAAATACACAGAACATTATTTTATGGTTAAACTTGGATATTATGAAAGTGTTTTCCACAAGGATCATCAGTTACGCCAGGACTGAGGAACGGGAATAAGAAGATGAGCAGAATAGCAACATTCAGAATTATAGATAGCAGAATAATTCTTCATGTGTGCGAAGCTTCAAAGGATTTGAGACAAGATCATTTGCATTAGCTGAATGAGATTAAATTTAAAGACACAAAGTTCTGTAAATAACCTTTTTCAGATTTGTTAATCAAGGACACAAAGTTCCTTCTTGGTTGTACAAGATCACCGTACTTGCAAAACTAAACAGTATGCAATCAGAGAGACTAAACGAATTAGGAACAAAATGATCTTCACAATATTGACGGAAAACACAGAGACAACAGGAATCAGATAGACAAAGAACGAAAATCCCTTTTGTATTGATTTCTTTAAGATCTATTTACACTTTCAGCAAAATATCCAAGTTCTTCCTCCTGGAAAATGGCGTGGAAAGGCCATTATATAGATTACAAGTCAGTTACTCTTCGTAACCGTTTCTTTTAACTAAAGAATAGTGAAGTACCGCCAATTGCAATACTTTAACTGATTACAAAGAATACGAAAAGAAAGGAAAGAAGAGGAAAGGAAGGAGAAGGAGACAGGTGGCCGGCTATTGGGAGGGACCCACTGTCTTCAGAATCCGCTGCCTGAACTTCTTCAATGACTCAGCTATATCTCTGCCACGAGGGACTGACGTGTTGGTTGCAGACTGAGTCCAAAATCCCAGACATTTCTCCATCTCTTTATCAAACTCGACGTGAGTATGATAGTCTTTGTTTGCTTCTTCAATGGCAGACTGAAGAGAACAAATTTCCTTTAACTTGTCCTTAGAGATGGAGTCTTCCTTGAAAAGATTATCTTTGACAAAAGCTCTGAACTGAGCTTTGATTTCTTGCAAGGACAAGGGAACGCCAGAGTTTTCATCCTGAAGATGACAATGCATATCTTTGAACGCAGTAGCTGCCAGTGTCTTGAAAGCTTCTCCCTTCTGCCAGCTATTCTTCATTTCTCCCACAACTTCCTCCAGGACCTTGATTTTCCACTCCACGCTTTAGACCCAAGATTTTGACAGATTGTCCTTAGCATCATCGAAAATCTTGTTTGCCAGCAAGATGTTCTCATCTGTTTGGCCCATGAGGCGAAGGTCTACAATGCAACTACCCCAGAGCTTAAGCTCTTTATCCATTACCCCAATAGTAGAGGACAGCTTCTGTTGCAAATTATCTACCTTTCCATGTAGCTTAAAAGCTTCATCGATGAAGTTTAGTCCGGCAACAAGCATGTCATCTACCATGGCTTCGATAGCTCTGCCATAGACAGAATACTTGTGCATATCTTTAATACTTTGCACTTCATCTTGGCTTAGAATTACAGGAGGTGGTAGAGCAGTCAAGGGGGTAGGGTCCAACACTATGTCCTTAGACAAAAGTGACTTGATAAAGCTCGTGAGAACTTGGGCTTGTTCTTCCAGCTGTTCAATAGTCTGCTGCCCTTTCTCAACCCTTCCAATGACTCTGGTGACTGTCTCCTGGAGGTTATGAATTTCACCTTCAGGGGTAGACTCTCCCATAGGGATCCTTGAAAGCTCCAAGTCAGATGTCAGCAAGTCTGATTCTGACTTATCCACTGTAGGTTTGGCAATCTCCAAGAACTGCTGACCTTGAGCATCAGACACAATCCTGGAAGTAGTTCTGGCTTTCTTGGCACGAGAAGGAGTGGTGCCCAACAAGGCTGCTACAGCATCAAAATTTGGTCCCAAGCTTTGAGAGGAGGATTTCCTCTTCCTTTTGTCAACCAGAGGTTGCACCCAAGCAAAAGAGGAAGAAGAGTCTGCAGGAGAAGCAAGGGGACCAAGAGACAGGGAGCTCATGACACTCAAGGTCTGTGCAGCTGCTGACTCAAGCTGAGATGTGGGTAGAACGCTGGAGGTAATGGCGGTAGAAGAATCAATAGCACCCGGAAGTTCAGTGCTCTGGACCTCCTTATCTTTATCTGCTGGATCTTCAGGAACACTTGCAGGAGTTGGCATCTCACTGTCTTCACTTTCACTGAGAACGATGATGTTCTCTGGCCCTATAGGCAACTCTGCCCGTTTTCTTGGAGGATCATTCTCTGCAGGCTCCTTCTTTACCTCTTTGAGTTTCTTCTTATATACCTGGATAGATGGAGAAGGAGTAGATTCCACAGGTCCCCGAGCTATTGAGGCAGGAGGGGTTTTTACTGGTGTTCCAGACTCTGGAACCGATGCCTCCCTTATGGGTGTTGAATCATCTTTGGAGCTGGATTCTCCTGAGTGCCTCTTGAATTCTCGGATCTTCTTGCTGAACCAGACCCTTGTTCTGATCAAAACTGGAGCAAGGATCTCAGCCAGATCATCTCTCTCTTTCCTGTTCCAGTCTAGGTCCTCCAGAGGGGTGTGCTTAATCACATTTTCATACTCATAAGAGTATAGCTCAGAATTATCATCCTGGAGACCTTCAGGAACTTGGTATAGACTGAGTTCTTGGATCAATTACAGGGAGAAACTGCCACAATGCCTTCTTCTGGCTTCAAGATCATCTGCACAGTCAGCCCAGTAGTCTTCTGTATTGGCCCTATGATGATATATTATCTTGAGGTTCTGTTCAATGAACTTCTTCAAGTCAAAACAGGTTCTAGGCTTGAAGAAATGAACAGTGATAGGGACCAGGGCTCTTTCTATGTTCTGAGCATCCAGAGTTGTTTTGTATGTGTAGTTTCCCAGAGAGATGGGAAAGTGCAAGCCAGAAATCTTCTTGTCTCTGCAAGTTCTGTGCAACTTGTCCAGTTGCCTGCATACTTCTATCAGGGCCATTTTGTCGTTGCAGAACAGGGGGAGCCGCAGAGGGGTGCTCTCATAGCCAGCCAGCCTGATATAGGAGAATTTCCTGAATTGAATGAAATAGGCTCCATATTGCGATATCAAGTTCATGGCTTCATCTGAAAACCTTCTAGCAGTATCACCTTCGAGCAATCTGACCACGTACATGGTGAAAGCATCATTGACCCTTCTGAAATTGCGGTTGCTGGTCTCTAAGGTGAACTGCAGGCAATAGGCATACACTGGATCATCTTTGTGTGCATCTACATAGGAGAAACCGAACCACTGCCTGGATGCTGCTAGGGTATACATCAGATATGAAGTCATATAGAACTTCTTTGTTTGTTGGACGTTGGATAGCTGCTCAGCCAAATTCATACTGATGATCTCTGCCCAGTTGAGATTTTGTGTTCCCTCGCACACCATGCTGATGAGCGGGCACATCCAGAAATGAAATTCATTGGTGGAGGGCAAACCCATAACCCGAGCCAGCAGGATTATGAAGTCTGATAGTTCTTCATTGAAATCAGCCCGGAAGAGGGTTTTGGTCAGACGAGAAGGACCTTTCTTAGGGTTCTTCAACCAAGACCTCGCCACTCGAGCTTTATATTTATCACTGTCTTGGTCGAACATGGCCTGTGCTTGATCCCGAGAGACGACTATAGCATTGTCCATCTCCGGAATCCTCAGAGCAGCTCCAATGGCGGCAGCGTCCAGCTTGGTAATGAGCTCCCCGTGTATGTTTGTCAATTCGCTTGTAGCGGGGTCGAAGTGAGCTCCGCATGAAAGTACAGTATCAGCACACTGCACTGAGATAGGGAATCCTCCGGCGAAAGCTAAACCGCTATCGTTAATCATCTGTGCCATTTGCGTAGGGTTCGCATCTGTCATTCTTGACCAAAAATCACCGAAGTCGAGATGACGAGCTTCACTGTCTCCGATATTGCTAACAGTAGACTCAAGTGGAGAAATTTGCTCCTGCCCCTGAAACTTGATCTTCATATTGATAGATTCGGAACTGCGACCTAGACTCTGGAAGGAATTTGCAAAGGGAAGGGATATTTGCAGCAGGGGACTAGATTGCAAGGGTTTGAGCGACGATAGCAAGGAAGCAATGCGAAAAAGCGAAGGTGGTATGCTTGGTTATATAGTCGTTTGAGGAATGGAATGAATTTAATGCGCATTGAATACACAACCACCACTTGAAAAAGCATCATATTCGGAATGAGCGGGAGAAGCTAAGTGTGAATGACACTAGGTACGCTTGGGACAGGTGAGACGCGAATGCGCAAAACACGCGGCTCGGCCGGTTCGGGCAAAACAGGGAGAGGACGCACAAATGCATTTGGGACAAATGGGACGAAAATGTGTGAAGTACGCGATTTGGGTGTTTCGGCTGAAATTGGAACAGCGGGCCCATTTGGACTTGGGACATTCAGGACAAAAAGTTCCGAAGTACGCGACTTGACCGGCTCGGCCGAAAATGGGAAAGCTCGCACTTTTTAACTTTGGGACATTTGGGACAGGAAAGTGCGAAGTACGCTGGGAGGATGATTCGGCCGAAAATGGAACAGCGTGCAAAATAAGTTTCGGACACTTGAGGCAATTTTCCGAAGGGCCCGAAAATGGGACAACTTCGGGGATTTCGGCCGATCGGGGAACAGAGTGCATTTTCGTACTTGGGACAGATGGGACAGAAAGTTCCGACAGGCCCGAAAATCACACAAAATGACCCAAAACGCAGATTTCTTTGATTTCACGACTTAGGCACCTCAGAGAAGAACACTTAAGACTCAAAATTTTAAAATTTTACTCTTATCAGAGCGGGGAATTTTGAGTGGACAACACCACCGGGCATGCCAAAAATGTTAGTGCAAAATCACAACACCCCTGATGTGTGCAACTTGATTGGTTGAGAATCTCAGTGTGATTTCATAAAATGGAGCTTCTTCCAAAGTGTGGGAATTTACGAATTAGGGAAACTCTCTAAATGAAGGTTGGCTCCTATTCCTCTATTCAAATGCACACATTTGTATTACAGAGGGTCTATTCTAAATCCTACTTTAATCTGCCAAGGGGACAAGGGTAATGAGATATAAGAAATTAAACCTAATCTAATAGAGGTGTTGCACCAAAGGAATGAGGAAAATCTACTTTGCAATAAAGAAAAACCATAAAAACACAAAACAACTATCATGCACAGATAATCAGGACTATAATGAGAGATCAGGAAGATACAATGAACATAAGAGAGGTTTGAAATCATCCACAGACTTATACTATTGTTCTAAAGCTTTGATACAGTCCATTATAATGGACAAGAGGCAAGATTGCATTACGATTTGAATGGGAGGCTTGGAAACTCTACGAATTCACCTGCAGGAAAGGAAAGAAGGGAGGGCACAAAGCAAGAGTTTCCAACCCTTAGAATTTTCCCCTCCTATACAATATATAGGAATAATTAGAGAAGGAGGTAGAAGAAATTAAGACTCTTGTTCAACCACCCCAAAAGGGGCAATGAATTTCCTTGCAAAAATGATGGGTCTCGATGCAATACGCATGCCACCATCGTTTTCCCTTGCTGGGAAAGAAATGAGGCCCATTATTCATCATGGTGGTAGGTAGGAGACTTGACAGCCTCAAAAATGGCTGACAGAATCATTAATGGTGGTAGGCAAGTAGCAAGCGCCGAGAGCTTCCCAAAACATCCTCTCCTGCTCGATTCTATGCTTACAATCAAAATATATGGACACCTGAAGGTGCTTCAGGATTGGAGTCTATTCGCGTAAGATCCATGTGGTAGCCCCGCACCTCTCAAGATTCTACCCCCTCCTGTTGGCTCCTAAAGTTGCGCCAAACTGACATGTGGTGTCATCCATAGGCCTACTCTGTTTCCTTTGTGTTTTTCTTAAACCCCTCCTTTTGGTAGGGACATTATGAATAACCCGAGACACATGGAGGGATTACGCTCATTTGAAGACCTTGTTTGGATTCTACCCCCAAAGATGCAACGAGATGATGCATGGAGGCTTCTACTGGTCCTGTCCCAAGCTTGGACTTTTCAATGGCCGGTGGGAAATTCCTCTGACCCTGACTATGTGGAAAGCTAGTGCTTGTTTGGGCACCACCTTTGGATTTGTCCCTTGAAGGTGTGCCAAAGAGACACATGGGAATTTCCACTCGCCCTTTCCCAAGATTGGAATTTTCAACAGACGATGAGACATTCCTTTGACCCTAACAATGTGGCAAGTTGGTGCTCATTTGGGGACTGCCTTTGGATTTTCCCCTTGAAAGAGCGCTGAAGAGACATGTGGGGGGATTTCCGTTGGCCCTCTCTCATAATTAGCCAATTCGGTCCTCAATTGAACACTACCTACCTCATCCCTTTGGTGACTAAGGGGGTCCCACCATATATAATGCCAAAAACCCCTTTATCGGTGGGACCTGTCAACACCAATCTGGCACTATAATAATTCTTCACCGGGAACTCCTCATGCTATGATTATTTACTAATGCACAACCTTTAGTTTGGTGGATGTAATCTGGAAACAAAACAACAACATAACACAAGAATACCATCGACTATGATAAGACGGAATGATGACAAATCTGAAATATCAAAGTAAATTATAATATTAACATGAAATTGTTACAATCTCACCCATGAGGTACTTCAAGTGTTATTGACTTCACTTGACTTTCACCAAGACTATAGGAGAAACTTTACAAATACACCTCTTAATGGCTTCTTCAACACACCTTCAAACTGATGGCTTCCTTCACACACTTCCTACAATATTTCTCACTACTTCCTTCTATGCTAAATGAGGGGGGTGGCCTCTCTATTTATAGAACTTCCAGGCTTATCCATCTTATCTCTAAGATAGGATAAGAAATCCACTCTGATGAATCATATTCCATACCTTAACTCTTATCTGTACATGTAAGCTTATCTGTTAAGATAAGATAAACCTTATCATTTTACATGGGTTCCACATTTTTAGACTTTTTACAAATAAAATACACAAAATATTTATGACCTCACTGCTTGTCTTTATTACCAATATAATATTTCTAATTCCTAATCATGTAGACCCTACTTCTCTAATTACCCAAACTTTCACATTTTAACATTACCGGACCACTTACGACAAATATTTACTTTTTACAGCATTCCTATTGTACTTTGACTCTTACCGTACTCCACATTATTGGCGGAACCGTACTGACGGTGCCGTTATCTTCTATCAGACGCTACTACTAATTATACTTAACAACATCCTATTCCTAATACATACATTAATGAAATAGAAATTACGGAGGAAAATTTTAGTGTCGACATCTTCCCCCTTCCTAGCTTCTACTCCATCCTCGGAGTAGACTATTCTGGTGCTTAGAAAATCTTCAACTTGTCGTGGTTGACCCATTTCATAATGGGAGTGCCATACAATTCCTCTAGTCTGTACATACCATTTTCATGCACAGTTGCTATTTTGTAGGGCCCCATCCATTTTGGAATAAATTTTCTCTGTCTTTTTTTTTTGTATCTGGAATCATATACTAGAACCAATTCATTCACATGAAATTGAGACCACCGAATATTTTGATCAAAGTATTCCTTCTGCTTCATTTTCTTCTTATGGCTTGTATCCTTTGCTATTTCTTTCATTTCCTCCAGCAAATGAAGATGTACCAACCTTTCTTTTACTGAATCACTTTCATCCATCCTTTCATTTTTCATAACTCTGATAGTGGGAATATCAAACTCAATAGGAAGAACTGGATCAATGCCATAGGCCAACTAAAATGGGGAGTATCCTGTTGCTGACTTTGATGTTGCCCTATATGCCCACAATGCTGCATGAATCCTTTTATCCCATTTATGTACCTGCAAGGCTGCATCTTTTGCTAGAATTTGACACAACACAAAATTTGTTCGTTCCACCTGTTCATTTGTGCTTGGCTTGTATGTTGTTGCCTTCCTGTGCTTAATAGAAAACTTATTGACTAGGGCTTCTACCACCTCATTAATGAAGTGGCTTCCTTGATCTGGTACAATTTCTAATGGGCAACCAAATCTGGTGACAATGCATTCATACATGAACCTTGCCACTTCATCCATGGAAGCTATTTTCAATGGCCTAGCTTCAACCCACTTGGTTAAATAATCTGTGGCAACTACAATATACTTATTTTGGCATGATGTAGTTGGAAGTGGACCTACAATGTCTATTCCCCACTTTTCAAAGGGACCAAGGGGAAGAATAGGACATAATGGAGCTGATGAAGTCTTACGGTTACCATGTGTTTGACAAATATCACATGTCTTACAATAATTATAACAATCTTTAAAAAGAGTGGGCCAGTGATAACCTGCATCCAAGATCCTTCTTGCTGTAAGTTGTCCAGAGAAGTGCCCTCCACATGTACCATTGTGGAATTATTCTAGCAGTTCCTTCCCTTGATCACGTCCAACTGCCCTCTTGTACTGTCCATCAGGTCCTATTCGAAATAATACTCCATACAGAATAGAATATGGACGACTGGCTTGAGTAATCTTTCTCTTAATCTTTGCATTGGCACCATCAGGAAACTTGAATTCATTCAGATAATTCCAAATATCTATGTATTCACTAGGGATTGTGTCAAGGGATAACAATGCTGCATCGGGGAAATCATCATCATCACAAGATGATCCTAAACCATCATAGGCTCGAGAGAGTGCATCTGCATTGACATGCTTCTTTCCTGGCCTATCTATAATATCAAATTCAAATTCTTGTAGCAAAATTATCCATCTTGCTATCCTCCCTGATGGGTTAGGCTTATTTACAATATATTTTAGAGCCTGATGGTCTGTTACAACTAGAAATTTTTTCCCTAGCAAGTAATTTCTAAACTTCTTTATAGCAAAAATGATAGCCAGAGCCTCTTTTTCAGTTACAATATAATTTACCTCAGCACTGCTCATTTGTCTACTCCCAAAGTAAATTGGATGTTCATTCCCATTTTCATCCTTTTGGCTTAAAGTACTTCCTAGTGCTGCATCTGAGGCATCAGTGTACACAATGAATGGCTTGCTCCAATCTGGATTCTTCAAAACAGGTGAAGACACCATGGCTTCCTTCAGTTGTCCAAAAGCTTCATGCGCCTTATTTCTTGGTTCATAAGTAACATCCTTCTTCAAGAACTGGGTTAGCGGCTGTGCAATCTTTGAGAAATTCTTGATGAACCTTCTATAGTAACCCACATGGCCTAAAAATGATCTCAACTTACTTCTATTAATAGGAAATGGTAAATCTTTGATTTTTGAAACTTTATCAGGATCAGTACCAATACCATCTCTGGATACAACATGCCCTAACAAAACACCTTTAGAACATCCAAAGACACACTTTGTATGGTTTAGTGAGGCTTGTGCTTCATCTAACCTTTGAAATGCTATCTCCATTTGGTGCAGGTGGTCCAACTTACTCCCATACATGTAAAAATCATCAAGAAATACCCTGATGAAGTTCCCAATGTAGGGTTCAAACACCCTATTCATCAAATGCTAGAACATTTCCGGAGCATTACACAACCTAAAAGGCATAACTCTATAAGCAAACGTTCCCCAAGGAGTGGTGAACGTGGTCTTCAGCTGATCTTTCTCTGCTATACGAACTTGGTTGTAGCTGATATATCCATCAGCAAAACTATAGCACTCCTGGCCAGCTACTTCGTCCAAGATCTGATCTGAAAATGGAAGAGGGTAATGATTCTTCTTTGTTGCCTTATTGAGCTTCCTGTAATCAACACAAATGCGTAGCTTCCCATTCTTTTTTATTGAGATCACAATGGGAGAAACCCATTCTGAATTCTCCACAGCAAATATGAATCCTGCATCAAGCAACTTATCTATTTCTTCTTTTACAGTCTTGGAAAAATTAGGATTCATTCTATATGGTATTTTCTTTATGGGCTTAGCACCATCTACCAGCTCAATACAATGTTCTACCCAACTTACTTGACGGAGTTCCTTGTAATCAAAAGTGAATAGGTGTATGTACCTTCGAAAGAGCTGGAGGTAGGATTCCTTCTCACTCTCCATCATAGCATCACCAATCTTTATTTGTTGGAGACGATCATCAACTTCTTCTTCAGATAATTTTATGGGGTCATGAGTTGGTGTGACTAGAAGGATATCCATGACTGAAACATCCACCTCGCTTTCTTCATCTTCAGTGTCCACTTCACTGGTACTAGAGTAATCAGAGGATGTCCAATCATCAGTTTCATCACTTGAATCCACAGGTTCTACCTTATGATGTCGAGGGATCACATTTATCTTCACCCTCTCTCTACCACGTCCAAGTGTCATGAAACCTTCATTCCAGTAGTTTCTTGCATGAACTCTCCTTAGCCATGGTCTTCCCAGCAGCATTGGGTACACAACAGTACCATTTTTCATCACCTGAAAGTCTACCACACATACCACACCCATAACAGATATTGCCACATTTGAAACTACACCTTCTGGTTTAGTTTTTCCTTTATTTAATGACCTTAACATAAGTGTTGAAGGGCGATCAATTTTTAAACCCAACATATTCATTACAGACTCGGTCATTACATTAACTGCAGCACCTCCATCAACTAAGACATCATGAATTGAAAAACCATTACATAATACCTCAGCTTGTGGAGCATAGGGATCTGCCTCTGCCTCCAAAACAGGGACCTCAACCTCCTTCCTTCTTCGAGCATTGAGTCCACCTCGCAACTCCTGCCTCTTCTCAGAAGACATAGCCAAGAGTTGACCATATGTAATATTTGCAGGCCTTTTGGATAGATCTTCCAAGATGGAGTATGGTCCTTGCCCCTGTGAAATCAGAAAATCCTGCACACCCAACTTTCTTCTCCTATGTTTCTTACTAGTTTCTTCTTTCATCTTCTTAGGATCATTTCCATCTTGATTATCTTTTTCTTTCTTTCTTTTTGTTACAAACACATCTACTTCATTATTTCTGCTCTTATCTACTACATCAAAAGAAATCATAGGTGCTTTTCCTTTATCATTATCTCCTTTACCAGATGTAGAAACTCTATCTGGACAATTATACTTATAATGACCCTTTTTATAACAACCATAACAAACAACTTCAGAAATATTTCTTTTTGGACCTCTATCTCCTCCCTGAGAACTAAATTCCTTTCCTTGAAGAAGATTAATAGTTAACTGACCCATCTTTTTTAGCAGATCTTCATACTCAGTAGATGTACTAGGAGAAATATTTGTGCTCACCGGGAGTGGTTGTGGATTCTGGACCAAAGGTGTTGGTGTAGGCTCTACTTTAGCAACAATTTCTTTGGGCTCCTCTTCCATGCTTTCTTCTTGCCTTCTTGCACTCTCCTTTGCTTGTTCAATGGTAGCTGGGCGGTCATACTTCACTCGTTGTCTGATCTCTGGCTTCATCCCAAGAATGAAGTGCTTACAAAGGAGATTATCCACGCCATTCATCAACCCATCCGCTAGTCCTTCCTTCCGGATCTGGGCATCGAGCTTCCTCCTTAGCTCTAGAACATGAGCATGATAATCCCTTATCTTCTCCTTCTCTCCTTGGGATAGCTTTGTGATCTCGATCATGAGATCTGCATATTTCTGTTGTCCACCAAATTCTTCAAGAAAACTTTCAGTTAATAAATCCCATGAATTTTTCACATTATCACCTAGTGTTTCAAACCACCTAAGTGCTGAACCATCCAAAAAGGTAGGAAAAAATTCAGTCCATTGTTCCCTTCTTATAAGGCCATTACAAATACAAGATCGCTTAAACTCTTGAATGAAAGAAGAAGCATCTTCATTAGATTGAGCTGAAAAAAAAGGAATCTTTCCCATTTTCAAAAGTAACCACCGTGAAATACCAACTCACAAGTACAATCAACAAGACTTATGTGTACAAATAATTGGAATCACTATACTAGAAAGTGACTTTACACCTTTCTACAGTAAACTAGAAATGACCACGGTAAACTATTGTAAAACTTGACTTACTACGGTAAAAACTGACTTTACTGTGGTAAACACTATTCACAGTAAAAAGTCAAGTTACTACGGTAAATACTATTCACGGTAAAAAGTGACTTTACTGCGGTAAATACTATTCCAGCAAAAATGACTTTACCATGGTAACTACTATTCATGGAAAAAATGACTTTACCATGGTAACTACTATGCACAGTAAAAACAAGGTTACCCTCTAATTGATTTTTGACTAAGTGGGAATATCTCTCCAGAAAATCCACCAACGAGGAATGATCCCGGCAATGGAACTAAAATGTCAACACCAATCCAGCACTATGATAATTCTTCACCGGGAACTCCTCGTGCTATGATTATTTACTAATGCACAGCCTTTAGTTTGGTGGATGTAATATGGAAACAAAACAACAACATAACACAAGAATACCATCGACTATGATAAGACGGAATGATGAAAAATCTGAAATATCAAAGTAAATTATAATATTAACATGAAATTGTTACAATCTCACCCATGAGGTACTTCAAGTGTTATTGACTTCACTTTACTTTCACCAAGACTATAGGAGAAACTTTACAATTACACCTCTTAATGGCTTCTTCAACACACCTTTAAACTGATGGCTTCCTTCGCACACTTCCTACAATATTTCTCACTACTTCCTTCTATGCTAAATGAGGGGGGTGGCCTCTCTATTTATAGAACTTCCAGGCTTATCCATCTTATCTCTAAGATAGGATAAGAAATCCACTCTGACGAATCATATTCCATACCTTAACTCTTATCTGTACATGTAAGCTTATCTATTAAGATAAGATAAACCTTATCATTTTACATGGGTTCCACATTTTTAGACTTTTTACAAATAAAATACACAAAATATTTATGACCTCACTCCTTGTCTTTATTACCAATATAATATTTCTAATTCCTAATCATGTAGACCCTACTTCTCTAATTACCCAAACTTTGACATTTTAACATTACCGGACCACTTACGACAAATATTTACTTTTTACAACATTCCTATTGTACTTTGACTGTTACCGTACTCCACATTATTGGCGGCACCGTACTGATGGCACCGTTATCTTCTATCAGACGCTACTACTAATTATACTTAACAACATCCTATTCCTAATACATACATTAATGAAATAGAAATTACGGAGGAAAATTTTAGTGTCGACAGACCCTTTTAGTTAACTCTCAAAATTGTGACAGTGGGACATTTGGCATCATCCGCGGGCCGCCCCTTCATTTCCTCATATTTTTCTTAATTCTTTCATTTTGGAGGAGCAATATGTCTTACCCTAGACACATGGATGGCTCGCGCTTATTTGGGTATTTCCTTTTGGGTCTTACATATTAAGTTGCGCTGAGATGACGTGTGGCTCCTTTCGCTAGCCTTGGATTTTTTAATGGCTAGAATTTCCCCCCTTTTGACTTTGACCACATGGTTTCGTCCGCACTCATATAGGGACCCGGTTTGGACCTTACCTCATACACGTGGAGGGCTGGCACTCATTTAAAGACCCTGCTTGGATTTCACCCTTGGAGTTATGCCGATGAAGCATGTGGAATCCTCCGTGGTTCCTTTACTTTTCTAATTGATGGAATCGACTATGAGATCAAATATGAGCCCACACGACTCGGTCGACCCCTCCATTTCTCATGTGTAAGGTTGCATTCGACCAATTTTTCCTAGGGGGTAAAATTGGGATAGCACTAACCTCTTTAAAACCCCTAAACCATGTTAATCCCTCTCTAACCATCTTCTATAAGATTGTCTCTATGTAATTAATAGTGATTAGGTTAATTAACCATCTGATTGACTTTCTAGAAAAGATTTGAGTTTATAAACAAATATCTTACCTTTCCAAATAGCCACTTAGGCTTCCAAAATCTAGTTCATACCTCCCGATGTGCTTTTCTAAAAATCAATTTTTTGAATCCTTTTTTTTAGTCCCACATGCATCGAAAACATCCTTTTCTCAAATCCAAAATCTATAAATAGAAGGATATGCCTCACACGTTTTCCTAAGAACTCTCTATTTATCTCTCTCTCTCTCTCTCATTTCTGATTTAAGCCATTTTAGGTCTTGTGAGACTTATATTCATAGTTTATTTAAGTTATTTTCTTGTTATTTTATAATCCATTTCAAATCTTTAGGTAAATGAGAGAAGCCATTAATGGTGAGATTCCATTATTAATCTTTTGAAACATCAACAATCACAAAAATGATTGCTAGAGCTTTAATAGGTTCATTTATTGATAGTTGTCATGGAGTAGAGAACTCATATAGTCATGTTTAGATGTTGATTATTTGTTTCAAGATTTATATATGCATGCAAATAGGTAGCTCTTGCTTATCTCTAATCTGATGGTCATTGAATTTTTTGTTTAAAGCTTTTGGGGTTTCTTTAGAATTTCTTACCGCATTTTCATAGTTTTTTGCAAACTTTTCATTGCACACAATTATATAGGAAAGGAATATCAATCTAAGAACTTGTCAAGGTCATAAATCAAACCATGAATCAAGTAAAGAACTAGTCAAGTCCATAGATTTAGGAAAGAATTAGCCATCAAGGATGTAGTCAATATGATAGATCAAGGAAAGAACTATACCTAAAAACTAGATAATATCTCCTAAAATCTAAAAAGAAAAATAAATATCCACACACATAAGTGGTTGAGGATAAATAAAATAAAGGTAAATATATTACCTAGGTGAACATGAGATAAGGTAAATACTTACTCTAACATATTGAAACCTGTAATTTTAATTAAAATTTTGGTAAATCAAGGAAGGATCAAATCACTATTTCCAACTGTATAATATCATAACTTTTAATTCTAATTTTTCTCTTTAAAAATTGAATAAAATGTTCTTCTTCTTCCTGCTAGTGTTCTGAAAACTATCATGCTTTTAGGAGTAGGTAAACTGGATAATAGATTTATTATTCCTATAGGCCTCTGAGATACAATAAATTTGAAACATTAATGCTTATGTTGGTATACATTTTAAAACATTTGCTTTTTCTAAACATTTGCTTACAACAATTCGACTTAGCTTATTTTACTTGAATGCATTTAGAAAAGTAATGTTTGTTAGTCTGTAGATAGATTAGTCGTTCTTACTTATGTATATTTATATGTAAACACACACACACACCACACACACACACACACACATATAGACATATACATATCCCATTTTTATAAAATGGTCAAATCCATAGTGACCAATGTCGATGTCTTCTATCAGCATCAATACCCACGTTTGAACCGGCACTGGTTAGATGACCAGCGTTGATCACTTGTGCAAAGTTCCTTTTATAAAAAGGGGTTAGACTTGACCCAGTAACCTCTTTCTAAAATATTTAAACTCATAAAACTCAAAAACAAAATCACTTTAACAAGACAACAAGTATATATATGGATATACACACACAACTGTGTACATATGCATATATATACCCTTGTGAGCATATCTAACAAAAGAATGATAAAGAAGGAAAATATATTTAGCACAGATTTGAACCTTTTACCGATCTTAAAAAAATAGATAGTCCAGATGAATATATATTCATCCATGTAACCCATGAAATACACAGAGGGTGATCAAACACCCACAACTAGAGCTTTCTGATAAAGAACCAGTAATAAAACTTGCATAATAAAATACTTATAACCCTAAGGGAAACTATTAAACTTAAATAATGAGATAAAATAGATGGAAATTCTCCCAGTATTATCCCTACAACATCCTCATCAACATATTTTTAACCCATAATACCTTTCCTTTATTCTTTCTCCTTTCTGTAGCTTCACCTATGTAAATGGAGGCACGATTAGTGTTAGAAATAAAATTATAGAGTTCATAAGGAAAACTTAGGGAAAATATGGAACCCTAATATATAAGGGAGACGATTGAATGAATCCTATAGCTGGGATTTAATCCTCATCCCTTACAGATGGGTGAATGAATTTTGTAAAGTATGGGTAAAACTGATATATTAAAACCCTAGGGGATATTGTTGTCAGGTGTGAGAAAAAGTAAAATTGTAAGGAATATTTAATTTAAGTCTTTTAATTTGATGTTTTGCATGGGATGTTCATGGAAAATTTATTAAATGGGAGATTATGGGTTTAAAAAGGTAAGTGTTATTCGTGTATGTGTAAGGGTAAATAAGTAAAAGGGTGGCTTCAAAATTACATTGCTAGGAAATGATTAATGTTGTGCTAGGAATCTTATTAAGGTTAACCTAGAATATAAATTAAAGTAAACTTTAGCTTTACTGTTAATAGTATGAGAGAAATCTTATATGGGTAAGTTTTAATTGATGAATGTTAAGGATAATTGTAATAAGAATGGATTAAATTTATTATTAATCTGATTGGTTAATTAAATGAAATTAATTGAGGATTAAATAATTAAATAAATAAAATTGATTCAGGATTAATTAATGGAATGGGAAAAATTAATAAAATAATATGGAACAGGTTAAATAGGTTAAAATGTATGAATAAATAGGTAAGTTGTTATTAATTGCAATTAAAGGTATCTGAATTGGCTTAACATTTTTTAATGTAATAAAAAAAAATGTAACTTTCTAGTTGGGTTTTGGCATAGTTTGACATGGCATTTTTTGAGAATCACACTTTGGTATCAGAGTCATGGGTTCAACACTAGGACCCTGAGAAAAAATGGGAACAAAATTAAAAACTTAGCACAACCTAACCCTAGAACACTTGAATTTGTTTGAAAATTTTAAACATAAAAAACTTAGTAAACTTCAAAACACACATAGAAAAATGGACCAACTTCTGTCTTGGTTTGTGAAGGAGGCATGAACTAGACAAGGACTTCTTGCATGTAGAGTTAGATGCACTACCCCTAGAGTATGAAGTTTCCGCTATTCTACCATAGATCCTACAAACCCTACATGATGTCAATGCCACAATATAAGGAGGATCAATAGGGGGATGACCTATTCAACATGATAGGGATCCGTCACAGGAGGCTCATAGCACTCCACAACATAGTGGGGATCATAGGAGAGAGTGTTCTCATGTTGAGCCAGATAGATAAGACTCAGTACAAGGAGATAAACCCATGAGACAAAGAGAGAGATCCAGGATCCCTAGACAGAGGGACAGCCATGAGGAGACACCCATGAGAAAGAAGATAATAGTGGTTGATCATATTCAAGAGATCCTAAAGCTTCAGCCACCCCAATATGATAGTGATACAAGACTATTCGTGGAAGAGGCTTGGTTGGTTAGCTTAATAAGATGCTTGAGGCTATGTTCATGCTCTAGCAACACAAAGGCTCATGTTGGTATCCATTTCCTGAGAGACAGGGCTGGTGTTTGGTGGAGGATAGAGGAGTATAAGATCCACTTAGATTCATGGTTAGTGACATGGGAGATCTTTGAGCATCATTTCCATAACAGGTACATTTCAAGGAGGTTCATCTAGTAGTGGATCGATGAGTTCCATGATCTGCTACAGCCTAGCATGATAGTTGCGGAGTATGAGAGCATGCTTCTAGACCTACTTCAGTATGTGGATTACATGCAGGATAAGCAAGTTAAGATTCAGAGCTTCATCTGGGGCCTAAACATAGACTTGGGGGGGAATGCGTATGCATTATCCATAGAGTTTAGATGAGTTCATTGAGAAGGCCTATATTTCAAAGGAGAACAATGGGAAGACGCAGTAGGCATGGGACAAGGTGAGGAGTCCCATCCATCAGTTATAGGAGAGTTGATCGAAGGGTGACAACCCCTCCCTCTCATGGTGGGCATGAATCTGCATAGCCTTCTTTCAGACTGTAGAAAAAATAGTTGACTCGCCAACCTTTCAGGCCTCCACAAAGATATGATTCTTAGAGAGGGATTAGTATGGGTTATCTAGCTAGGGGACCCACCAGGACATAGATAGCACCCTGAGCCTAGTCAACTAGAGATCAGCCATAATATTTCATAGCAAGGTCTTTACGTTCTACAACATAGACACACAGAGTCCCCAGAGGCATCTCTTCTCATTGGAGAGGACCAGACACTTTTTTGGATGTGGTACACTGGGCCATCGCTAGAGAGATTGTCCATAGAACCCTAATAAAAAGGGTAAGGGTCCCATTTCAGAGTTGATAGTGGGTGACATGGCTAGGATCCCCAAGATATATGCAGCAGTCGAGAACCTCCAAGTAGAGCATCAGGGCATATTTATTACTACAGGTAGCATCAGTGGTATTTATACCTCCATCTTGTTTGATTAAGGATCTTTTGATTCCTTTATTTCTCCATCCTTATTAGAGTGATGCAAGATGGTGGCAATTAGGTAGGGTTGTAGTTGGGATGTTGAGATGGCTTCTGGATCCAATCTCTCAATGGACTCATTAGTTAAGGAGTGTGTAGTTGAGCTAAGACCCTTCACCATCACCTTGGATCTTTGCATCCTTCCTTTGGGTTCTTATGGAGTCATTTTTGGTATGGATTGGTTATTTGTGAGAAGAGCTTGAGTAGATTGTTATAATGTGTTGAATGTTTTGGTGTTGATTCGGTGATAGTAAAGATTAGGAGGCCCATTTCTATTTGCACCATATCCATTATTCAGCTTAAGTGGTTTGTGCATTTGGGATGTCAGTTGTATGCTATCACAGTAAGTGACAAATCAGTGGATGAGTCTAGTGGGCCTTCACTGGATGATCACCATATTTTGAGATATTTTACTTATGTCTTTCCCGGTGAGTTTCCCAATATACCTCTCCATGTGAGATATATTTTCATATAGATTTTAATCGCATATCAGAGCCTATCTGAGCGCCCCGTAGAGGATGGATACCCATGAGATTTATGAGCTCAATATTTAGCTAAAGGGATGTCTTGAGAAGGGCCTCATCCATCATATTTTATTCCCTTAGGGTACACGGGTGATTTTTGTGAAGAAGAAGGATGGATCCCTATGATTGTGTATCAATTACAGACACCTGAACAAAGTAGTGATCAAGAATAATTAACCCCTTCCGCGCATTGATGATGTTTTTGATTAGATGAAAGTGGCTATGTTGTTTTCAAAGATAGATCTCAATTTGGGGGTATTGTCAGTTGATCACATAGACAGATATTCATAGGATAGTCTTTCACACTAGGTATGGCCACTACAAGTTCACAGTTGTGTCATTCATTCTGATGAATGCCCCCGCAGTATTCACGAGTTTGATGAATTGGGTGTTCAAGATCTTTTTAGAGTGCTACATGGTCATATTATTGAATGACATTTTGAATTTCTCACTTATTAATGATGACTAATCATCACCAATCCAGCACTATGATAGTTCTTCACCGGGAACTCCTCATGTTATGCTTATTAACTAATGCACAGCTTTTAGTTTGGTGGATGTAATCTAGAAACATAACAAAAAACATAACACAAGAATACCATAGACTATGATAAGAAGGAATGATGATAAATCTAAAATATTAGAGTAAATTATAATATTAACATGAAATTGTTACAATCTCACCCATGAGGTACTTCAAGTGTTACTGACTTCACTTGCCTTCCACCAATACTGTGGGAGAAACTTCACAATTACACCTCTTAATGGCTTCTTTAACACACCTTCAAAATGATGGCTTCCTTTACACACTTACTCATACAATATTTCTCACTACTTCCTTCTATGCTAAATGAGGGGGGTCGGCCTCTTTATTTATAGAACTTCCAGGCTTATCCATCTTATCTCTAAGATAGGATAAGAAATCCACTCTGACGAATCATATTCCATACCTTAAATCTTATCTGTACATGTAAGCTTATCTTTTAAGATAAGATAAACCTTATCATTTCACATGGGTTCCACATTTTTAGACTTTTTACAAATAAAATACAAAAAATATTTATGACCTCACTCCTTGTCCTTATTACCAATATAATATTTCTAATTCCTAATCATGTAGACCCTACTTCTCTACTTACCCTAACTTTGACATTTTAACATTACCAGACCTCTTACGATGAATATTTACTTTTTACCACAACATTCCTATTGTACTTTTGACTATTACCATACTATACATTATTGGTGGTGTCGTATTAGCAATGCCATTATCTTCTATCAGACGCTACTACTAATTACACTTAACAACATCCTATTCCTAATACATACATTAATGAAATAGAAATTACAGAGGAAAATTTTAGTTTCGACATCTCCTCCCTTCCTAGCTTCTACTCCGTCCTCGGAGTAGACTATTCTGGTGCTTGGAAAATATTCAACTTGTCGTGGTTGACCCATTTTATAATGGGAGTGCCATCCAATTCCTCTAGTCGGTATGTACCATTTTCATGCACAACTGCTATTTTGTAGGGCCCCATCCATTTTGGAAGAAATTTTCTCTGTCTTCTTTTTTTGTATCTGGAATCATATACTAGAACCAAGTCATTCACATGAAATGGAGACCAACGGATCTTTTGATCAAATTATTCCTTCTGCTTCATTTTCTTCTTATAACTTGTATCCTTCACTATTTCCCTCATTTCCTCTAGCAAATGAAGATGTACCAACCTTTCTTTTAATAAATCACTTTCATCCATCATTTCATTTTTCATAACTCTCACAATGAGAATATCAAACTCAATAGGGAGAACTGGATCAATGCCATAAGCCAACTGAAATGGGAGTATCATGTTGCTGACTTTGATGTTGCCATATATGCCCACAATGCTGTATGAATCATTTTATCCCACTTATGTACCTGCAAGGCTACATATTTTGCTAGAATTTGACACAACACAAAATTTGTTTGTTCCACATGTCCATTTGTGCTTACTTGTATGTTGTTGCCTTCCTTTTCTTAATAGAAAACTTATTGTATAGGGCTTCTACCACCTCATTAATGAAGTGGCTTCCTTGATCTGTTACAATTTCTAATGAAAAACCAAATTTGGTGACAATGTGTTCATATATGAACCTTGCCACTTCATCCATGGAAGCTATTTTCAATGGCCTAGCTTCAACCCACTTGGTTAAATAATCCGTGGCAACTACAATATACTTATTTTCGCATGGGGTAGTTTTAAGTGGACCTACAATGTCTATTCCCCACTTTTTAAAGGGACCAAGTGGAAGAATAGGGCATGATGGAGCTGATGAAGTCTTACGGTTACCATGTGTTTGACAAATATCACATGTCTTACAATAATTATAACAATCCAAGATCCTGATCTTACTGTAAGTTTTCCAGAGAAGTTCCCTCCACATGTACCATTGTGGAATTCTTCTATCAAATCCTTCCCTTGATCACATCCAACTGCCCTTTTATACTCTCCATGAGGTCCTATTCGAAATAATAATCTATGTAGAATAGAATATGGACGACTGGCTTGAGTAATCTTTCTCTTAGTCTTTGCATTGGCACCATCAAGAAACTTGAATTCATTCAAATAATTCCAAATATCTATGTATTCTCTAGAGATTGTTTCAAGGGATAACAATGATACATATGGGAAATCATTGTCATCACAAGATGAACCTAAACCATCATAGGCTCAAGAGAGTGCATCTGCATTGACATGCTTCTTTCCTAGCCTATCTATAATATCAAATTCAAATTCTTGTATCAAAATTATCCATCTTACTATCCTCTCTTATGGGTTAGGCTTGTTTACAATATATTTTAAAGCTTGATGATCTGTTACAACAATAAATTTTTTCCCTAACAAGTAATTCATAAACTTCTTTACAGCAAAATTGATAGCTAGAGCCTTTTTTTTAGTTACAGTATAATTTACCTCAACACTACTCATTTGTCTTATCCCAAAGTAAACTAGATATTCATTCCCATTTTCATCCTTTTGGCTCAGAGTACTTCCTAGTGCTGCATCTGAGGCATCATTATACACAATGAATGGATTGCTCCAATCTGGATTCTTTAGAACAGGTGAAGACACCAGGGCTTCCTTCAATTGTTCAAAAGCTTAATGCACCTTATTCCTAGGTTCATAAGTAACATCCTTCTTCAAGAACTGGGTTAGTGGCTGTGCAATATTTGAGAAATTCTTGATGAACCTTCTATAGTAACCCGCATGACCTAAAAATGATCTCAACTTACTTCTATTCATAGGAAATGGTAACTCTTTGATTTTTGAAACTTTATCAAGATCAGTACCAATACCATCTCTGGATACAACATGTCATAACAAAACACCTTTAGAACATCCAAAGACACACTTTGTAGGGTTTAGTGAGGCTTTTGTTTCATATAACCTTTGAAATGTTGTCTCCATCTGGTACAGGTGGTCCATCTTGCTCTCATAGATGCAAAAGTCATCCAGAAATACCCTGATGAAGTTCCCAATGTAGGGTTCAAACACCTTATTCATAAAATGATAGAATGTTGCCGGAGCATTACACAACCCAAAAGGCATAAATCTATAAACAAACGTTCCCCAAGGAGTGGTGGACGTGTTCTTCAGCTGATCTTTCTCTGCTATATGAACTTGGTTGTATCTGCTATATCCATCAGCAAAACTATAGCACTCCTAGCCAGCTACTTCATCCAAGATCTTATCTGAGAATGGAAGAGGGTAATGATCCTTATTTGTTTCCTTATTGAGCTTCCTATAATCAACATAAATGTGTAGCTTCCCATTCTTTTTTATTGAGATCACAATGAGAGAAACCCATTCTGAATTCTCCTCAGCAAATATGAGTCCTGCATCAAACAACTTATCTATTTCTTATTTTACAGTCTTGGAAAAATTAGGATTCATTCTGTATGGCATTTTCTTTATGGGCTTAGCACCATCTACCAGTTCAATAGAATGTTCTACCTAACTTACTTGACGGAGTTCCTTGTAATCAAAAGTGAATAGGTGTATGTACCTTCGAAAGAGCTGGAGGTAGCATTCCTTCTCACTCTCCATAATAGCATCACCAACCTTTATTTGTTGGAGACGATCATAAATTTCTTCTTTAGATAATTTTATGGGTTCATGAGTCGGTGTGACTAGAAGGATATCCATGACTAAAACATCAACCTCACTTTCTTCATCTTCTGTGTCCACTTCACTGGTACTAGAGTAATCAGAGGATGTCCAATCATCAGTTTCATCACTTGAATCCACAGGTGCTACCTTATTATGCTGAGGGATCACGTTTATCTTCACCCTCTCTCTACCACGTCCAAGTGTCATGAAGCCTTCATTCTAGTAGTTTCTTGCATGAACTCTCCTTAGCCATGGCCTTCCCAACAACATTGGGTACGCAACAGTACCATTTTTCATCACCTGAAATTCTACCACACATAAAACACCCATAAAAGATATTGCCACATTTGAAACTACACCTTCTGGTTTAGTTTTTCCCTTATTTAATGACCTTAAAATAAGTGTTGAGGGATGATCAATTTTTAAACCCAACATATTCATTACAGACTCAGTCATTACATTAACTGCAGCACCTCTATCAACTAAGACATCATGAATTGAAATATCATTACATAATACCTCATCTTGTGAAGCATAGGGATCTGCCTCTGCCTCCAAAATAGGGACCTCAACCTCCTTCCTTCGTTAAGCATTGATTCCACTTCACAGTCCCGCCTTTTCTCAGAAGACATAGCCAAGAATTGACCATATGTAATATTTGTAGGCCTTTTTGAAAGATCTTCTAAGATGGAGTATGGTCCTTGTCCCTGTGAAATCAGAAAATCTTGCACACCCAACTTTCTTCTCCTATGTTTCTTACTGGTTTCTAACTTTCATCTTCTTAGGATCATTTCCATCTTGATTATCTTTTTCTTTATTTCTTTTCGTTACAAACACATCTACTTCATTATTTATGCTCTTATCTACTACATCAAAAGAATTCACATGTGCTTTTCCTTTATCATTATCTCTTGTACCAGATGTAGAAGCTCTATCTGGATAATTATACTTATAATGACTCTTTTTATAACAACCATAGCATACAACTTCAGAAATATTTCTTTTTGGACCTCTATCTCCTCCCTGAGAACTAAATTCTTTTACTTAAAGAAGATTAATAGTTAGCTAACCCATCTTCTTAAGTAGATCTTCATACTCAGTAGATGTACTAGGAGAAAGATTTGTGGTCACCGAGAAGTGGTTGTGGATTCTGAACCAAAGGTTCTTGTGTAGGATCTACTTTAGAAGCAATTTCTTTGGGCTTCTCTTCCATGCTTTCTTGTTGTCTTCTTATAATCTCCTTTTCTTGTTCAATGGTAGTTGGGTGGTCATACTTCACTCGTTGTCTGATCTCTGGCTTCATCCCAAGAATGAAGTGCTTACTAAGGAAATTATCCACGCCATTCATCAACCCATCTGCTAATCCTTCCTTCTAGATTTGGGCATCGAGCTTCCTCCTTATCTCTAGAACACGAACATGATAATCCCTTATCTTCTCCTTCTCTCCTTGGGATAGCTTTGTGATATCGATCATGAGATCTGCATATTTTTTTTGTTCACCAAATTCTTCAAGAAAACTTTCAGTTAATAAATCCCATGAGTTTTTCACATTATCACCTAGTGTTTCAAACCACCTAAGGGCTGAACCATCCAAAAAGGTAGGAAAAAATTCAGTTCATTATTCCCTTCTTATAAGGCCATTACAAATATAAGATTGTTTAAACTCTTGAATGAAAGAGGAAGCATCTTCATTAGATTGGGCTAAAAAAATAGGAATCTTCCCCATTCCCAAAAGTAACCATAGTGAAATACCAACCCACAAGTACAATCAACAAGACTTATGTGCACAAAGAATTGGAATCAATATAATAGAAAATAGAAATGACCATAGTAAACTATGGTAAAACTTGACTTACTATGGTAAAAACTGATTTTACCATAGTAAACACTATTCACAGTAAAAAGTGAAGTTACTGCGGTAAATACTATTCACGTTAAAAAGTGACTTTACTACGGTAAATACTATTCACAGCAAAAAGTGACTTTACCATGGTAACTACTATGCACAGTAAAAATAAGGTTACCCTCCAAATGATTTTTGACTAAGTGGGAATATCTCTTCAGAAAATCCACCAACAAGGAATGGTCCCGACGACGGAACCAAAATGTCATCACCAATCCGGCACTATGATAATTCTTCACCGGGAACTCCTCGTGCTATGATTATTAACTAATGCACAACTTTTAGTTTGGTGGATGTAATCTAGAAACACAACAACAAACATAACACAAGAATACCATAGACTATGATAAGAAGGAATGATGATAAATCTGAAATATCAGAGTAAATTATAATATTAACATGAAATTGTTACAATCTCACCCTTGTGGTACTTCAAGTGATACTGACTTCACTTTCCTTCCACAAATACTATGGGAGAAACTTCACAATTACACCTCTTAATGGCTTCCTTTACACACTTACTCATACAATATTTCTCACTACTTCCTTCTATGCTAAATGAGGGGGGGTGGCCTCTTTATTTATAGAACTTCCAGGCTTATCCATCTTATCTCTAAGATAGGATAAGAAATCCACTCTGACGAATCATATTCCATACCTTAAATCTTATCTGTACATGTAAGCTTATCTTTTACGATAAGATAAACCTTATCATTTCACATGGGTTCCACATTTTTATACATTTTACAAATAAAATACAAAAAATATTTATGACCTCACTCCTTTTCCTTATTACCAATATAATATTTCTAATTCCTAATCATGTAGACCCTACTTCTCTACTTACCCCAACTTTGACATTTTAACATTACCAGACCACTTACGACAAATATTTACTTTTTAGCACAACATTCCTATTGTACTTTTGACTATTACCATACTATACATTATTGGTGGCGTCGTACTGGTAGAGCCGTTATCTTCTATCGGACGCTACTAGTAATTACACTTAACAACATCCTATTCCTAATACATACATTAATGAAATAGAAATTACGGAGGAAAATTTTAGTGTTGAGAGACCACGAGAAGCACCTTCACCAGGTTTTGTAGTGTCTTCGAGAGAATACATTTTATGGAAACCTAGAAAAGTGTGCATTCTTCTAGTCAGAGTTTCAGTTCTTTGGTCACATTAATTTTGGGGAAGGTATCACTATCGATCATTCCAATATTAGAGCTATTATTTATTGGCTAGTGCTGACGAATGTGATCGAGGTATGTAGCTTCATGGAATTAGCATAGTACTATAAGATATTTGTGCAGGATTTCTTTAGTATTTCTCATCCCATCACTTCCCTTCAGCGGAAAGTGAGTGGAAAGGAAAGAAGTGTTTTTGGTCAGACAAATGTGAGTAAGCCTTTAGGACTCTGAAGGAATTCTTTATTACCACACGTATCGTAGTAGTATCAAATCCACATAGGGATTTATTTGTATGTACAAATGCTTCATTGGCAAGGATAGGAGGAGTTTTGATACATGACGATTGAGTTATTACCTTTAAGTCTTGAAAACGTGATGATTATGAGCTCAACTATCCAATTCATGAGCTTGAGCTTGCAATAGTTGTCCATGCTTTGGTTCGGTGGTGAATTTTTTTTTTGTGTAGGAGTTTTACACTTAGGACAGATCATATGAGCCGACGGTACTTCTTCACATAACCTAATCTCAACACCTGTCAATGGCATTGGATGGATATTTTATGTGAGTATGATATGGATATAGAGAATGTGAAGGGTAAGGAGAATGTGGTTATAGATTATTTGAGTTGACGGAGGAACCTTCTCATGGCTATAGCAATTGGTATAGATTTGAGGGACAGGATCTTGCAGCTAGAGTAGATATTCGTTCACACAAACCCCTTACAGGGAAGTTTTAGGGGCTATTTTAGATTCAGATGGGATACTTCATCATAGGAGCTAGATTTATGTTCTGAGAGATGGAGGTGTGAGATAGGATATCTTAGAAGAGGCTCATCGTGTACCTTATTCACCCCATTTATGGGTGAAGAAGATAAACGCTCCACTGAGGCATCTTTTTCATTGGTGAGATCTTCGAAGGGATATTTCTTGGTTGGTATCTTGGTGTTTGGAGTTTCAAAGGGTGAAGTCTGAACATCATCATTTATCTAGCCTTATATATCCCCATGTTATACCATAGTGGAAATGGGTCACCATTTCCATGGATTTAATTGTAGGACTACCTACATCAAGATATCACCACACTGCCATCATGGTCATGGTTGATAGATTGATGAAAGTGGATCATTTTTATCTGGTGACGACCACTTATATAGCTAGTGAAATGGCATGATTCTATTTGGATGAGATAGTCAAGATTCATGGGATTTTGTGGAAGATTATTTGTGACCGTGAGTCTTTATACACATCACATTTTTGGACCACTATGCAGTTTGTTCTTGACATGAAGATTAACTTCAATTCAACTTATCACCCAAATCCAAATGGTCAGACGGATTAGGTGAACTAAATATTAGAGGATATGCTTCACGTGTATGTCATGGATAAATAGTCACATTAGAAGGAGTATTTTGATCTGGTAGAGTTTTCTTATAAGAAGAGTTTTCATGGTTCCATCGATATGGCACCATTTCAAGCATTATAAGGCAGGGAGTGCAGGACTCCTTTGAGTTGGGACAGGTAAGAGGATAAGATATCTCTTGGGCCAGCCATGTTACAAGATATGAAGCAATAAGCTATCTTGGTTAGATAGACATTGCAGGAGGCACAGGATAGGTAGAAGAAGTATGCAGATTAGAGGAGAGTTTACCATAGTTGTGCAGTGGGCTCGAAGGTATTCGTGAGAGTCAGACCGTATAAGATCCCTATTCAATATGGATTTTTTTTAAGATAGATCCGAGATTTGTGGGTCCATTTGAGAACTTGGAGTAGATTGGTCTCGTTTCCTACCGCTTAGCGTTTCTTCCCATATTTTCTTGCTTCCATGATGTTTTCCATGTTTATGTTCTTCAGATATATATTCTAGATCCTTCTCAAGTATTGGATTGGATCGTATTTTAGGTGCAAGAGTACGGACAGGTGACTATGGAGGCCATGTGAATTTTAGAGTGTAGGATTTTGGGCCTTTGAGGCCATGGATTTATCAAGTGTGCGTCTAGTGGGATCGGTATGATGGGACATCAGCTACTTGGGAGGATGCCATTTTGCTATGGGTTATGTTCCCACACTTGTTCCAATGACTTCCAGGAGGAATTTGAGTCTAAGGAGAGGAGGATGCAATGCCTGCTTCTATTTGAAACTTGTTCCTATTGTACTTTTTCTTGCTAGTTTCCTAGAGACATAGTTATTGATATATTATTGTGGATAACACATGTTTAGACTATAGATATACTTGATTATTATGATGATTGACTCTTATCGTGCATTGTTTTGATGCCTAGTAGATACAGTTTGACATTGTTACACATGTTGATTTAGTGTTACTTACTTATATACTGACATCTTGGATGCATAGCAGTTGTGACTATGTTTTGTTGCATCGTCTAACCATATTTACATTGATATTATGGATTTATTGATTTCGAGATTATTTTTGGTGATCAGTATATGGATTGCATGATTTTTGTAAAATTTGTATTGTGATTATGAACAATTGTAAATGTTTTAATTAGAATAGAATTACACATTGCGATATCTGATGATGCTTTGTATGTTTTTTATTTCCGTGATGTATTAATGCAGCTAAGAGGCCGAAGGTGGTATTATTGTGATTACAGGAAATGAAGATCACACAAACAAAAAGAGACAAGGAAAGCCAACCATGACGGAATGCCACGAGTTCACAACACGGTCACCTTGGAAGCTATCGTTTTTCGTGTTGCATCATCTTATGTTTGTCATCTTTCAAGAGGTCTCCATGGGGGAGCACTACACCATGTGACAATGGGTATTTGTAGTTATGTTATTTATGTTAATGTGGATGTTGTGATTCTAAATTATGTCCTAATGTACCCTTATGTTTCTGTTATCCCATTTCACCCCCTTGTGAAATTAAACAACAAGCAAGCTTGCATTACTACGTTAATGGGAATCCGGTCGCAAGATGAATAACAAATCCCATGATTCATCTAAGCATTCCCCCTCACATCTCCTAGTCATTATAATGCACCTGAAGAATCCCAAAATTTCCATAAAAGGTCTAGAGGGGATGTAGTTTTGCAAAGGAAGTCTTTAGTTGTTGGGGTAACCCATCGAACCAGTTATAAAAAGAGGGATTTACTTTTAAAAACCACTGAGGTACTGCAATGTAATGGTTAATTGAGCTAACGAACATCACCAAGTTTTTTGTATTATCCACCGAGCTTTTGTGCTTAAAAGGAGAATGAGCTAATGAAGGGAACCGATTTGGATCGGTGTCGAAGCGGCGAGTCCGTGTGTAACAAAGATGCCAAAAACCATACAGTCGAGTTGTTTATTGGGTAGTCGAGTTGCTCTAACGTAGTACAAGGTCGAATTACCTCCCACGTTGCACCAAACTATATATTTGTAGAAGGCAAGCTGGTTCCATGCTACATCGACTTGTTTCAGGGAATTTGAGCATCTAGATTACAAACACACTGGCCGAGATATGATGACCTTCAGTCGAACCGTTTGTTTTAAAAAGCAAGCTGGTGTTGGATAATGTGGCCGAGCCGCTCTCGATGAAAAGGGATTTGGCAAGTTTCTGTAATGAAGGTATGAGTTATTGTGGATCGCTCATTTAAGTGGCCACCAAGTCAATGAATGTCAAATTTCGAGCTCTGAAAATGATTGAGGTCGAGATGGGGCAATCAGGGTGAGCCATTTCCATGGAGACTCAGCGAATTCTACAGAGTTGGAGCTCGAAATGAGCTAAGTACGCAAGTGTAGAGGGGCGAGCTATTCCGCCAAATAGGAATGAATCGATCTTTTCTGGAAGTCAGTGAGATGTAGAATATTCGGCCAGAGGAACATGACTGAGCACCTGATAACATGGATCAAGATGTTCACTTGCCCTAGCAGGCTATTTTGTGTCGAGTGAGCTGAGAACTTCTATTGAGTTGCAAAGGCGACTCGTCACTCATGGAAAGGGTGCAAATTGATAATGAACGCATGACAAGCTAACTAGCACATGCAGCGATTCGTTAATTAAATAAAAGATCTATGTCATCAAAGCTTGAGCATTGGAACAAGTTGCAGATGTGCGTGGCATCATGGTGAGCCACATTGGGGGGTGGATGACGGAAGAAATGTGATGGCGAACTCAAAGTTTTGATCAACGCACAGTTTGTAAGGAAAAAATTTCTTTTGTGCAAAAAATGTGAGCATGGAATATTGCGACTGGGTTTCTAGAGGTGAATTCTTATTTGGAGAATGAATCAACCATGTCAAAGAGTCCATAAGGTGATTTTTTATTGAATTTATGGTAATTTTTGTTATTACTTTTTTTTATTGATTGTTCCTAATTTGATATTTTCATTGTTTTTAGTGGTTCTAATATCTTCACTTGAAAACTGTCCATCCATAGATCAAGCTGAAAAAAACACACATGAAACACCTCCTTCAATTCCTAGGTATCCTCCCAATACCCAAGAAATACTTTTAGGAGACATTAAGAGTAAGAAATCTCAAATTTAGGGTTTAATAGATACCTTAAGAAACCCCAATGTCATTAACACCCATCGTAAATGACATGTATCGTCATTAGAGTCATTAATATCTAATATTGGTAATGTGATGGGTCAAATAATCATATGGGAGGGTTACAAAACCAATTGTCACAATTTTTATGTAGAAACATTTTCTTATGATGTGGAGAAAATAAAATCACCAAAGATAATTTGTGTGCTTTATTCACTAACCCAAAAACCAATACACCCTTATTTTTTGAGCAGCAAAAAAATTCCTGATCCACTAGTGTAACCATGATGTGATCAAATTTATTTTTGATAGATTTTGGATGGTTTTTTTATAAGCTATATTGCAACAATTTTGAGGTACCATAATATTTCTTGAGAAAACTCTATTGCAATTTCATATTAAAAAAAATACCAATATATTTTGATATTCAAGTGTTCAAAGGAGGAAGTAAGGCTTTACATATGATATATTGGGTGCACAATGTTTGTAAAACCGACCACTTAGACCAATTTCTCTCCCACCTATTCAACATGTTTAATTCCCTTCATTTGTGAAGGTGACTACACAGAGTTTGAGACATATTGAGTATAGTAGGTATTTGATACAACCATTGCTTGCAAATAGAACCCATTTTTGAACCCAAGTCATTGGTGTTTTCTTTGATGTCATGTGGCATTGATGGAAAAGGAGTGAATGGTGAAGTGAAGCTGCATGAAGATTTATTGGTAGTTCCTTCTCAGTCGTTTAGTGAGCATTTAGGATGGTTTCATGATAGCTTCAATGCTCCGCAGGCATGGTTTGTAAGGAAGGAGTCCACTGAAAGTACAGAAATGGTTGGTATGGTAGGAATCAATGTTATAAATTTCATATATGATGGTTTCAGTATGATAAACATCTCTTACAGTGAGTTACAGGTCATCTGAAGGAAGTTTCTGTTGAAATTGGCTCATTTAGGCCTAGTTCTAGAGCCTAATGAGATTTGAAATGTTGGTAAAGGTCATGGAAAGATAAATGAACGCATGGGAGAATCCTATGAATTTTTTATAGGGCATGTATGAGCATCATTAAGGTTTAATTTAGCTCTTGGATTCAAATTTTAAAAGTTTAGCAATGTTGGGTTTGAGGACTGAAAGTGGAAACTGTTGCAAATGAGATATGTTTTAATAGTAAATACATATTTATGAAAAAAAAAACTCATGGATAACATAGAGGGGTAAGATTTGGAGCTTCATTCCAAATTCCATCAAGTTCTGAAGATGTATGTGAAAGGTATGTTAGTGTTTCTAAAACTCATTCTTTCGGAAATGCAAAATGAGAAGCTTGTCTTCTTAATACCCAAGAAAAAATATGGAGCCTTATTTATATAAATGATAAAATGAATTTTTTTATATAACTCCATTTTTGAGGTATTACAAAAAGTTTTAGGTAATTTGGAAAAGTTTGAAAGAAATTATGTGCATTTTATTAGCAAGTTTTCTCTCTCATCAGGTGTGCTACTTTAAGTGTTTGAGTTGAAGTGAGTTATTCTGAATTATTTTCAAGTTTGTGAAGTATTGAAACTAATCAGAGATTAATTATTTTTTCTCCATTCCATTATGATCATAGGCATGGACTCCAATCATATTCCTTCTAGTCAATCAACATCTGTCTTGTAAGGGAATTCTGCTCAATCTAGGGAACTGAAAGGTACAATCAGGGTCCATTGCTAACATTTGTTGTTTGTAATGAAAATTTGTTCTAGCTCCCTCACAAAGGTCATTGTTAAATTTATGAAACCTTTTTTCAGTTCTTTTAGTGATATTTAGAGCATAAACTTTGTCTTCACATTGTTCTTTGTTACTTTGTTAAGAAAGCAATATACAAGGGTATGTTTGAAAGATCATTTCCATGAAACCTCTCTCTCTCTTTCATGACCTTGAAGGTGATCATCATGTTTAGGTGACAAGTGCAAGGTCTCATATGTGAATACTAATACAAAGAAGAATAATAGTGGTTGTGTGCATTTTTTGATATTCATAATGTTAATTGTACTCCTGAAAGCTAAATGAAGCCTTCATTCTAGAATGATTAGGTGGTCTTAAAATGTTGGTGAATTGGTTTAAATGAGGTCAAGAAAACCTCATTATTTCTTCAAGCCAGACCACGTCTCAACATGAAACCTAAGGTACCTCTTTGTGCTCAACATGAAATACACTATCACACTATTGGTCTTCTTGATTTGTTTTTTAATTCCTAGGAATAAATGGAGATGTTTCAAATATTTTGGATACTGGGAAAAGTGTAGGAAATACTCACAAGTCAACAAGAGGAGAAATTTTTGAATTCCACTAATAAATTCCTAAGAAATTTATTTCTAAAACCTATCGGGCTTGCATTATAACCAAAACCTTGGTTCTAGGGTTTAAAAGAAGAAAAAGGTTGAAGCTCAATTTGTAACCAACCAAAACTTATAAATTTATGTAGAAAAATATTTTTTGGTAGCTCAAAGGTGTTATAAATGGAATTAGGAAATCTCATCTTGAAACGCGAGAGATTATAATTAAATTCTTCTCAAGTATGATTTGTTTCCTCAACAACAGTTTGTGACATTTTAAAATGCAATCTTTCTCTTGGTTGAACAATCTTTAATTGTGTCCATCTATTCAAAATCCGAAAGGATGATCTAATCCATCAATGGAGTGCATTGAAGTTGTTTGAAGTGGTTTCTCAGTCCAAATTGCAATATAAAAGCTACATGATACAAATTGTGGTATACAAACTGTGTGAAATAACTAAGTATTGAAAAGTAGTAACCTATAACTATGGTGATGTCCAAATGAAGTCTTTAAATGGTGTCTTGATGGTAGAAATTCTCTCAATGTGAGTGAATTTACTTAGTGTCTCAGAAACTTGTTTATACAGTTTGAATTACTAGTTTTTTCTTCTTGTGAAGGTGAAAATTCATGAGTCAAGACTGCTCAAAGAGAATAGATAATTGAAGAATCTCAAAATCCTTTGAATTGTTTAAAACTCCTCTTCTCTCCTTTTTTATCTCGAGTCAAAAGGTGAAAGGTTGTAAGATTATAGTGAGTAAGTTCAAAGAACCAATGGCACTAAAAGATGGAAGATGAAAATTTTATGTTCCCCAAATGAGAGAAATCAAACAAATTTGTGAAGGTAATAGTGAAAAGACATGGAATTCACAATGTATTAACTATGTGTTTTGATTGGATCTTTGAATAAAATTAAATTATAATATTTAAAAATTTAGTGTGCAATGTATGCAGGAAATTGAAAACAAAAAAATTAGTTGATGAAAAATGTATTGGTAGTAAGAGATGTACATGTGTAAAAAGGATGTTAATGAGATAGTTTGATAGAAAAATATAACGAAGTGTAAAGGGTAGATGAAAAAAATATGAAGATGAAATGATAAGTGCAGAAGGTGAAATGATAGAGTATTCAAAGAGTGAGCAAAAATTATTGATAAGATAGATAGAACTTGAATATATGAGAAAAGATAGAGTATGTGATGGTATGAGAAGTGAAAAGTGTATAATTTTTGAAAGGAACAAACTAGTCTTATTGGCAGAGTGAAGTTTGTTTATATATACATGTTCTCAGACTGAGATAAACAATTTTGAAATGGTTTGAAGACTGAATTCAATGACAATGACATATATAGAACATATTTGAATTTGAAGGTTAAATAATAAGGAAGTCTGTGAGCTTGTAATCTAAGAAGGGTAGATAAGTACTTCAAATAGTTAGACAACAGGTGAAAGGAAAACAAGGGCTTGAAAATTGATAAAATTGCAAAAGTAACAAGTAGGTCAGGTTGTAAATTTAGGGTCACAATAATATGTATTGAATCCAAGATGAAGGGTGATCAAAATTTGTATACACACTGAGTTGTAGCTTCCCTGTAGATTGTAGATTGTAGAAGGCCAGTGCGTGCTGACTGAATTAATTTAGGGGTTTTATCTTCCATCATAAATTTGTAGCTTTATTGTATTATTGGGGTTGTAGCCTCAAAATTTGAGTTGCAGCTCAACTTGAAATCAATGTAACACATAGGATAATTTTTCTAATATTATCTCTCCTATTTCAATGGGTTTTCTCCCTTTTGGGTTTCCCACTTAACAACACTTTTTATTGTATTTATCTCATAAGATTGGAAATGGTTTCATGTGATTTTATTAACAAGTTTGGAGAAATAGAAATAATTTAATACTTTAATGAGACACTGATTCAACCTCCTCTCAGTGTCCAAATTTACAACAATTAGTATAAGAGCCTGATCCTCATGAATCAAGTCTAACATCTTGGAGGTGATCCTAAAGACACTGTCATGGGTTCATTAGTAGAATCAGTGTTGAAAAGGAAATATGAAATTGTTCAATCTCTTATAAATGAGTTAAAGATAGAAATCAAGCTCAAGGAAGTTATTCATGGTCAAGAACTTACTGAGATGGATTGGTATGTTGAGAAAGTATCAAAGGCCTTAAGAGATAAAGAGAAATCTTGTCTTAAATTTGAAGAGGAACTAAGGAACCTAGATATTGAGATGGAATAAGCAACTAAGCATATTGATGGCTTTCAAGGAAAAAAGAGACATTTTAGTGAAGTAGAGCATGAGACATGCAAGGTAACTATTCAACTCAAGAGTCGAGAATGTGATATATTAAAAGCATATCTAAAGACCCTTAGAGAGGAACTAGATAAAGCAAGACAAATGGAATTGAAAGTTGAATCAACCCATGTATTATGTCAAGGATATTCAAAAACCAAGAAGGAAATCAGAAGACTATCAGGTAGCAAAATGTAAGAAGACTACTAGGTAAATTTCATGGAATTTGTTTTTAATGAAACATATTTAGACATAGAGCTAGAGATTTTTGGAGAAAGGTATATAAAGGCCATCCATAGGGGGATTGTAGGTATAATTATGAGAATAAAATAGTATGATTCAATTGCAAAGTAAAATGTCTCATAACCAAGTATTTTTTAGAAGATCTAGTAAGTCATTTTTGGGACAAGAACTAGATTTTATGCTTCAACTTTCATGATAAAGTGAATTTTTCCAAAAATTGTTATGAATTTCCTAGATGCAATTATAAGTTGAATTTAGTCCTAGATACAATTATAAGTTGAATGTAGTCAAGAGGAAGGAACAAAATATATTAAGTGATACCAATTCAGCCATGGTTGAATGATATACTGGGAAGAAGAAATAAAAAATTATATACAAGGGTCAATGAAGAAAAGAAAGAAGTTGAGACAATAAAGAATGATAAGAGGATATAAAAGGAAGATACTAAAGAAACAAAAAAATCTATGAGACAGTCATATAAGAAGAAAGTAAGCATCAAGAAATACATCATAAGGTGGTGGACAAAGGAAAGAAGAAGGAAGACAATTCTGATGCAAAGAATGAACGTGTGTGATCCCTGAAGCATGTGTTAAAAAAGGTATCAAGAATTACAATCAGTCAAGTTCAATCACCAATGAGTACTTAAACATAAAATCAATCATAGCTCAGCTTAGTGAAAGAAGATTTTCACCCAAATGAATGCATCCATCAAATTTGCTAATAGTTTTTGTTGGATAGAGTTTCCATCAAAACTGATTAACATCATGTAAGTTCCTAGGCAAGACTTTGTCTTGCTTCTATGTTAGACAGTGATAAAGAGGTTTTCAAACCTCTCTGAGTGCATTATGCGAAGTCAAGAGCATGGTCAATTGTATCAATAGATTTCATGCTAAAAACCTTAAGATATTTTTCCTCATAGTGCTATGCATAATGTCATTTCCAAGTAAGGAAAGTCTCCTTGATGTATGTTGTGACTGAGGAAGCCAAAGTGTAGTTTATTCACTTAGAAGTTTGAGTGATGTCAATAGGATATCGACTATAATAGTCCTTCATTAATAACCTTGTAGGGGTGAGTAATCTATAAGTTCTATCCACCTTTTGACAAGTTAGGTGTAAAAGTTGTTTAAGATGATCTGTGTAAAATTCTCACACAATGCAAAGAGTGATGTAAGTGTAAGTTAGTGTCTTGTATCAAAAGGTGATGGTTTGCTAAGACTTGAAGTGGTCAAATAGACTTATTATCCTGTATCAACCCCCATTTTTCAGTTACAAAGAGGCTATATATCCTTAAGAGAAGTGTTCTATCAAAGTGAATAACAAGAGTAGTGATTTTGAGGATTGCAGTACACTATTCCAATGATCCAGAGAGGAAGCCTTCACCTAAGAATAAGACATTCTTAGTTTGGTGTTGTACATAATAACTCTTTGAGTATAAATTTCATCTAGATCAACCCTATTTCAGACAGTCATGTGCAAATATGAGGGTTGTGAATCATCTTCCACTAATCAAGTCTAGCAAGAAAGGCCCTCTCAGGCCTACATAGGCAAGAGCTAGTGTGTTTTTACGAAGAAGTGTTTATTAAAACCTTATAGAAAATGGTATATATATATCAGATCTAAAGGTAAAATACAGTATCAGCATGTTTGGGGCTTAATAACATTATTTCACACTAATTAAATTTCAAGTTATCTAGGAACAGTTTCTTAAAGGAGGGACAAAAGGAGTTGAGTCAAAGGAATTGAGAAACCTAAAATTTTAGTAGGTCATATTTACAAGGATGACTTAACAATAAGACTGCAATGGGGTGCCTTACTAAATATCTAGATAATTGTATAACATCTATATTCATAAATGAGCCAAGAAGACATGGTATTTAGGGAAGTTAAGGAACCATGGTGGGACTGAAGATATTATTGCTTGAGTGTAAATTTTTGACAAAGTTGAGTCTAAGGACCTATGAATTCAAGAAATGTGTGTGCAAGAGAAATGTAGAGATTGTACCTAACTATTTGGAGATGGGAGATTGAATTTATTGGGTGTATATTAGGAAACCCTTTAATGAGAAAAATAATGAATCAGGTAAATATATATGCTAAATGACCCAAATTGAGACTGTGCATAATGCATGTGGACTGCAAGATACCACCAAAGTTGTTTTAAGACTCTGTCCAGGACAATCTTAAGGGAGATAGTGAGATGGTGATTTGAGATCTCTGGTATGACCCTATCCTAGCATTGATAAATAAAAAGGTTCCCATAAGAGTGTGAATAAGGATTCTTAGTGTGATTTATAAGATTCCATGGCATTTATCAATCATCAAGTTGACAATGAGATACATTGACTCTACAGGATGAGATAATACTATATAGGTTAAATTTAGAATTGACTGATTTTAAGGAAGGTTGATGGTGATATCTCAGATATGGAAGTTTGGTCTGAGATACTCATTCCCAGGTAAAGACATGTAAATATTGAGTACCCTACATTAATATTGTAAGATCACTTACTAGAGATATTTTGTAGCAAGCTATAAAGAAGAAAAAAAGGGATTAAAAGTAACTAGAAGGAGAGGTTATTAGATCTGATGTTACATTCCTAAGAATTCACAACTCATACTGCCATTTATTTTGAAGATGATCTGTAGACAATCAATAAGTTGAAAGAAGAGTACCAAAATCATGAAAAAATTGATCAATTGTAGTTGTATTCTAAATACAAGACCTATCTAAGGAAGCCTAATGTGTAGACCATATATGAAGATACATTAAGGCATCTACAGAGACAAAATTTGGTTTAGATCAAGTGTGTGATTAGTGTCTTAAGACTATAGGGAAGTGCATCATATATTATGTTTGAAGACCATAAAGTTATATGAAGAGATATTAGATCATCTTAGTTTATCCTGTGATAGGATAATCGAGAACCTTTATGCAAGGTCCAAGGAAGCTAGGAAAGTACAGACTTAGCAACCAATGAGAAAGTTTGGAGACTAATAGGATGATGTGATAAAGTCAGTTTATGAGGAAGTATTGAAAAGTCTTGATAACCACAACATAAAATCATACTTGAGGTACTGCTTTATTTTAGTGTCAACTACATTTAGTCATGAAATGTTGGTGTTGAACTTTCAAAATGTGGCTAAAGGTTATTGAGGTTTGTACTAAAAGGTATGTGTCTATTGGCAACAGCGGAAGAGATATTCCATGTTGTTCAGGAATTTTTGATCCAGCATATCCTAAGTGTCCTAAAGAGTGTGTTGTATTTGATATTTCATTAAGAGTTTTAGAGTTAGTCCCAAAACATGGTCCTAGACAGGTTGTATACACTGACAGTAATGCTTCAAGGTAGGGTAAATTTAGTGATCTTAAGTATGAGAATGGACTAGAAAATAATGTAAAACATGATGAAGGGAAAATAAGGAGAGTATCGGTGTCAGGGGAGTAGTTGAGCTTGGGGTTGAGCATAGTGAAGTGAGATGGTAGAATATGGAAGAAGAATTGTAGCTATTTGGAGTCTTTTAAAGCAAAGAGAAGCACATAGTTCTAAGGGGATAGCTTGTAAGGCATGAGTAAGTTGATTTACTCATTTATATTTTTATTTTAGGATAGTCACTATTTCATGTTTGGTTGTGCCAAGAACCCTTTTTCATAGATGTCAAATAGGGAGAAAAGCTATCAAAAACTAGGAGTGGTGCCATTTAAAGTTGCTAGTATGTGAATTTTTCCATCAAAGTTTCTGAGCTATGTTGCCATCAATGACAAATGGGAAGATTGTTGAACCGTGTTGCATTGATTGGTGTTTGTCATTGATGTCACATGTAATTGATGGAAAATTGAAGAGTAAAATGGTATGCATGTAGGTGTTTATTAATGGTGCTTAGTGCCTTTCATTTAGTGGTTTCTAAAAGGCATTCATGTTGGATTCAGAGATGGATTTAGAGTGCTATGAAGGCTTGGTTTATAAGGAAAGGTTGATCAATGGAAGCCTAGAGTGTAGGTTGGAATGAATGGATCAGAGTGTTATATAAGTCAAATATAATGATCTTAAGCATGTGCAAGAGCTATTATAGTGAGTTCCAAGTCATCTGATGAAAGTTTCTCACTTCAAACAAGATTATTTAGGCATAGTTTCTAGAGCCTGATGAGGTGTGGAAAGGTTGATTAAAGGTCTAGGGACAATAGAATTAAATCATGGGAAGGATAGAATATGAATGTTTTCATAAGTGAATGTGTGAGCATCAGGAAGACTTTACTTTATCTCCTAGAGGCATATTTTCAAAAATTCACCAAAGTTGGCCTTGAGGACTAACAATTTAAACTAATGCAAATGAGATAGGTTTGAGATAGTAGGGGAATTCATACTTATGAAAAATAAACTCATGGATCATGTATAGGTGTGCAGATTTGGTGGCTCCATGTCAAACTTCATCAAGTTCTGAAGAGATATGTGAAAGTTGTTCTAAGTTTTCCTAAAACTAGTTCTTTGGGAAATGCAAAGTGAGCTTACCTGTCTTCTTAGCACTCAAGAAAAAATATTTATCCTTCTTCATATAATTAATAGAAGGAAATTTTTCTATATAATTTGAATTTTGAGGTATTGCAAAATGTTTCGTGTAATTTGGAAAATTTTAAAAGAAGTTATGTGCATTCTTTACCAACAAGTTTTCTCTCGCCTCAAGTGTGCTACTTGAAGTGTTTGAGTTGAAGTGAGTTATTCTAAATTGTTGTCATGTTTTTGAAGTGTTGCAAATTATTAGAGATTAATGATGCATTATATATGTCATTGTTATGAAAAACATGGAGTCTAATCATATTCCTTCTAAGGAATCCATCTCAATTTTACAAGGGCAATCTCCTCAATCTGGTGAACTGAAAGGTAAAGCTAGGGTACATTGCTAAAATTTGATGTTTATAATCAAAAGTAGTTCTAGATCCCTTATAAAAGTTTTATTTTAAATTTATTAAACCATTTGTTCTTTCTTGTAGTGAGTTTTAGAGCACATGATTTCTTTTCTTCACATTGTTACGTGTTTCTTTGTCAAGAAAGTAATATACAACGGTATATTTGAAAGATCCTTTCCTTGAAACGTCTATCTCTTTCTCTCAAGACCTTGAGTGTGATATTAATTTTTAGGCGAAAATTTTAAGGCCTCACATTTGAATACTAAGACAAAGAAAAATAATATTGGTTGTGTGCATTGTTGACATTCACAATGTTGATTGTAATATTGTAAGCTAAATAAAGCCTTTATGCTAGAATGATTAGTTGGTCTTCAAATATTGGTTCATTGGTTCAAAGGAGGTCAAGAGAACCTCATTTTTTCTTTAGGTTAGACCAAGTCTCAACCTGAAATCTAAGTCACCTCTTTGCTCTCAGCATGAAACATGCTGTCACACTATTGGTCTTCTATGTTTGATTTTTTTAATTTATGGGAATAAATGGGGATGCTTTCAATATTTTGAATGTTTGGTAAAATTTTAGGGAATACCCACATTTCTAAAAGAGGATAAATTTTCAAATTCCACAAATAAATGCCCAACAAATTCATTTCTCAAGCCTCTGATTCTTGCACTGTAACCAAAATGCTGGTTCTAGGGTTTGAAAGAAGAAAAAGGTCGAATCTCAATTTTTAAACAATGAAAAATCTTAAATTTTTGTAGATAACTATATTTTGGTACCTCAAATGTGTTATAAAAATAATTAGGAAAGCTCATCTCAAAACACAAGATATTTTAATGACTGTCTTCTCAAGTCCAATTTTTTTTCCTCAACAAACGTCTGTGACATTTTAAAATGCATTCTTTCTCTTAGTTGAAGGATCTTTAACTGTATGCATGTATTCAAACCCCAAATGGTCATCTAATCCATTGGTTGAGTGCATTAAGGTTGTTTGAAGTTTTGTCTCAATCCAAAGTGCAATATACAAGCTACATGATACAAATTATAATATACAAATTGTGTGAAATAACTAAGTAATGAGATGTAGTAACCTATAACTATGGTGATGTCTAGATGAAGTATTGAAAGGGTGTCTAGATGCTCCAAATTCTCTCAATGTGACTGAATTGACTTAGAGTCTCAGAAACTTGGTCATATAGTTTGATTTATGGGTTTTGTCTTCATGTGAAGGTGAAAATTCATGAATCAAGATTTTTGAGGAGAATAGACAGTTGAAGAAGCTCAAAATCCTTTGAATTGTTTAAAACTCCTCTTTTATCCTATTTCATCTTGAGTCAGAAAGTGAAAGGTTTCTCCATGGTCAATTTCTAGTGAGTAAGTTCAAATAATCAATGACACTAAAATATGAAAGATGAAAATTATTTGTTCCCCAAATGAGAGAACTCGAACCAATGCGTGTAGGTAATAGTGAAAAGATGTGGAATTAAAAATGTATAAACTATGTGTTCTGATTGGATCTTTGAAGAAAATTAAATTTTAATAGTTAAAAATTTTGTGTGTAATGTATGAAGAGGAAATTGAAAACAAAAAATATAGTTGAAGAAAAATGTATTGGTAGTAAGAGATGTACATGTGTAAAAAGGATGTTAATGAGATAGTGTGATAGAGAAATATAAATAAGTGTAAAGGGTAGATGAAAAAAAATTTGAATGTGAAATTATAAGTGTAGAGGGTGAAAGGATGGAGTATTAAAAGAGTGAGAAAAATTATTGATAAGATAGATAGAACTTGAATATATGAGATAAAATATAGTATGTGATGGTATGAGAAGTCAAAAGTGTAGAAGTTTTGAAAGCAACAAACTAGTCTGATTGGAAAAGTGAAGTTAGCTAATATATACATGCTCTTAGATTGAGATAAACCATTTTGAAAGGGTTTGAAGTCTGAACTTAATGACAGTGACATCTATACAATAGTTTTGAATTTTAAGGTTGAATAATAAGCATGACTATGAGCTTCTAATCTAAGAAGGGTAGGTGATTGATTCAAATAGTCAGATAGTAGGTGAAAGGAAAAAATAGGGATTCAAAATTGATAAAATTACAGAAGTAAAAATTAGGTCAAGTTACAAATTTAGGGTCACAATCAAATGTATTACATCCAAGATGAAGGGTGATCAAATTTTTCTATACACACTGAGTTGTAGATTAGTATAATCAAGGAGTTATATCTTCTTTATAGGTTGTAGCTCATAGAAGGTCAGTGGTAGATGACTGAATTAATTTAGGAGTTGTAGCTTTATTTTATTCTTGGGGTTGTAGCCTCAAAATTTGAGTTTTAAGTGAACTTGAAATCAGCGTAACACATAAGACAGTTTGTTCAAGATTAGTTCTCTAATTTCAATGGTTTTTCTCCATTTTGGGTTTCCCACTTCAAAACATTGGGTACTAACTTTCTCTCATTTGTTTGTTTATGGTTTCATATGCTTTTCTTACCAAGTTTGGAGAAGTAGAAATAATTGAAAATTTTAATGAGACAATGATTCCCCCCTCTCATTGTCCAAGTATCCAACACCAATATCTCCCATTCTAATGAGGCTAGTTCTTTAAATAATCATACATAATATAACTTAGTTTCTCGTGTTGGTGGGAGTCTAGGAACTTATGTGATTGATGAGGCTGCTCCATAGCCTAGTGAGGCTTGTTCACATAACCTCATTCAATTTACTCCACAACCTACTTAAGATGCTTTCACATCCTAGTCAAGTTATGCTCCACATGCTAAACAGAAGGGACATCATCTTATTTAATTTTAGAATACATGTGGTCATTATGTGTTGGATACACTATCATTATCACATATGGATCTACAAGATTAAACCTTTGGTATTGACTATCAAGTAATTTTACATCAAGCTAAATAGCAATTAAGTATACTATTTTTCATACTATATTTTTTAATTAAAATTATATTAATTCATTACGGATGAAAAGTAATGACTCATGTGTATATTATTATAAACATCTCAGGGTCAAAGTACACATCCGGCGTCACATTCCATTTCCTGACATTTGCTAGTGGGCATGACAATCCCTCATGTATAAGTTTGTAAGAAAATTAGTAAATATCTAATCGTATTAATTTATTTATTCATATAGAGATGTTATCTTTAAATGAAATTTTGATGTTGAACAAGCAGCGATATGGGCATTCTGACATCCAGAGATGTTGAGTATCAGTGCATATAATAGTGAATTTACCAGTGCGAGTTTTAGTATTTTTAATCATCATTTATGAAGAGAATTAACTATATTTAATGTATGCAGATAATGTCCTGTAAATTGTATGTGCATAACCTTATTCTTGTTTTTTAGTTGATGATTTCATTAGATTCTCCTGCCAATATTTGAACGATCATTAGTTATTGGAATTTACTATGGGCATATTATGTGTTGCGGACTCTTACATAGGCATGAGCTAAGTAATGTAATTTTCACATTGAATTAGATTGTATTAAATAACAGTCATTTAGTATAAATAAATGAACATTAATAAGTATTCTAATTTTACCTTCATCATGGTTTCCATACATGAGGAGGTGTAGAATTCTAGTTCGTGCACCTGTTACTAAGGTTGTTGCCCTTGAGGCTTGAGGTCGATCTTGAGAAGACAAAGTACGATTTAGAGGGATTATGAAATTATAGAAAGTACTTGCTTTGTAAGTAATTTCATTTGTATATTTTATTACTATCAGTTTTTTACTAATGTGTATGTTGTTTATTTGTATTAATATGCAAAAATAAAATCATCCCTTGAGCTTAGGAGGTCTAATGGATAAAAGGGATGTTTTACTTATGAGACTAGTTCAGCTTCTCTAGCAGGACAAGAGAACTAAATTTTTCAGATGATACCCCAATAGTTTTGAAATATATGGATCTAATCATATTCCTTGGTGGTATGTCGGCATATAATTGTATTTTTCTAGATGTATATCATTGTTATGCCTATAATGGCTCTATGTTTAGACATTCATTTTGTTCAAATATTATATGTCCATCATGGATTTAAGAATATAAAAATAATGTACAGAGACAAAAATATTTATGTGAGTCAAACTTGTATAGTGGATTTGATCATGTATGTTATGATAACATGTATCTAACTAGTTTTAATATGATTTTATATGTATGTTAAGCTAACATATTATACTATTTCAAATCAATATTGTATGATACTGAACATGGGTATTTCAATATAACTATATTACCATCCGTAGCATGGGAACCGACCTCAATATAATGTAGAACAAAATGCGATCCAACTGGGGAATGGTAACTGAACTTCTCGACGTCAAGGCACATGCCCAGCATTGGCCATGCTAGCACAAGTCAATAATTCATATAATGTCCCCTCTTCAATAAAAAACATTTGTTTCTCAGTCTTCGAATGGAAGTCCACCGCCAAAGAGGGGAGAAGAGAGATAAACTTCCCTATATATATATATATATATATTGAGAGAGAGCCCAATAGACAAGCTCTGCAGGGGGCCAGATAGAACCAGATCGTCATCAGAGGGTGATTGATATTTCTTTCGCCATGGATTGAGTGAGATAGTTTCAGAGGTCAATCTAGTGGGATTGTATGCCATTCACCATTAGATTAGGATTTTCATGTCCTGAGTGAGAAAGAGCTTGCCTCTACAGCTAGATTTTGGAGAGAAGAGATACTAACTCTCTAGAGAGTGAGAGATAAATTCACATAAATGTTTGTGACTTATCAGACCAGATATTTCCTCTGAAACTAAGGATATTCCTCGAGGGTGTACAGACAATATTTTGAGAAGGTATTATTAGTTCCTTCTAGTTAGATAGGAAGGAAGAGAGAATGAGAGTTATAGTGAGATAGAGTGAGAGAGAGGAGGTAAGAAAGAGTCCTAGAGAGAGAGCTAGAGAGCCAAAGAGATGATGGATGAGAGAGTGAGAGTGATATACAAATATAGAGTCTAGAGTGAGATATATACAAAGAGAGAAAGAGAGAGGGGATGGAAGAGAGAGTTAGAGTGAGAAAAAGTGAAAAAGAAAATTTTAGAGAGCCAAAAAGAAAGAGAGTGTGAGAGAGAAAGAGTGAAAGAGGAGAAAAATATATCCATAGAGATACTAGTGAGAGGAAGGGAGAGAGAGGGAGAGCTATAGTTATAGTTACATAGAGAGAGTGAGAGAGAGATTGAAAGATAGGGAGATCTAGAGAGATAGATAGAGACAAAGAGATTCATGATAGACGAGGGAAGAGAGAGTGATAGTGTGAGAGAAATAGGGAGATCTTGAGAGATTGATAGTGTGAGAGAAGTAAGGAGATCTAGAGAGAGTTTGAGATAGAGCGAGAGTGAGATAGCTAGAGAGATGAGGTAAGAGAGAGTGGGATTGAGACCCAAAGAGAGAATACAAGAGAGAGAGAGGTATAAAGAGAGATGAGAGAGATAGGGAAATAGGGAGATAGAAATATTTATAGACTAAAATAACAAGAGTGAGACGATAATCAATAGTGTAAATTCATTAATATTTTATATTATAATTATTTTTTATTTGACACATTTTTTTATAGTAATAAGTCTATGCCTTAATTTTATATTAGAGAGAGAGAGAGAGATCCATAGTGAAAAATATTGAGAGAGAGAGAGATAAGAGGTATGAGAGAGAGAGAGAGAGAGTGAAAGCTAGAGAGGAGTGAAGAGTGAGTGAGAGAGAGAGAGAGAGAGAAATAGATAGAGAGAAATAGGGTGATCTAGAGAGAGGGATAGAGAGTAGTTAATCATATGAATTCATTGAAAAGTTAGATTATAACTATTTATTAATTTGAAAAATATTTTAAAAATAATAATTCTACACTTTAATATTAGAATACAAAAAAGAGAGAGAGACAACTAGAGAGAGAGAGTGCAAGAGAGAGGGAAGAGACGAGAGAGAGAGAAAGAGAGTCATAGAGAGTGTATGTCATAGAGAGAAAATACTAACCGTTCTACTTTCCAACCATCATAGTCCTTCCTGGCTTCATTAGTCTAACAATTTCTCTTATGCTCCCTGAGAGAAAAACATAAGAATAATTTGACGTGTAATTTCTCACAAACCATGTCACTTAAGAATGTATCATTTGAGCCTACATATGGGAATCTTTTATGTCTATACAAGTATATCTTATTTTCTCCCATATATTACATATTTTCTCATGGTTGTAGCAAATGAAATGTGACAAAAAATGTCAATTACAATCAGTTTCAGGGTATCTAGGGTGATATTTTTAAATCATAACCTTTTGGTACTGAATTAATGGTGTGATTATACTTCTGAGTGGTATGTTAGATGTTAATAGAGGTGTCATTATACTTCCCAACCATCCTATTCCTTCGTAGCTACACAGGTCTAACAATGTCTTAAGTTCCATGAGATAATAAAGTAGGAAAATTTTGATGGATGATTTATCAAAAACTGTGGCACCTGATCATATCTTGTATGAACATAAAAAATGGGAATATGTTCTATATAAGAAAACATCTCTCATTTTCTCCCATCTACCGCCTATTTTCTCATGGTCACAGTAAAAATAAATGTGGCAAAAAAAATCAATTAACATCAGTGTCAGGGAATCTAGGGTGATATTTTTTAATTGGAACCTCGTGGCATATAAACAATGGCACCCTAATATTTTCATTGGCCATTAGACAATATTAGAGGTGTATTTTTTATGCCCAACCATCCTTGTCCTTTCCAACTACATCTCTTTGATGATATCTCTAAAGAGCCATAAGATTTGAAAAAATAGGAAAAAATTGATGGGTGATTTCACACAAACCATGAAACCTAGAAATGTCTCAATTGAACAAAAAAAGGGACTTTTATATCTCTATGAAATCCTCTCTTATTTTCTCCCATGTTCTGGCTATTTTTATGCAATTATAGTTAATAGAATGTGGCCAAAAAAATCAAATAACATCAATTTCAAGGCATCTATTGTGATATTTTACAATTAACACCTCTCGGAACCAACTGATGCAACCCACACATATGATCCTGGGTCATTAAATTCTCTTGGAGGTGTCATTTCACTTCCTAACCATCTCATTCTTTCCTAGCTATATTGGTTTGGTGATGGTTCTTAAGTGCCATAACAGAAAAAAGGTACGAAAATGTTTACATGTGATTTCTCCCAAATCATGGCACTTGGGAATGGTTCATATGAACCTATAGAAAGGAATATATTTCAAAAAATAAATCTATTAGTTTCTATCATCTCCAACCCATTTTCTTGTTGTCATGATGAATGAAATGTCATAAAAACCTTTAACTAAGGTCAATATTATGACATCTAATGTAATATTTTACAATAGACACCTCATGGCACAAAACCCATGGTGCACACACATTCTATTACTCTATTAGATGATATTTGATGTATTTTTCCACTACCCAACCATCTTGGTCCTACCCATTTATATTTATTGATGGTGTTTTAAGCGCCTTAAGAGTAAAAATTAAGTAAAATTTTATTGGTGATTTCTCGTAAAATGTAATGCTTGGAGATGTATTATCTAAACCTACAGATGGTAATATGGTTCACCTAAAAAAATATCTTTTAGTTTATCCCATATCATTCCCATTTTCTTACGGTCGTAGTAAATGAAATGTGGTACTAAAGCTTCAATTAACATCAGTGTCAAAGAATCTAGGGTGATATTTTACAGTCGACGCGTCGTGGCACTAAACAGATGGTGCCCACATATCTACGTGAGACATTATATTCTATTAGAGGTGTAATTAGGCTTCTAAACCATTTCATTCCTACCTGTCTATATTTATCACACGATTTCTCTTAGGCACCACCCTAAGAGTACAAAGTAGGAAAACGTTAACAAGTGATTTCTTACAAACCATGGTACCTAGGAATGTATCGTCTGAACCTATAGATAGGAATGAAATTTTTCTACAAAAATAACTCTCATATTATTCAATATCCTACCCACTTTCTCATGGTTGCAGAAAATTAAACATGGGATAACCTTCAACTAGGATTAGTGTCAAAGCATCTAGAGAAATATTTTGTAATTGGCATCTCTTACAACCAACTTGGTTGCACACACACATCTAGGTGGGCTAATTTTTATTATATGTATTGTTATACTTACTAACAATATCATTCATTCCCAACTACATCATTTTAGAAATGATAATGTGTAAGAGTTAAAAAAAAATGTTAAAAAGAGAAATTTCATACAATATAGGAGGTAAAATTAGAATGCTTTCTTGTTGTTAAACAATATTAAAAAGGTAAAATTTTCATACGGTATAGGTGGTAAAATGATATTTTTCTACTTGTTAACAATATTATTAAAAATAAAATTATCATATAATATCCTTTCTCTCTTTCCTCCTCTATTTCTCCTTGTCTATCTTGCTTCCTCTCTTGCTCTCTCTTCCCCCCCCCCCCCCCCCCCCCCCCTCTATCTCCCTCTGAATATCTCTTCCCTACTCTCTATCCCTCTCACTCTCTCTTCCCTCTCTCTCTAAAGTTTTTAAGGGTGTTAAGTATTTTGGATTGAATTGGTACCAACTGTAAAAATTACGTGAAATTATACCAATTCAATCCAATGAACTATATAGGCCTAAACTAGTTTTTAGGGTATTAAGTATTTCTTCATGGTTATACTCAAGAACTGTATACAAGTTCTTATTGTGTGGTCTACCTCCATATTTGATCAATTGTACATTATATGCAACAACAAGGTGAGAACAATGAATAATTTTTCTATGAGTTTTAAAATCCTCGAACAACCACACATTGGATTTATTAATTTGGTACCTTCTTATCCATGTTATAATAATAACCACAATAATTGTCATATAATGCAAGAGTTATCCATCTGTCATGGGAGGCTATCAATTTATTTTTTTCCTTATCACAATAAGATTAGTAATAATTCGTTCCTTCTTTATTTATTTTTTTGTAACAACTACATAAACATGACCTACATAAAAACCTACACAAAACAGTTAATTTCATTAAATTATTAATAAATAAATTACATAATGATAAAAATATTAATTCTAATAAAACAATGCATCTGTAGCATTTGGTTGCACTAGATCCGATATATGGTCAAAAAAACATATGATTCACTCTTTGTTATTTGTAGAGCTCATGGATGATGATACGACTCAAGTGGATGTAATTTTATAACACCATTCACTAAACAATTGTTTGGACTCACACTTCTACTAAAAAATACATACATTAAGAGTAAAACCATGTCAACTTCTTTGCCTGAATAGTCCATGAACCTGTATTTAAACTTCTAAAAGAGTGAAACTCACTAAATCCCATTATTATAAGAAAATATTCATATTTTTATAAGTTATATTCAAGTCTACCAACCAAAAAAAATATGAAATATAGACTTACCCCTTATTACCTAGATACATTTTTGACTTACAACCATTCCATGATGGATGTTGCATTGGTTAACTTTGCAGGTCATATTTTTACTTCAATGTTTCTCTTTCTATGGATGTTCTAACACATGCTCTTGCACCACCATGCACTTATTTTCCTTGCTCGAAACTCATTTAAATTACAAATATGCTTCAAACATCACTGTTCATATGTATCCTTCTCAGCTAGTAGAACACTCATGAATTCTTGAATTATGATGTACAATTATCTGACCATATGATATGTTGACCAAATATGATGTTTCCATCACTAAAATTACCATATAAGATAACAAAAAACATTGTAAAAAACTTTGAAGAATGTGTATGATCATCACTAATATAGAAATGATATTCCCTCAAGATATTATTGTATTCCCTTTGTGTTGTTAAAATCATTAGTGAATGTTATATGCATAAATATAGAAACCTTCATAGTGTTGTAGTGTTGTGATTGGAATTTAATACAAGGTTGTAGCATATAGTTATATGCAAAATCAACAACTGTCAAAATGGTACCGAGAGGAAATGTTTTCTTCCATAACCGAAATTTATCATCTAACAATAGATATTTGTGTGTATTTCATTCATGCTCATACATCATCTTGTCTAGAAATATAGTCATAAAATGAAATACACTTATTTCTTTACTCACTAATTCACACCTCTTGGCCACTTTATCATATTTTGAAGTGTATGCCATTTACTTGTATTGCCCACAACATACTAGTCCATTCCCAAAAATATGTGTATTCTTGTGTGTATACAATTTTACAAAATTTTCAAACTATCTTGATTTTTTTGAAAATTCAGACTTTTTTGAATAATATCTTCTTTTTTAAAATCCTAAAATTTTAAAAATCTTGACTTTTCAAAATGACCAACTATTTTCAAAAACCTTACATTTTTGAAAAAATCCCAACTTTATTAAACAATCTCGAAACATATTCTCAGTAACTAAATCCTGACATATATATGTAATCAAATATAATGAATTTTTTGAAAAATACAGACTATGGATTTTACAACAAGCCTGATTATTCAAAATCTCAACATTATTAGAAAATCACAAGGCTTTACCTTTTGAAAATCCCAACTTGGACTAATTTTTATTCTATGACTTAGTCTCTTGAAATACTAACTTTTTCAAAAATCCTGACATTTGCGTCAAATCTCAAAACATTTTCTAAAATATCTTTCACAGTTTTAATAAATCACATTCTTCTTTTTGAAATACCGACTTTTTCAAAATTATGACTTTTTAGAAAATCTAGTATTAGTTTCAAAAATCCCATAGTTTTTTGAAAATCCTAGACTTTTTTAGAAAATACTGACGTTTTTGAAAATATGTATTTTTTTTTCCAAAATCCAAAATTCTGACCAGAGATCTTGACTTTATCAATTAATTATGATTGGTTTCAAAATCCCAAATTTTTCCAATATCCTAACTTTTCAAAATTTGAATTTTGGTTTCCTGATTTATATTGAGTATCCTGACGTTTTTCTGAAGGTAAACTTTTTTGGAAATACTTCACCTTACTAGAGTTGATCCCAATAATGTTTAAAAATGTTATGGCTATCTTTGGTACTTAAAATAATGGTCCTTTTTATTGAAATACTTCATTACATTTCCTGGAATCCCAAATTTTTCAAAGTTCCACTGGTGTTAGTTATTTTTAGACCAACTATTTTGAAAATCCCAAGTTTTAAATTAATAATCCTCAGCTTTTTCAACAAATCCCAACTTTTTCAAAATTATGACTTTTTCGAAAATCATGACTTTTTAGAAAATTTTGACTTTTTCTATAATCTTATTGACTTTTTAAAATACCTGACTTTCGTCAAAATCATTAATCATTTTCATTAAATGATTTGATCTTTTTCAAGCAATTACTTTGACATATTACTGAAATATTTAATAAATAATTTGAAAATCTGTGAGGTTTTTTGAAAATCCCATAGATATTTTCGATTTATCCCAACTTTTTTGAATTTTCATAACTTTTTTGAAAATCCTGAATGTGCTTTGAACAAGTTTTCCAACTTTTTCTATAACATCTAATTTGAATTTTTGAAAATCCCATCCTTTTTCATAAAACCCTTCACTTTTTTGATTGATACAAACTTTGGTGGGTCAAGAGAATCTCAAATTTTTCGCCAAATACTAAGTTTTTAAAAATCCCAAGCTTTTTTGAAAATCCCGACTTTGTAGAAAATATTGACCTTTTAGAATTCAAAGTTGTTTTAGATGGATACACTCACTTATTTTGAAAATCGTGACTTTTCAGAACATGGATTGCGAGCTATTTCGAAAATCATTACTTTTTAATCTAATCATGACTTTTTCAAAATCCTAACCTTATGTCATAAATGGGTCAAAATTGTGACTAATTTGACAAGAGGTCCTGACTTTTTTTAAATCAAGACTATTTTGAAATAGTTAGATTTTTTAAATCCCTCATCCGTTTCGAAAATGTTTGATCTATCTATAAAACCTTTGGTGGACTTTTACGATAGGATCATCTGAATTTTGGGATAAAATATCATGTATTTTCAAAATCCTGAGTACTTATTTTCAAAAATCATGACTTTTTCTAAAAATAATTCGAATGAGAAATAATAGATAGATAAAAGTATCCCCTATCTACATCAAAAAAATCTTGAAATTTCAAAAATTTTTATTTTGAATTAATATAAAATTATTCCTAGTTTGGGACTGTATAAATTTTATTCAATTTGGATAACAGAAACGAAGAACAAATGAAAATGGATAAACATTTATAAATATAAAAAATATATCTCTAAAATGACATAATTAGAAAAAATAAGGAGGGAAGCCTTGTAGTAGTTAGAAAATTTGAAAAATCCCATATATTTCGAATGAGGAAAGTTTCATTGACCTTGTATTCATGTTTTTAAGAGATATGTTGATAATTTTTCTGAGATTTATTACAGTGGAAAATAGCTAACTTTTTAACATTTTATGTTTAAAATACATTGTTGGCTATTTTGAACATGTCCAAGTCTCATGCTTGGGTTTTCAAATAGGTTCCAAACCTTAGGTCCTTGCCATGGATCTTTAATATAAAGTAGCATGAGTATTTTATAATGTGAGAGGGTTAAACTAAAAATGTCTTATAACACATTCTCAATACTTTATTTTGCAATCCCTTACTTTGTCCATTTCCCTTTTTCCCTATTCATAGGAATTTTATCCCCAAATTTTATAATTTACAATATTTTGTACTTTTTTGTGTGATTTTTTTATTATATGAATTGTCCTCACCCTCATTATCTATATTATACTTATCATGGTGGACAAAAATTACGTAAGGACATGGAGAAAATGAAGAACAAGACAAAAAATCAATTAGAAGTTATTGGAGTAAATTAATTTAAGCAGTTGAGTGAACGAAAAGGTACATCTACTATATCGAATGCATCTTAATCTTGTAGACAATAATGATGAAATACACAATGAAAAAGAAGAGAATAATTATTTTTAAATGAGTATTGATAATGAATTGAATCCCAAATTTTGTTATGGAAAATAATTTGATATGAATAATGATATTTTACCTTTACATGAGAATCCAAATGTTAATTCTTCAAAAATTACATGGAAACATCGAATGAGGAAAGTAACCTTGATAATATATTTTACCTCTAAGAACATATCCTTCCATTTTGCATTAAATACTAATATTTCACTTAATTGAAATCGATGAAAGCATTGTAAAGACATTACCTAACAAAATGTCTGAGATTCAATTTTAGAAGGAAAGCTATTGGAATTTGGGAGAATTATTTTGGGAAAATACAATGATACACAAAATGTCACTAATTTGTTAAATTAATGAAATTAATTAAAATGGAAAATAAAATAAAGACCCTAAGACTACGAACATATAACATTTATGGTCAAAATGTGAAAATTGTTGAAAATATATATGAACCATACTATATAAATAAGTGTACAAACAAATACAAAAAATATAGTAATGCTACAAGATGTCCCCTCCTAACTAATGTTATAGTAAGTGATTCAACACTAAACTAATAATTTACATACCAAAAACTAGTAGATATTTGACTGTAAACATAAAAAAACTAATGAAAGTAAATAGGGATACACAAAATTATTGAAGCATGTAGTATCACTGACATCTAGGAATTCTCTAGTAGACTCCCACAAAAACAATAGAATACATATGATATTATGAAAAAATTACTCGTAAAGTACTGGAATAAGAATACTGAAGGTTTCACCAAATATAAAAGATATAGCTGAAAAATAAGAATATGTTCTCATAATCATGAACCACATGTAAATGATTTAAAGAAATTTAAATATTTATAAAAGAAATGAAATCAAATGAATATAGCACCAAAAAGAAAGATATATCATGAAAGAAACAATCCAAAGTGTAATAAATTATGAGATAAGGATGAATTACCTTGTACTCAAAGATTTGGAATGATTCTAGAGTGGGAAATAGGTTTAGAAGGATGAATATTAACTATGTAAGCTTTGTTTAAGAAATTGGAATCATAAAACCTCTTTAGATAGGACTTCTTCAAATGAGGATAGGACCACATGGGCATTCTTCCTCAATCCTTATGGTCTAACTGAAAGGAATGATAACCATATCATACCAAGCCAAGAACACAGATACTAATCAAACACCACGATCAATAAGATGAAAGCAATTCATCAGAATAACTTTACATAAAACCTTTGCAAACAAATGAGCAACAATATCATATATTATTATGGAACTCAATGCAATAAATTGAAAATGGGCCTTGCTTAAATAGGAAAGGAATAACAATCTAAGAACCGGTCAAGGTCGTAGATCAAGCCATAAATCAAGGAAATAACTAGTCATCAAAGAACTAGTCAAGACCATAGATTTAGGAGATAACTAGACATCAAGGATCTAGTCAATACGATAGATCAAGGAAAGAACTATACCTAACAACTAGATAATATCTCCTAATATCTAAATAAGATAAAATAAATATCCACACACATAAGTGGGCGAGGATAAATACAACAAAGACCTAAATAAAGTACCTAGGTGAACATGAGATAAGGTAAATACCTACTCTAACACCCCCCTCAAGTGAAGCTAGGGGCTGAAATAGAAGTGGCATGTCCATAGTATGAGTCCTGGAAACTAAGCCTAATGAGGTACTCATGTACAATAATTGGGAAAAAAGGGACACCGCAAGGTACCCAAAACCAGTAACAACAAAGTAAAGAGAGTAAAAACCCGCTCCAAGGCATCCCAAGAAGCTTAGCTCAAAAAAACTTGTACAATGCTGAAGAAATTTGGTGTGCACTATGGTATGGATCCACTGCTCAATCATAGAACTCAAAAATAACTAACATTGGGCTTCACCAAAATAGCTCCATACAAGGAGACTGTCAACGAAGGGATGTCGAAATTGCAAAAAAAACACCAAACATAATTTGATCAACTCCTACAAATAGGTGTACCACGATCCAAGAACAATAACCAAAGCAACAAGGCAAGGACACAAACTCTATAGTGTCACGATCCAAGAAAATCCAAGGTAACAAGGCAAGGACATGAAACCCGAAGAAGCAGGATCAACACCACACCCTTCCCATATTGCTGAATGGGTGGATTGGCACTAAAAATATGTATGAGTTGCCCAAAATCAACTACTCAAACACTGACAAAATAAGACTAGACTTCACTAGAATAGATCCCCCACAAGAGATACTGTCAACATGCCAAAAGTGTTGAAAATATAGATACAAAATCTCTCAACAAACAAGAGAGATACACTACACCTGCTAAAGAAAAATGCTCTAAACAACTAGCATCACAATGCATAAGGTATAGAAAGTGGAGCAAGAGGCCTAATGGTGGAGGAGTCATGCCTGTAGAGTCCTCTCAATGAATTCCTATGTCGCTGCCATGAGTGATCAGATATCCACCCCAAATCAACATGGATGGATGAAGAAGATTCCTACATATGACTTGGGGTAAAATGCACAATGGGTGCATGCACAAGAACATCAGAATGTGTGTCAGGTTGATCATGTCTGACAACTGAAATCTTAGGTTTCTCAATCCTGAGTGAAGGTGTAGAACTCATGTGTTGCTCATGATCCTCAGAAAGAGTCGAGTGAAAAAAATGAGCTCTGTTAATGTGTGATCCCAATGAAGTATATGCTCAAAAACCAATGTCATGATGAGAATTCCACTTAACATGTGGAATAGAGGAAACAATACCCTATGAATGTCTATCAATGACTCTGCCAGTGAGACCCATAGAATGTAGCATACGAGATCTGAATGCAGTGGTATGCTTCTAAAAAAATCCATGCAACTGAGTAGAAGTAGGATACACAACATGTGGTACTGTAATAGGCACATATGTGGAAGAGCATGTAGTAACAAGCCTCACAGGTTTATAAGCATCAAAATTAGGTTCAAGGTTAAAGACCGACAGATCAATGTCAGTGGGTATAAGAGCAACAACTAAAAGTGGACTAGGAGCATGGATATGGTTGTCCACAATGTGATGGTGTTGCTGTAGGCTAGCAATTTTGTTTTGCAGGGAGTGTATTATTGTATCATTATCATGAATGAGTGATTGTAGAAGATAATTTCACTTCTTGAGTGACCTAATTTTTTCCACAAATTTTACAATATCCTCTTAAAGTCCACACACTTCAGAGAAAAGTATATCATTCTCAGAATCCATGATAGGTAGAAACTGCAACTCCCAAAAGTTTAGGATGTCAGGCTCAACCGAAATTGCGTCCATATTTGATTACAAAACTCCTTCATATTTGGCACTTTATAATTATAGTGCAAGTCTCAAAATAAATATTTCTAATGGAAAGAGCACAAAAAAACAAACACTTTTGCAAAAAATGGCACTCAAAACCGAGTTACCGATCAAAAGTTACAAGCTTTTTAATAGTTTGCTCAAATTGTGTTGTGAATGCTCCACATAGAAAGAAAAAGATGAAATAAAAAATGATAATCAAGTACAAGAAAATATTGATGTGTCTTACATGCTCATAGATAAATAAGAGAGTTACATATGATAGGATCTAGTCAATACCATAGATCTAGGAGTGTTGTATAACTCTTGTGCATGACATGTGTACACAACCCTAACTAATCCTATTGATTTATTCTCACTGAGTGAGATGACTAGCCACAAGAGGTGGATAAGACACCAAGCTTCGACGAGACAATCCATATACACCAACACCCTAAATAAAATTACCCTTCATCAAAGTTATAGAGGTCATGGAAAGTCAGAACTGAAAGATAAAAAACCTAGAAAAATAAGAAAGATGTTCCAATGGGAACTGACTACTAAGCCTGATAAGGTACCCATGTATAATAAGTATCTCAAGTAGTGGAGGAAAAACCCTAAGGGAAAACACACCCAATTAAAAGAGATTAAAAAGACCTTAAACAACCTAAGAAATATGCATCAAATGATTCCAAGAAACATCAAAAAGGCCTAATAATGTGCTCATATACAAACAAAAATTATCTAGAAAAGAGAAAGAGGAGAAGAAAATGTACCTATATCATATTGTTCTTCAAGGATCAAGGCTATAAACAGAACCCCATTCACATCAAAATTAACAAGGTTACACTTAAGTTTATGTCATGAACGCTCCATGTTGTAAGCAAGAGATCAAATCACAAAAATGACATTCAAGTATAGAAATAAAACAGTGTGTCTAGCATACTCATAGATAAAAAGAGAGAGTTACATATAGCAGTGTTGTAAGCAAAATATTTGTTTGAGGTAGAAACAAAGGAGAGAGAATAGAAATTGATCTCTTATTATTCTATTGAACAAAGAACCCACATACGTTATTTTATAGGTATGGGAATAAACAAGAATCCCATAAATGGATGGAGAAGTTACAAATAAGAAGGAGAGAATAATGGAATAGATAGAGCAACTAGTCTAATAATAAAAAATAAGTATGTAGACTATGCTAACATTCCCCCCGTTATTACATTATTCTTGAAAATGTGACCCGTGAAAATTTCAAATTTCACTTTGCCAAGAGATTTTGTGAGAATGTCGGCTACCTGTGCTTCCGTAGGATAGTACTGGAGTTGAATGTGATGGTTTAAGCTGTGCTCTCAAATGAAATGGTAGTCAATTTCAATATGCTTTGTTCGTTCATGAAAGACTGGATTCTACACAACAACAAATTCCATGAATGTTCTTCAAGGCCAGAAGTAATGTACTATTTGTACAAGTGACATGGGTCATCTACAATGATGACGTAACCATGAAAGAGTTACATAAGTGCGATAATCATTAGTGTGTGTGAGCATATAATCGTGTTCCATATTTTTGGATGAGATCTGCCAGAATAAATATGTTCCACAAAAAAACCTTGACCATTAAAATTATAAAACATTTTTTTCATCAAATATATTTGGGTGTGGTGCAAATGTAAATTACATGGTTTTAATAGTTTTAAAAATATTTGTAGTCATATTTGTTTTTTGACTAACAAGTCACACTAATATGCTTTTAAGAACTATCATCCAACCATCTAATCCCTCGTGTGTGAAACCATTTTCATAAGGGTGGATGACATATTTGTGAGGAGCTAATTGAGGAGAAAAAATAGAGATTAGACATCTCTCACATTGTATTATATTCAGAAGCACGTACAACATTTATAGGGACGAGAAATAACAACATTCTCCAAAAACAAATGAGAGGTTACAAACTATAGAAAAATGTGATACTACATAATCAACAGCTTAATTATATAAAACTACTTGAGATGTAACTTATATCCTCAATTATTACATGCTTTGTTGCAAATTAACTTCCTAAAAAGTTCATTTCTTTTCCAAGGGATTTGGTGAGAATATCAACTACTTGTGTAGGACAGTATTGGTGTTGAATGTTATGGTTCAATACGTGCTCTTGAAATGACAATCAATTTAAATATTCTTTGTTCATTCATGAAAGATAGGATTCTGCACGAGCTTCAACACACTTTGATTATCACAATAGAGGATAGGTGACTTATCAGGAATGCCCAGGTCATCCAAATGCGATGTAACCATATCTAGACGGCACGATATTCTGCCTCTGTGGAATCAGAAACAATATAATGCTTTTTACTTATCCATGAGATAGGACTAGATCTAAGATGAAAAATTTATCCTGTGGTTGACTTCCTAGTCATAAATAATCTGACGTGGTCCGAGTGAACGTATCCCTATGAAGAATTGATAATTCTTGTTATATTCAAAACCATAATTAATTGTTCCTTTGATATATCTTAATACATGCTTTACTGCAGTCCAGTGACATTTCTTTGGCTCCTTGCATGAACCTGGAAAGATAGTTGAAAACATAGCATAGAGATCTACTCTATTGTATGTCAAATAGATGAGCCCTCCAACAAATTACATATACAGAGTAGCATCTACTTGAGGTGAGTCTAGGAATCTTCAAATTTGCAAGCCTTTTTCCATGGGAGTGGATATAGATTTACAGTTAGACATTCTACACTTTTCCAAGAGTGTCTTGGTGTACTTTGTTTGGGAGATAAAAATATGATGCTCCTTTTGCCATATCTCCAAGCCAAGACAGTAATGTAGTAGCCCCAAATATGTCATGTTGAAGGTTATTTTGAGATCATTCTTTACAATATCAACCCTATGTTCTGAACTTCCAGTGATCACAAGATCATCTATATACACAACAAGAATGACTATTTCTTTTCCTACCTTCTTTATATACAAATTGGAATCTGAGGGGCTACGAGTGAACCCATGCTGCAAAAGGTTATCATTGATCTTGATATACCATGCCCCTGGAGCTTGTTTCAATCCATACAATGATTTGATGAGACAACATGCCTTTTTAGGATGCTCTTCATAAAAAAATCCTTCAGGTTGGGTCATGTATACTTATTATTTTAGATCACCATTTAGGAAAGCACTCTTGACGTCCATCTTCCGAAGTCTCCATCCTTTTTGTGCTACAAGTGCACAAACTACTCTGATGGTCTTCATCTTCACAGTGGGTGCAAAGGTTTCTTCATAGTCGATGCGCTCTTTCTGAGCATATCCTTTCACTACAAGTTGTGCTTTATGTTTTTCGATGGATCCATCTGCCTTATATGTTTTCTTGAAAACCCATTTGCAGCCTATAGATTTCTTTCCTATAGGTAGATTGATAAGTTCCCATGTCTAATTTTTCTTGAGTGAGTCAATTTCTAAATCCATGGCTTCCTTCCATTGAGGTTGACTGAGTGCTTCACAAACATTGTCTGGCTCGGAGCTATTAATTAGTGAACTCATGAGTGTAAAGTTTACCTCATTTATTGTTTGACTCCTTTTTTTTTACTCCGGATGATGTATCTGGGAGTTTTTTGCAAATGTGAGTCCTTGATGGTGCTTTGTACCCACTTCAGACGAGAACTAGGTTACTTTTGAGAAGAACTATGTCGTTGCCATATGGATTGATGTGGAGTCACATTCTCTAGTTCTCCAAGGTAAAAAAAATAGCCTCTCCTAACATCATTTATTTTCTCTGAATAATCTCCTTTGGCTCATCATATGATTCGGAGACTAGTCGGTGAGAGGCGGGTTGGAAGTGGATCTTCTATTGATACTATTGAGTCCAAACGATGACTCGTCACAAACCACATCATGAATCTTGTATATTTTCTTTGTCTCAAGATCATGAGATTGGTATGCCTTCGAATTAGTGCTATAGCTAAGTAGGATGCATGGGAGTGAATTTGGCTCAACCTTATTTCTTTTCTGAGCTGGGACATGCATGTATGTTGTGCAACCAAATACTCATAAATGAGAAATTGATGGCTTTCTACCACTCCATACCTCTTCTGGCATTTTATTTTGTAGAATATTTTTCGGTGCCCTATTGAGAATATATACAACTGTTTGTACTGCTTCAGCCTAATAGTGTTCCTCTAGCTTTGTTGTTGTTAGCATGTAGTGAGCCATCTCCATCACTGTGTGATTAAGACACTCAACAATGCCATTTTGTTGGGGCATGTAGGGAGTAGTCAAGTTCTTATTTATGCCTTATTGGTTCAGGAATGCTAAGAACTTATTTGATGTGAATTCCCCCCCTCGATCTGAGTGAAGTAGAAGAGGTGGTTGTCCAGTCTCTTTCACAACACAATGATAGAAGTTCTGAAAGTGTTGAAGAGCCTCACTTTTCTTCTTCAGGAAATATACCCCATAGAGATATTTTTCAAGCAAGCACCTTCCATGCCAAGAAGCGTACGAAGGTAGTTCATACCAATCTAAACAGCCCATTTCCTGCTTCCTTTTTAGGTTACAAGTACTTCTAGCTGTTCGTGGATGACCACTCTTGCAAGATATGGGTTTAGACACATTCAGTGTCGTAATGAACACTCAAAATTGAGAAGGGAATGCTCTTAAGGTGATTGCGATGAGGAATTTTACCATCCACCATTTCACTAAGCGCCAATAACTTTGATCTCATCTCAGCCACATGATGTAAGAACTCCTCCACTTTCTCATCTGACCCCATAGAAAGGGGTGTGCAGCTTTGACTGAAGATGAAGAATCTTCATCTGATTTTTGGCTTCATAAATTTTTTCCATCTTGTCCCAGGCCTCCTTTGGTTTTTCCACATTCTGAACATGTGGTTGCACATCATCATTGATACTAAGCATTACCAACATCAAGGCTTTCGCACTAGCCATCTCATACTTTATTAGTTCATTGGGGGCTATGGAATGGGCATAGACCCTATGACAATGCCCCATAATCCTTCAAACTGAAGGATTGTCCTCATTTTTGTTTTCCAGGCTGCAAAATTTGGCCCTTTGAGCAATTGAGCATTGGAAAGAAGTAACTTCGGAGTAGACATTGTAATAAAAGAAATTATTTATTTATTTATTTCAAGAATTATTACAACTTTGACTCACTGGTGAGAATTACTAGCTCGTAGATGCTCTCAATATTCACGTGCAGTGAGACGGCGATGCTTTGTGGGGAGTTCTTCTTTGTCATCATAGTCAGCGTTGTACCCAGCTTCTAATTCTTCCCGAACTTGCTTTGCTTGGCAACTAATGTCGAAAAGGAAATATTCAAGAATTCCTTCTCAAACTAGCTTTTCGAAGGCTATATTTTTGGTGTTCCGAAGCTTGTTGAGAAATGTAAAGTAGAACTCGGAGCTCTCAGGAGCTTCTTCATGATGTTCTCTAGCTTGCGAGTTGATGTTTCGGCTTTCGGCTATGGAAACTTTTTTATTGACACTCTCAATCGAGTTTTCTATACTTGACATTTGGCGATGTGTTATAGGATCAGCTTCACGTTTCCTTGGTAGAGTATCGATATCAAAACTTCCACGTAGAGGGTAGCAAAAGATAACCTTCAGGTAGCAAGTGAGTTTCTTCTTGTTGTTACACATAGCTTTTGGTCTTACCACGCAGGTTGTGGATTCTTGTACACAACACCACACATGCTCTCTCCTCTCCACATAGAAATAACACAAATTCTTCCACGTATTTCTTCTATTTATGCATGCACATACTTCTAGCAAGAACACAAACTCCAGTAATATTTCACATAGGTTTGTATGGAGACATTAATATACTTCCATGCAGGAGTATGCAGTAAAAAGACGAATTGTAGGCTGATGTTTCCTCTACATAATTTCCACATTCTAGCAGCTTCAGACCACTCCAATCAGCAGTACTAAAGAACTCCATTGTCTCTCACAGAGCAGCAAAGAACTATTTTTTTGGTCTTTCACGCAGGTGAAACAATACATAATTTCCATGCATGCTTTTGATTTCCACTCATGTGTTTTTTTCACTCTACTCCACACAGGCTGCATATCTCCATGCATGAGAGAAGAGAATCTACCTCCACGTAACTTCCATGCATAGGCAGGAGCTATTATCTTTCACGCAAATTTTAAAAACATAATTCTCCATGTAGTTTACTCCCACAACGTTTTCTCTCCTTTCACCATAGGAGTTTATTTAGCCAATCACCATGCACACAGGCCAGAGACTTTGAATCTCTGATACCAAAATATGAGAATCCAAATGATATTTTACCTTTACATGAGAATCCAAATGTTAATTCTTAAATTTACATGGAAACATCGAATGAGGAAAGTAACCTTGATAATATATTTTTACCTCTAAGAACATATCCTTCCATTTTACATTAAAAAATATTTCACTTAATTGAAATCGATGAAAGCATTGTAAAGACACTAGCTAACAAAATGTCTGAGAGAACGTTTAGAAGGAAAGCTATTGGAATTTGGGAGAATTATTTTGGGAAAATAAATGATACACAAAATGTCACTAATTTGTTAAATTAATTAAAATGAAAAATAAAATAAAGACCCTAAGACTATGAACATATAACATTTATGGTTGAAATGTGAATTTTTTTGAAAATATATATGAACCATACTATATTATAAGTTAAAACAAATACAGAAAATATAGTAATGCTACATGACGCGTGCTAACTATGTTATAGTAAGTGATTAAACACTAAACTAATAATTTAATAGAAAAACAAGCAGAGATTTGAATGTAAACATAAAAAAACTAATGAAATAAATAGGGTGACACAAAATTATTGAAGCCTCTAGTATCACTGACATCTAGGAATTCTCTAGTAGACTCCATTGAAAACAATAGAATACATACGATATTATAAAAAAATTACTCATAAAGTATTGGAATAACAATACGAAGGTTTCACCAAATATAAAATATATACTGAAAATAAGAATATGTTCTCATAATCATAACTGCATGTAAATGATTTAAATAAATTTAAATATTTATAAAAGAAATGAAATCAAATTAATATAGCATCAAAAAGAAAGATATATCATGAAAGAAACAATAAAGTGTAATAAAATATCAGATAAGGATGAATTACCTTGTACTCAAATATTTGGAATGATTCTAGAGTGGGGAATAGGTTTAGAAGGATGAATATTAACTATGTAAGCTTTGTTTAAGAAATTGGAATATAAAACCTCTTTAGATAGGACTTCTCAAATGAGGATAGGACCACATGGGCATTGGTGTGTAAACTATGTGTTAATTTCCTTTAAATAGATCCATTTTTTATATATTTTAGGATATGTACTTTTCTTCTTCAAGATGCTCATTGTCACATCCATTTCACTGTACGGTTTTCTCTGTCACACCTAAAGCTATAAAATAAAATGTAGCTACATGTAAAAATACCAAGAAAAAATTTCATGAAATAAATAATGTATATGATTGAGTTAGACTGACCTTGGAGGTCCCCCAAATGTGTTTTTCACCAAGTGTTGCAATACATTTCACATTCTATTTAGTTTATAACGTTTGTACTTAATTGAATTGTGTTGTTTGAAGATATATTACCCTTTTGCCATTCACACCAAGATAATGAGTGGGATATAACTAATTTTCCTCCAAGATGAATGTATGAGATGGAATTCAGAGATAGTAACTCCTATGCAACCTTTGAATGTTTGTTTTTTCCCAAAAATTAGACAATAAGTAATATCTGAAATTTACAGATCCCTTAATGATAGTTAGAAATTTTTTGTACATAATTGACTTCCTTGTTTGAATATTGACACTTAATGACACCAAATTCCAACCTAAATAATTAGAAAATACCCAAAGTCAGGTGCTAAAGGGAAATTTATAAAATCAAATATAATGGAAAAAAGTATTGATTTGTTTGACGAGGATCAATACAGAACCTCGTACACATCGAACAAGGTTGCATTTCAAATTGTGTCGTGAATGCTCCACATAACATGAAAATGATGACATAAAAAATGATAATCAAGTACAAGAAAATAACAATGTGTCTGACATGCTCATAGATAAATAAGAGAGTTACATATATGAGTGTTGTATAACTCTTGTGAATGACATGTGTACACAACCCTAACTAATACTATTGATTTATTCTCACTGAGTGAGATGACTAACCACAAGAGGTGGACAAGACACCAAGCGTCGATGAGACAATTCATATACACCAACACCCCCTTCATCGAAGTTGAGGTAGAGATCATGGAAAGTCATAACTGAAAGAGAAAAACCTAGAAAACTAAGAAAGATGTGCCAATGGGGACCGAATACTAAGCCTGATAAGGTAACCATGTATAATAAGTATCTCAAGTAATGGAATAAAAACCCCTAAGGGAAAACACCCACTTAAAACAGATGAAAAAAACCTTAAACAACCTAAGAAATATGCATCAAAATGATTCCAAGAAACAAAAGGCCTAATAATTTGCTCATATACAAAGAAAAATTATCTAGAAAAGAGAAAGAGGAGAATAAAATGTACCTATATCAGAGTGTTCTTCAAGGATCAATAAAGAACTCCATGCACATCGAACAAGGGTTGCACTTAAGTTTATGTCATGAACGCTCCATGTTGTAAGAAAGAGATCAAATCACAAAATGAGAATCAAGTCTAGAAATAAAACGGTGTGTCTGGCATACTCATAGATAAAAAAGAGAGAGTTATATATAGGAGTGTTATGAGGAAGAAATAGAGGAGAGAGAATAGAGATTGGTATCTCTTATTATTCTATTGAAAAAAGAACCCACATACATTATTAATAGGTACGGGAATAAACAAGACTCCCCTAAATGGTTAGAGAAGTTACAAATAAGAAGGAGAGAATAATGGAATAGATAGAGCAACTAGTCTAACAATAAAAAATAAGTACGTAGACTATGCTAACAATTGTTTTGTAACTCTTATGAATTGAATGTGTACAAAACCCTAACTAAGCCCATTGACATATTCTTAGTAAATGAGATACCTAACCAAAAGAGGTGAAAACTACACTGAGTGTTGATGAGACAAGTCATATACACCAAAAAACATTCCTAAAAGAGACACTAGAGCATAGGAGGTAATGTCCTTAATGGGAAGTACTATCCCAAAGCTATGAAAAATAAAAATACCAAGTAGAGGGATAAGGATGCCTCGTGTTTATAGTGTTTGATATTTTTACTTGTAAATCATGTGTATAACAACATAATAGATGCATAATGTAATAGTAATAAGTGCATTATTTTGTGTGTACATTTTCCTGCACTTTATGTTGGTAAATGAATATTTGACAGTATAGAATAGATAAGAAGAGTGTAGCTTGTTGAGAGCTAAAGAAAGTTTTAACTGGTAGTGTGTCGATTGTGTATTGTACTAGATATCATGCCGAAAGGATATTTTGAAGAGTGTAGCTTGGAATCTAAGAGAGGATAAGGATCCAAGGGGTAACCTTGTGTGCCTAGAATAAATTGATGCTTTTGTTTATTCATTGGATATTTCCTTTTCTAGATCATTTTTTGCTTGATATTGTTCCTTGTTTAATTTTTGTGTTTTTCTTTTTTTTGGAGTAAGGTCATACTTGTAAAATAAAATAAGTCTAGACAATGCTCGTGATGAATGAAATTTAAATTTAAATTAGTAAATGTTAATTTAGAAGTGTGTAATGATAGACAAATGAATCAAGGATATAATGCATTAGATTGACATGAGAGAAGAGATATAATTGTTCATCTATGTTTATTTTCTTGGATATGGTTGTAATATTACTAAGGATTTACGTTTCTAATCACCAAATTAAGGATTTGAGCATATTTTCGCTAAACTAATGATTTATGCATTTTATCATGAAGGAAAAGAGATTAGGAAAGATGTAGGATTTTCCTTCCAATTGTTAATTCTTACCCAAGAATAAGTGACATTGCATATGGTCATAAACCCTATAAAAAATGGTCATGAATGACACATCATTCCAAGAATATCATTTTCATAAATATTCCCTAGGTTTCATTCCTTATTTGATCTCGATAAAACAAGATAATTAGTTCCTTTGGAAAAACTATATAACTTGTATCTAATTTTTTACCTATTTTTATTGATAATAACCTCTAACTGAATACTTGTGTTTGGATATTAGAGAAAAATATCACTAGGAACATTTTTATCATGTAGTGTACCTATTTATTCCCCTAGGAAAATATCACAGAGGTTGTAACAACCCAAAATACCAACACAAGGACAACACAGTGAAATACTTGCTTGACACATAACATGACGCAACATGTCGTCACCAAGGATACAACTAACACTGTGAACAACTTGATACAAGGATGGCCATAAAGGTAGCATGGAAACGTTCACACCTATCAAGGACAATGTACTCTTCTTTTGACAAGACAACATGGAAGTCCAACCACATGACACACTCACAGCTAGGGCATCCCATGAGGAATTTCTTGTTAAATTTTCTTGTTTACTAAAGTGTCTCTTAATTCTTAACTTACGTTCTTATAAAATTTCATGTAATGATTCACACAATTCTTTTCACAAGGGAGAACTTCTTTCTTTTCAACTGTTGACTAAATAGCTTAAGGCCAAGCTTTCTAAACTGGGATCATCAATTTGATGTCCAAATCTTTCTTATTCATTTGATTTTAGAACATTTTCCATTTCTTACAAGGTTAATTAATCTTATTCGAGCCACTAACACATGTTCCACACTTATATTGCACGGATGAAGGCATAAGCTCCGATTGAGTGGAAAGTACCGCTTAGGGTTCATAACAATGACCTTCTTGATTAAGAATCAAATTTTGACCTTGCTTAAGAAATATCACCATGAATCAAGGCAAGGGTTAACAGAACAGGACAACAGAATTTAGCTTCAGGGTCACATTGTTTACTATCAATCTTTCATTGAGGTTAAGAGTTTATCAAGATTGGTTAAATGTTCCATCTAGAATTTACTTAATTAAGTTTGAGAAAGGAGAACATTTAAAACGATATAGAAATATTTATGGTTTTATTAATCAATTTCCCTCCTACTTATTAAACCCTATCATCTTCTAAAATCTAACCATTGATTTCACCATGAGATCATTTAAGGTTTCACCATAAAAGGATAATGTTTATTAGTTTAATTTTAATAAGGACTATCCAGCTCACTTCATAGTACTTACAAACTCATTGCTACTAAGCCTTAGGAGGATTTACAACTCAACTTTTTAACTCAAGAGAAAAGTTTAACAGTACTCGTTTGTGGAAACAAAACAAGGTTATATCAATTCATTCCAACATGATGCACAAATCAAAGGGACATACCATCTCTATTGAACCATGACTAGGGAGCAAGAGAGTAATAACATGGGACATGCCCCGCTACTATTCTAAGGATTAAAATTCACTAGAATATCCCATAACCAAGCGGTAATCAAATTTCATCTTTCACATGATAACCAAACAAGCCAAAGTTTCAACAGTTACAACAACAATACTCTACAATACATTTACTAGGCACTGACCCTTCTTCTAAAATGTCCAAAGGCCCTTTCCAAATTTTATAACATAATACACATTCGTACAAAGGAACATCATAACCAAGATTGATGCAATAATCTACAAGTCTTTCCATCATCTAACCACGTAAGCCATATGCAACAATTAATAACCTGAGTCAGTTCGCGAGAACTGAGCAAGATAAGACTATACATAGCAATAATACGCTACTAGCTAACAAAACCATGAAAGGAAGCATTCTATTTCAAGAAATGGATCAAAGTTCTAACCTCTAACAACCTTTTGGAACAAGATATAATTTTCAACATATCAACTAAGAAGAAATCCATAAGTTTTAGTTATGAAAATACCTCTAAAACTACAAAAGTTTGACAACCAAATACGCAAGACTATGAAATTTAAATGATTAGACACAAGAGTTGAGAGTATTAGGATTTCAATCATGTAATCTCGTAGATTACGTGATTGAAATCTAAGGTGTACCCCATCAATCCACATTCTCAAGGTGAAGTCAAAAGATAAAAACCAGACCCGATCTTAGCTGCCAAAAAGAATATAGTTTTGGAATCGTTCCGCAGGGCCATAGGCCTAATAGGCTATAAACGGACAACGAGGGTAAAAACAAAGTTCCATCATGTAATCAAAAAGGTTTAAAGGATGAAAATCTTATATTCAAACCCACGACCATTATATCTTAGGTAATAAGTGACTTCATAGCTAATAAGGATGAGTGGAAAGGACGGTAAGAATGTTTGGAATAGGCATTGCCTAACAGCCTACCTACTGAACATAACCAGGGCCGGAATAGCGACAAGCCTCATTAATACCCAAGTTGAGTAGGAAATCTAGCATTCTAAACACATCCTTGCAATTTTCATAATACCTTAGATTTATAATCCTCCCGTTCTAGAGGAACATAACCATGAATCTAGACTTGGTTGAAATTTTCCGACATCAACTCACTTCCTAATATCATAAACAATGTATACAAAGGAAAAGGTCTCTCAACTCTCCTTAATTTACATCTCATCACTAATTTTATGGTAACCTATGTAGTGATTAAACACATAATATACCATCGAAGATAGATATCCTCCAATAATGAACTTCTATAACGATGTTATTACAATTATTACGTTCGATACATAAACAAACTATTCCATAGCTTCTTTTCCCTTTTTAGACAACAAAATATATTCACGACCTTCCATCACAATCATTCTAAATTTGTAATGAAAGGTCACTCATCAAGAAGGAAGTCCAAAACAAGTTTGACTAAATTAAGGAACTTCATGTTACCTTAAGCAGTTGATGAAAACCTTAACTTTCACGAACCATGAAAGATATTACCTTACTCCATCAAGGCATTATGTCTATACATAATTAAATCGATCACACAAGGAATCATCAACATACCATATGTTAACACCATAAAGGTCATTAATTTTATCAAATTTTACTCATAGAAATAGTAGAATCAAATGGGGTTCTATCAATAATTTATGCCCTTCTATCAACCCAGGACATATTTTCGGCCCAAAACTTCCTTCTTAACAAGCATATATATTGAACTCCTAATTTCCAAAAGCCCTAATAATTTGCACAATACACGAAGTGCATAATCACGCTTATCATAAAAATAATAATAATTTAACTGTATATTTTCCTCCAGGGCAATAACATAATAGGAGCCCAATACTAGTCAAAGCTGCAACGTTCTAGGGGCGATTACATACCCAGGTTCACAAAAGAAAACAACGACATTTTTGCAGAAGGAAGTAACTTTAAAATTATATATATATATATATATATATATATATATTCATATGATCAATCGAAGCATACACTGAGAACCTTTGTTTTTTTTATATATAAAAGGGTTTGATCACGTCAACAAGAACAACCAAAAGAGGCAAATCCAGAAGTAACAAACTATTAACCATATATTGAACACAATCCACAAAATCACAGATTTAAACCAATTTCTAGAAGGAAAAAGTTTCATTTCAAGAGGTTTATTAGATACTAGCAGATTATGTATATGGTTAGTCTATCTTGCCTGTTTTAACACATCCACCGGTTGTGAACATCCAGCAGGGACTGCTACAGCCACACGCCTTCCGCTTTATCCTCTGCTTCACTGGTCTTTTCTTGCAATATACCACACCAGGATTCCCTTTTGAAGGCACGACTAGAAGAATGCAATAGGTGGCTGTCCAAACACTAGATTGCTTCAATGCAGCTGCTTTGGGGGGAAAGAGTCGAACTGCTTACCACTCAGTCTGAGAGCACTTGCGCTAGAAAGCTAAACACCGACCATGGTTTGAAGCTCGGACACAAGACATAATGATTACATCGCTCCTGGCTCTGAAAGGCATCTACCGTATTGAAACAAAATCATTTTCCTTCATCAGATTTGGGGACAGCATCAAACTCTCGGTGCAAACATTACAGCTGTAGCTTGTAAGGTGTGATAATTCCAATAGGAAACTTTATGCCTGCCAACCTAGTGACTCATTGAAGAGGCTCATAATATTGCCTCCCATCTTGTAGTGATTGATAATCATGGCAGACAAGGATGGAGTTGGATTAAACAAGCTGCAATTCACCACAAGAATCCCAATATCCTTGGGCCTCACGCTGTTTTTTTCTCAACTGTTCATCCAAGGCACCAAACATCACCATCACTACTTCTGCACGGCTTCTTTCAAGAACTTCATAAATTATTTCTCGCCAACGTTTCAACCTCTGCACTGAATAACACCAGCAGAAGAGGGACAACAAAGAAATAAAGAGCATTTCTAATCAAATAATGGTAGCCCAACTTGACATGCCTGAGATTGACAGAGTGTAAGAAATCAGGTAATCTTCTCCGGACTCTAACAGAGAATGTTTTGAATCCTGCATTGGGACCAGAGCTCTCCTAAGACATTTTCTCCAACATTGCATAGATCTCTTGACAAGTTCATACTTGCAAAGCAAAATGTGCTTCATGAATACACTGAAATTGAACAGATCCGCCTCAATGAGATCCTCTTCCACGGGTTGCATCGTGAAACCAACAGAAAGGTTTCCATAGAAAATCTTTGCAATAAATCTCATCAGGTCTGCTGGTAACACCCTCACTGTCACAAGGTCGATTTAGATAAAAAAAATCTCTTGCAGGAGAATCTGAATTTGAGGATGCAGAGATACAGAACAGAAAACAACAAAGTTGGACAACCTGCTTGCTGGAGGCGCTAAAAACAAAAGGCTTCTTCCTTACTGATACGTGCCTGCAGTCTAGCTGAACACTGTGGCAGGGCTCTGCTGTGGATCCCCGACAAGAACACACCTCACAGTGCCCCAGGAAGAGGAGGTAATACGCTACTTCACCAGCTTGCGGCTTCAACTATAACCACCATATCTAACCCATGGCTAGGCGCTGGAAAACTTCCGGTCAGTATTAGAAACACTAGTGAACGCAATCTCAGCCTCACTTGCAAAACTTGCCTCAAGATTTGATCGAGCTTCTTCCATGCTAAATTCACCACCTGGACAGAAGCGATTTTCCAAACTGAAAGGCAAGACAACTCAACCAAAAATTTATCTCATTCTTCTACTACAGCTGCAAGATTTTGCAACAGCAGATCATGACTGTGGTCGCGCGTAACCAGAACATCAGGTTCAGCACCAACAGTTCCTTGGGATCGCCCTGCAGCAGCTGTCGCACTTAACTCTCTCTGGAGGCCACTAGTTTTTTGAGATAAGTTTACCTCTCGACCCTTTAGCTGCTGCATACAACCAAATCTTCCTCACGGCCCTCCCAGGAGAAAATCAGTTCTACGCTCCACGAAAGCTTCCTGTACAGCACGATTTTGAAGATCCACACCCACCCACGCAACATCAGGGTGACAGACCTTCATTTCACCATTAATGAATCCACTGTTCAGAACACGCCAAGGAGGAGCAGGTTAAAATGAGGTGACAGGGAAAGAGAAAAAAAACGCCCAAGAAGGAAACGCACCCAACACCCACTTGCACGCATTGAAGGAGAATCCAAAAATAGATTATGGCAAAGAAAACCGGAACTCCACCCATTCCTCACGCAAGGATAGACATGACAGCCATAATCATTGGCAGGTTGGGTGGTTGGGAGGAGGCCAAGGTGGCAGTGGAGGCAGGTAGCAAAAGGAAAGAAGTCGTTGCCCTGTGGGCATTATAGAGGTGGGACACTAACATCCACCATTATTGTTCGTATTGAGCACTTCTATCCTACATGAATTTTAGGCCCATGTCTAACTCTAAACCTTTTTCTTATCTCAAAGGTACCCTATTTTTTCTGTGTACCATTTTGTATCTGGTCTCTGGATTACTAAGAGTGTGAAATAGTCACCCGATTATTGTCCTCATTCATTTGGGGTGCATGATACTAACAAATATAAGTGCTTCCCAAATGAGGAAATTTGAGGCTGATGTGCACATCTGAAGTATAGCTTCTACAAGAGGAATAGGGAATGCACATGGTAACTACCATGTCATATGTAAACAATGGGAAAAGGATAGAAAAAAATGTTGGTAAAAAACAAACAAGACATGAAACAGTAGAAACACATTAAAACATACAATAACATAGAAAAATACATATCAAGTAGCTAAAATAAAACATGGGACACCACTGAAGATGTTTCAAGATAATAGAATCCTTTAAGGTGATACAAGAAAACAAGGAATGAATCTTACATATGATCCTAAAAAAAATGAAAATCAAGACATAAGAAAATTAGATAACCATGACTAGAAGTAGGTTTGTAAGACAAACACTACATATGAATCACCTGTTAGCATGTTATATAAATTGATAATATGCAAAAATGTATATAGTTGATACTTGTCATGCCCTAAATTTAGCCATTGAAAGAGAACACAAGATCCTTCTGATAATCCCATAAAAGTATGAATATTTTTTTTAAAAACAAATCCCTTAAGTTTATTTTTTTGCTACAATAATTATCTTTAATTCTAAATTCACTACTGAAAAATCCAACATTGTTTAACATTACAGAATCCATATTTTCAACATACATCAACCATGTTTAACTATAAGGCTACTAGATTATTCCCGATATCTCTTAATCACTCTACTCGAGTGTGTATACACTATATACATTTGTTTAAAAAAAATTAGAGGTTATAAGAATTTATGCATCCCCCTTGGTTCCAACAGGTAAAATAATAAAATATTTACTTCTATCTCAAGACACCGATGATAACAATGAATGGGGAACACATGAAAAAAAAATTAGTCATTTTCAGTACTATGGCCATAGTTATCCATGTTACACTAGCAAGCTAGTTTCAGGATTACACACTAGCCTATGAAACTTGTCTTCTATTCATTGCACAATTGTCTCAAAATAGTTATGTGGATTTGACTTCATTTATTAGGAAATGAATTCTCAGTTCTCAAAGCTACACAGATAATTATCAAGTATTCAAATCGAATGGATCTTATAAATCCATTCTTAGGATCCCTATGGGAAAGGTAACGCTCCCTTAGAGACTTCATGACTTCATATGTTGTCATCCTTAGTGAATGATATACATTGTTTCATCTAATATATCGTTTGTCAATCTATCTTGTTTACAAACATATTTACTCGATCATGATGGCATCATAACGAATATACAATTTCACATCATAACTTTACTCATATTAAACATACCCTGCTTTTAAAACAGAAGTATAACTTCATCATTTTACGTAGTCATGAGAGTCAAATGAACAAGTACTTTATTTATTACATAGTAAAGATAATACATGTTCTTGGAAATGATTATGAATAGATAATCTAAAAGTACAATAGGCCAATTTTGCATTCATTCAACCACAAAATAATACCTTCACATTTTATTAAAATATGATTACAACAACACAATTATCTGAAACTAAATAACAACAAATACCACATAATGAATCATGCACATACAATCCTTTAAGTCACTAATAATGTATAATACATCATGGATTTTGTATGAAAGATCAAATTATATACACGGTCATTTAATCGAACTGGCATGGTTTATCCACTATAATTTAGTTGCTTTAATTTGAAATAAAGAAATATACTAAGGTTAATTTTCCCTTTATTCTCGTTAATTATTTAGATAATAAGCATAAGAATGATCGTATGAGATCATAATGAATGCTCTATTTCTAAACAGCCATAACACAACTGAACTCATGATCATACAACTTTAATAATTATAAATCTAACAAAGTAAAATTTTATAACAAATATTAAAGTTCAAATCTTATCTCAAAAAAACCACTTTATAGGCTATTAAATCGGAACAATATTTAGTGTTAAGTATTCTTTGAATCAACATATGGAATTTATAGCATAACTTGGTCAATCCATACAAATCAGTCTCATAATTTTCTATAGAATCTATATTCACGAAGGTTATAGAAAATGACATTCAGGTAGGTAAAACCTTATTATCTATTCCAAGTGTATTTTATACATTACACCATCAATAGTTTGGTTTCATTCATTACAAATTCAATATTCTAAATGATAATTCATATTAATCAATTATTATGCAAACAAGAGGAAATTCAATTATTTCAATAATCAATCAAACTTCTGCATTACAAGTATCGACACAAATAAGAAGGTCAACCTTCCAAAGTAATTTCTCATATAAGTAGTTTTGAACTACCCTTTGAAGATTAGATGATATTATACAGAACTTGACTCAAAAATAGCCAATCATAACATAGAAATCTACATGACAGTCAAATTATTTTCCAATGTATTTGAAACTACACTACAAAGTAAATTACCGAAATCAACCATATCACTTAGATCACAAAATGGTTTCCTTAATAAAATAAGTAACTTTATGGATCCACTGATATATAGTGAATAACATATATTTTGAGATGATCTCAAATGAGTTTAATCCATCTCAGTTACCTATCATAAGGGAACAAAATAAAAAATACATAGTTGAATCCCAAAAAAAAGGCAATACAAATTTTACAAGCTCTTAAAAGACCAAACTCACATAACTAAAACAAACTCAAATTTCATAACAAAATTTTGTAAATAAATATTTTAACAAGATTTGTCCATACATGTAATTTTATAGCGAAGAGAGATAAACCTCTCAGTGAACAAAGATTGGAAACATTTACATTTTTTTCCATACATATACCTAACTCATATTCCCCTGAGTTGTGAATAAACTTAATCAAACTTTAAAAACTAGTATAAGGGTATCGACCCAATGATTCATACAACAGGCTTAGTAGTATAACCGAATCAAAAAAAGAAGGTGAAAAGTGTATAAAAATCTAACAAGGTCTGTTTCAATAGTTAACTCACAATAATCCAAATTCTTTTTCTATTCATAGATATCATGACCTTGTAGGTCGACATTATTTGTAAGAAATATCAAAATGCAAATAGACCAATATTATAGTATCTCCTTCATACCCATAATGGTTAACAACAATAATAACTTGTTTAAAGAATAGCCATTTGAGTAAAACACAATTATGTAGAGGTTTTTCAATCAAATGTATTGATCTAACCATCATATCTTTCTTGACTTGGAAGCAAGTAAAAAAACAATATTCTACATATGAAATGTCCAGAACACAACAAATCAGCCATGCATACAGCTAGGAAAAATGTGCCACTCACATTACCAATTTTTGATCTACATTACTACAATTTACAATACTTTTTTTCTTCTATATGTACATAAAAATGTGAACAACCTATTAATAACAACACAAATCAGAGCCTAGTTCAAGACAACAATAATAGCAATATTACAAAATACCCACTTATTTATTTAAATTTTAACAAGATTTCCTTATCAAATTTTACCGATATAACTTCATATCTACCATATTCGAAGTTAAAATAAAAAACCCAAATCATATTTTCTTATTTTAAAAAAAAAAACAATAGAATCATATTTATATAACCATGCTTCCAAAAAAAATACACCTTTTTCCCCAAATTTTCTTCTTCACAAAATCACTCACAACATGAATATCAGATCTTAAAAACCAATATGCACATAAAAACAAGGGAAACTCCAATTTTTCTAAGTAAATATGTGCCTCAAACCAATATAACTCGCCATTGTATTTCCACAAAAAATTTACTTATAAGTGCTAAAAATCTCCTACACATTCTCAGACTAGCACAGCAAAAAAACCTTTAACAAATAAAATGTGAATAGGATAATAATGTATGGTTCTATCTTACAAGTCAAGCTTCTCCCTTTTCTAAAGCCCATGCCCTCAATAAATGCATTAAGTTTCTGTGAGAAGTTTTACTTCCCGCCCCCCAATTAGTCCATCTCTCCAAGCCACGCATATTCCCTCTTACATGTAAGTTTTTTTGCTGTCCATTTTTAAGCTAATTTTTTTTTTTCAAAAGTTTATACTTATATTATATTAATGCAAAGTCACATAATCGCTAAATTCAACGGAATCAATAATAATATTAAAATTTTGCATTTCAATGGCCCTAAAACCTTAACAAACAATCAGAATTCTATACCCTTTAAAACTAAATATTAGATTCAACTAGAATTTTCATGGTTCAACGACATGGTCGAAGACATATCTATACTAAAGCTAAACATTACTAATGTTTTCCATATGGTCTTAGACCAAATCATGATTCATTATCACTAAAAAAATTTCAATGCTGATTCGAATTTATTAATACAATTTTCTAAATCAATAAGGTCTAAGAGCTTTTATTTAAAATATTGAACTTAATCATTTTTACAAGTTTGCATAATTATAACCATTTAAATGCATTTGTAGTCAATGACCATTTAATTTAAACAATGTGTCTTGTGGAACACACATTGGACTTACCATGTATTGCTATATAAATTTTAACTTTGCATTACGGTCCGAGACTGATACTTTTTGCATTATAATCTAAGTCACAAATAACAACATTTTAACTTGCATTACAGTCAAAGACCAACTATATCTCTTTATTAATCATTTTCAAATAAGATGATCAATAATTAAAATTTACCTTGTCGACGATCATGAAACTTTTCCATGTGGCGAAGAAGATCAGTTTAAATGCCTTTCTGTCTATGAATGAATTGTAATGTATACAAGGTTACTCACACATGACTTTAGAAAATAATTATCTCCAACAACGAAACAATACAACGTACAACAATGTAGCAAATTTTTCTATATTATGAAATCGTCGTATTCATCCAACAAGATAGAGTAAAATCATCCAAGACAAGTACAACAAGAATAAGTTGTGATAAATAAAAAAGTAATGAATGTTAGATGATGAGTACAAGTACGATGTTGGGTATACATCTAAACACATGTATGTTCACATTTACAAAATATATACATGTGTATATATTAATATCAATAAGAGCTTGTTGGTAAGTTTAAAAAATGAAAAATATCAACATCTTTGTGAAAGATATATCATGAGCCATGAACATGTATTTATATTAAGTTATACCTCATTTTTTGAGAGCTATTTCTTTGGGTCTACAACTCCATTAGGACATTCTCCAAATTAGTCTTGCATGAATAAAATGAAAGGGTTTGAGATATTAAATATTTTTTAAGGTGAAGTAGAGGTCCTGTAGGGTTTTAAAATGGTACTATAATAAAACCCCAGTCAGAGGACAACAAGTCCCTCCTCTTTATGGGAGAGGTTCCCTTATCGAAAGCAAGAAACAAATCTTATATACCAATGTAAGACTTTCATCTTAACACTGGACTTCTAACATCTTGAAATGGTTTTTTACCAAAATAGCTAATCAATACAAATGAATGGAAGAAACTGAAGAAAAAGGAAGAGCAAAATATAATAGTACTTTCAAGAAATATAGATAGCAGAGTATAACTTTATACGTACTAAGGAAAGGTGATACAGAACAGAATCATTCACATTCACAACATAAGATATCATTCCATAGACACAAAGTTCTAGAAATCATATCAATAAGAACACAAAGTTTCTTATTACAGAAGATAAATGATCCATAGATTTCAGGCAAGCAAGAAGAGACAATAGATGAAGATCGAGAGAAAGGGGAAATTCTTCTGTATAGATTGCTTTTGATTATATTTACACTTCAAAAGTATCAGAGTCCAACATTTGCAATGAGTCAAGCTCTTACATTTATAGATGAAGGCAAAGAGAGGAGAAGAAGAGAAGGAAGAAAATATAATTTGAAGCTCAACCACCAACCATCAATGCCCCTACAAATCAACCTACAATCTGTCAAATCTGGTTATGCATGTCTTTGGCATGTTGAAGAAGGAAGGATGGAAGATTAGATCAAATCTGATCTAGTTGAAGTAATCAGATCGCGTGTTAATGGTGTGAAATACGTTTTCTATATTTCCAACCATCAAATCCTACTGAAAACAAAATTTTATGATTCCATGGTGTAGAGGAGACCAAGATCTTTCCAACAGTATAAAATTTGTCGAAATTTTGAGCACTACAGTGAAATTTATGCTCATTTGAATATTTGAATCGAATCCGTACAAAAATGGAGAAAATGCAATTTTTGTAAAATGGATTCCACGGGCCAAAAATTGAAATTGTGCCTTTAGCAGAAAATATGTAAAGTGAAAATGTCCCCCTAAAACCCCGTAGGCCTGCAACTTCACTTTTGATATAGGTATGACACGTGGCTTTACCTGAGTGGTAACGGACGGTCGCAACTCACTTTATAATTTTAATTCTTTTTGAAACAAGGCTTAAAGTTTCAAAGTTCTCCACTGACCCTGCTTCCCCATTTTGAGTTTTCAATGTGGGCTCAAGATTTGACTTTATCCCTTGGCATGAGAGGGGTCGTGGTTCACTTTATCAATTTACGCCTTTTATGGAAACAAAACCAAAATTCCTAAAGTGTCCCAACCACCCGCCTCTCTACTTTGACTTTTCAACGGATATTCAATACAAGGATTCAATGGAGTTACAACTCATTTTTGTAACTTTACTCCCTTTGGAAATAAAGGTAAAATCTTCAAAGTGCTCTGACGATCCGCCTTCCCACTTTGACTTTAAACGTGGGCTTAACATTTGAATTTTTTCCTTTTGGAAATAAAGTCAAAATTTTCAAAGTGCTCTCATGATCTGACTTCTCACTTTGACCTGAAACATGGCCACGTGTCCGTTTACGGGTTTGTTCTGTATATTTTTTGTTTTGACTAAGTCCCTCTGTTTGGCGAAGGATTTATGTCTGACCCAGGACACGTGGAGGCTTCTCGCTCATTTGGAGACTTTGTTTGGACCTGACCTTTGGAGGTGCATCGATTGGACACATGGCATAAAGCATGGGTTCCGATTCACTTCCTTTGTAGTCTTCCTAAGTCCCTCCCATTGGCAGAGATGGCACACGTTTGCACATTTGGGATCTGCTTTTGAATTCACCCCCGAAAAGAGTGTCGAAGGGACACATGGGGATTTCTACTAGTTTTCCTTTCCTTAGCCAATTCAACGGTCGATTCTTCCCCTTTTGAATTCTGTTGGACCCTAGACACGTGGAGATTTGGTGGTTGTTTGGTGAACTGCCTTTGGCTTCAACCCTTGAAGGTGTGCCAATGAGACATGTGGCGTCGTTCGTTGGCCTTAGAATTTTCAATGGCTGATTTAACTTTTTTGAGGCTCTGATCACGTGGAGGGTTGGTACTCATTTGGGGTCTATCCCTTGGGTCTAACTTCTGAAGTTGTGCTGATGAGGAACGTAGAGGCTTCCGCCGACCCTCTTATACTTAGTCGATTAAACGGTCGGCTCTGTCCCTTTTCCAGACCTTGGACACGTGGAGAGCTAGTGGTAATTTGGGGTCTCTCTTTGGACCACGCCTTTGGAATTTGCACTGATGAGGCACGTGGAGAGTCTGCACTCACTAAGGATCCTGCTTCGAACTTGACCTTCGAAGGTACATCATTGGGATGTGTGGAGGCTTCTACCAACTCTTTACACTTAGTTGGTTCAATGAATGGCTTTTTCTTTTCAGACTCGGACCACGTGGAGGGCATGTGCGCATTTGGGGTCTCCGCATTTGTGCACCATACCAAGAGTTTTCCGAACAGACATGTGGCACCTTCTGCAGTCCTTATATACTTAGCCGATTCAGGCCTCAATTGAACAATGCCTTTCTCCATTTTCTCTTGTGCACTCTAATCTGCTTTGACACCATTGGCCTCCTTCGCCAACCCTGCCCCTTCATTGTTGGATTTGGAATGTGGGCTCACATGACTGAACTTCCCCTTCCGATTTTCTTCAGTGTGGGGTCATTTTTGATCAATTTTTGGGGGGGTAAAATTGGGTTAACATGCACCAACTCAAAAATTTTGAAACTTGACTTTAAAAATGAGGGGAATTTTGAGGGTGACAATAGTTGGCTCTTTTTGGGGATGACTTGGCAGAGACATAGGAACGAGGCAAGATCAAGAACCATAGAAAAACTCTAGGAAAGCATACCAGCGCCTTATCCATTGGGAAAATAGAGTCAAAGGAAAAACCAATACAAAAGACAACGAACATGGAAGGGAAACAAACCAAAAAGGAAAGACAAAAACGAAACACAATACCGCACACAATATATATAAAAGGACTGCCTCATCACCTAGGAATTGAAAAACTTCAAATACTACCCACTATAAGGAACTGGGAGAGGAGATCCATCCATATAATTCAAGTAGAAATAATTTTCTCTAGGAAAGTGTTTGATTTTGAAAGGACCAAGCCAAAGAGAATCAAACTTACAATGGCTTCCTCGAGGTTCATGTCTTTTGTCCCACAGCAGAACAATGTCTCCCACTTGAAAATCTCTGGGTTTAGCTTTCTTTTCAAAAAAATATTTCACCTTCAATTGATGAGCTAAGATTCTATCAAAAACTTGCAACCTGTCTTCATCCAGCTTCTGGACATACATGATCCTCTTGTCCAAGGAACTGGTGAAACTTATATCTTCAATAGCCTTCATTAAGTGCAAGGCTGGTAATTCCACTATTACTTGTAGCTGAGCTTAAAAATCATACACCACCTAGAATGGAGACATCCCAATTGCTCTTTTAGGTGTAATTATATCTTCCCTAGAGAGCATCATAGAGATTCTTATGCCAATTCCTTTGAGAGTCATTGATAAGCTTCTGAATGATGGTTACTAGATTCTTATTTATTGATTCTTCTTGTCCATTCCCTTGAGGATAATAATCTGAAGAATGAGAAAGGGAAATTCCATAGCCATAGCAGAAATCCATCATCTCAGAAGAAGAAAATTATAAGCATTATCAGTCACAATTTGTTTGGTACCCCAAACCTTATCAATATGTTCTCCTTGATGAAATTACACACCACCTCAAAAGTAGTACTTTTGAATAGAATAGCCTCTACCCACTTTGTGAAGTAATATGTAGCAGTTAGCACATGAGTATGTTCAGCACTGGAAGGTGGGTTAAGAGTTCTAATGAAATCCAATCCCCACTGAACATGAAAAGGCTCATCAATCACTACTGGTTTGAGTGGTAAATAAGCCAACTTAGGTCTCCCAACAAAATTCTGACAGGATTCATACTTACCTACCCATTTTGATGCATCTTTGAATAATGTAGGCCAATAGTACCCTACATGAAGGATTTTATGGGCAGTGATAGCAGAAGATAAATTCCCTCCACAAGCCTGATCATGAAAAGCTGAAAACATCTTCTTCTATTGTTCTTTGTCCACACATTTAAGGAATCTTCCATCAATGCCTCGCTTGAACAAAGCATTTTCCCATAATACATAATGTGCAGAACTTAGCTTAATAGCTCTCTTTTCCATTGACACTCAAATGGGATGGACACTCTCCATAAGTAAGAAAATTTGCAATATCAGCATACCACTCATATGTTGAACTGAGGAAGAGAACAACAAAAATATCAACTACTTTTGTGGACAATTTTGCATCAACTCCTTCAATAATAAGCTCACACAAGCCCTTACCCCGGACTAGCTTAGTTGGCTTGATATCAAAGTCATATTCTTGGAATTTTTGCTACCCAATTGCCTCTCTTAGTTCCAAACTGTTGTTGTGTAAGAACAGACTTAATGGTTGTATAAGGTACAAGCACAATAAAGTGAGAATTAAGAATATAAAAATGAAACTGCTTGACAGCTTTGACCACGCAAAATAATGTCTCTCCATCATAGTATATTTCAACTCATGAGCTTTCATAACATAGCTCATGAATGTAATTGGAAATTCATGATCCTCAAAATTTCTTTGACTTAGCACAACAGCCAAGGTACTATCTATAGCATAGCAATAGATAATAAAATCTTTGCTAAAATTAGGTCATGCATAAGATGGGGGTTCTAGCAATGGATTTCTTGATACCTTCAAATGCTTCTTTACCCTCAAAATTTCAACTAAATTTTTTCTTTCCTTTCATCATGTGAGAAACACTCATAGTCAGTTCTACAAAATCTGGAATGAATCTCCTCAGGAAATTTATCTTTCCAAAGAAAGAGTGAACACCCTTTTTGCTTGTGGGAAGAGGAATCTCGGGATTTCTTGAACTCTTTCTAGATCTATCTTCATCCCTTCTTTGGAAACAATATGCCCCAAAAAAAACAAAGAAAACTGGCTAAGATTAGAAATTTTTGTCCCATGCTCCACAGGATATTTGAAAAACTTCAGGACGCGTGGGACGTGAAAAGCTGAACTAACATTTCAACGGTTTTGGGACAGCTCGGACAAAAGTACACGTTCGAATCGGCCGATTTTCCGACAGATAGTCATAAATCTCGGGTGGTTCGGAGATTTCTTTCTGAGGTAGTCCAGTCCATTATGTTAAGACAAATGGATTTATTGAGGGAAATCCATGTTCTCTGCAAACATCAATTTGGAAGCCTGAAGAATTAGGAGATTTTCATTTTAGGACAAAGATGTGGGACACGAGGGATGATCTAAATCGGTCCCTTGTTTCAAAGAACAGAAAAATAGTCCAGTCAAATCCTGTCATCCGCACTCAGAAAGGTATCACAATTGGATACCGTATACATACTTTAAGAAATTCCTGATTTGATGAGATAGTGATTGCATATACTTGGCACTATGAGAAAGAAAACGTCTGGGTTCATAGATGTTTTATTTAAATCTAAACATGCAATTAATCCCATCATTCTGGAGCACCTAGGATAGTGGGGAGCATCAATTTTCACTACTTTCCATTACAAATGGTTGAAGACCAAATTTCTTTTCCCTTCTCTTGTAAAAGGGCAAATAGCAAAGCTGCCCCAAGTGGGTACTGAAAAGTAATAGTCTGTGCATATCATGAAGCAATAAAATATAAGTTTGTGTTCCTCTGCTGTGTTTTCTTACATCTTCTTTCCCCTTCAACCTTGGATTACAAGAATATTTATGTTCATGTAGGGACATTAAGTCAGAATCATTGTGTTTTGAAATATTGTTAATGAATGTGTATTTTAGATTGTACTTTGCCTCATGTATTTCATGCATTTGGAGACTACTCTCACAAATGTTATCATCGCATTAGTGTAGGCATTCATTTTATGCAAAACATCTTGGAAATTTAGCTTAAATAGTCAGTTTCCCCTGCATTTAGAGTAGATTGTTGCAGGAAGTTTAGGAGCAAGAAACTTGCAAGTCCCACACTTGGAGGGGAGTGTTATCCAATCACACCGTGATTTCAAATATATGTGCTTCTAAACCATAGAATTTTGTGATTCGGTGATAACAAACATAACTTAATAAAATATTTTCTGACAAGGTGTAGTCAAGGAGTAATGACTTCTCTTAATACCTTCAAATGCTTCTTTACCTTCAGAAGTGAAACAAAAAAATTTGTTTCCTTTTGAGCAACACTCAAATCAGTGATGTAAATGTTCAGGAATGAATCTCCTCACAAAATTTATCTTGCAAAAGAAAGAGTGAGCGAAGTGCTAGATTTCTTGAACTCTTTATAGATCCCTCTTGATACCTTATTCGGAAACAATATGCCCCAACAACTTTCCTTCAGTGAACAATTGAAAAACTTCTTATGGATTGGACTCCATATTTTTTTGCATGTTTGAATGTTTGAATGCTAAAGATGATCTGCCCTAGTTATGGAAAAATAGTCAACAATCTTGGAATAAACTTTCCAGATTTAGAATGCCTAAATCCAAGTCCTTCTGAAAGGTGTCATCAGCATTGATAGACAAAATGGATTCTCATTTAGGAAAAATGCCCCAAGGGTATCAACAAGTCTTGATTGGGATACTGATTCCACTTGATTATATCCAAATGATTCCAGGTTTTAAAGGGATATAGTGTTGAAATCGACACAGATATCAAATCCTTTGGTTGGCAAAGCCTTAATATATGGCTTTTATAACTTCTAGATTCTTAAAAAATAGTATCAACAACCTTAGGATTATAATGCCTTTGCTTCTTCTTGAAAGTTTTGACATGGTTTAATAGGGATATACATCTCCTTTGGTTGAAAAGCTTTAATATCTTCATATGAATAGGCAAGAACACAACATTTTAATAGGTTTACAACTTTATTTTTCTATTCTTGAGTGCAACATTTTCCAATATTCACCACCTTGGGTTCATCATTGCTTCTCATATTGACCTTCTCATACTCAACAGATTGTCGAGTCCTTTGAGAAGCTTCAGATTTGATGAACCTATCATGTTTGTCAAACAAATCTTCTCGACTCACCATTCCTTTGGGAATATTGTTACCCTTGAACTTAATACAGTCATCCTGATCCATCTCTTCCTTGATATCTTCCTCATTAGAGGGCACATGATCTCTAGGAAGAGTTTCACTTCCTTCAATACGTAACTGATTGAAGTTATCTGTAAGCTCCAAGAAAGATAGCAAGTGTTGATAATTATTGAAAACCTTCCAGTTTCTTGCATTATCCACCACACTAGGCCTATGAATCATTTCAATGGTAAACTTCTCTTAAGATAAATATGGATGAGGAATCAACAAAGATCATGAGACAGTTAGAGAATAAACTCTAGTATTATTTTCTCTTGGCACATCTTCAATTGAGAAAGCATCAAGGAATTCAATGGATCCCAAACAAGATTTCTATAATGTTTCAATCTCCTATTATTGACTTGGTAAAGATCCCTTACATGTTTCATAATCAAATCTGCATCACTACGAGCACAAAGATTCTTTACTCCTATTTCTATTTCCATGATAACTCTACATTACCCAAGGATGACAGCCTCATACTCAGCTGTATTATTTGTATTTTCAAAATGAAGCTTGAAAGAAAATAGATGAATCTTCCCTTATGGAGAGATTAACACCACACCAACTCGAGAACCAACTGAAGAGCAACTTCCATAAAACTCCAAAGTCAAAATACCATTGGGATCATGAATCACTCCCTTAAGAAGACTTGCCTCATCCTCTAACATGATCATATAGTTACCATTCCCTACATATTCATAGAGTATTTGTTCTTTTGGATCATCAGTATTTTGCATAATATACCCAGTTTTCTTTTCTGGTAACAACTTTCATATTTTTCCATTGACCAGGATCAAAGCATGTGACCAGTCCATCTGAATTTCACCTCCTACCTCTTTACAAAACTTCCTACTCAGCAACACACCATATGAGGGAGGAATATTAGCAACCAAAATAGTGTCTAATACCCTTTTCTCTGGAAAAGTAGCGAAGGCTACTTGTGCATCTTTAATCCTTCCAACCAAAGGCAACCTTCTAATCTCCATAGAATAACAAGAACCAAAGGCACATGTTACATTCAAGCCCAAAGCATGAGCTACTTTTGTAGGAATTATATTTTTTGATGCTCCTAGGTCTATAACGCAATTACTAAGTTTATGGCTAGCTATGAGGAGAGTCACATAGAATGGTTCAATTTTCTCATTAGGGGAAGTGCTTGTAGCCATAAGGCTTGGTTGAGGTGAGGAAGAGGGAGTGGGAAAATTACCTTCAGAAGTATTGAATGAGGCTTTGGATTTAGAATTGAAAAAAAATACCATTTTAGCAAAGGCTTTTGGATGGGTTTGGTAAAACTCTGCCTTTGAAATTTGGATTTTGGTCTTTTTGAGGTGATCAATTATATCAAAATACGTGGAGGTGGATGGGGCATCACTACTATGAATAGGAGTAACTTTTGAATTATGAACTTTAGGAATTGAAGGACAAGAAGTTTTGGAAACAGAGGTAAAAGGAAGAGGATTAGCATTACTCACCTTTTACATGGAGGTAGTGGTAATAGGAGCTCCTCTTCTTGCAACCACTGGAATAGTTATAGGAAACTCCTTGGATTTCTTAGTAGGAGGCACCACTTTTTCTTTTTTGTTTGTTTGCTTCCGAGTTATAACACCATATGACTCACTATTCATCTCTGCCACTCTTTCATCATATGCATCTTCATCATCCATACCTTCAGTGCTAAGGAAATGAACTTGAGATCCACCAAGACTCTTTCAATTCTTCATCAACCTCTTCTTATGGGTCATCAAAGTCTTCATTAAACTCCTCATCATCAGGTTCTTGAACTTCACAAGTTGGATTGACTAGAACCTTGATAGGTGGTCCTTTAATATCCAATTTATTATGAGAAGGAGGTAATCAAATCCTAGGCTGAAAAATTCCTTCTTGAAATATCTTGATAAGGAGTATGTTGAGCCAATTGCTTTTTTATGGCAATGAGATCATTTTCCAACTTTTGCATTAACTAATCTGAATTGGCTCTAGGAGAGGAAGAGAAGGATGCTTTAAACTTGGAGGTTTCTCTTTTCAATTTACCATACATGATTAAATCATCCTCAACACTGATAGCCAAATGTTGATTAGCATCCATAGTTGCAAGGTTATCTCTCCTTAGCGCATAGCTTACTTATGGTAACTGAGCATTGAGGAAGAAGATTTTTGGATTTGATCTACAAGATGAGTGTTCTATGGAATTTTATGAATGAGCTTGTTTAATTTGGCCACCAATTATCTCATGGGCTCATGTGATTCCTTCTTGATATGAGAAATTTGAGCCAAGAGACCATGCACATCTTCAGCAGTTTTGAAATGTTGCTCAAACTGAGTTCAACGTGGTCCAATCAGTAATTGACCTATTAGGAAGATGATAGAACTAATCAGCAACATTATCCTACAATGTTTCTAAAAAGAGCCTCACAAAAATGTCTTCATGCTCAATCCTAAGAATCCCACATGCAACATTGAAGGCTGCAATGTGTTCATCTGGGTGTACCTTCCCATCACCTCAGAATTTAGGAAAACCTTTCCTACTATTCCTGGGAAACTCATGCAATGGTTGAGGAAGATCAAGAGGCCCAATCCGTTGTCCTCAAGGCAAAGGTGTTGCCATCTATGGGAAGATTTTTTTAAGGGGAACTGAAACACCAGCAAGTATTAGAGCAAAAATATTAGAGCTGAGTTGTTCTGGAGGAATGTTATTCTTGGAATTTCTGTCTTGAACAGGAGGTGTCCTTACTAAACAAGTTCCTCTGTTCCTTCTTGCTGGAAGAAGAGAGAAGTTTTGTTGCCCTAGAATTTGAAAATGAGAATCTTCAACCCTATGAGCTTTCTTCCCACGTGTATATCGTAGAGTTGTCAAACCAAAAAAAAGATCTTGAAGTTGTTTAAGAAAGGGATACGTTGAAACGAAATCCCCAACAAAGTCGTCAATAATGGTTGGGATTTAAAATGGTACTTTAACAAAACCATAGTTAGAGGACAAAAAAGTCCCTCCTCTTTATGGGAGAGGTTCCCTTATTAAAAGCAAGCAACAAAGCTTATATACAAATGTACAACTTTCATCTTAAGGCTAGAATTCTGACATCTTGAAATATTTTTTTACCAAAATATCTTACCAATACAAACGAATGGAAGAAACTGAAGAAAGGGAAGAGTAGAATATAACAATACTTTCAAGAAATATAGATACCATAGTATAACCTTATACATACTAAGAAAAGGTGATACATAATAGAATCATTCACATTCACAACATAAGATATCAATCCATAGACACAAAGTTCTAGAAATCATATCAATAAGAACATGAAGTTTCTTATTCCAGAAGATAAATGATCCATAGATTTCAAGCAAGCAAGAAGAGACAATAGATAAAGATAGAGAGAAGGGGGAAATTCTTCTGTATTGATTGCTTTCAATTCTATTTACACTTCAAAAGTATTAGAGTCCCACATTTTAAATGAGCCAAAATCTTACATTTCTAGATGATTTGAAGAGAGGAGAAGAAGAGAAGGAAGAAAATCCAATTTGGAAGCTCAAACACCAATCTAATTTGAAAGCTCAACCACCACCATCAATGCCCCTACAAATCAACCTACAATCTGTCAAATCTTGTTCTGCATCTCTTTGGCATGCTGAAGAAGGAAGGATGGAAGATCATATCAAATCTGATCTAATTGAAGCAATCATATCACGTATTAATGGCATGAAAGATGTTTTCCAAATTTCCAACCATAAAATCCAGCTAAAAAGAATATTTTATGCTTCCATGGCGTAGAGGAGACCAATATATTTCTAACAGTATAAAATTTGTCAAATTTCGTGAATTGAAGTGTAAGTTATGCTCATTTCAATATTTGAATCAAATCCGTACAAAAATGGTGAAAATGCAATTTTTGTAAAATGGATCCACAGGCCAAAAATTGAAATTGTGCCTTTAGTGGAAAAGATGCAAAGTGAAAACATCTCCCTAAAACCCCGCAGGCCCGCAACCTCACTTTTGATATAGGTCTGACACGTGGCTTCACCTGATTAGTAACGGAATAACGACTCACTTTATAATTTTAATTCTTTTTGAAACAAGGCTCAAAGTCTCAAAGTTCTCTGCTGACCAGTTTCCCCATTTTGAGTTTTCAATGTGGGCTCAAGATTTGACTTTATCCCTTGGCATGAGTGGGTTCGTGGTTCAATTTATCACTTTATGCCTTTTATGGAAACAAAACCAAAATTCCTAAAGTTTCCCAACCACCCACCTCTCTACTTTGAATTTTCAACAGATATTCAATACATGGCTTTAGCGGAGTTACAACTCATTTTTGTAACTTTACTCCCTTTGGAAATAAAGGTAAAATCTTCAAAGTGCTCCGACGATCCGCCTTCCCGCTCTGACTTTAAATGCGGGCTTAACATTTGAATTTTTCCCTTTTGGAAATAAAGTCAAAATCTTCAAAGTGCTCCAATGATCTGCCTCCTCGCCTTGACCTGAAACATGTCCATGTGTCCACTTTCAGGTCTATTATGTATTTTTTTTTTGTTTTGACTAAGTCCCTTTGTTTTGCGAAGGCTTTATGTCTAACCCAAGACACGTGGAGGCCTCCCGCTCATTTGGAGACTTTGTTTGGACTTGACCTTTAGAGGTGTGATAGTTAGACATGTGGCGTCATGCGTGGGCCCGCTCCATTTCCTTTGTAGTTTTCCTATGTCCCTCCCATTGGTGGATATGTTCTTCCTAACTCGAGACACGTGGAGAGTTGGCACACATTTGGGACCTACTTTTGGATCTACCCCCTGAAAGAGCGTCGAAGGGACACGTGGGGCTTTCTGTTGGTTCTCCTTTCCTTAGCCAATTCAAAGGATGCTTCTACCCTTTTTGACTTCTATTGGACCCTAGACACATGGAGAGCTGGCACTTGTTTGGGGAACTACCTTTGGCTTCGACTCTTGAAGGTGCGCCGATGAGACATGTGGCGTCATCCATTGGCGTTAGACTTTTAAATGGCTGATTTAACTTTTTTGAGGCTCTGACCACATGGAGGGTTAGTGCTCATTTGGGGTCTGTCCCTTGGGTCACACTTCTGAGTGCCGATGAGGCACGTGGAGGCTTCCGCCAACCCTCTTATACTTAGTCAATTAAATGGTCGGCTCTGTCCCTTTTCCAGACCTTGGACACATGGAGAGCTGGCACTAGTTTGGGGTCTCTCTTTGGGCCGCGCCTTTTGAATTTTCATCAATAAGGAATGTGGAGATTTTGCACTCACTTAGGATCTTGCTTCGAACTTGACCTTTGGAGGTGCACCATTGGGACATGTGGAGGCTTCTGCTGACTCTTTACACTTAGTCGATTCAATGGTTGACTTTGTCTTTTCAAAATCAAACCACGTGGAGGGCCTTCACACGTTTGGGGTCTTTGCATTTGTGCACCATACCAAAATTGTGCCAAAGAGACACGTGGTACCTTTTGTGGTTTATTTATACTTAGCCGATTCGGGTGTCAATTGAACACTACCTTTCTCCATTTTCTCATGTGCACTCTGATCTCCTTTGACACCATTGGCCTAATTTGCTGAATTTTCCCCTTCATAGTTGGATTTGGAATGTGGGCTCGCATGATTGAACCACCGCTTTTGATTTTCTTCTATGCGGGGTCGTGTTTGATCAATTTGCCAGGGGGTAAAATTGGGATAACATGCACCAACTCAAATTTTTCAAAATTTGACCTAAAAAATGAGGGGAATTTAGAGGGTAACAACAGGTCCCCAACCTCATTCTATAATCATTTATAAGTTTTGAGTGATCATACACTATTTTTGGTGAAGCAATACCTTAATTGGTTTTTAAAGAAGATGTGTATGTGTACACCGGCTTAAGCATATGAGCTATAATGGAGTCTTGGGAAAGAAATGGCGAGTTTTAGAGCTAATAAAGGAACAAGAATAATTTGATAGGTCACTTTAAATGTGCACACAAGTAAAAAACACTTAGAATGAGGTGTATTATGGTAGAAGACAAAACTGAAAAAATGGTAGTTACAAACTTAGATGTCAGTCTAAAAATGACATCATTTCAATTACTTCATATGGGTTGGAAATTGAGGAAATTTTTATAACTCATCTTAGTTGTAAGACGTGTCATGAAAATTTTATGGAAGGTTAGTTAATATAACTTTCAAGTTGTGGATACAATGATTGCATATATGGATAGTTTAGATGATGTCGTTAAGAGACTTGCATTTGAATTGAATGGACAAGAAGTTTAAGGGGTAAGAATGGGATTATTGATATAATGTTATCCTAATTTATTTTATATCCTAAGTGAGCATGAAAAATAATTTTAAACAACTATGTTTTTAAGTAGTAAATTGACATACAAAACTAGTTGAATTAAGATGATGAAGAATCCTTCATTACTGAAATTTTTGCAGTAGGATGTATCCTTGAAATAGGAGGTGCTTGAATTTTTCATCCAAGGAGAGAGACGTGAAAAATGTGTATGTGAAGAAGGGAATTGAATTTTGTTCTTGCAACATAATGAAGTGAAGGAAAGAGAGGTGAATCAGGAGGTGAAAAGCTAAGACAAAAGAGTCGATTTAATGATCACAATTTGTCATGTTAGACAACCTAATGAGGAGTGATCAAAACTTGGTTATAAGTCTAAGTTGATGCTTAGAAAATAGGATATAGAAGCTTCCTTGTAAGTTTCATCTTAAAGAAGGTCAGCAGGTTCTTAAATGAATTTGAAATTTGGAGCTTCCATGTAAGTAGGATCTTGGTAAAGGTCAAGTGGGTGCTTGGTCAAATTTTGTGATTTTATCCTCAAGTTGAGTGAATTCTCAACACATGATATCATAATAGTCTTTATGGGATAGTTTTTCCAAGCTAGTGCATTAGCTTTAGTGGGGTTTTATCCTTTCAAGGTTTCCCCACATTAAATTTTGTCTCTCTATGTTTTCTCCTATTGATCACTTATGAATGGTGTTGTGGATTCTTCATAATAAAAGTAAAGCAGATTGAATTGTCTTTCAAATTTTAAATTAGCAATTATTCATGACAAGAATTTTCAAGAATTGGTATCAAGGCTTGGTCCTCTTGGAAAAAGTTTAACAACTTGAAGGAGATCCTTGAAGCGTGAGTATAAATTAACCAATCAAAATAAATATTGAAATTAATATTAATGTGGACATTAGAATATGCAATAAATAAATAAAATTAATGTGAGTGACAAATATCTACGTGGAAAACCTCTGAGGGGTAAAACCCATAGTAAAAAATGATATTCAATTAAGCAAGAAATATTACTTGATCCAGTACAAATCTCCTTTCTCACTTATCTCCAAAAAATACACATAAATGAATTAAATCAGAATGAATCGTTGTCATATTTATCTGACCCCATGGATCACAAACCTATTAAGTGATGAGATATTACCTTATAAAAAAGCACCCCGATTTATTATATTGATTAATAATATTCAAGTAACATAAAAAAATTAGTTTATATCAAATAATAAATAATATAAATATTCATGATTATGTAATTATAAACTAAAATTTGTAGGCACTTAATATTAAGTTCTAACACTCTCCCTTAATATTAAGTTGGGAAAATATGCTAACATTACCTATTTATATAACAAGATTTACAAATCCATAAACCATGGTGAAGGTTTAGGATAGAATATCATATTTGAAGCATTTATATACCTTCATCATTCTCAAATTACCTTTTGTTATAAAACCATTTGGAAACAATAAACTCGGTAGTGAATAATTTAGGCTAAGCATGATTTGTGAGACTACATTTCACATTTTATCATGGAAAATATCTCAACTAACATCTCTGGGAGCCTTTTATAACACAAGGAACTCCTTTACAACATACGCAACACATTTTATTGTACACCGTAAACCTAGAGTGACAAGTTTACAAATATCATAAGGATCATTTTGCAATGATTTACAATGGAGCATAATTATAGAGGAGAAGGAAACAACAACTAACTATTCATGAGGAGGTGGCATTACCATGCATACCCCCCGCAATGAAAACTTTGAAAGGCCAAGCATGACACAAAAACTTACATAACTTTTCAGCAAACAATGGATTTGTAAACATATATGTAACTTGATCTTCATTCAAGTAGTACTAGAGATCTATATCATCGCAGAGAACATTCTCTCAGATAAAATGCACATGATTCATTCTTTGAAGTTGAATTGGATTCTTAGAAAGAGAAATTAAACTTTGGCTATCACATAGAAGAGGATTATTCCTTTAGCTTCCATGTGTATGTCTTCCAATAGACTTGTTAGCCGTATGGCTTATTTCATATCTTCCATAACACTTCTATTCTCTACCTCAGTAGAAGAGATGGAAAATGTCAGATACTTTCTACTGCTCCAAGTAATGGAACCTATACCAAACTTGAACACATATTCAATTGTATATTTTATATCTAAAATAAGATCAACAGGGTTAGATTCATAATATCCACATAGACATCATAAAAAGCATCATATAAATTAGTATTACTTTCACTTTTAACCATCTATAATACTTACATTGATATGTTAAACACAAGTTGTATAACAACTTAAATAGAGATATGATTACCAACTAACCATGTTATATTACCCGTATGTTGAAAATTTTCAACATTTTAATTTTGTAAAATATATATTATATGTAATCAATATTAGACATGTCCAATACAAACACAATGGTGTTCCCAAGTGTCATTAAATATACATATAATACTAGTTTTAGTAATCACATACTAAATTATAATTCAGAAATGTTTTATCAGCAACATATATATCTTCATTATCTATTCTAAGCCTTTAAAACTGCCATAAGACTGATAAATAACACATCTGAAAAAATGACCAAATCATGTAATAATAGTCATAGCATACATTAAATGAAAAAATCCTCTAATAATGGCAAGGAAAAATTCCATGGAGTATGTGGAGTTTTGCTTCAAAAAATGATATAGGAAGGTTTTTTGTGATATTTTGCCATGTAATCACCCTTCACACATTTCATGGAAGATAGGTGGATGATTTAAGTCGAGACATGTCATTCATGCTAAAAAAAATGATCTATCATTTCATGCCAAAATTTAACAACAATTTTATTTTGGAATAGACCATGAAGAAACCAAAGCAAAACATTTAAAATGTTATAATCCATTCTTTTGTATTCCTTCAAAAACTAGTAATATCTAACTCATTTATCTTTTAACAAAAAATACACTATAATTATTTTGAGTTAGGTGTGAATAAGCTAGAAAAATAATTTTCCATTCAAGAACATACAAAAAAGTTTCTTTTCATTTACCATGAATATCGAGAATCAAACAGTCACTTCAGTATATCATATGATATCGGATACAATATTAGATTTATATGACATATGCCTAGATGTACCACTGTCAAATATCTTGAGTTTACAAGGTAACTACATTAAATTTATGTTTGACATAAACATTATTATACCATCATCCATTGAATTTTTTCACAATGACACAAAGGTTAGGTTTTGTTCTCATATGGTAGTGAATACACGATCATGGAGCTGAGGTCTGGGGGTGGCATCCCTCAGTAGGATCGAGAGGAATCACCCCTCACGGGGTTTAGGGTCAGCAACTTAGGCTTGCTCCTTGTCACAATATAGGATGGGGTCAAGTGAAAATGCCCCTCGATGTCAAACATAACTTATAACTTATTCCTCCTTTAAAACTGACAAAAAATGAACTTTTTGTAAGTAAAAACATGATAATTACTAAAATTTATATAATCACAATTTTGATAATAAATTAGTTTTTACGAAGGAAAAACATTGCAAAAAGAGTTTAGAACTAATCCCCCTATTGTTCAAGTGCATATTACAGTCATATTTCAAAATATTTTTCCTTTACTCATGTCAAAATTTGACCTATCAAACAAATAGTTACACAAAAATATGTTATTTAGATTATAAATTTTACATATTTAGTTGCAATGTAAACGATTTTTTTTAGTTTTTGAAAAAATATATTGGCCTATTTATCATAAATACTTCGCATTTTGAAACAAAACTTGGAAAATGTTTAATTGTCAAAACAAAAGAAATAAACATTCCTTCACTATATCAAGAATAATTTTATTTTTAACATTAGATTTAGAAATATATATAAACCATTTTGATCTAAGTAACACTATAAACGTGTATTTAACATATTGTTAAATTAAATGATTACAAAGTTTTTTTTTAAATAAATAAAATATTTCATGCAAATTCAATGCAATGCTACCAATAATTTTTATTTAACCATGTATCAACCACTCCAATTTACCAAAGCTCACATTTACACAGTTAAGAAGGGGGAAAGATTAATTTTCAAATGGCTCATATTTACACAAAACACATGCCATGATATGCACTTATATATTAAATATAATGTTTTGTAATTTTAATATAACGACAATCAAACAATGGGAAAAAGTCAATTATATGTGTTTTAACAATTTTCTAATCTCATATTGCAACTTGATATCCTATTAAAATGCCACACTTCATATGTTTCCACGAAATTTTTAGCTTGATTAAGGATATATACTATCAGTTGCTCCTTCAGGGGGGGAAGAAGGATACATCGTTCATTGAAAGAATGTGTTTTTTTAATAATAGGAAGTAGATAGTTGGTGTTTTAAACATGTACATGCCCGAAAATATGACCAAATTGTTATAGCCGCATTGCCAATTTGTGATCTCATAGGAAACAACATGTAGCAGGGGCACAATTATAATATCTTAGGTTCATCGCATTTAAAGTTTTTGATTGATTATTTCTCTGGTGCTATTCCCATAGAAATTGCAGATATTTCTACTTTCAAAAAAATTCAAAACATTCAGTGATTACTCTTGCTTGTTAACCATGACTTTTGGTCAAGATTTTTTGTTTGACATCAACTTTTTTTCAGGCCTATCTAGACATTGTATAGTAGTAAGGAAGAGGAATAAACATGTTATTTGTAGCATTTTGTTATACAAAACTGAATAGAAATAAGACATTAATTAATTAATCATAAATTTTGTGTACACTACTTACAAATGAATGATTAAATAAACTTTCAGTCATGAATGGCACAGAGGTAAAAAATTGACGTTGACTATTGAGTTGGTACCTATTTGTTTCAAATTTTAGTTCTTGCCATAGAATTTTTTATATATCATGTAATTTTGGGGGTCCCTTTTTTACAAATAGCAATTAAATATTTTCTTATTTTCCATCACTCATGTGAAAATTGTGAGCACGATCGAAAAGGTACAGTAGATAAAAAATCGTAGATGTTACTCATGTTTATACAATATGAGACATGGAAAAGGTGCATGACATACATGGTTAGGCTCTTTTAACTTAAAATCTTATTTTATCACAGTCATCATGCTACTTCAAACCTAAAAATTATTCTATTCTACCGAAAACATTTTACCCCTTTAAATGCAAATTGCACGCAAGTGAAAAATGCAAACAATCGGGCATGCACGTTAAAATCCCACTTTTTCATTTTCAAGTTTACATTCATGTCTAAAATCGTATCTAACATAGTAAATGTCATCCAAATGTCGAAATCCGTAACACTATATAATTAAAAATATATAAAAATAGCTAATGATTAATAAAAAATTGTTATAATTTTGGTTCATTTTCTTATTTTACACATAATCTGGAATTTAATTCAATATTTAATGTATAGTTCATCTTAACATAAAGTCTACATCATCAATCTTTCTAGAAAATATATATTTTTACATATAAACTACTAAATTGAACATTTCATATGCCTATAACATGTATTATGCACTAACATACTACTAGCAAATGAGGTCTATGATTTCTTTCCTAAATCTTATATAAACACTTGCTTTGAATTTCTATTCGTTTGTGCCAAATAAACACAATCATACCACTCCCACTCACGATATATCTATATTAGGGGGCACTCGGATGATAGGGAGGCCAAGGGGGGACCTATCCATTATCTGGGATTCCCAGGCCATATCTATATAGAGGATGAGGAGACCCTGAGAGAATGAATCTATACTAGGTTGGGGGGGCTATCTATTATCTGGGATTCCCATGCCTTATCTATATAGAGTGGGCCAAATAGAGTTCTAGTCGTTCTTCTATCTAGCCATATCTATGTCTATATAGAGGGGGGTGTAAATATTTCCTCGGTGAGTCAAGGATTAGATATATGGCCAGTGAACCGACCAACGTAGATCTCCTTCAAGATAGACCCCCCAATAACTAAAGTGGTTGTGCTATGGCCCCTATACATCTCGTTCCTGCGGTGGTAAACGACTGTACTGTCATGTTACTTGTCAATGTATCAAGAGGAGTCAGATTCCTGGCTGTTGTATGGTGTTTCAGAACTAAAAAGGCAGTGAAAAGGGGATAATGACATCCTCAAAAGCTCCTTCAAAGAAAATATGTTTTCATTGTTTTCACACGACTGTTACACCTCCCAGATCAGTAACTGGCCACAAAAATTTGGCTTCATAGTGAAAAAATCCCTGTTGTTTACTTGGAGTGCTTGGCTCCGACATATATTACTACCATATACAAAGTGGATATTTAAAATAGTCCAACCTTATTGTCTTCGATGATTTGCAGAAAAAAATACCCCTTTGAAATCAAAATAGTGTAGATGTGCTACCGAAAACAGATTGGGAATAGGAATAAGAATACCTAGAATTCAAAGGCAAATGAGGACAATTGCCTTCTCTGGCCCTTGCTCTTGCCCTTGCCCAAACCATTAAATACAAACACAGCCGAGAGAAAGGAGGCCTTGGAAGCATAAAACAGGAACATCTAAAGAGGTGAGATTCAAATGCCCATGCTTATGAGAAAAGCTTGATTGAAATGACATGGGACTTTTTAAAATGGCATGAGAATGAGATAGGATGAGGTTTTAAGTGTCCAGATTTAAATTCCCGTGAGATTCAAACGGGATAGGGATAAGGATATATTAAACGCCAGAAACCAACCTAAGATCTCCTTTATGTTGTGGGGGTGTTCTACAACTAAGCTATTTGTGATTTCACAGTCTACGAGGTAAATTATTTTTCCAATAGAATCAATACTCAAAATATAGTTCTCTCCATTGATTTATAAGTAAACTAATTCCATGATAAACATAAGCTTTGAATCATAATTACAGCCATAAGGAATCCAACATATGTGAACAATAATTGTGTAATCTAGTTGATATTTGCAATAATAAAGAAGAGCAAAACCTTAAGAAGAAAGTTCCAATGTGCAAGTTAAAACAGTTTTTAACATTTCCCTTCCAAATGGAAATGTCATTTAGCCCTAAGGAACTTGGAAATGCTAGACACACATGGTGAAATTAGCTGAGATACTTGCCTCAAATGAACCACGAGATTTGATCTCTCAATGCTCTACAAATACTGAAACAAAACACAGAGTAAACAAACAAGAAAACAGAAGTGATCCTAACTGAACTGAATTGAAGATCCGCCACAGCTATGAAAGTGAGAAAGGAGGAACTAGTAGTTTGTTACCGTTTACCACCATTTGAGCCCATCGAACGCCAAACGCTTAACGGAATGGCCAAGTGGAAAATAAAATAGGACAGGGTTATTTGAACAAGGAGGATGAAAAAAACAAGGAAAATAGCTCCTGGTAAAAAATGCCTATGATGTAATTACATTACTTTCATATCTAAAGTCCAGTCGATCCATTCATACATACTCAATTCACAATTTTTTTTAAGAATAATTAATAGTTAATATTAGGAATGCTACATGTATAAAGGCTAAAATATTTATTATTATTATATTATTTTTAAGGAGTTGGTTGATGCCTTCCTAAGAAAGAGGAGATATCATGGCTTTAACTAGTATAACGGTCTGAGCCCAATTCAAATGGTCAAAACCTTTTCACTGCAGCTTTAAATTTGAAAAGATGTGGCTTGAACATGAGGACATTATGGACAGAATTAAAGAGTGGTGGTCTTGGGAAGGGACTGGAACTGCTCAATTCAGACTCCTTCAGAAGCTGACAAATGTGAAACAAAAGGTTAGAATCTAGAATAAAGAGGTTTTTGGTAATATTTTTGAAAAAAAGAAAGAGCTTAAACAACAACTGGAAGAGTTTGAGCTTAAAGTCTCATTGAAAGGTATGACCCTTGAGGATCATCAAAAGGAAAAAAATCTTCTCTCTGATCTGCATAATATAAACAGCTGTGAGGAATCCTTTTGGAGAATGAAATCTAGAGCTCTCTGGTTAAAAGCAGGACACAGAAATACAAAATACTTTCATATGACAACCCTCAAACATAGGGCTTGTAACAGAATTACTGAAGTCTCCAAGGGAAATGGTACCATTACTATGGATTCTGAAGACATCAAAGTTGAAGACCACAAATTCTACAAGAATCTGCTCACAGAGAACAATTCCTACAACGAGAAAGCGGCCTCCTTTCTCTTAGACTCCATTCCTAATAATTTTCTGCCAACCGAGAGGTTTTAAGAGCCTTTCCAAAACAGTCACCATTGAGGAATTGAAAAATGATGTTTTTTTTCTAGAAGGGGATAAGGCTCCGGGCCCTGATGGTTTCTCTGCAAACTTCTTCCAAAGATGTTGGGAAATCTGCTCTGAAGATCTACTGAAAGTTGTTAATGAGTTCTATAGAACTGGAAATCTTATAAAAGAGTTAAACAATACACATATTGTGCTTGCTCCTAAGAAGCTGGATGCAAAGGATTTCAAGGATTTTAGGCCAATCAGTTTGGTTAATGTAATCTATAGGATCTCCACAAAGATTTTAACCACTAGACTGCAACCTATTCTAATGGAAATTATTTCCCAATAGCAGAGCGGATTCATACAAGGTAGAATTATCCAGGATGGAGTTATTATGGTTCATGAAACAATCCATTCAATGGATAAAAGTAAAAAATATGAGATGGCTATCAAGTTAGACATGAATAAGGATTTTAACAGAGTCTCCTAGAAATTCATGGATGAGGTTTTATCCAAGTTTGGATTTCAAAATAAATTCAGGAAAATTATCCATTCTTGCATATCTTCATCGAGATTCTCAATGGTTGTCAATGGTGAACTAGTTGGCTTTTTTTCCAGCAATAGAGGAATTCGCCAAGGGGACCCCATCTCCCCTTTTTTGTTCATTATAATGGCTGATAGTTTAAGCCGATCTATTTCAAAAGCTATCCATATTGGTATGATAAAGGGATTTTCAACCTACTTTTGATAATCAGGTTTTCTCTCACCAGCAGTTTGCCGATGACACTCTCCTGCTTCTGATGGCCTCAATAATTGAAGCTAAGGCTATAAAAACTATCCTAAGTGTAGATTGCGCTAATTATCCCCTTTCTCGCAAATCAACGACATACCGTCAAAAGCACTCATTTTCCCTCATATCATCATTAATTAATTACACTAAGCTAATTAATTAAGTTTCCTATCCAACAAATACCCTAATTAACGACCTTCCGTTAATAAATCACCCCTTCTACCTAGACTAATTAATTATTATTAATTAATTAGCTTTCCCTTCCATTTAACCAATAAATCAATATTTAATTGATTTAATCCCCTTATAATAGCCTAAATCACACTAATATTCTTCTAATTGGCTTCTATAAGCTTACACCTACCTATTAGTTAATCACCTTTGATTAATTAAAATACCCCCCAACTCCCATGACTTGCTAAACATGTATTAAACTCTTCTAAAGTAAGGTTACCTTTAATAAAGCAACCTTATCCATTCCTAATCATGTTTTACCTTTATCCCACATTCATGAGAATGTGTTGAATCCTTTATCCTTTGGGCTATATAAAGAGCCCTCCACCTACCTTTTTACTTACACCTAAACTTTCTAAGAGAGAAAATGCAAAGCATATAGCAAAGAGACTAAGAGCTTGCACCTTGCCCTTTTGAGAGTTCATCATCTTGAAGAGTTAAGCCTCTTTCTTAAAGTGCTTGGGTCATATGAGAGGTGTCAAAAGGGTCTTGTAGCCCAACTTTGATTAGCCCCCATTCCTAGGTTCTTGGAACATTAAGGACAACTATTTTGATAGCCATGGAGCTTACTTAGGTCCATTCATTTATTTGTTGTTAGAGAATAGAGGAGTTTAGATATTTAGCATTGTTAGTTTCAAAGTTTGTATTTATGAATGCTAGCATCTAACCCTTGTTTAATTCTTATCATGATGGTGTTTATGCTTTGTTTTAGCTAAATTGTAGAACTATTTTAGGTGGTAGTTCTTGCTTCATTTGATTTAGCATTAAGAAAAGTATACATGCACACATTTGGCATGCCCGGTGGGACTTACTCCATTGTCCTTTGCACTTAATTTCAAGTTTTTGTAGTTAAGTTTTATTTTTGGTTACTAACCCTCTTTTACACATGTTGATCTAACTTGTTTTTCTTAACTTGTTTTGTTGAGTTTGCATGTGTTGGGTATTCCTTGTAGGTATGAAGGAGGTGAAGTGCTGTCAAAATTGGAATTGATGGGAAAATTTCAAGATTTCATCCATGTTTTCATTTTTAGAGCTTACTTTTTCAACATTCTACATGCTAGTTTTGTCAATTTCTTGAAAATTTTAAATTCTTGAGCATGTAGGTTAGTGTTTGATAGTGCTGAGTCTTCTATTTACATATTAATGTGGTGGGTTACTGTCAAAATTTAATCTTGGTGAGAAAATTTCAAGATTTCATCATGTTTTCATTTTTAGAGCTTACTTTTTCAACATTTTACATGCTAGTTTTGTCAATTTCTTGAAAATTTTCAATTCTTGAGCATGTAGGTTAGTGTTTGATAGTGCTGAGTCTTCTATTTACATATTAATGTAGTGGGTTGCTGTCAAAATTTAATCTTGGTGAGAAAATTTCAAGATTTCATCATGTTTTCATTTTTAGAGCTTACTTTTTCATCATTCTACATGCTAGTTTTGTCAATTTCTTGAAAATCTTAAATTCTTGAGCATGTATGTTAATGTTTGATAGCGTTGAGTCTTCTATTCATATATTAATGTGATGGGTTGTTGTCAAAATTGAATCTTGGTTGGAAAAATTTTCCCATTTTGCAGATTAAGGGACGTTTTTTTGACATTTTTTGAGTGCATGTCAAGTGCATACCCATGAGCATAAGAGCATATGTGTAACCCATCTTCCGAAGGCCATAAATTTTTCTCCCGAACTGTGAAATGACTCCATTTTTTTTGCGTTGGAAAGGTATTGAAGTTAAATATGCAATGAAAACATAAATTAGGGATTTATACTTACAGAAGTTACAAGTTTTTTCTGTTATTTTAAAACTGGTCATTTTCTAACATGTCTAATGTTTTGATGAATGTTGTATTTCCATGCTTACTCGATTTAGACCAAAGTGTGTGTATGCTCTTCTCTTGCACCTTTTGGTGATCTTGAGAATCAAAAACAACTTTGATCTCTATCTTGTTAACATTGGGATTAAACTTGGAAACTTGATTATTCATTTTGCTTAAGGGAATGAACCTTTTACAAAGCATTTTTCAATGGTCCTTTGATTTGAAGTTTTCCATTTCTATATAGTTGGGATAAAGTTTGTGTATGCTCTTCTCTTGCACCTTAGGGTGATCTTGAGAATCAAAAGCAACTTTAGTCTTCATTTTATAACATTTGGTAAATTGGAAACTTCATCTTTCACTTTTGGTTTAAGGGAATGAACATTTATCAAGAATTTTGTATGGTTCATTGATTGAAAAGATTTTCTTTACTTTTTAGTTGGATTATTTGTTGTGTATGCTCTTCTCTTGCATCCTTGGATGATCTTGAGAATCAAAAGCAACTCTTAATCCTCTTTTAAATAATGTGATTTTCTTGGAGAACTACTAACGCTTGAGTGCAGGACCTAAAAACACTTGTCAAAGAAAGGAAGAACCAAAACAAAAATCAAAAACTACTAATACAGTTGTTATACAGGTTGCCAAAAGGTGTTCAAGCAAACCACACCTAATTAAACAAGATAAAAAGAACAACATATTCAAAACACTGTATTGCAGGTTTCGGAAAAGGGTACGTCCCTCTCCACTCAACTGGAACATAACCCCTTTGGCATAATGCCTTAAGCTACAACAATGGGGGTGGTTCTAGGAACCCCAAAGTAGTCCACGCAAGAGGGAACCTTGTGGATGAAACGGGAAGTGCTCCGCACTACCTACTTGACTAGTGATTCCTTTGTGAGATAGAGTTACAGGTTGTCCGTTGTGGCGACCCCAGTGATAGTACACGTAGACGCACTAGTTGCCTACTGTTCTTGAAGGGGGTAAAGTAAAGCCGAGATACTCCCAAACTAGTCAGTGTGACTTTTTGGGTAAATCGCACTCGCTCGTGGCAACTTTGTAACACCTAGGGCGAGAGAACCACCTAGGAGAATATACTTTGGCCAGGAGCCCACTTTGACCATTTGAAAACAGTGTTGAGTTGTGAACCTTCTTTTTGAGAAACGTGTGACGTATTACTTTCGCCTAGTTTTTACTTGCCTTAGGGCGAGGTGAAACTCTGCCGAAGTGAGGCTAGCATTTTTGTCATTTTTCTTGATTTATTTCCTTCATATTCTTTTGACACTTTGTTGATCAAAAGAGGTGTGATTACCTTTGTGTTGCCATTCGACTGTTTCTCTCACTTTTATGTCCGTTTACGCCCATCCATGTTTGCGGCTGGGTTAGTTAAACATCTAAAGTGAGTGGAGGTGTTTTCACGTCATTTGGTAGCCATTGTGATCTTGATACCCACGTCAAGATCATCATTGTAGTTAGGCGTGGTTCATCACTGCGGACTTCCATAGAGGAGTTAGCTTGTTTGTCTCGTATCATTACAATTTCGATATTTACGTCTTGTTTCTTGTAAACTCGACATAAATACCTATATTGTACGGTTACGCTGCACACATTCTTAACTATTCCTAGCTATACTTTGATATTTTTTTTTGTTCGGTTTTATTATTACCTCGATTTCAAAAGGTGCTAGGCACTACCATTTGTGCATGTTATATCAATAACACCTCGATATCAATACTTCACTTTCTTGCAAAGTGGGTTAACATATCTTGGTGATATTGTTGTGTCATTCACAAATTGTAATTGGCACTTTTTGAGATATAGGTCTTAATCAGACTTGAGCTTGCTCATCGTATATCTTGATTGGGAGATCACATTTAACTTCATGTATTTACTTACGTCTTGTTCATTCCTTTGAACTTGGCATAAGTGGAGACATCTTGTTAATCATCTGGCGTCACAAATTACTTTGAAACGTAGTCTAGGAGGTACTTCATTTGATTAAGTTTTGGTACCAAATGATTGTTTCATTGGTGATTTATCACTCTATCACATTGGTATTCTCACACTGTTAATTTACTCTTAACACGTACATCTTGTGTTTCACTTAGGGGTAGTCATTGAATTTTGAACAAATCTACAACTTACCTTAGTGAAACTTATCACGAAAACATGGCTCCCAAAACACGTCTAGGGTTAAAGAAATAAACATATGAGGAACAACAGGCGCAAGCTTGGGAAACCTCTAACAGACAAGGGTCAAACCCATTTATTGGACACGATCTAGGACCACTATTTTCTATAGAAAAGGAAACAGAAGAAATGGTCGATCATAGTGGAAATGAATTAGAATCACCACACGCAGACTTTGATTTTGACCCCACTCTACTAGATGAGTTTCTCCTTAGAAACAAAGATAGAGTTTTGGCACGGGTCATGGAATTAGGGGCCAAATTGCCCACCGAGAATGAACCAATATTACCTACAAATGACACTACTAAGGAAGAACGCCCCCTTATCAATATGGAAGATATTTTAACAGGCGGGCATGCTTCCACTTCTTACGCAGAAAATGATAAAGTGGTAGGGCATAGAATACCCCTCATCAAAGTGCCACGAAGAAACAAGATAGAACATGAGACAGGGGAAGAACCTCCACAATACGAAGAGGAAGAACCTTTAGAAGAAGAAGACACAAACCAAGTCACAATCCAACAACAACTCAGTAACCTAAGCCGACAACTAGCTTTGCTTACTTTCCAGGTACAGAAAGAAACAAACAAGAATGTTCAAAAGTCAAGGCCTAAGTTTAGGATCCACGAACTCCATCGAGAAAACCAAGGAGAAGAAGACACGGGGTATCATCGTGTACACGTACCCACTTCTCCCACTAGAGAACAATTGCTCGCACAAGAAGTGCAATCTATGAAAGCAATGCTTGCGAGCATACAAGAAAGCAATATAGGGAGTATTAGGAAATACCAATACGAAGAACTATGCCCCTATCCTTTTGACAAGACAATGACCCTTCAACCCTTTCCAAAGAAATTTGATATGCCAAAGTTCGAAAAATACAAAGGAAAGGGAGACCCAAGGGATCATGTTAAAGATTTCTACATGGCATGTCAAGAGGTGTCTTATAGTGATAATTACCTCATCAGACTTTTTCCTAAGAGTCTCGGAGGTCAAGCATTGGAATGGTTTACGCGCTTACCACGAGGATCAATTTTCACCTGGCCAGAATTGGTGGAAAGATTCGTGCGTCATTTCTCGTATAACATAGAGAGTGACATCACCATGGCAGACTTGTGCGGCACAAAACAACGCCCAAATGAGACCTTCGCCAGCTTCCTCCAACGATGGAGAGGGATAGCTAGTCGCTTCCCTTGCGCTTTCCCTGAGAAGCAGCTGGTCAGTATTTTCGTCCCTAATCTCAACCCAGATATAGCTTTCCACCTCCAAATGCATTGTGTCTGCACCTTTGAGGAGGTTATCGAGAAAGGGATTCAAATAGAAAAGGCTCTCATTGCCAAAGGCACCCTCAAAACCCAATCTAAAGACAACCAAAGTGTCAAACCCACTGAAAAGCCAAAGATCTTTAACAAAAACAAAAACGTGGTGGGAGACGGAATCACTGATTCCAAACGTGTTCAAACGGTCCAAACCAGTCAACCTTTTAAACTAACCAAGGGCCCAATTCAACCACCACCAAAGTGACGAACATTCACCTCCCTCAATGAACCGTTGTCCCTCATACTAAAACAGTTGGATGCGGCCAACATGATGACCTATCCTACAACACAACCATTTGATGACAACGCTCCTAAACCTTCATGGTATAAGGAGCATGAATATTGTGAAATGCATCGCGTTAAAGGTCATAAAATAGACAAATGTTTGCGACTTCGCCACTATATTCAAGACCTCATTGACAACGGGGAGATAGAGGTGGATAACCCTGGCCACATGCAAACACCTAACGAGAAAATGGGGATTTATAAGGAACCATTCCCCAAGCATGATAAGTTGGAAAAGACAAAGCCGGATCGGGGAGAGTCATCCCAAACCTATAAAGCCATGAATTACTTATATACCAAAAGAGATAACAATCATTACGATTCACTTATCGGATGTATTCACTCCCCTGCTGACTGTGTCAATACCATCCGGATCAAGGGAAAGGACTGCGCTGCGGTAACAAGGCGTGCCCGCCTCGTGATTCCGGAACCCTCTCTGTTGACCCCGCAAACTGATAAATATAACCTTTTAGAACAACTTGAGAGGACACCTGCTAAGATCTCGATCTTAGATCTTCTCAAGATATCCAATGTGCATAAGGACATTTTGTATCAAACTCTTCAAGGGTCGGGAGTGCCTTTAGAAGTCGATCCTACGTACCTTCAAGCCGCGGTGGCAAATATTGCATCAAGTGAGCATCTTACTTTCAACCATAGGGAGATCCCTGCCACGAATCCTACACATAATCTTCCCTTGTACATCGAGGTAGTTGTCACCCGCAGGAAAATCAAACGGGTGCTTGTGGACAACGGATCGGGATTGAACATCTGCACGCTTAAGCTGGTCAAACAATTGGGACATACGGAGGAAGATCTTGAGTCCCATATTATTACTATCACCGCATACGACAACGCGGAAAGAGAGTCAGCAGGCACCATTACGCTACCCATGGAGGTGGGCCCCACTTGCCATCAGACAAAGTTTCACGTCCTAGACTTGGAACTTCCATATAATATGCTTCTAGGCCGACCATGGATTCATGCCATGCAGGCCGTGCCATCAACATTTCATCAATGCATCAAGCTGAAGCATGAGGGACATACGGTTACAATACCAGGAGATTCAGAGCCCTTTGCTCATTGTAGAGCTCTTAATAGCTTTGCACGAAAGGGTACATATGCATGTCCCTCCACAGATATAGTTGTCCCTCTTCATTCTGAGGCCATGGAATCTCGAGTAGATTCAAATTCTCTTAATTCTTACGCTCATGGGGCATCCACTTCCACATCTCCATTTGATTCATGGGAGATGAAAATTCTGGAATATGGCTGTGGGGAGTATAATGTACAACAAGCACTCTTGGTTTCTGACCTCTCCTTGTCACCCAAGACTAGAGGTCGACCCAACTACCGCTTCAGGAGACCTAGAGAGGAACACACTATTGGGTCATTCCTACCTGGAGGCTTGTTAGCTGAGGAAAAATTACTTGATCCACCTACTACTTGGGTCCCTGAGGACACTCAACCATCTTGTTATCAAACCCCAGAATATGAAAAATCTAGCAGAATGATGTACTCCATGGGCTACAAAGGCCTAGGATGTGGGAGGAATGAACAAGGACAAAGAGAACCAGTCCCTCTTCCACATTTCAAAACAGAAAGATATGGCATTGGGATTCGCCCTTATGGAGCACACCCCAACGATCAAGATGCGACTTGTTCTGAGCATGAGGATAGCTTCGAGTACCTAGACAGCGATACGGATTCCCATTGTAGCCTATATGAGGATCTGGCCTCCACGAACCTTTTCATGAACAATGTTGTCCTGACCATAACCCCCACCGAACCGACCCTTGACCTTGTGTACCCTTCCCTTGTTGAATGGGACCAACAACGTCACATGCCACTAGATTTATTCGAGAATGACGAGGCTATTGCAGAGTTCATGGGCATAAGGGATACAATTCCCATTGGAGATCACAAGAAGGGTTTCTTTATCGACTTAGACACCTGCGCCTACTTCGGCGAGGAGGCTGAACTTCGTGGTCAGCAAAATTTAAAGAAAAGTGAGGGCAAGAGTTCTAAAGAAAAGCCTCGGCAAAAATCAAAGTCCAAGTCACACAGTGAAAACCTCTTTGAGGCACTGGCTGACAAACAAATAAGAAAATCAAAGGACAAACAAAGTGACCACGCCAAGGATGAAAATCTCGTAGAGACATCCTTGGATGAAGATCTCAACCTACCTCCCGATCCTACGCGTATGGAGGATTTATCAAAATTGTTAGTTGAAGAAACCATTGATGTCAATATTGGTACCGAAGAAGATCCCAAGATAGTAAAATTGGGAGCATCACTCTCGGCCAGAGAACAAAAGACGTTCACTATGCTACTGCGAGAGTTTATTGATGTGTTCGCATGGTCTTACAAAGACATGCCCGGCTTAGATCCAACTTTAGTCATGCACAACCTGGTTGTGCACGCAGACGCTAAGCCTATCAAACAGAAGCTCCGAAAGATGCACCCAAGAGTGGCCTTGTTAGTTAAAGAAGAGTTGGAAAGGTTACTTGCAGCAGGATTCATCAGGCCAATTGATTATTCTGAATGGATATCGAACATTGTTCCTGTCCAGAAGAAACCTATCGGTATCTGAATCTGCACAGATTTTAGGGACATCAATAAAGCTTGCCCTAAAGATGACTTTCCATTGCCCAACATTGACATGATTGTTGACTCAACCGCAGGGTACGAAATGCTATCACTCATGGATGGCTTTTCAGGTTATAATCAAATTAAGATCGCTGAGGAAGACCAACACAAAACAACTTTCACAACTCCTTGGGGCACCTTCTGTTATCAGGTGATGCCATTTGGCCTTAAGAATGCGGGAGCAACTTATCAGCGGGCCATGACAGTAATCTTTCATGATATGATTCATGACATCATGGAAGACTACGTAGACGACATCCTGGGAAAGTCCAAAACAAGAGAGGATCATCCTATCATTTTGCGGCGTATCTTTGAACGCCTGCGTGAATACAAAGTCAGATTGAATCCAAAGAAATGTGTCTTCGGTGTGTTATCCGGGAAACTATTGGGCTTCATTGTGTCGAGACGAGGTATTGAGGTAGATCCCGCTAAAGTGTCTGCCATCACTGAAATGCCTCCACCTGAGAATATCAAGCAACTGCGTAGCTTGCAAGGGAAAATTCAAGCCATTCGCCGCTTTATCTCCCAGCTTGCAGATAAATGTCACTCATTCACCCATTTTCTTAAAAAGGACGTCACTTTCCTTTGGGGACCCGAGCAACAGCAAGCCTTTGCTTTGCTTAAACAATACCTGGCTAATCCACCTGTCCTCATGCCTCCTACTCCAGGAGAACCACTTTTGCTCTATATTTCTGCTACGCAATACGCTATTGGTGCGCTGCTCGCCCAATATGACCTTAGCCATAAAGAGAAAGTGGTGTACTATCTGAGTCGCACCCTCATCACCTATGAACTTAATTATCCTCAGATTGAAAAGGCTTGCTTGGCCGTCATTTTTACCTTTCAGAAACTTCGCCATTACCTGCTAAATACTAAGACCAAGCTCATATCCAAGGTCGACCCACTCAAGTATTTGTTGTCCAAACCCGCCCTCACAGGTAGAATGGCTAATTGGATCATTCTACTCAGTGAGTTTGATATAGAATTTTTCCATCAAAAATCAGTTAAAGGACAAGTACTTGCCGACCAGCTAGCGGAAGCACCTTTGCAAAGCACAAAACCTTTGAGTCTGGATCTGCCAGATGCATCTTTGCTCTACATTGAAGAATCTGTCGTATGGCAGATACATTTTGATGGATCTTTTACGTTTCATGGTTCAGGTGCAGGAGTGGTCCTTATTACTCCTTCGGGTGATCCTATACCGCAGGCTTTCCGCCTGGCCTTCCCTTGCACGAACAACATTGCGGAATATGAAGCACTCATTGCAGGGATGAAGCTAGCCATCAAGTGGAATATTCAACATGTTAAGGTTGTAGGTGATTCGCAGCTAATCATCAAACAGGTTAATGATGAGTATAAAGTTAAGGATGATAAGCTCATACCTTACAAAAAGTTAGTGGAAACTCTAAAGGAGTATTTTGTGCGCATCACCTTTGAGCAGATTCCAAGAGCACAGAACAGATCGGCGGATGCCATGGCAACGGTGGGATCTATGCTTCGTATTCCACCAGGGAACAATGATATGCCATTCTTCGTAGAAAATCTACGCCAGCCCGCGTATGACATGCCAGAATCTTGCCTAGCTTGTGAGGTTGTTGGTCCCCATTCCCCATGGTATGAACCCATCTTCACCTATCTTAAGGACAGTACTTTCCCTCCCAATATCTCCCATTCTGAAAAGCAAAGCCTGATTCGCCAGATAGCCCGTTACACCCTTTTAGGAGGTACACTTTATCGTCGTGGCTACGATGGGAATCTGTTACGTTGTCTGGATGTGACGGAGTCAATCCAGGCAATTAAAGAAGTACACGAAGGAGTATGCGGAGCACATACAAACGGAATGGTCTTGGCTAAGAAACTGTTAAGAGTAGGTTACTATTGGCCCACCATGGAAACTGATTGTTGTAATTATGTTAGAAAATGTGTGCTTTGCCAAAAGTATGGAAATTTCATCCATGCTCCATCGCAACCATTGCAACCAATCACTACCCCGTGGCCATTCTCTAAATGGGGACTTGATCTAATAGGGAAGCTTACTCCTACCTCATCTGATGGTCATACACATATCATCACAGCTACAGAATACTTTACAAAATGGGTGGAGGCTGTCCCTTTAACCTATGTCACAGGAGCACAGATTTCTAAATTCATCATGAATCACATTATTTGCCGATATGGTATCCCTGCAGCCATTGTCACAGATAATGGGAAGTCATTTAAGAACAAAACTGTGAAAGGTCTTTGCCAACGGTTCCAAATTAGATTAAAATGGTCCACGCCATATTACCCTCAGGGTAATGGACAAGCTGAGGCAACAAACAAGACTTTGGTAAGGATAATGGAGAAGATGGTTAGCAAAACCGGTCGAAACTGGCACCTACAAATCCACCCAGCCCTCTGGGCCTACCGAACATCAATTCACACTCCTACGGGTGCGACGCCATATTCCCTAGTGTTCGGGACAGAATCTATCATCCCTTTAGAGATTGAACTCCCATCCCTGTGAATTTCTCTTCGGGACTATTTGGATAAGGATGAAGATTATCGAGTGGCAAGATTGGCTGAGTTAGAGCTCCTAGATGAGAGGCGCATTCGCGCTCTTAATCACCTGAAGGTATATCAACACAGAATCTCCCGCAACTACAACAAGAGAATCATCCCTCGCCAGTTTGAGGTGGGTGATTTAGTTATGAAGGAGAACCAGTTCAACACCAGAGCAGAGCGAGAAAAGAAAGGGAAGTTCGAACCACACTGGTTAGGACCCTATGTCATAGTTGCCAAGTATGGCACAGGGGCATACAAGTTGGCTCACCCCAATGGTGATGAGCTCCGGGAGCCCATGAATGCCATGCATCTTAAGAGGTTTTATGCCTAAACATGGCACAAGAAAGTCATAAAAATCACAAAAAAAATCAAAAAATACAAAAACATCAAAAAAAATAAAATAAAATAAAAAATCAGAAAAAGAAAAAGAGAAAACAGGTCGTCCACTAGTGAAAACCACGCAATTGTGGCACTTTGGACAAGTCCTTGGGTGAAAACCGGTTTCCGGCGCCTCGGGAGGATTCGTTGTTCACAAGCATTCTGTATTAGAAGGGTAGTTGTCTTTGGCCTGGACCTGGTTCTGCCTTCGAGTTTCCTTGTGCACACCATTCTGTCCAGCCTTGATCCGGCTTTGCCTTCTTCTATTCATCTGTGAGGGATGTGGTCTTTCGTTATTTCCCATCTTACGCTAGGGGCAACTCAACGAGTTCACCTTCTTGTTCATAAGCGCGTGGCTTCTGCCCTTGTATATTCCCCACCTAACGCTGGGGGCATCCATGCTTTCTTGGTTACCTGCACATAGCTTTGGAAAACTGTTAAAACCACAAAAACAATATAAAATTGTTTAGAAAAAACAAAAATAATATAAAATTGTTTCGAGAAAAACACAAAAACAATAAAACACAAAAACAATAGAACATTGTTTCGAGAAAACACAAAAACAATAGAACATTGTTTCGAGAAAACACAAAAACAATAGAAAATTGTTTCACAAAACACCAAAACAATATAAAATTGTTTCACAAAAACCTAAACAATAGAAAATCAGTTTATGAAAACATATCTTACAAAAACATTTACTTGCATTGTCTTGTTTTCTTGCTTTGCTTGTTGCTTGTATAGTGTTTTGCGTGCTCGCTTTTGAGTTGTTTGTTGCTTGGGTGTACTTTGTCATAGTTTATCTTTTCTTCCTTAGAATAGATTCATTCTTGCTTGTGCATATTGTAGTGGATTTCGACATGCTAGTGTGTTAATTCTTTCTTTCTTTCTTAATGCATTTGGTTGTGTTTTGTTACTTGTTAATAAGGCATGGTGATTCATGGTGTATTGCATTGATTCCTGGTGTTCTTTGTAGCATTTGGCTGTGTTTCTTGCATGTGCTCTATTTTGTTATCATTCACATCACATTACCATCACTATCATCACATCTAGCATCATCTATACATCATATATAAACAAAAATGCTAAGTTTTACATCATGCATGTATACTAAGCTAATCATCACATATCATATCATCAATGGGGGCAAGAGGGGTTGCGCATAATCAAAAATCTATCCCCCCCCCGCACCAATATCATCATATCATCCCATCCATAGACATCAAAATAACACTTGAAAACAACATTTGATATTGTCTATAGATCTATCATCTACAATCTACAGCACGCCTCAAACGATCACGTGCGATCACCATCTCTCCTGAGTGTCAGAGCCTCACGGTAAGTTTTCTAAACTAAGCGGTTAAAATGAACTGATTGTGATGTTTTTACCCCCCCTGGGGGGTATATTAGCCTGTTTTTCACTGATCGGACGGCCAGGACACCCGTTTCGCTCACCGTTTTCTCCTCTGTTCGCTGTGGAATAATTATTTTTAATTAAATAATTATTTTTATCTTATTTTTCACTGTATTGGGGAATTTTTTGTCCAATACCCCTTTCTTCTCCCCCGGACAATTTTATTGCTCCCTGGTGATTTTTATTCTTCTTCACACCCTCGTAAATAATTATTTTTCAAATAATTATTTTTTCTTCATTTTTCCACTAAACAAGGACATTATTTGTCGTTTGTTTCTCTTTTCTTCCACCTAGGGCACTTTCTGTTGCCCCTAGGCCCTTCGCTTTCTTCTTCTACTTTCTTCTATTGTTCACCATGGTTCAGAAAGCAAAAACCAAAACAATACAAACATTATACTATATCAAAAAAATCCAAAAACAAGGCAAAATTTTTCAAAAAATTCCTAAAAAGTAAAACACCCTACAAAATGGTAACTTGCTTCTTACGGCTGAAACTTGTGTCTTGCGCATGGTATTTTCTCCATATCCTGTTGGTTTGTCTCACATCTTCCCCGATTAATACGACTCGCGGATCACCGGATTCACAACCATTCACAAAAGCTAGTTGCTTGCTTCGTCTGTACTCTGGGGCACTTTTGGTTGCCTGGTGCTGTTTCGTTGCGCACAAACGCTTTTCATGGACCCCGTGTCCATTTTCATTTCCCCTTGCATGTATCCTTGCTTGGGGCATCATTTTTAACCCTTGTCGTCAATCATGAACTTGTGGATCTCTTCAGCACTGATAACAAAACATTTGTACAACTGTCTTGACCGTTGTTGGGTTGGATATGTGCGTTCGTACTTGTTTTCCCTGTTATATGAGCTTGTTTCCTTCTCGTATTGCATTGCATTATTGTATGTTGCATGGAGTTGGTACTTTCAGCAATGGACAATTGTTCGTAGTATGGCTTTTCATGTCATTCTACCTTTGTCGTATGCTTATATTTTTCATAAGGACCGATGATGTAGTTCCTATGGCAATATGATGACATCAAATTTGTTCCAAACAAATAAGTGGCTAGAGGTTAAGCTCTTCTCTCCCCTCATCCATATTTCTTCTACACCACTTCCCTTTCACCCCTAATTCTCCCTCTCCTTGGGGCATCCTGCCTCGTCCCCATTCTTCTGCCTACTTCTCATCTTTTTCGATCGTCGATCGACTTCCTTCATCACCCCATCGACACTCGAGGGGGCATCTCTCCCTCCTACTAATTTTTCTTCTATCCCTTCAAAATCTCTTCTGTCTACTATCTTTGAAGTGGCATCACTTACGCCACCCCAAAGAGGGGCAAATGTAGACACCTATAATTACGCCCAAGCAATTTAAATACTTAAATTGCGCTAATTATCCCCTTTCTCGCAAATCAACGACATATCGTCAAAAGCACTCATTTTCCCTCATATCATCATTAATTAATTACACTAAGCTAATTAATTAAGTTTCCTATCCAACAAATACCCTAATTAACGACCTTCCGTTAATAAATCACCCCTTCTACCTAGACTAATTAATTATTATTAATTAATTAGCTTTCCCTTCCATTTAACCAATAAATCAATATTTAATTGATTTAATCCCCTTATAATAGCCTAAATCACACTAATATTCTTCTAATTGGCTTCTATAAGCTTACACCTACCTATTAATTAATCACCTTTGATTAATTAAAATACCCCCAACTCCCATGACTTGCTAAACATGTATTAAACCCTTCTAAAGTAAGGTTACCTTTAATAAAGCAACCTTATCCATTCCTAATCATGTTTTACCTTTATCCCACATTCATGAGAATGTGTTGAATCCTTTATCCTTTGGGCTATATAAAGAGCCCTCCACCTACCTTTTTACTTACACCTAAACTTTCTAAGAGAGCAAATGCAAAGCATATAGCAAAGAGACTAAGAGCTTGCACCTTGCCCTTTTGAGAGTTCATCATCTTGAAGAGTTAAGCCTCTTTCTTAAAGTGCTTGGGTCATATGGGAGGTGTCAAAAGGGTCTTGTAGCCCAACTTTGATTAGCCCCCATTCCTAGGTTCTTGGAACATTAAGGACAACTATTTTGATAGCCATGGAGCTTACTTAGGTCCATTCATTTATTTGTTGTTAGAGAATAGAGGAGTTTAGATATTTAGCATTGTTAGTTTCAAAGTTTGTATTTATGAATGCTAGCGGTTTTCAAGAAATGAGTGGGACTTAACACTTGTGCAATGCTAATTAAAACCCTGATCATTACTTCTATAAGCATGCTCCAAAGTGGAACAAGGTAGGAAAAACAATGACAAATTGGTAACAACATAGATTATTTTGGACGTTGATGTACATGTGTATCACATTCATCCACATGGCACATGCAATCATGAGCAGACACAACAAAGTACACACAATGATGGATCGTAGGCTCCTCCACACATTAGATTGTCATTTTATCAAACCACAAGGTGTCGCCATTGAGGCAATCATTTTTGAAGTTGGCAGTGAGCCCTTTGCTAAAGGCATCATTTCCTAAGCATCACAACTCTGACATTTTCTAATCCACTTGCACAAGAAGGAAGAACAAGTCCTTATTTGATGTATCAAACCCCTAGGCTAGGGTATTTTCCCATACCTAGTTGGTATTGCACATACAATGGTAGATCATGGTATATGGACTTGATCCATATGAGACCATTCTTGTGGTCCTTTCCTTCGCTCACGGGACCCATTTAAAATCTCACATGTTCGTTGACTATTTCACTTGCAAAGAACTATTGATATAGCTGGCCTTATGCACATATCGACCTCAAATAAGTTTGATTACCTCTTTTAAATTGAAAGTGGTTACAAATGACACATGCCCGTAATGGGTGATAGTGATTCTATTTTGGAGGTCATTGATGTATGGCTTCATCTTTTTCATCCATGTTCTTGTCTAGTTAGAGCTGGTATGCCCATCATCTGACATGGATTGTGCAAGTTGTTTACATAAGCCTATGAGGTGGAAGAGTGACCTATCACTCACGTCAAGCTTGAATACCAAGATAACATTAAATATGGCCTACATCTGTTAATGAGAAGGAAAAAATAACTAGCAGTAGTACCTTAAACATGGTATTAGTACATACAAGGGACATTATCAATATATAGCAAGAAAACCAACATCACAAAATTGAATGTTATCTGTAATAACCGTCATAAAATAAGAATTGACCACCTCCATCAAATAAAAGCAATTTTTGCGGCATCATATTTTAAAAAAAGTTCACCCTGTAAACTTTTAGCTTCAAATAACTTATTCTGAATTCTTTAAAAAATGACACTGTTTCCTCCAAATTTTCACTTTTGAAACATTATATGTGACAAGCTCAAAGAAATCTTTAGTGGTAACTAAAGTTTTGACAAGTATTTAAAGGAGAGGTGGAGGAAGGGTGACAATGAAAATGGCATGGACATAGTGGAAGAGTTAGGGATTAGAGGCACCATGTCTGGTAGATTTTCTAAGAATTTTAGATTGCGCAGAGTTGTAAGTTTGAGAAGTAATTGAGTACATATGCCTCTTCAGAGGATGTTCTGGGAGAGGATCCAATAAAAGACCATATGGGGTCTCCATTTTGCCTCGTATATTTCACATTGGCACGATTTAGGTAATTCTTTATTTAATCATTTATAAAATAATATATTATGTCCATAAGGTCAAAATCAGCCAATGGGTTTTAAAAAGAAAGCAATATAAACTATGTTATTTCAAAATTTCAATAGTTACACCGAAAGAAGTTTATAGATGACACTTAAGGTGGTTGCAGATGACACATGCCAGGGAAATACATGACAGAGATTATGTGCCAGTGTTGTTGATGCCCAACCTCAACTAATTCAAAATGTCAAAGAGTTATGCCAAAAGATATTTACAACTAGGAGTGAAGGTGGTTGTGGTTAACACACATCACAACAACAAAGAGTAGAGGTTTTATTTCGGTGTCATTGAAACCTAGCTCCATGAGGACCATCGATTAGTAGTCCATAATAGCATGTGTTCATGTGTTGATATTCACCCACGTAGTCTACATGTCTTCCACTAAGATATGAGTCTTGCATGATCTCATTCATCAAGGGATTGGGCATGTGCTTAGTGGTAAACATCAATCACGTCTAATATTCCTCTTTCTCAGTTTTATATCTTTCACACGATCTTTTTTCTCATCTCGCCCATGGTGTTTTCTCCTCCAAACATAGTTGTCCCTTTTAGTTGTTGTAAGATTTGGTTTGGGTTTGTATTTTTTGGGAACTTGTTGGCCATGATTGGGCTCCTATGTTATGCTCAAAATTGATGTTTTTTCACATCTCTGGCTTGGATTGGAGTTTACTGCTCACTATGAACTTAGGCTAGCCATGTTAGCTTATGAGATCACTTAGCTTGGAGGACTCTATTATACTCGGCCAACACAAAGTTGATCATCTAAATCTTGTGACCTCCATCCTGAGGTGAGCTTCTCATCAGTGTTCCAATAACTCACGTTAGGTCTTGTTCGTCCCTCTTAAAAATTGTTAGCTAAACACTTAGGTGGTTCTCCACGGCTAGCTTGTTTGGACCTCTTCCTCCATAATGATCTCCTTTTTGACTTCTTCGAGCTGATGGTAGGCTTTATATGATGATAGACTTATGGTTCATTTACATACGACAATCTTCCATCTCGTCCATTTGTTTGGTTTTGGAGTCTTCACCATTTGTATTTTTACATAAATATAGTTCACCTTTTCATAAGTGACACTTTGTGCTCCCTGACACATTATTCTTTCAAACTACTAACTTTCCCAATAACCAATATCAATAAATGATTAATCATCCTTTATTGTACATGCTTCACAAGTGGCAAAGAAGGTTATAACCATGGAGACTTTAAGCTTTATTATCATTCATAAAAAATTGATAATTCGTCGAAATAAAAACTTAAACCAACATCATTTTCCCCACCATTATACTTCTCCCTCAATCCCCTTCTTCACCAACCCACTTCCTCTTGCAATGTTTCACTTCTTCACCTTTAACTTCTTCAATACATCCCCTTCGATGTCTCCATTGCACCGCTTCAATACATCCCCTTCGATGTCTCCATTGCATCGCTTGCACGTGATTGCTAGTTATAATTCAATGTATTTTCTCATCATATTCATTGTTTGAACTTAGAACAAGTACATTCTTCAAATGTTACAATGTATACACAAAAATCAAGACAAATCACCAGTGTCTTCAACGAGAGCATCATCACCATCACGTGGTTCATTAGAACCACAATCATCAGGAGTAGAACAAAAGGTATCAATGTCGTTGCTCTCCCTAGCTCCACCATGTAGGTCATGCGAAGTATGCTCTAGGTCTGAGTCAAGCAATGAAAGTTGGGCAATGGAAGCATCCAAGTTTGGAGTCTTTGGGTCTATATCCCAAAACTTTGTTGGCATTTGCTTGTACTCATCCTTATTGTGTGATAAAAGGTGCAAGTTAGAATGTACAAAGACTAACTCCACCTTTTTTGCTCCCAACTTGTTGCAGTTAATTAAGTGGATAAAGGAGTATGTACCTTAATTCCTCTCAATTAAAGAAGAGCTCGTAACCTATTGAGGCAAGCCGTAAAGTCAATGCAAAATTAAAATACTAAATTTATAAAAAGTTAAAACTTAAAAACTTAAAGAAAGAGTTAGGAAATTAAAAAAATTAAAATCTTAATTGTGAAAAAACATTTATTGCTAGTGGCATGAGGTAAGGGTATACTTTCCCATAGAGGTACCAACACAAATAAGCGTCCATATTATATTTGTCACAAAGAGTGCTAATGGAGTAATCCCCGGAGAACATGGAATTCACAAACTCTGCTATAAGCAAGTCTTCTACTTTTGAATATGAAAAGAGTCCAACAAATTCTACCTTATACCCCTCACCAAATTTAACATCCATGTATGGTGGGCCCCTCTTGGGAAAAGAAAGGATCTTTGTGTCGTAGTATTTGAAGTCAAGGAAAAAGCACAAATATTTTGTTCCACCTTTTAATGAGATGAGATTGCACTTCCTTGAAGAAAGTCTTTGTAGGATCTTTCTCTTTAGCATTTATGATGGTCTTAATTAAATCAATCATTGATTTGATTCCCTCATAGATCTCACCCATATATGGATAACCCATATCAACAAATCTCAACATACTCATGATGGGCTTGGTAAAACTGAGCAAGTACTCCACATGATCCTACCATGTGTCATCAAGGATAAAAATGTTTGTATTTCTGGCCGTATCACTATATTCTTGCCTCCATACACCCCAAAGGTCGTTGATAACCATGTCACTCAATATCGCTCGCACCTTCACAAGCAATCTCAAGATGAGTATTCGTAAGGAAAATCGAGTCTTAATAACATAATAGGAAATTAAAACAAATTACATTAAGACAAGTAAAAACATTCAAAAATCAAAATTCTATAACTTAAAAAATTTATGGAATAATTTAATGAATTTATTAAAATGAAAATTTAAAATTATAAATTTAAACTCTAGTGTTTAATTAGTTTTATATAGAACTACAATAGAATATAGTGTATAGGTTTAAATTTAAACATTAGTATTAATATATTATACTATAGTTTTAAAATTTAAATGCAACCCTTATTAATAAAGGGGACATTAGGACATAGAAAATTTGTTTTATGAATAACAAAGATGAAAATATAAATGAGAATTTTACTAGGGTTATACCTATACATCAAGGGGATGAGGGTAAATCTTGAATGCAGAAGAAAAAATGATTTCTTATATTTATGGAACTTTGTTTCCTTGTGTTCTTTGGTATTAACCTGGGTTTTAATCTTCTTGAATTAAATTTCACTTGCACGCTTTACAAACTATAGGAACATAATAAAATATTTCAAGCAAAATTTAACCCTTACATTTTATTTGACTTGAGAATGCTTCCACAAATCACCGCACATGAAAAACTTGGGATGCTTTGAAAATATTGTAACCTGCATGTAATTATTAGAGGGAAGGAGGAAGGGGGGAGTATTTAATATGAATTTTGAAGCTACTCAAGTAACCAAACAACCTAACCAACACACCAAATTTGTTAATAATTTAACTAAGTTCTGGTACCATGTCCAGACGAGGATAAATTAACCAATTAAAATATTGCAATAAATATTATTGTGAACATTAGAATATAAAGAGTCAAAGAGCAACAACTGATAAAATAGGTCTAAGATTCAAACGAGAACATATGGAGAAGAGATATTATGAAAAGGATGGGCCAAGAATACAAAAAGGCATGAAGATGACCAAGGAGACAGACACAAGAAGACCTAAATCAATTAGAAAACCAAATGCATCCAGGTATGAAAGGAATTTCAATGGCTACTATTTTTTTGGTATTAATTTTGGACATAGAGCTAAGGAATGTGGAACACATGTCATGGGTGAACATCCATGGAGAGATTGCAGAGATGAGTAATCAAAGAATATCCCCTGTTTCAAATGTCAAGAAAAGGAACACACAACCAAATATTTCTTAAATGAACCATCTAGTAAGCTTTATAGAGAAGAATATTGAACAAGCATGAACAAGATAGTATACTACAATTGTAATATGGTTGGGCACTTTGATAAGAAGTGTAATTCTCATATACTTGCCAATTTTCGAGGGGATACCATTTGATATCAATCCAGAAGCAAGAAAAATGTTATTTATTTCATCTATCATGAACAAGGACATTTTACAAGACATTGTCATCTAAATGAACAATCTACGTACAATGGCAAAATTCATACTTTCAAAGGACAAGGTAAAAAGGTTTTCAAAGTGAAAATAAAGTCAAAGAATGAGTCCAAGATGGGAATGTTTAAGATAGTATCTAGAAAGAAGGAGGTAAAATACACATACATTGTTAAGGAAGTCAATTTGAGATTTGAAAAAGCAAAGAATGACAACAAAATAGTATGGAAAAATGATGAAGAGACAAGAAAATAAATTACAATAATAGGAGAGGAAATCTCAACCAAGGCATCAAAAGATGATGATAGCATTAAATATGATGATATTTAAGAAGAATTATTACCCCGAGTTGTGATACAACAAATATATGAGATGCATTATGTATTTTTGTTAGGCATCCAATCAAAAGAATAAGACTTAGGAGATTATTTCACCAATAAGTGTATCCAAGAAGATTTAAAAGGTCTTAAGGGAAAGAATAGAAAGGATAGAGTTATCATGTTTATTTGATGATTATATGTTGTTCTAAGGTTATCTAATAAGGCGGTCTTCCTTCTCTAGTCTTCTAGAAGGAATTTTTTAGTTAGAAGAACCATGGAGGTGAGTGTTCTTATCTTATGACACCTTAATCACTTTCTTAGGTTTTGTGAGCATGAATGAGCTGTGTAAAACATATTAAAGTCTTGATTGATAATCCAAGAAAAGGACATAGTATTTAGTTCATGTTTGTGTATAGTGTGTTAGGCCTACTATTAACTAGCCGATCAAACTCTAATAAAATGAGTCACAAGGTTTCATGATCTAAATGAAACCTTGAGAAACAAGAGACTTGTATCATGACAATAAGATGTTATGAGTTTGTAATATCCATTAAAAAGGATAAAACAAAGTTGATACCCCTCAAGAATTAGTAAGCAATATTGTAGTATGCCTACAAGGTACAATCCATCATGGAAATGAAGTAAATTCCTTGATAAAAACATTGAACAAGGTTGATGTTGGAAAAAAAGGGTCATCATGACAGTCAATCCATCAAATCCCGTTGAGTCATAAAATTAATGAAGCATAACCAAGTTGTAAATTCATACAAGGTCTTATTGATTCATTAATTGTAGAAAGAGTTGTTAAGATTTCTTGAGTCAGGTCATCAAGGAATGTCTAGCTAGGTGAATTTTAGTATTCAAGGTCAAACATTTGAACTAAGTTTAAAATTCAACTTCCCAGGCCTCTACAAGTCAATTTTTTGTTGAAAAATCACAAGGAAGGTGAAGTCTTGTATAGTTTATGAGAGGAACTTAAAAGAATCACAAATTCATAACCAAGATAGGGTGATCATCAAGGGATTAGAGTATCAAATACCAGAAGCATGATATTTTAAATTACTTATACATAGTTTGAAGGTTATTAAAGTGTGTGAATGGTCTTAAGTTTCTTGTAGAGATCAAATGACGCATTAAATGAATCTTAAAAGGATAAATGTCAGTCTTTAATAAGGCTAGTGAAACAATGATCAAGTGAAGGTCATCAATAACTTAATATCTCAGACCATGGATACCTTGTTTCAAGGATAGAAGTAATAAATTTGGGTAGTCAAGGTAAGTTGGAAAGTTTCAAATATATATTTAAATCAAGGATGAGTTGGTACTCGAGAATAATAGCTAGGTAGACTTAGGAATTTGTATCATCTATAGAGAATGTTTTCTTTATGTGACTCTGATGATTATTACAAAAACCCTGATTTGAAGCAAGGATCTAAGAAGTTATAACTCAGTCTTGAAATTAAAAAATGTGTTTTAAGGATGAAGACCATATAAGCTCAAGAAAGGAAGTCTTGGACATTGTAAGTTTGTGACAAGTGGAGGGAAGTTCCACTAAATAATATTAAAGGTTAATTAATTTGTTTGTACATATTCAAGATACCCTAAGCCCTACTTTTACAAACCAAAGGAGTATAGTCACCTAACATGAAGATTTAAAAAATATTCAAGTCTTACTATTAAATTCAACATCAAGAAGAGGTCATTACATGTATTTGAGTAAAGTCTTAAGTTTTGAAATTGCTTATTATTCGTCTTAATCCAAAAATACTCTTACTAGGTTATCAAGAACCCTACCTAGGATATTGTTGGAACTTGAAGATTTGATTATTTCCACGATGATTTAAGATGTTAAACTAGGAAGATAACATATTAATGGAGTTTCAAAGGATATTTTGAAAATGTTAATCCTTGGAAGGGCCTCAACTTCAAGTAATGTGTGACAGTTTGTAAAACGCCTGTAGGAGATAGACCGAGACCTAATTATAGGTCTAGAATATCTAGGGGCTGACTATTATTATTATTATTATTATTGATAAATGGTTTTGAAGGGGACCATACCCTATAATAGAAAAGGGCTCAAAATTTAGGAAACAAAAAAGTAAGCACAATAGTTTTTGATAAGTGGGGGCCACACCCCAATAATAAAAGCCTAAGTTAGCTAGATATAACAATAAAGATCAAGGTAGGGGTAGAATTCCAACAAGAAGCTCAACAAAAACCAAAAAATAACATAACAACAGCTATGAAACTATAAAATAATAATGAGACAAAAAGAACAAAAAGGACACAAGACAACTATTTGAGGAACTTATTAAAAACCTTCAGAGCATCCACCAAGGCCTTTTAGAGGTTTAGGGTTGATTGATGGGTAGGGTATTGGTTGTTCAATGATAAGTCCTTCTTGATTTTAACTTCCTTCCAAATGTCCTTAGATATGTTGTTGATGTCACATATCTATTTTACCTGAACGTGAATGAAACCAAGTAATGCTTTGTGCATGGAGGGCTGATTGGTATACTTATCAACAATTTGTTGCATTCTTTCCTCCTTGGCATGTTGCTACTTAGTAAGAATGTCAATTTTCTCCTCAAGTGTAGAAAGAGTAAATCAACATTACCTTCAACGCCCTTTATTGTATTTGTCTACTGCTTCAATTGGGATCTGAAGTCAATGCTTGCTTCGGGGTCAAGGGAAGACTAGGTAATATTAAGGAGACTTTTAGCCACAACTAGGGATTTTCCCTTCAAGATAATACACAACACCATTTTTGTAGGAAGGGGGTCAGGGGAGGTATAACGAATAACTAGGATTATTGATTCTGACTCCAGACTAATTTGGAGGGCGCAATAATAAGAAAGGAGGGTTATTAGCCAAAAAATCATGAAAGTATTGATGCAGGAGGAAAATAACCCCTTGGTGAAGGAGGAGGCCATGTAGGTGAGCCTGAACATCTAAAATGGGATTATCTAAGGAATGGAGGATATTGTATTAGAAAGGTTGACCTTTAGAGTGTGCCTGAAATGGTTTAGTATGACAAAATGGTAAAATGAAAGAGTTGAAAAGTGGCCCTCCAAGGTATTATACCTGACTACCATCTTAGCAACATCTCCATATAGATGGGGATAGAAGAACATAGGATACTAGTTTTCCTAATCTTTAGGGTTTCATCCCCTTCCAAAAATATTTTCTCTTCAATATCCTTATCAAATTTGTTTCTGTATAATTTAGTGCCATCCATCTGAAGCCCCATAATGAAACAAATAAAGCTTTTGGTAATGATAAACTCCTTCCCTTTAAATTTAACTTCCTTGTCCTTCCATTTGTAGAAAAAGGTGAGGGAAATGTGTTTGTCATGCCATTTAATCCTCTTCATGAAGTTTGTGAATCCATCCACATTAAGGGTCTTCCTTAATGATTTATTTTGTTTCCATGAAGGGTCGCATATTGGCTCAACTCGGTAAGCGGTCTTCCCATTTTGAAGAAAATTATCACACGCAGAGCTTTTATAAACTTGACACAACTAAAAACAGGATTTCCAACAACTCTAAGTTCGAAGCATGAATTAAAAAAATAAAGATAGAGGAATCATAGAGCTTCCGAATACTGAACATGGCTAAAATCAGGCTTCCCAACAACTCAATTTTCGAAGCATATATACAAAGGAAAATAAAAAGCAACCATTTCAGAGAGATAACTCTCAAATGTGTGGGGTACAAATTATCTTTCCTCCACACATGACTAATCCACCGACATATTTTATTGCAATGGTGAGGTGGCCTTGGATTCCTTAGTAATGATAGCCTTTGTTGTGTGAGATATTTCCCTATAAACTTTCCAATTTTTAAAATCATTAATGATGACACCATCACTAGCTAGTGCATCAGAAACACTATTCCCTTCCTGATAGTATGGCATATATTAACACTACTTAACTCTTTACATATGTTCTTGGCCTCATTGATAAAATATTTTATGGTCCAGCTGGGGCTTGGGTGCTTATGAATTTTTTTTTTATGTTAAGAGAAATATCCTCAACAATTAACTTGCTTACCTTGAGATTCCTACTAGTTTTTATTCCCTAGAGAGTAGTAAGGGCCTCAACATAATGATTTGTGTGGGTTCCCATGGGACCAACATAGGAAACAAGGGGATTTCCAAGATTGTTTCTGATTAATCCACCACCACCCGTTGTTCTAGGATTTCCCTTAAAGGCACCATCATAATTCAACTTGTGCCAACCTTCAGGTGGAGGAATCCATTGAATAAGAGACATGTCATTGTTGGGGGTTTTAACTTAGATCTTATCAATACCAATATTCCAAGAAATTAAGAATCTCTGCTCTTCCTTAGGATATTTTTTATTTTTGGGGGTCTTAAATTTCATAATATTCTCCTTGGATTCAATAGTATTCTCATTCAAAATCCTTTAGCTGGATTTCATGATAGTTCTAAAAATGATGGATTTGTGAGCCTTCTAGATTCTCTAGATGGTGTGGGGGAAGATGAGCCTCCAAATCTTCCTACTAATGTTATGTTTGAAAGGAGGTTTCTATTGTTCCCAGGCTTACACAATATCATCCAGAAATGACCAATTAATGCCAAATTTGTTAAAAAAGAGTTTCCACAAAGAAACAACATCAGGAAAATGCAAGAAAAGGACGTGAATAGTTTCACACTCATTCTTGCAGTGGCAACACCTATTAGGCATAGTATAACCTTTCTTAATGAGGTTGTCAATGGTTAGAATTCTCTTTTTCAAAACCAACAAGAGGAAATGGTTTATTTTGGGAGTAAGTTCTTTATACCATATTTTATTCCAGTTAAAACCAAAAGGAGTTTCATCTACATAAAATTGGTACCCTTTTCTCACCAAGTATTCTCCATCAAAGGAACATGGATCCAAATGAACTCATATTTAGATTGAATGTGACTTATTAGGATGTGGCTAAGAATTCTTTTTATACCTTCTATAAGATCTATTTGACAAGAAAGATCAAAATTTAGAGTCTTCCATTGAAGCCTTCCATTAACACAACATATATAGTCACCGACCTTCTGTCAAACTACTATAGGAAGGTTTTCTTTAAGTTGTTTCTACGAGTGACTATTCTTAAGGCTTTAGAAAGCAACCCCACTATCTTCCTAAAAAGAGTATTTCTTCCCCATTTCCCAGATTCAATTTCTAACATGTCTCTATGATCCTTCTATTCTTTACCGAATTATACCAAAAAATGGATCCATAAGGGAGAGTTTTAAACTTAAAAAATTCCCAAGCTTTACCTTGATCAATATATTTGGATCTAAAAAGGTCATTCCAGGGGTGATCTTCTCTGAGGAGCCTCCAGATCATTTTGGAGATGAGGGCAATGTTCATTGTCCTAATTTTTTTAATCCTGAAGCCACCCACTTTTTTGTTAGTGAAAGCCTTGTCCCAAACCACTAAATGGAACCTATTTTTATCCTTAGTACCATTCCACAAATAGTTCTTCTTGATTGTCTCTATCCTTTCAATAATAATAACAGGAATGTAGAATAGAGATATGATATAGATGGGGAGGTTTTGTAACATGCTCTTGATTAAAAGACATTTTCCTGCATTGGAGAGAATAGACCCCTTCCATCTAGCCAGTTTCTTTTGGAATATATCAAGAAGGTAATTCCAAAAATTCATAGAAACTTTGTAAATACACAAGCGAAGACTAAGATAGGTAGTGGGGAGAGTGTTTATCTCACAACCTAAGATGTGTGCAATTTTTATTTGTCTGTTGGAGGATATTGATGAAATAGAGGGGGATTTTATAAAATTTAATCTGCTAACCTGAAGCCTCTTCATAAGTTTTAAGAATGGTCTTCATCACTTTGGCTTCAAGAAGAGAAGCTAGAAGAAGAAGAATATCATTAGTAAATTTTTGATGAGAGACAGTGATTTCCAGAGAAATGGCTTTGTAACCATTGAGATATCTGTTATCTTTGAGTCATAGAACCCTATGGTTTGCACAAGTGTATGTGTTTGAGCTCAAAATGTGATTTGATAACATGGGTATTATCTCCAAGTTTTGGGACTTGTTACTTGAGATAGACCTCTAAAGAATGTTGGTTCTTGCTACTAAACTGCCTGCCACAATCTACTCTAATGCAGGAAAAACTATCTAATCCTAATCTAAATTTCCAAGGGACCAAGGAGGGAGAGTGCATGAAAACAAATCCTACACTAAAGTGGTGATACACCAGAAAAGGAGAGTGTGAGGATAGCTTTCCATTGTGTGAAAAATAGAGGCAAAGTGCATAATACAAGGGGTGATAACAGTTCTCCACAATCTACAAAATGCATTCACAACAACATATCATACACACATAATGATAATGAATCCCTACAAGAGCATAAAGAGACACAATATATTTACATGAGATTGAAAGGGTGAGAAGAATGAAACAAACACAATAGGGTAAGAGATATCCACAAACTTGTATCTGCTACTTTCATCATATGCACAGTTCAATATGTTACAGAATAAGGGTCTGGATCACCATGTAAGGAGTCCACTATAAGGGCCTTCAGCACTTTGGCTTCACAAATTTTTTTTGATAGAGATTTACTATTCAAAACTATTTCCCTTTACAATGAGCCCAACACTCTAGTTTATAGAAATCTGAGAAGAGAGAGAATGGGAAAAATGGAAATCCCAAAATTTATCTTCTCACCACTTGCAAGAGGTATTAAATGAAGTGAAATGATGTTTTTTTGCTTGCAAAAGGCTCACCATGATGTCCCATTGACTTACAGCAGTGAAAAATGTCAATCCATGCTTCATTTAATGCACCCCAACTACCAAAATAACATTGTTCTAAACTAGGCATGTTTTCTATAAAATCACAATCCATTCCTTGTCAAATCATGAATTTCTTGATTTTTTTGTGACATTCTTGGAGACATGATTCCAACTGTATCAATTTAATGTGATTTCGTTGAGAAATGCAAAATTTATGGCATTCTAAGTGGAGGTAGCTATTTTGGGTTTGCCAAGGTTTTCTCTCTCTATCTTTCTCTCTTGATATTTCATTCTCTTATTGGCTCTCCCTATTTATCTATTTTTCTTTGTATATATTACTCTCTTTCTCTCTCTTACTATCACTCTATTCCATTCTTTGTTTGGAGCTCTTTCTCTCTATAATGAAAGATTTTATAAATTGATAAGATGTAAAGGTAAAATCATAGAGGGTATAAAATTTTGTTGGAATAATTTTCATTGATATCAAAGTATGTTAAAAGATTTTACTAATAGAGCATAACGTTAAAAGAATATGGTTTGGTGCTTTAACCCAGGTATGATCCTGAATTCTTACATGGACTGACAAAGGAAGATGATATGTTCCTGGGGAGTTATAGAATGTAATTTAAGGTGATATGTGAACCTCTATGGCATGAAAAACTTGGTCAAAATGTACTAAAAGTATGCTTCAGGTACCTAAGACCTAAATGAGCTAACAACTTATATATGGAAAAGATAAGCTAACCTTTGACCATAATAAACTAAGATAGATGAAAATGGAGTTCAAAATGATGTATTTGTAATGATAGTGATTGTTAGAATTTGAATATGCATAAGTCCAGGGAGAGATACAATGTTAAAATGTTGTTATAAGGTAAAAAACAAAGCCAAATAAAGAAAGACAAGTGTGGTTCATGCTTTAAACCAAGAAGAGGTCCTAATATGCTAAAATATGGTGAATAATGTGTGCTTGGGCATGTACTTTATCATTAATTCTAAAATGGGGATAAGAACTAGAAATTTTTTCATCAATGAAAAAGGGTGATAATATTGGCATGTGAGTATTAAGTTGTCATCGATGCAAATGGATCATTAATGAAAAAGTAGGATGAAGTAGAACAAGAGGAAGTGTGGAGTGAGTTTGATAATTTATGTATATAAGAATAAAAATCAAGGTTCATGGAATATGATGTGAGACAAACTTAATTACACCTAATTCAGATATCTAGTACAAGCTCAACTTGAGTATGGAGCTAAAAAAGCCATTGAAAAACATAGAAATCATAGAATAGGTATGGTGATGGTGTAAAAATCATGTGGAAGGTGCCACATGACAAGATTTATTTGTTACAGGAAGGTTTGAGGTCGTGGAGGATGTTGTGCTTGTTCTAAAAAGTCCAATTTTGTGAAAATCGAGAGCTCTGGATCAAAATTTATGCCCTTTTGAAGTTTGGGAGTGAGGCGTAAGGTGTAGAAGGGAAAAAGAGAGAGGGTACATGTGTAGGTGTGCACACGAGAGGGAGGCATACTTATAGAGGTGCACATGCATTAAACTAAATGAGGGTGCATGGTGAAAGAAAAAGAAAGAGGACGCACGTAAGGAGGGTGTAAGGGGAACCGTAAGGAAAGAAGAATGAAAAGTGAGAAGAAAAAAGGTGCATAAGGGCATGTGGGAAGGATTGTAGATAGGAAGCAAGGCACGAAGCAAGATGCAAGCATGTGAGAGGAAAGCGGAGGGAAGGTGTGTGCGTAGGTGTGTGCGCATCAGGAAAGAAGTTTTTCTTGCAGAAGGCATGCATGGAAGTAGGGCACAAGCAGATAACTACAGAAGGGCATGCGGCAACAGACACAAAAGAGTACGCATGACAGGAAGAGTAGGGAATTAGCTAATTTTGAATGAAATACTACAAACTGGTGTGCAAGAAGGGTGTGCGCGTGGCCTAAAATGTGAAATATTAGAACAAAAAATGAAAGTAAAAGTTATCTAAATAACTAGGAGATTTATTTGGACAACAATATCCAAATGAAATAACTCTAGTTATGGTTATGACCGAGACTAGATTCCATTATGATGAAAACAAGGGGAGAAATAGGATCTCTCTGCTTTATACCTCTATTATTGGAGAAGAAACCCACCAGAGTGTCATTGAATATGACCTAGAATATGAGGATGGAAATGTAAGATCTAATAAAATGTCTGAAGTGAGAATTCATCCCAAATTTATCAAACACTTTATCAAGAAAAATCCAAGAAACTCTAAAAAAGGATTTATTCATGTCCAACTTAATGACCATACCATCTTTTTCACTTTTTTCCATCGAGTGGATGTTTTTATGAACCATCGCAACACCTTTCTGGATGATTATTCCCTTGAAGAAACCCGCCTACTGATTTAAAATAATAATAGAAAGGAGTGGCTGAATTCTGATACTCAAATTTTAATTAAAGATCTTGTATAAAAAAATTGCAAGGCTTATGGGCATAACATTTTTGAACTTCCTAGCCCCTAGTTTCTTAGGAACAAAAAAAATAAAGGTGTTATTGATTTCTTTGATAAGTTTTCATTCTTTTAAAAATTTCAATGGACGCTTTTAAAAGATCCTATGAAAAAAATATCCCAAAATATTTGATAAAAATTAGCTGAAAACCCATCAGTTCATGAGGATTTATCCCCTTCCAGATAAATGAATATCCTTTTACAATTCTTCCAAGGTGGCAGAATTATTGAGAATGTTGAAGTATTCTTGATCCACTATATTATTAGGAATATAATAAATCAGTGCATCAACTACCTCTATAAACAAAGAAGTTCTTTCATGTAGGATATTTTTGTAAAAACTGAGAGCTTCATCCTTAATGGTGATCTGATCTAAAGTAAATTTGTTGTCATCTAATGATACTTACCAAATCCTGGTGCATGCTCTATGCTTGAGGGTTTTCATAGGAAAATACTTAGTTTTTCTATCACCTTCCTTTAGCCATAAAGCCCTATATAAGTTTTATGTCCATAAAGACTCTTTTCTAGGACAAACATTATGAAATTTAGACAAGAGAGATTTTTGAAGGAGATAATTTTCATGTCTCATGCTAATAGCTGAAACCCTTTTTTCAACACATAAAGCTCTTGCCTGCGCTGTCTATTCTGGATGAAAACATTTCTAAATAGTTTTCTATTCAATATCTTTACTTTATTTTTGACATTTTTTGAACATCTCGAGAAACTTGAATTGCATTTTTCCTTCCACTACTAAGCCCCACTATTCCTTGATTCTGTCCTTAATATTTGGGTGCTCAAACCAGTTTTTTTAAAACTTAAAAGATGAACGAGAAGGATTATTTGGTGTTGAGCATAATAAGCACAATAGGGATATGATCTAAACTTATTCTAGGTAGATAAGAAAGGCATGAATCCTTGAGACAAGATCCAGTCAGTATAAATTATGACACATTCAAGTCACACTTGAATGTGCTCATCCCCTAACCTCTTATTATTCAAAAGTATAAGGATTTCCATGGAGCTCCAAGTCAAAGAGGTTAGAAGAATAAATCAACTCATCCAAATCATCAATCATAATAGTATGTTTAGAAGAACCCCTTTTTTTTTTCAGGTGGGAGAAAGAGGAGTGTTAAAATACTCCATGACCATTCAATGCCAGTGGTCACAGTTAGCCTAATTTTTTTTTAGATCTTTTGAAAGTTTCCTTCTACCATGGAGAGTATTATGAGAATATATAAAATAAAGGATCCAAAAAATTAAGCTATGAAGAGTGTGAAATACATACAAAAAGGTGAAAAGATGAGGAGAAGACCACTTTACAAGAAATTAAGGCACGGTCCCAAAGGACAACAATGCCTCTAGATACCCCTCTAGAATTGACAATCATCTTTTTTCCAAGTATTTCTTCTCCAAGTATTAATTTTTTTGGAGTTTATCTTGGTTTTTTGGATCGCCATAATGGTGAGTGTGCAACTTTCTTCATTCCTTAAGAGTGCATTGTTTTCCACTCCCATTAATGTCTCTAATGTTCAAAAAAGACAAATTTCATTAAAAAAAAGCGGGGGAGGTGTTTTCCAGATGGTCCAAAGTGGATTGGGTTCCATGTGCAAGATCTTGATCTTTTTCCTTTTTCCTCTGATCATTGTTTTTGGGTCTTCCCTTTGTGGTATTAGCCCCTATATTACCTTGTCTCTTTAAAAATCCAGTGACCCTGGAATAGGAAGCAACCTAATTACTAGGTGAATTTTGTTTCCAAACAATAAGGCATATGGGATATCGTCAAAGCCCTTTCTATTTCCAAGTTTTAGCTTTGATCAGATTAAATGCAGGTGATTGAGTATTGGTGCTATCAGTCAACACGCTACTTTTCATGGGGGTAAATTCTCCTTCATCTATTTGTTTCTCCTCTATGATTAGAGTCTCTAGTATGCCTCCATTGTTTATCTTCAACGAAGGCATGGGAGAAGCATCAAACTTATGATTTATATATTAATATGGGGTTTTTGTAAGGATACTTGACTCTCCTTACACCTCCATTTATCTCCAAGTGCAGAAAATCCTCCTTTATCTTATCAGGTTCTTATAGATCATTGTATATGTATAGAAGAAGTATATAATTTTCAGACATTAGAGGTAGAAATAAGTCTTAAAATTATAATTTTGAAACTAAATCTTGCACACACAACAAGTATCCAAAAGGTTATTGGAAAATGTGCTTTTCTTATCCTAATATCTGTGTATAATGTTCTATCCTTGAACTTTCAACTTAGGCCTTAACTTGAGAATCTTATACAGGAAAATTAGCAAGAAGGTAATAAATTTGATCCTTGTGAGTGATTTAAACCATTATAATGATTGAATTGAGTTAATCATGGGGTCAAATAACATGATGAAATTATTATATAAACACAATAAGTTTTTTAGATCAAATTTTCATGGTTTAAGCGGTTTGGTGAATTTGAGGAAATAACTAGTGTGAAGGTCCAACTGACTAATTTGATTTTTGTAAAAACTATAACCATTTTGTATTTTTTTAAAAAGGAGATGATAATGTAGGTCAAAACTCAACCAAATAATAACAAATATAAAACATAGAAGTGAAGCTCTGATACAAACAAGATGGCAAGAAACCTTGAAATGGAGGTGATAGAATTTTTTTTACATGAAATGACTTGATTGAAGCCAAAGAGGATTAATAGAAGAAGCTAAGGAATATTATATTCATGGAATGAAAAATTGAATGTGGAACTTGAAAAGTTCAAGAAAATAAGATCAAAACAGTGAACTAGGTTATAGATAGAGTTTATAAATAAGAAGCCGAAATCATGAAATATAGTAGGAATGAGGATACAACGTATTTAAAGCACTAGGAGGGTATGAAAAAATGTAATTGATGTAAATGAAGGCGATCCTAAGGTTGAAAAATAGGGGAAGAGTGAAAAACCTAACTTTTGCATTGAAACCCTAGCTAAAATTTATTAAACAAGTAAAAGTGAAAAATTGGTGTTAGGAATACTAAAGAAAGAGTTGAGAGATAAAAAATTTGGAAAAATGAAATATATCCGAAAATGGTATATGGAACACCTTTAATTTTGATTGTTTGATTGTACAATTCTCCCAGTTTTAAGATTTTTACAATAGGATGGCTAATTGAGACCTAGTGTAAAATTGCTAAAAAGAGTATAAATTTTTAAGCGAAAAGAGTTGAGCCCTTGAAATTTGACAAGTAGGTAAATTGAGAAAAAAAGGGTATCTATAAATTTTACCAGTAATATTTAAAAGTACACATTTTTAATATTATTTTCTAAAAAATATGGTTTATATGACTGCAAGGCCATGAGAAGGTCTACAAGGAAAATGGTGGAAAAGGATAAAGGGAAACTAATTTTATTGTTTGGGGTAGAATTATGTAATATTTATGAGCATGTTAAAAAAAATTTTACCCTTTGATTAAGTGTCTTCATGAATTTTAGCATTTTGAGCAAGATATGAATACTTAAGCAAGGTTGTGAAACTAGAATGAGGATTCCTATACAAATTTGAAATTGTGACTTCTAATACTTTGGTATAATTATATGAGGAATATATGCACAGGTAAGAATAAGTAATATGAATTTGTAGTGATGTGAGAAAGTATCTTGACAGGGTGAGTAAAGTTTCTTTTTGTTATTGTAAATAGTTTTTTGAAAGGGACTATACCCTTGAAAACAAAAGAGGGCCTAAAAGCTAGAATAGGAATGAGAACCATTACAAAAAGGATCAAGATCCAAATGAGACATAGAAACCCAAAGTATCCCAAGAGCAGTTACCCCAACACAACAAACCAGTCTCGAACACTACAGAAGAGTAGCCAAAAAACAACAAAAAACAGTAAAAAAACAACAATAATTACAGAGTAGTACAGCAAGAGAATCCACAATTACTTCTTGGCGGCTTTGTCGATTCTGGATTTGATATTATACTAAGATGTTAACATAGCCAATGTCGTCATATGGGTAGAGTTCAGTAACATCCATCTATTCAATGGTATTTTTACTTTTCTTTTCCGTGCCCCAAAGAGTTGCTAGTATTCTCGCTGAGATTAGAGACGCTGTAGAACATGCTGCTTAATAAATTCTTCAATTGCACTAAAAATAGCCATATTATGGTCATGGCGAGTCTTGGATTTCCCTAAATGGTTATCTAAGTAGTTCATATTTTTGTATATGTCTTCAACCTATTTATTATCAATATCAGCCTCCTCCTCCTTCTTCCTCTTACCTTTTTGCTTTGCCAAGTTTTTAACCTCTTCTTTCAACAGCAACATGTTAGCTTCTAAGGCATCTAGCCTATTTTGTGGAGCTCTCAATGTGTGCCTCTTATGAAGCAGTACTACTAATATGCAAGAGGTTATGGGAAATTTCCAAGTCATGAGGAACATTCCCCTAAATATGGGTATCAAGTTTCAGTCTTTTAAAAGACCTAGTAATAGGTCTGGTCGAAGTGGAAGCGAAGGGGGTGGGAGAAGAGGTGGGGGGGATGATAGAGTGAGCCGAGAAGAAAGGCAGAGGGGTGATAGTAGTGGTGATGGGGGGCAGAAGGTGGAGAGATGGGCGCTAGCAGCAGCGGTGCTGGGTAGAGGAGGAATAAATACAGGGGAGGATGGGATGCCCGGAGACCTAGGAAGACAAAGCTTATTCAACAAGAAGATGAGACCCTGATGCAACGGCACCGCACGTGCATGATTTTGAAACTCCAAAATGGAGCACTCAAGAGAGTTATGCAGATAGTGAGGGAAGCATACCAGTGAAAATCCTACGGAAGTGATTGAGGAACACAAGATGCTTAGAGGGCACAGTGACAAATCTCCCCTCCAAAGAGATGTAACGTACCATCATACGGGTGACCGCGTCAAAAGGCGGAGGGATGAGAGCTGACCTATGCAGACCCACCATGACGAAGACCAGCTTCTCATTACCCTCAACAAACTTCCTCTCCTCAGCACCTCTATCAATCCTTTTATTAAAAACAGTGGTACCCATCCATGCCACGGCCAGTAGCTTTGGCTATTAACTCCTCATTGATCAAAATCTTCTGCCTTGCCATAATCCACAGTGTGATCCTTCCAATCCTTCGACAAAATGAATGGATATCCTTTGGTCGTGTCCCTAAATATTTTCATTAAAATTAGTGATGCCATCCCTGGATGAGAAGATTCCAAAGCTCTTCATTATTTTTCCATTCTGGGTCCACGCTGGGCTCAATCTGACAAGGGGCACCTCCCATTATCACCGTGCTTGAGTGCTTACAAATAAAAATTTCAAAATCCTTATGAGGAGTTCTATAACAGCTGTACTTACCAGTTTGCCCTACTCTGTTATTTTCTGCATCGATGAGAATGATGACTAGGGGTAGCCGTTGCTGTTCCCACAAATATCTGAGTGATTTCTACTATGTACCTGAGGAAAACCCGCATGTGTGAACTTCAGTCCCTTTATAAACCCACTCCAGATCATCATCATCCTTATTACTGACTTGGGAATCCGTAAAGTCCTATTTAAAAGCTGTTGAAAGCACCATATTTCCCGCATGTGCAACTTTACTCTTCATCTATATCCACTTTAAGTTCTCATTATACTTCCTATAACCTTGATCTACCCGTCAAGATTTGCTTGAGTGCTATTTTAAAATCAGCATGTGTGGGAGTATTATTCTTGAAGTTCCACTCCCAATGCTCATATCTCATACCCTGAATTTGCAAGCTCATAAGTATCCACTTGTATGCTGCTTTAAAGCTATTCAGGAATGTTATCTTTATTATCTTAAATAAGGTGATTACCATTTATGCCATAATTAGCCCATGCATTCTACCACCTTGTTACCCTCCCGGTAGGTATGCTTGATCCGAATGTTATTGAAGGTTTGGAAAATACTTATAGATTCCAAGATGAAGTCCTTGATGTTCTAACTTGGAGGTGAACATTGATTAAGATGATTAATGATATTAAGTGATTCCCCTTCAAGAATGAGTTTTTGGATATTATGAGTCTAAGTATTTCTAAGGCCCCATAAAGCAGATAATGCTTCAGCCAAATGATTAGTTTAAATTCCCATTTTTACTAGCATACACAGTAATCAAACTACCTTTATGATCCCGGATCACTCCTCCCCCCGCTCCAATTCCAAGGATTACCCTTAGAGGCCCCATCAAAATTTAATTTATACTAGTTAAGATTAGGAGGATGCCAATGTATCAAAGATCTATCAATACTATTACCGGAATTATTCCGGATATTGTCAGCTCCAATATTCCAATGGGACAAGATATGTTCTTCATTTTCTGGATAACTCTTGTTCTTGGGGGGTTTAAATCTAGCAATATTTTCTTTAATATCATTAGAAATTTTCTCAATACTGAGCTTAGAATTCCGTTTTTTATTTCTAAAGATAATATCATTTCTATCTTTCCATATCCTCCAAATAATATGAGGAATAACCAAATTCTAGAGCCTTCTAACAACACAATGTTTATAGGGTGGGTTCCATTGGGTCCAGAGCTGACTGAAATCCTTTGGAACTACCCAAAAATCTTTAAAATTAGAGAGGGCAAAACTCCAAATTCTGGTAGCATAATCACAATGGATAAACAAATGACTGATATGCTCAGAGTCTTTTTTACATAGATGACATCTATTAGGCATTATAAAACCTTTTCTTATCAGGTTGTCAGTGGTAAGAATTCTACCTCTGAGATCTAGCCAAAAGAAAAAATTAATTTTAGGTGTTAACTCAGTCATCCAAATTCTACTCCATTTAAAATCAATTTGACTATTGTCGAAGAAAGTATTATACCCAGTTTTGACAGAGTAGTCCCCATCAATAGAATTACTCCTAGACCAATTCATCCTTAACATCCAGCTGACTTAAGGGGATAAGGTCTAACTGATCTTGTAGGGAGGAAATATTTTGGATCATATCATCTCTATCCACAGAAAGTTTTTTCCATTTCTTTTTGTTGCCATTTCTCTCAATATAATCCTTAAATCTAGTGCCATACTTGTTTTCAAGATTGTATTTGACCACACCAAATCTGTCCATAAGGTTGTCATTAAACCCGTTATCATCCTAGCATTTTATATCACAGTCATCTCCCACTTTCCATTTACTACCTTGTTTAATGAAGTTTCTACTCTTCACTAAATTATTCCAAAAAATAGAACCATAGGGAAGGTGCTCATCTTGAAGAAAAGAAAAGACAACTTGTTGATTAAGGTATTTAGCCTTAATTAAATCTATCCATGGTTGCTTCTTAAAAAGCATTCTCTAGCCCATTTTCACAATGAGAGCCTCATTCATTTTCTTGATGTCTTTCTATGCCCAGTCCTCCTATCGATTTGGGAGTACAAACCTTATCCCAAGCAACTAAGTGAATTTTAAACTTCTCCTCCATGCCTTGCCATAAGAAGTTTTTCTGAATCCTCTCAATTCTTTCTCTGAAGGTAGAGGGGATCTTATAAAGAGACATGATATAGATAGGCAGATTTTGAAGAGTGCTTTTTATGAATAGGCACTTACCAACACTAGATAGAATGGCTCCTTTCCATCCAGCCATGTTTTTTTGAAATCTCACCAATAGATCATCCCACACCTTGTTAGAGACTTTTTTAGTGCCGAGAGGGAGTCCTAAGTAAGTGGCTAGAAGTGCACTTATTTTGACAGCCCAAGAATTTTAGCAATTTTAAGTTGTCTTTCCTCAGGAGTGTTGAAGAAGAAAAATTGAGCTTTTATCATAATTGATCTCTTGCCCAGAAGCAGATTCATAAAGTTACATAATAGCCTTGGTAGCCTTAGCTTCAATGACGGAAGCCAATAGAAGGAGGATTGCATCATCTGTAAATTACTGATGAGAAGCAACTAGGCTGATGGAAGTGGGCTTTGAGCCTTTCAAAAGACCATTAATGACTGCTTTACCAATTTTTCTACTAAGGTTGTTTTCCATAAGAATGAAGAGCAGGGGGGAGATTGGTGTCCCCTTGCCTTAGTCCTCTACTGCTTGTGAAAAATCCCATTAGTTCACCAATAACCACCATTAAGAATCTGACCGTAAAGATGCATACACCTTAATAATTTTTCTGGAATTTGGCCGGAAAACCAAATTTAATTAAGAATTTTTCAAGAAAAACCCAAGAGACCTTGTCAAAGGCTTTATTCATATCAAGCTTAAGGACCATATTAACTTTTTTATTATTCTCCATAGAGTGTGTGGTCTCATGAACCATAATCACTCCATCTTGGATAATATTTCCTTTAATGAATCCACTCTGCTGCCTTGAAATTAAATCATTCATAATGAATTGAAGCCTAGTAGCAATTATTTTGGTAAAAGTTCTATAGATAGCATTCACAAGGCTGATGGGTCTGAAGTCTTTGAAGTCTTTAGCATCCATTTTTTTTGGAGCAAGCACAATGTGGGTGTTATTCAACTCTTTCAAAAGATCCCCAGTTCTATAGAATTCATTCACCTCTATGAGAAGATCATCGTAAACATATTTCCCAAAAAATCTGGAAAAATTTAATGGAGAAACCATCCAGGCCTAGAGCCTTATTGCCTTCTAAAGTAATCACATCTTTTTGGAGCTCTTCAAGCATGACAGCTTTAGTGATATCTTTATATCTCTGCTCCTCGATTTTGTCTTGGGGAATAGCCTCCAGCATGAAAGAATTTACCTCAACATTAATGATATTCCTCTCATTAAGAAGTTTTTTATAGAAATTTAGAGCTTCTTCTTTGATGCTATTGGGATATTTTATAATATTTCCATTACTTTCAGCCACTTCCATGATCCTATTACAAGATCTTTTCTTCAAAGTGGTCATATGAAAAAACTTCATATTCCTATCTCCTTCTTTAAGCCAAATAGCCCTAGATTTTAGTCTCCATAAGGATTCTTCTCTGTTGTAAATCATATGTAGCTCTAAGAGAATATGCTTTTCATCAATTTGGTCTTCAAAATATCTCCCCATTGTATTCATTTTGATTTCTAGATCTTGGAGCTTTTGTTTTAACTTCTTTTTTTTATCAAACACATTGCCAAAAACTCTTTTATTCTAGATTTTAACTTGTTTTTTTAACATTTTTGAGCTTTTGAATCAATCTAAATTGAGCAGTGTCTTCACCATTCCAAACCCACCACTCTTTAATTTTTTCGTAGATGTTGTCATGCTCCATCCACATCTTTTCAAATTTGAATGAGCTTCTAATGGGCTTAGCCCAATTGAGAAGATTTAAAGCAATCGGATTGTGGTCCGATCCAATTCTGGGTAGGAAAGAGAGGTGGAAGTCTTGACTGAGAATCCAGCTAGTAGAAATCAGAGACTCTATCTAGTCTAACTTGGATAAGATAGTTTCCCAACCTTATCTTATTCCAAGTGTATTTATTCCCATGGAGATCCACATCCAAGAGATTAAGCTCAGCAATAAAATCAGCAAAATCTTCCATACCTGTGGAAAAGCTGGAGATTCCTCCATATTTTTCACCTGGGTTTAGAGGAGAGTTAAATTCACCCATGATAATCCAGTTAGCTGTACTATGTTGGTTTTTAAAGACTCTTAAGATCAGTCCATAGTTTACGTCTCCCACTAACCGTATTAGGGGCATATATATTATAAAGGATCCATTCACCATTGTTCTCAATAGCGTGAAATTTAATAGCAAGATGATTAGTGCTAGCATTAAGAACCATACCAGTACAGTGTCTTTTGTCCCAAAGAGTAGCCAGACCTCCAGAGGCTCCCTGAGAATCCACCGCAGCCATTTCAGAGTTTTCCCAAAAACTCTTTTTATTAATTTCAAGGATCTTAGCTTTCATCTTAGTTTCTTACAAAATCAAAATACTAGGACTACTAGAATCATGTAACTACTTAATGATTATCTGTTTGGAGTTTCCGTTTAGACCTCGGATGTTCCAAGAGATAATCTTCATTTGGTAGGAGTGGGAGTTGGAATTTCCTAATGGCTCAATTGACGTTGAATGCCATCTGTAATGTCTCTCTCTATTCTCTTGGATCTAAGAGCCTTTTTTGAGGGCCTTCCTCTTTTAGAACTACTTTCAAAATCTACTAGTCTTCTAGTGGAAGATCTAGTAGTTCTGGATGTTGAAGTTTCCCAGTTGTCGATTTTCTTTTTCTTTTCACTGAAGAGAGATTTTGGGATCATTTCAAATCCTTTCTTTTTCTTTTCACTGTAGAGTGATTCTGGGACAGGGTGAGTAAAGTTCATGATCAAGAAAGTCCCTTTATCGCACAATGAAGACTATAAACACGGAAAAAGTGACTCAGGGAAGAGGTGAATATGTTGGCTCATCTACATGACATAAGACCCAAGTATGATCTTGAATTATTACATGGACTAACAAAGGAAGATGATATGTTCCTGGAGGAGTTATAAAATGCAATTCTAGGCGATATGTGAACTTCTATGGCTTGAAAACGTTGGTCAAAATGTACTAAAAGTATGATTCAGGTACCTAAGACCTAAATGAGCTCACAACTCATATATGGAAAAGATAAGCTAACCTTTAACTATAATAAACTAAGATAGATGAAAAAGGAGTTCAAAATGATGTATTAGTAATGATAGTGATTTTTAGAATTTGAATATGCATATGTCCAGGGAGAGATACAATGCTAAAATGTTGTTATAAGGCCAAAAACAAAGCCAAGGAAAGAAAGACAAGTGTGGTTCATGCTTTAAACCAAGAAGAGGTCCTAATATGATAAAATATGGTGAATAATGTGTGCTTAGGCATGTACTTTATCATTAATGCAAAAATGGGGATAAGAACTAGAAAGTTTTTTATCAATGAAAAAGGGTGATAATATTGGCATGTGATTATTAAGTTTTCATCGATGCAAAAGGATCATTAATGAAAAATTAGGATGAAGTATAACAAGAGGAAGTGTGGAGTGAGTTTTATAAGTTATGTACATGATAATAACAAGGAAGGTTCATGGACTATGACGTGATACAAAATTAATTATGCCTTGTTCAAATATCTAGTGTAAGTTCAACATGGAGTATGGGGATAAGAAATCCATTGAAAATCATATAAATCATAGAACATGTATGGTGATGGTGTATAAATCATGTGGAAGGTGACACAAGTCAATATTTATTTGTTAGAGGAAGGTTTGAAGCCCTTTGTAAGTTTGTTCTTGGGAACAAGCTAAATATGCATGTACAAACCATGGTGGTGGATGAATTTAAATAAATTAAATATTCAATAAAGTGTTGGGAAATATTAATGATATTGTTTTAGTGATGTGGAAAAAGTTTCAGGTCAAAATTCCAAGGGACAAACAAGAAAATGAAGTTTTGGTGAAAACTAGTTCTCGAAACGACCATTTGTAGCTTTAGGGTGAAGTTTGAGATGCTCATTGGAATTTTAAAAAATTTAATTATGTTCAAAGTGTTTCATAAATTTTGGGTTATGGAGTTAAGATCTATTTTCAAGTGGAATGGTTCTAAATGATGGCCTATAGTTTACGAACAAAGTTTAAGAAGCTAAGGAGATTCCAAACCGTCATAAAACCCTCATTTCAAAGCGATGGAGAAGAATTGAAGAGTTAGGTCATTAAATATCTTGGGAAATATGATATGATGAATATGGCATGTAAAATACTCCTTGTAATTCATTTTGGAGGTGGAATAATTCTCTAGGTTAATAAGTAAGGCATTGTAATATGCTTGTTTTATAGAAATTTGATGTTACAATCATGTGATGAAGGTTTCATGGTAAAATATCTCATGTGAGAAAAATATTGGGATGTGGCCCAAGTTTTCATGAATATTTTCACTTATGCTCGTTGTAAAAAATTTGAGAAACCAATCAACCAAAATAACATATCTCATAAGGACTAGGAAAGCCAAAACTAGTCAAGTTGGACTTTTCAAGGGATGATGATGAAAATACAAGTTGTAGAAGAAATTTGTGAGCATCGATAATTGATAAAGGTACAATAAAACATGTTTAGTCCCTTGAATTTATATAATGTTTTTTTTTTTTCCTGAGTTCAAATGGTCAAATATTCCCTTTTAGGCTTGTCAATTTGATCTGACAAATAGAGGTGTAAATGATAGTTTACCCTCCTAATCTGTAAATGTGAGTTATTTAAGTTTAAGTAGAGGAATATAGTAATGTAGTCAAATAATTAGGGTGTCATGAAATGTGTTTTGAAGTGTTCTGAAACATTGTCAGAGTTGTCTCATAAATGCATATTTATGTTAAAAACCTTCAATTGAATCTCGCTAGTAAGTTTATAATATGTACAAGATCAATATATTTTGAGATACATAATGAATGATGAACATGTTTTTACTGGAATTTATACCTCATTTAGTGACGACTAATTTTTTGGGTCTGTAAATCCATCAAGACCTTGTCCAAATCAGTCTTGGATGAAAAAAATGAAAGTGTTTTAGCTAGTCCAAAATTTTAAAGGTGAATTATAGCTCCACAAAATAATTAGATTAATAGTTATAATTTTTTAATGATCATACATTGTTATTTGTGAATCAATCTCATGATTGGTTTTTGAAAAAGATATGTCTGTCAAAAATTACCTTTTAGGTTTGTTTAGTTGGTATGAGAAATAGATATGTATATAATATTTTATCCTGATAAATAATATGTAAATGTGAGTTATTTAAGTTTAAGTAGATCACCCTGATGATGTATTCAAAGAATTAGCGTGTCATGAAAATGTGTTTTGAAGTGGTATAATACATTGAAAAGAAGATCGAGTTTTGTGGTGTGAAACATTGTCATAGTTGTCTCATAAATGCATGCATATTCATGTTGAAAACCTTCAACTAATTCTCGTTAGTAGCTTTAAAATATGTACAAGATCAATATATTTTTAGAAATGGAATGAGTGATAAACATGTTTTTTCATTAAGTTATACCTCGTTTTGTGAGGACTAAGTTTCTGGGCATGTAACTCCATCAAGACCTTGTCCAAATTAGTCTTGGATGAAGAAAATCAAAGTGTTTGAGCTACCCAAAATTTTTAAAAGGTGAATTAGATATCTCAAAAAACATTCTATCAACATTTATAAGTTTTTAATGATCATACATCATTGTTGGTGAAAGCAATCTCTTGGCTGCTTTTTGAAAAAGATATGTCTGTGCACACATGTTTGAGCATATGAGCTCTAATTAAGTATTGGGGTATAAATGGTGTGTTTTGGATCTCATTAAGGACTTATAAGAATTTGAGAGGTCACTTTGAACGTGAAAACAAGTTTGAAACACTTATAATGAATTATATTAAGCTAAACTTGACAAAGATTCTAAAGTTGGAGAAAAAAGACAAAACTGAAAATGGCAGTTACAAAGTTAGATGTCATTTTGAAAATGACATATTTTAAATTACACTAGAGGGTTGGCGAGTAGAGGATATTTTTATCACTCATCTTAGGTGAATATTTTTCATGGAAATATTTTGGAAGGTTATACCTTGTAAATTACAAGTTCTATATGCAATCATTGCATATATTGACATTTTTGATGATATCATCAAGAGACTTAAATTCGAATTGAATGGACAAGAAGTTGAAGGGATTTAGAATTGGAAGAGAAATAGATTATTATTCTCATGTTTTTTAGAGCATAAGTGATCATAAAAAATTTTAAGCACTATGTTTTGAGCTAGAAAATTGACATGCAAAGCTAGGTGAATTAAGAGGATGATGAAGTCTTCATGATTGAAATTTTTGCAGCAAGATGTATGCCTCGAAGAGGAGGTTTTTGAATGTGTAATCCATGGAGAGAGACATGAAAAAAAATGTATGGTAAACAGGTAATTTTATTATATTCTTGTAGCATCATGAAGTGAAGGAAACAAAGGTGAATCAAGAGGTTAACAGTGAAGACGAAAGATATGACTTAGGGATCACAATTATTAGGTTAGAGAACCAAATGAGGGTGATCAAAACTTTGTTATAATTATAAGTTGTTGCTTATAAGATAAGTATTTTTATATTCCTTGTAAGTTATAGCTTAAATAATTTCAATGATCGCTTGACTCCATTTGGGATTTTGAGCTTCGATGCAAGTAGGAGCTTTGTTAAAGATCAAGTGAGTGCTTGGTCAAATTTTAGAGTTGTAGCTTCAAGTTGAGTGGATGCTCAACATATGAATTTTTTGTAATATTTATAGGAATATTTTTCCAATATAGTGCATTAATTTCAGTAAGATTATCTCCCTTCAAGGGTTTCCCACATTAATTGTTTTCTCTGTATGTGTTCTCCTATTAATTTCCAATGAATGGTGTTGTGGATTCTTCATAAAAAACTAAAGTAGATTGAATTAACTTTCGATTTTTTAATTATAACTAATTCACTCCTCTCTCAGTGCCTATAATTTTTGACATACATCTCTCTCTTACTCCCACTATATCTTTCTCTCACACTATGACTCTCTCTTCCCTCTTCTCTAGCTCTATCTAGATCTCTCTTTCTCTCTTGATATTTCATTCTCTTGTTGGCTCTCCCTATTTATCGATCCATCTATCTCTATCTATATTTATCTCTTTCTCTATCTGTAATAAACTATTTTTTAAATTGAGAAGATGTAAAATCACAGAGTCTATACAATGTTGTTGGAATAATTTTCATTGATATCGAAGTGTGTTGCATGATTTTACTAATACATCATAATGTTAAAAGATTATGGTTTGGTGCTTTGACCCAAGTATGATCCTAAATTCTTACATGGACTAACAAAGGAAGATGATATGTTCCTGAAGGAGTTATAAAATGAAATTTTAAGTGATATTTGAACCTCTATGGCTTGAAAACGTTGGTGAAAATGTAATAAAAGTATGCTTGAGGTACCTAAGACATAAATTATCTAAAAAATTATATATAGTAAAGCTAAGCTTACCTTTGACCATAATAAACTAAGATAGATGAAAGATGAGGTAAAAATGATGTATTTGTAATGATTGTGATTGTTAGAATTTGAATATGCATATGTCTAGGGGGAGATACAATGCTGAAATGTTGATATAAGGCCAAAAAATAAGACAAGGAAAGAAAGATGAGTTTGTTTGATGCTTTGAACAAATAATCGATCCTAATATGCTAAAATACGGTGAATAATGTGTGTTTGGGTATGTGCTTTCGGGGATACTAACTAGAAAGTTTTTCATTAATGAAAAATGGGGATAATATTGGCATGTGAGTATTAAGTTTTCATTGATGCAAAAGGATCATTAATGAAAAAGTATGATGAAGTAGAACAAGAGGAAGTTTGGAGTGAGTGTGATAAGGTAGATACATGAGAATAACAATGAAGGTTCATGGACTATGATGTGAAACAAACTCAATTATGCCTAATTCAGATATCGAGTACAAGCTCAACATGGAGTATGGAGCTAAGAAATCCATTGAAAAACATAGAAATCATAGAAAAATTATGGTGATGGTGTAGACATCATGTGGAAGGTGCCATAGGTCAAGATTTATTTGTTAAAGGAAGGTTTAAGGCCCTTTGGAAGCTTCTTGTTGAGAACAAGCTAAATATGCATGTACAAACCATGGTGGTGGAATAATTTAAAGAAAATAAATATTGAAACAAGTCTTGGAAAATGTGAATGATATTTTCCGAGTGTTTTGGAATAATATCAGGTCAAAATTCCAAGGGACAAGTAAGAAAATGAAGTTTTGGTGAAAAATAGTTCTTGAATGACCATTTCTAGCTCTAGCATGAAGTTTGAGATGTTCATTGGAATTAAAAAATTTCATGATGTTGTAAGTGTTTCATAAATTTTGGCATGGAGTTTATATCAATTTTAAAATGGAATGTGTCTTAATGATGGCCTATAGTTTATGAACGAAGTTTAAGAAGCTAAGGAGATTCCAAACCCTCATAAAACCCTCGTTTTAATGCAATGGAGAAAAATTGAAGAGTCGTGTCATTAAATATATTTGTAAATATTATATGATGAATAGGGCATGTAAAATTCTCCTTTTATCTCATTTTGGTTGTGGTATAATTCTCCATGTCAATAGGTAAGGAACTTAAATATGTTTGTTTTTAAGAAATTTGATGTTACAATCATGTGATGAAGGTTTCATGGTGATATGTCTCATGTGAGAAAAATATTTGGATGTGGCCCAAGTTTACATGAAGATTTTTAGTTATGCTCGCTGCAAAAAAATTGAGAAACAACTCAACCAAAACAACCTACCTCTTAAGGACTAGGAAAGCCAAAACTAGTCAAATTGGATTGAAGGGATGATGATGAAAATAAAATTTGTTGAGGTAACTTGTGAGCATGGATAGTTGATAAAGGTACAATAAAACATTTTTAATCACTTGACTTGATATGATTAATTTTTTTGTTCCTGAGTTCAAATGGTAAAAAAATTCCCTTTTAGGCTTGTTAATTTGGTCTAAGAAATAGAGGTTTAAATTATATTTTATCCTCATAATCTATAAATGTGAGTTATTTAAGTTTAAGTAGACCACCTTGATGATATATTCAAATAATTAAGGTGTCATGAAAATTTGTTTTGAAGTGGTAGAATACATTAAAAACAAGATCGGGTTTTGTGGTCTGAAACATTGTCAAAGTTGTCTTATAAATGCATGCATATTCATTTCGAAAACTTCAACTAAAACTTGCTGGTAAGTTTAAAATATGTAAAAGATCAATATATTTACATAAACAGAATGAGCGATGAACATGTGTTTACATGAAGTTATACCTCATTTTTGTGAAGACTAATTTTCTGGGTCTGTAACTCCATCAAGACCTTGTCCAAATCATTCTTGGATGAAGAAAATGAAAGTGTTTGAGCTGATAAAAATTTTTAAAGGTGAAGTAGATCTCTCAAAGATCATTCTATCAACCTTTATAATTTTTTAATAATCATAAATTTTTGTTGGTGAAGCAATCTCTTGATTGGTTTTTGAAAAAAGTATGTTTGTCCACACTTGTTTGAGCATATGCACTATAATAAAGTATTGGGCAAGAAATGGTGTGTTGTGGATCTCATTAATGACTTATAAAAATTTGATAGGTCACTTTGAACGTGAAAACAAGTTTTAAACACTTAGAATGTGTTATATTAAGCTAAAAGACAAAGATTCTAAAGCTAGAGAAAAAAGACAAAACTGAAAATGGCAGTTACAAAGTTAGATGTCATTTTGAAAATGGAATATTTTCAATTACAGGAGAGTTTTATATCTCATCTCAAGTGGTAAATTTGTCATGGAAATATTTTTTAAGGTTATACGTTGTAAATTACAAGTTGTAGATGCAATGATTGCATATATTGACAGTTTTGATGATATCATCAAGACACTTACATTTGAATTTAATGGACAAGAAGTTGAAGGGGTGAGAATGGGAAGAGAAAGATAGTATTATTCTTATGTTTTTTAGAGTATAAGTGATCATGAAATTTTTTAAGAACTATGTTTTGAGCTAGAAAATTGACATGCAAAACTAGGTGAATTAAGAAGATGCTGAAGCCTTCATGATTGAAAATTTTGTAGCAGGATGTATGCTTCAAAGAGGATGTTTTTGAATGTTTCATCCAAGGAGAGAGACATGAATTTTGTTTTACAGTAAATAGGTAATTTTATTATATTCTTGCAACATCATGAAGTGAAGGAAAGAGAGGTGAATCAAGAGGTGAAAACTGAAGACAAAAGATATGATTTAGTGATCACAATTTATTACGTTAGATAACCAAATGAGGGCTATAAAAACTTTGTTAGAAGTCTAATTTGTTTCTTATAAAATATGGATTTGAACATTCCTTGAAAGTTTCAGCTTAAATAATTTCAATGAGTGCTTGACTCTATTTGGGAGTTGGAGCTTCGATGCAAGTAGGAGATTTGCTAAAGATCAAGTGAGTGCCTGGTCAAATTTTAGAGTTGTAGCTTCAAGTTGAGTGGATGCTCAACAGATGAAATTTTTGTAATATTATAGGAAACATTTTCCCAGATAGTGCATTTCTTTCAGTGGGTTTTTCTCCCTTCAAGGGTTTCCCACAATAATGTTTTTCCCTCTATGTGTTCTCCTATTGATTTCTTGTGAATGGTTTTGTGGTTTCTTCATAACAAAGTAAAGTAGATTGAATTGCCATTCAATTTTTGAATTATAAATAATTCACCCCCTCTCAGTTCCTATAACTTTTGACATATATCTCTCTCAAACTCTCTCACTCTTACTTTCTCTTCCCTCATCTCTATCTCTATCTAGATCTCTCTTTCTTTATCTATCTTTATATTTTGATCTTTTATTATTTTTTTGGATCTCCCTATTTATCAATTTATCTATATATCTCTCTCTCTCTCTCCTACTATAACTCTATTGCAGTCTCTGTTTGGCTCTCTTTCTCTCTTTGTAATAAACAATTTTATAAATGGTGAAGATGTAAACGTAAAATCATAGAGGCTATACAATTTGATTCAAATAATTTTCATTGATATCAAAGTATGTTGTAAGATTTTAGTAATAGAGAATAATGTTTAAAGAATATTGTTTGGTGCTTTGGATTATTATATTTTTTCTTTGGAGTCCTCTTCTATCACTTTGGAGTTTGACCGGAGAGTTTCAGAGTTTGATCAAAAATATTTGGAGTCTATCCACAACACTTTGGAGTAATATCAGATTGCTTCAGAGTTGGATCGAATTTCTTGAAAGTATCATAGCTTTGCTTCAGAATATCTTCCTATCACTCTGGAATATTACTTGAATTATTCAAAGTCTGTTTGAATTCTATGGTTTGTCTTGGTCAAGGACCAGTAGTTTAGGTGGATGGTTGTAATATATTTCTAAGTTTGGTGTATCTATTTTTATGATCATGTTTTTTTGACCTTCCAAGGATTTAAAAAAATATTTATGATCTTTTTGTTTCTAGTTTTCTCTCTCTGTTTTGGTACTAAAATGTTCCATATATTCAATTGTCCAGTGGACCCTATTTTATTAGTTCACTCTTGTATCTTGTAATAAACATTTATATTGTAATTATGACCAACCTTTATCTTCTATGATGCTAATGATAAGAATATGCACATGTATAAAATGATATTTATAATCATTAATTAGTGTGAACTTGAGATGGGAAAAAATAAATTGTATTGTTGGAGATATGGAGAAAAATGAATATGAGAAGAGTAATTCTATGAAGGAAGCAAACCTATATAAAGAACATGAAGAAAGAGAAATGAAGGTCGTGAAGTATGTAAGCTACATGTTAAAAGCAATAAGATATTATTTTGTGCTTGAAATATAATTTTGAATTATGAAGTAATGGAAACTTGATGAAGAAGAGGAAGAAAAAACACAAGAAGATTTGAAAATGACATCTTATTGGAAGAATAAAAAAACATAGGATGAAGACTTAAGAAGAGGTGGACCTGGAATTTCAGTGGAAGGATAAGTTTGAGTAGAGAAATCAAATGAAAGAGTTAACAGGATTGAATAACATAGTATAAAGAAATCTAATTTCATTAATTAGACTAGTGTCCATGTTGGAAGAAGGATTTGATATGTTTGTATGAAGAGAATGATTGAACTTCCATCATTATGTTAAAATAACAGCTAAAAAAGGTGGATATGTGTATTGTTAATATCAGTGCCTCACAATTCAGGGATTGGTATCTCCAGTAGGTTGGTGCCTACAAATTTGTTGATTTGGTGCTCAACATTGGAGATTGATATCTCCAGTATATTGACATCTACAATTTAGCTGATTTTTTCCTCAACATTGGGGATTGGTGTCTCTAATAGGTTAGCTCCTACAAATGTATATAGAGATATTTTGGGATGGATTTGGACAGTAGATCCAAATAGTCTTTTCTCTGTGGTTTTCTCTTGAAAGAGTTTCCACATAAATATTTTGTTATATGGTTGTGCAATTTTTTATATCTTATGTGATTATTGTTGTTAATGTATAAATAATTAAAATTTTGTATGATACTGATTCACCCCCCTCAGTATTTTTGTGCAATCAAAAATTGGTATAAGAGAAAGTTCCTTCATACCAGTTTGACGACTTTATAGTTGACCTCCATTGAACACATTCCATGACAAGAAGGATTCTATTTCAACATGGCTCCTTTATTTGATGGAACTAATTATGATTTTTGGAGTATATAAGTATGAGCACCTATTTAATGTCTCTTTTGTTAGGCATCTTGAAATTAGTTATAAGTGGTGTTGTAGCTTCAACAAATCCTCCAATAGATCAAGCTGGTAAGAAGGATAGTGAAATCAATGCAATGGCTATGAATGAATTATGTGAGGCTTGTCTGAATTGGACTTTGTTAAATTAATACACTGTATATTTGACAAGGAAATTTTGGATAGACTCGAGAATGTATAAGAAGGAGATGTCAAACTAAAGAAAATAATACTCCAAACTCATAGAAGTCAATTTTAGAGTTTGAATAGGAAGGATGATGAAAAAATGGTAGCTTATCTTTTGCGTGTGGATGAAATTATCAACACCATTAAAGGACTCAGAGAAAAAATTAAAGATGAATCTATTGTGAAAAAAATTCTCAAATCTTTTCCTTTGAGGTTTGATGCCAAGGTGTCAAATGCTAAAGAAATGAAAGATTTAAGCACCTTAACAATGGATGAACTTTGTGGGATTCTTACAGCATATGAGATGAGGACCAAGATATATAAATTGGCTAAGTGAGAGGTAGATTTCAAAGCATCAAAGAATGTGTAAATTAGAAAGCATAAGTAATATAATTGCTCCAATGTTGGATCAGATCATAAGGAATCTAATTTTGTTAGAAATATAAAGAAAGTAATTGGAAAATACAAAGGTATGTTGTCGTTCAAATGTTCTAATTTTACTAAAGTAGGAAAAACTACTTCTAGATGTCCACATGAAAAAAAATAAAAAAACATATTGAGTAAGATCACAATATGTTGGAAAGTAACAAGTATTATCAATCTACGAAGAAATACAAGAAAATAAAATATGAGAATTTCCACAAGCCCAAGAAAAAAATATACACCAAGGAGGAAATAAGTTTCTCATCTGAAGAAAGTGATAAAAGTGACTTTAAAAGTGATCAGGAGGAATTATTTTCCATGACAATAAATTCAAGAAAAAATAAATAAGTGTTGGTTTCACAAGATGAAGAAGATGTTGAGGTGGATCTTGAAGGAGAGATGATTAGTGACCAAGGTGAAATCGATATTCTTAAAAAGAAGAACCAGAGACAAAAACAACAGCTTCAAAAATTTCAAGAAAAATATGATAATTAAAAATCAAAATTGTCTTAAGATATTGGAAAATACAATAAGATCATCATTGGCCTAAAGAATCAACTTGAAGTGTAGAAGAAGATGGATGAGGTTACGAGAATTTAGCTGAATCAAAAGAATTAAAATTGTGAGAAGATATAATCTGAAATATTTTCTTTTAGAAAGGAACTTGAAAAAAATAACACTAAATTAAACAATTACATCAAGTTTGAGAATAATACTGAACTATTAGATGATATACACAATAATCAAAGATCTCTATTTATTAAGATTGGTCTTAGTTTCAAAGAATATCAGGGGACCACCAAAGAAAATTTAGACAATTACAATACATATGCAGATGATCTTAAAGGTTCAATAAAAATAAAATCAAAAAACTGAATGAGACTCATGTTTCTTAAATCACAAACAATCTAGAAGAAAGAAACAAGAAGGAGATTCATTTTTCTAAGAATACAAAAATTTGCCATAGATTTAGATTAGAAAATCCTAGAAGATACTTTCCCCGAAGACATCATCATTTAACCATGTTTCATAATTTTTTTAGTGATTATTGTTTTTCGTGTAATCAATTTGGACATATTATAATAGACTATATATCTAATACAAGAACTTTTTATAAGTAGATGAATGAAAATGTAATTTCTTTCGGGGTTTCAAATTAAAACTATAATTCATTTTTAAAGTAAAAATAAATGGAACTGTATGTTATAAATGCAAAAAGTATGGGCATATAACATGTTTTTATAGAAGTGTGGAAACTTTCAGACGTAATAATAATGAAGATGGATAGAACAAAGTTATAGATGATTTCCTAGGTAGAAGGTTTAATTCATTTGCTCCTTTATCAGATGATATTGTTTGTTATAATTGTGACATGTATGGAAATAAGCATAGAAAATGCAAGAGAAATCTTGTGAAGAAAAACAAGAATGTAGAAACTATGAATAATTAGAAGGACGAACTCAACAAAATTTGGAAGAAGAAATCAAAGATAGGAAAGAACAAGGAAAGTTTCATGCATGTTCAAACTGTACTTCATGCAAAAAAATGATATAAATCAATAGTATATTAATAGTGGTTGCTTACTCCATATGAATAGATAGAAAGGTAAGTTTTTAACTTTGAAATTATAAATTGTAGGCACTGTGAAGTGTGGAGATAATGCTACAACAAGGATATCAAGAAAAGGAATTATCAATCTCATTAATGGAAAATCAAATACTTTAAACATCTTGTATGTTGATGGTATGAAACATAATCTATTGAGTGTAAGCCAAATGAGTGATCAGGGGTATACTGTCAAATTTCATGCTGAAGGATGTGAGATTAGAAATAGTACAATAGGGAAAGTTGTTGCTGAAGCATGCAGGACAACAAAAAATCTATATATTCTTTGCAAAGTTAAGGGATAAAATCTCTATATGTGACAAGTAGATGAAAGATGGATATGACATAAAATGATGGGTCATATTAATTTTGATAACCTAGTAAATATTAATTCTAAGTAAGCGGCTAAAAACATGAAAAAAATCATAAAACTAGAAAACACATTTTGTAGGGAATGTCATCATGGAAAGTATATAAGAATTTATCTAAAAAAAAAATATTACTCAACTAGAAACTTACTAGAACTTGTTCATACTAATCTGCATGGGCCAATGGGGGACTTAAAGAAATCAAGGTGATAGTTATTTCATGTTTTTTTCTATGATTACTCTTGAATGACATGGATAAATTTTATAAAAGGAAAATATTAAGCACGTGAGAAGTTTAAGGAGTTCAAATCCTTAGTTGAAAATTAAATTAGAAATAAAATCAATTAAAAATATCATATCATGGAGGAGAATTTACTTTAAATCACTTTTCATATTTTTGTGAAGATCATGGAATGAAAAGAAATTATTTAGCTACTAGAACTCCCCTAACAAAATAGTTTTGTAGAAATAAATAATAGAACAATTGAAGAAACATTTGGTAAGAACCATGCTAAATGATCCACATTTATCTGATATTTGTTGGAGAGAAAAATTTAATACAATAATATACATTTTAAATAGAGGGAAGTAAAAGTGAACAACATCAAGACTCCTTATGAGTTATGGAAGGAAGACCAGAAACAGTCAAACATTTCATAACAATTGGAAGTCCATGCTCTATCAAAATAGATGATGAAGAGTTAGGTAAGTCTGATTTCATATCTTATAATTATGTTTTTCTTGTTTATTCTTTGAAAAGAAAAGCATATAGATGCTATAATTAAAAAACAAACAAGATTTTTGAAACTGCAAATGTGAAAGTAAATTATATCAAATATAAGAAGAATAAAACAGAAGAAAATCATTATACAAAGGAAGGAAGTAATGAATTTGAAGAAGAAGATAAAATAGAAGAAGTGGAAATAAAAGATACCAAAACACCTTCTAGATTTGTATAAAGGAATCATTCTAAAAAGATGATTATATGTAACAAAAATCAGTGGGGCATAGATAAGATGAAGATTAGCACATACAACTAAACATGTCAGATCCTATCCTTACTATCCAAACTATAACCTAATAACTTTTCTGAAGAAACAAAATACAAGAATTGGATTAGAAAAATGGAAGAAGAGTTAGACCAATTTTTCAAGAAGAGATGGATTAGAGAAGAATTCATCTCTCCCATTTAATTATGAGGTTGGATATTAAAATATACATATGTATATATTTCAAAAATGTATACTTACATGTGTTTATATGTATACCCCAACACCACACCTATAATCAACAGCTAGCATTCGTTACAGGTTTATTGATCGCAACTTATTCTTGTTGTACTTATCTTGGATAATTTTAATCTATCTTATTGGTTGAATATGGTTATTTTGTAATATAGACAAATTTGTTATATTGTTGTACCTTGTATTGTTATGTTCTTGGAAATAATTATTTTCTAAAGTTATGTTTGATTAGCCTTCTTGTCATTACAATTCAATCATAGATTGTGGGGAATTTAAACGACTCTTCTTCACCACATGAAAAAGGTTCATGATTTTCGACAAGGTAAAGTTTTACTTATTGATCATATTATTTGACAATAATTAATAATGAGATATATCTAGTATTTGACCATAATGCAAGTTAAAATGTTGTTATGTGTGACCTGGATTATAATGCAAAAATTATGTATCTGAGACCGTAATGCAGAGTTAAAAATTATATGGAAATATATGGTAAGAACAACATTTGTTTGATAATACACATTGTTTAAATTAAATTTTCATTGACCACAAATGAATTTAAATGGTTATAATTATGCAAACTTAGAAAAGTAATTAAGTTCAATATTTTAATTAAAATCTCTTAGACCTTAGTGATTTGGAAAATTGTATTAATAAATTCAAATGGGTATTGAAAATGTGTTCGTGGTAATGAATCATGTTTGGGTCTAACACCGTATGGAAAACATTAGTAATGTTTTGATTTAGTATAGATAAGTCTTAGACAATATCTTTGAACCATGGAAATTCTAATTGAATCTAATATTTAGTTTTAAAATGGTATAGAATTCTTATTTTTTGTTAAGTTGTGTTAGGCCATTGAAATGTTAAATTTTAACTAATTATTGATTTTGCTAAATTTAGCCATCATGTGAATTTGTATGAATAGAAGATAAGTTAAAAATTTAGAAAAGATAAATGAACTTAAACATGGACAAAAACAAAACTTACATGTAAGAGAGAATACACATGGCTTAGAGAGATGGACTAATTGGGGGGAAAGTAAAAGTGTCTGACAAAAATTTAATGCATTCTTCTCATGAAATGTCCACTTTTTCAAGAAGATATGAATTATTCTCATGAAATGGTAGAATTGGATTACAAAAATGGATGGTAGAGGTTAGACAACATGGGTTGGGAAGGTAGATATATCAAAGCAATGTAGTAGTCATAGACTACAAAATATATTGGACGGTCATGTATGCACTAAACCTCGAGCCTCAGCCATTTGTATAGTATTATTCTTCGGCAAATATGAGTGTAGTTTGATTCAAAATGTTGGAAAAATACATGCATAAGTTTATTTGTATGCTTTTATAGTATGTGAAATAACCCATACAAGTGATCTTTGAACCAAAATTATTGGAAAAATAGATGGTAGCCAACTACTAAATATTCTCCATTTCCAATTAAAAAAAACCATAATATTTGTACGATCACGAAAATTTTCTACTAAAATTTTCCCTGATGGTGTTTCATCATGACCCTTAAAAAGTTTCACTTTTTCCATCATACTTAGCTCATCTCTTTACTCTTTTTCACTCTAGCCCCTCAAAGGGTAGATTTGACTCACTTCATGCACACATTGTGTTATTTCATGTGTGTAATTAATGTGCATTATATAATTCAAGTATTGCATAAAGTATTTGTGAAACCCCTACGCAATTGTTACCATCACATAAATTTTATGTTACACTTTCCTTTCTCCATTATCCTTCTCACAATCCTTATTTGTGCCTATAATTAACTAATATTGTACAAATTTTTGTAAGAAATTCAATTCACAATGATACTCTTGTATCAAAAATTACATCTTAAATTTCAATCGAAATGAACAATTGATTCATGCCTAGATTTTTAATTAGTCCTAGTTGAAGTTTCAACAAGTTTCACATGGCTCAATTTAATCAATATTTCTTATCTTATTAAACCAATCAACTAACTATGTAATTCATGATATATTAGGTGGAAAATTGAGTCCAAATTCACATCACATAGTAACAACTATGATAAGGGTCTCAAATTTTCCTAAATTGTCTCTTTAGTTTGACGAATTGACTAATGATGACACAAAAGGTGGTGAAAAGTGGACACAAATTATGGAGATAACACAATTTAAATAAAATCTAGATTCTTTCTTCTCATCCACTCTATGGCCTTGTTTTTTTGTCAAATGTCTAGCATGTAAAATTTAGAATTTTGATCATGACAACTAAACCCACACTTAAAATTACTTTTCCTAGTCAAACTAAACCTTTCCTCTAGCTAGCATTTCAACTGTGAAATCCTCATTCTAGTTAAGAGGAACATGTTAACATTATTTTCAATTGTGTTTCATATCTAAGGAATTTTTTCTATATGATTCATGAGATTATGAAGATCCAAATAAATAAATTTTTCTAGAGGCTTCAAACGGGTTGTTTTTTGGTATTTTTGGCACTAGTGAATAACTTATGGAAGCATACAATGAAAATTAAAATAATTTGGGATATTTATGGGATATAATTGAAGTTTTATGACATATTTGAGGAAGATTATATGGAGATAATTTAGTTCTGGTACACATTGAGAAAAACTAGGTATTTTTGGGAAAGGAACTTAGGAATGCATATTCTAAAGGAGCTATTCATCTTGTTTGAATGGTTTTAGGATCCTCAGTGAAGTGTTGGAATATTACATCCCATGAATTATAAATATGAGATGGCCTACTTCATGGTGAAATAATCAAGGAACAATTCTAGGAGTATCAAAAGTATAATTCTAGAGATTTTACAGACTCTTTATGTTCTTCTTAGGGAATTATCATAAAGTGTTTATTATCTCTACTTGGCTATAATTTCCTATAATGACATAGCCTATCTCAAATATATTCTAATATCTCACATTATTGTATGTTAGTTTATCTTCGTACTCCTCAAATCTTCATCTTGTGTTCTTCTCTACTTGCACACTCCTTTACACTCTATCACATTTCCAATAGGGTCTCCTCTTTTTCACACTTAGTTGTGCACCATGTTAATATTCTATTCACTCTAGTAATTTTGGTGGGATTTTTTTTTCACACCCTTCATTCTTCAGCTACATAATCTTCTCTTCCTTCTATTTTATTTTATCTACTACATCATCATATGGCTTCGTATTTTCTCATGTATTTTAATGGTCTATAATGGTCATCTCCTCCCTCATGGAAAACTCCTTCCTCATTACAACATACTTGAACATAACCATGTACCTCTTGGTGAATTCTCGCTTCACCCACATAACTCTTGAAAAAGTTAAATTTGATCTCTTAAGAGATCACATTTGCAAGAATAATGTAATAAGGGGGGAATGTTGGCATACATAGCATAGATTATATATTTAGGAGTGTTTGTTTCTATTCTATCTCTTGATTCTCTCCTATGTGTTGTATTCCATTATTCTCTCTCCCATCTTCATATCTTTCTCCTTTTGTTTAGGGGAATGTTGTTTACCAGTTATCCTATATATTGTACATACTTCTCCATAATAAAACAAGGTGTTGAGAGCTATTTACACTCCATTCTTCCTTTGATCTATTTGCTTCCCACAACATATAAGGAAAAGGTTTGATGGTGGATGCCAATTGGAAAAGGGAAATTAGAAAAAAAATTGTATGAGGATTACTTACATAAAAAAAGAGTTTAAAGAAGGAAATGAAGGAACAAGTGACATAGATGTTAATAGTATCATTTGGGATTGGTCACCAAAAGTAGGTTGGAATCGAGAAAGAATAATAATAATAGAAAAGGGGCATGCAACCATTAAATAATATCAAGTATAGCTTCAACAAATTGAGGATAGACAATGTTAGATTGATAAAATGGATAATAATGAAGAGTGTGTAGACAAATGTAGCATGTAAGGGAGGTGCATGTATGTGCGTGAGGACCAGTTGGAGTGGCACATGGAAGGCTTGCATCCAAGAGGACAGATTTCGGGGCTTAGCTGATTTCATAGACTAAAGGCTAAAATAGAATAGAATGATGACTTGGTGGCCAAGAAAACACTATTTTTGGATAAAGAACATGTGGATCAAATATGAAAGGACATGCATGGATCAAGCTATGAATTGATTCACAGAAAGTATTACTTATAAGATAATTTATTATTACTTGCTGTAAGAAAGTATGCATGTGATCTATTTTTAGGCATGCCTATTAATAGAAGAGTGCATGGGCATTAAAGGGAAATTCCCCAACCCTATATATATGTTGTATGCCTTTTTTTTGGGATCGCGAGTGGCCAAGTATTATGTTTGAGTTTTGAAAGTCTTGTATGCAGTTTTAATCTAGAGTTGTGATGTTTGTGCATGTTCCAACGTCGTGGTGTACTGATGTATTCAAATTATGATATGTAATAATTTAATATGATGGATTATGGTGCATAGATTATGATCATTAACATTTATAAATATGTATATTTCATAGTGAATTTGATATCAATTGTGATATGATCTATGGTAACTACCTGGTGTATGTACTTCTATGATAATATTGATTGAATGGTTTATAATTGAATGGTTTATGGTAATTATTAATATGTATGCTAACATCTTTTCAAGTAGAAACAAATGAGGGAACTTGTAGCTTCACGTGATTTGGGTGAGAAATCAATTACACTGGATGAGGTACAAGTGCACAGAGCATTTGAGTGGTAAAATAAAAGACTACATTTTGGTTCTATTTGTGGAACCTATTTTAAAATTCTCTGTCAGGATGTTGCATACGGATGGTGTATCGATTAAATTTTCAAAGCATTAAAAGTTGGGTAGAATATGGACAACATAATTTTTCACAGAGGTATATCACTGGACATGATTTCTATGCACGAAAGTGGGTGGAAGATAATATTTATCATGAACTTTATGATGCAGTTCTTTAGCTTCTTTCTAGTATAATTGTATTAGTGGCTAGAAGCATATGCATTAGGGAAATGTTGGGGTCTGACACCAAAGCTTTGGATGCAGGAGGATTACCAAACTCTTATTGATGTTTTGGTGGAGTGGATGAGAGCTATAGAGCATTGGTGGGCTAGAGTGTTACGCAATTATACATTCGATTACATTATTTTTACTTATTTTTGTCAAGAGGAAGTTGAATTCAGATTCTTGTGCGATCCCAGAGGATCTTATTTACATGTTATGCCCTTGGTGATTAAGACCTTAATAATAGAACTATATTTAGAGAACCTCCCTAGATGGCTAGCTAAACCCCCACCATACACACGGGGAAAGAAAAGGTATGGATAAATATGGAAGACCTTGCAGTAGAAATAAAGAGAGAGGAAATATGGCTCATGTATAATTAAGCACAAGAGAGGTGAATGACACATGTGCATGACATTGAGGAGTCACTCAAGTTGAGGGGAATGATGGGTTGTGATGGATTTTAAACTATCATTGAAGACGAGGAGGAAAGGCATTAGGTCCTCCCAAATTTTGGCAAGCATAATAGAGAATCCCCTTCAAATTTGGATGAGAGCACATTAGAAGAGATAACGAGAACCACGGTTGTGCATTTGATCCAGCCTAGACCTTGTGCTTGGGTAAGTGCAACAAGTTGGTGTACAAAAAAGAGGTCATCAATGGATGTCATATTGCAAAAAATAGTGAAATCTTAACTTGTAGGGATTATTAACAATACGCGCACTCAAAATTAGAAAAAATTATATAAATACGAATCGTAGCATCCAGAATCTAGTTTCTAAACTACTAATTTTTTTTTAAAAATGGAAAATTTCACCTATAATAAACACTAACAATTATACCTATAAGATTGTAGTTCGTTCACCCGCGATTTGGATGACAAAATATTGTTATTTATTTTTTTCCTTTGGTGAAAAGTTAGATGTCGTTGTCTATCCTGGGATGGATTTTATTTTGTATTTTTTCAAGCAATTTTTTTTTTTTCCGTGAAAGTGGTTTGAATTTTTTTTGAAAATGGAGCACTTTCTATTTGCCCTCCATAACTATATCAAAAAATATCAAAATCATATATATATATATATATATATATATATATCAACATGTATATAATTTTTTCATGCTTGGGGATGGTATAGGTTTTATCACATTTTGATAAGCAAAGAAAAATTTGCATTCTTAAACGTAGACATGAACATTCACGGGAAAAAATGTCTTAAAGACCTATTGTTAGTAAAAATTATAAAATTATATTTATCCTATTCTATTCACGTCAAAATTAATATTTCTACGAAGCTAACAGTATCCCATACAGGATGACACCATTTTTGTGAGATGTTTTCATTTTTTCAGCATGGTTCAAGTTAGTGGAAGAGAAAATTTGAATTTTTTGACATTTTATATGCCATAATGACCTCCCATAGCTTTGGTTAGGGAAAAACAAAGCTTTCCCGATCCTTAGAGTCAGATTTCATGACAAAGATATAACAACAATCGTAGTTTTATAGAAAATACTGTAATGGCACTTTATAAGTTGTAATCATGATTTACAAAGCATGATCATGGTTCTTAAATTATATTCACACACATCCCAGTGTTCAAATTACCATGTGATTTTTACTGTTTGATCTTACTATATGAATTACTGTAAAATTATGTCACTTTTTGCATGTTTTTCTTATCACCAGAAGAAAATTATCATGGGAGACAAGAAACGAAGTCAAAAAAGGAAGTCAATAAGTAAAAAAACACCAGATGAATTAGAGGCAAACCAATTTCAAAATGTTGAGCGAATGTGAAATCTTCGTGAATCAAGAAGAGGTTCATCTTCAACCCCTACTATTGTAAGCAATGAGGAACAAGGTAATTTTTCTACTGTAAATGTTAAAGATGAATTAAATACTTGTGATAAATATGTTTCAATGGCCAATGTTGAAGAAGAATTAAACACTCATGATGTAGTTGATGTTGAAATTAAAGGAGATAATGAAAATGTGAATCAGGAAATTTAGGTTGAAACCATAGACAAACAAAATTTAACAAAAACACCTCCTAGGATTCTATGTAAGAAACATAATTATTTTATTGAAATTGATGAGAACATTTTGAAACCAATATTTGACAAACTTTATGAAGAAAATCAAAAGAAAAGCCACTGAAATTTGGGATAATCATTTTGAAATTTTAAATGATTCCCAAAGATGTCAGTTGTTGGTTAGTTTGATGAAATTAATTAAAATGAGACCTACATTAAAAACCTTAGGATTGACAACATTTAATATACGTGGTCAAACCTATACAATTTTTGAAAACCTTCACGATGCATATCACACTATTGGTGTCAAGAGAGGAACTAGGGATAGTAATATTGTGTGTCATGTACTTGCTACTAGTGTAGTAAGTGAATTAATAAAAAAAAACATTTGATTACGCAAACAAGTCAAATGTTGAAATTTAATCGAAAAACTCTAATGAAAGCAATTGAAAGACGTAATATCCTTCAATCACTCAATAAAATTGATTCTTGGGCATTTTCTGCTAGAGCACCGCGTAAGGAAAATGATATATCTGATGCTATAAGAGAATTTATTATTCAATTTTGGCATGATAACACTAGAGTTTCACCTAATACAAGAGATGTTGTAAAATGGAGAGTTGGTTCTACTAATCGCGAACCACATCCAAAGCATTTATTAGATATGACTCAAACTCAATTTTTTATAGGTTTGAATAGGAGTGTCGACACTAAAATTTTCCTCCGTAATTTCCATTTCATTAATGTATGTATTAGGAATAGGATGTTGTTAAGTATAATTAGTAGTAGCGTCTGATAGAAGATAACGGCGCCGTCAGTACGGTGCCGCAAATAATGTGGAGTACGGTAATAGTCAAAGTACAATAGGAATGTTGTAAAAAGTAAATATTTGTCATAAGTGGTCTGGTAATGTTAAAATGTCAAAGTTTGGGTAATTAGAGAAGTAGGGTTTACATGATTAGGAATTAGAAATATTATATTGGTAATAAGGACAAGGAGTGAGGTCATAAATATTTTGTGTATTTTATTTGTAAAAAGTCTAAAAATGTGGAACCCATGTAAAATGATAAGGTTTATCTTATCTTAAAAGATAAGCTTACATGTACAAATAAGAGTTAAGGTATGGAATATGATTCGTCAGAGTGGATTTCTTATCCTATCTTAGAGATAAGATGGATAAGCCTGGAAGTTCTATAAATAGAGAGGTCACCCCCCTCATTTAGTATAGAAGGAAGTAGTGAGAAATATTGTAGGAAGTGTGCAAAGGAAGTCATAAGTTTAAAGGTGTGTTGAAGAAGCCATTAAGAGGTGTAATTGTAAAGTTTATCCCATAGTCTTGGTGAAAGGAAAGTGAAGTCAATAACAATTGAAGTACCTCATGGGTGAGATTGTAACAATTTCATGTTAATATTATAATTCACTTTGATATTTCAGATTTGTCATCATTCCGTCTTATCATAGTGGATGGTATTCTTGTGTTATGTTGTTGTTTTATTTCCAGATTACATCCACCAAACTAAAGGCTGTGCATTAGTAAATAATCATAGCACGAGGAGTTCTCGGTGAAGAATTATCATAGTGCCGGATTGGTGATGACATTTTGGTTCCGTTGCCGGGACCATTCCTCGTTGGTGGATTTTCTAGAGAGATATTCCCACTTAGTCAAAAATCAATTGGAGGGTAACCTTATTTTTACTATGCATAGTAGTTACCATGGTAAAGTCATTTTTTCCGTGAATAGTAGTTACCATGGTAAAGTCATTTTTGCCGTGAATAGTAGTTACCATGATAAAGTCATTTTTGCTGTGAATAGTATTTATCACAGTAAAGTCACTTTTTACTGTGAATAGTATTTACCACAGTAACTTCACTTTTTACTGTGAATAGTGTTTACCACAGTAAAGTCATTTTTTACCGCAGTAATTCAAGTTTTACCATAGTTACCATGGCCATTTCTATTTTACCGTAGAAAGTTGTAAAGTCACTTTCTATTACAGTGTTTCAGATTATTTGTGCACATAAGTCTTGTTGATTGTACTTGTGGGTTAGTAGTTTACGGTGGTTACTTTTGAAAATGGGGAAGATTCCTGTTTTTCAGCCCAATCTAATGAAGATGCTTCCTCTTTCATTCAAGAGTTTAAACGCTCTTGTATTTGTAATGGCCTTATAAGAAGGGAACAATGGACTGAATTTTTTCCTACCTTTTTGGATGGTTCAGCACTTAGGTGGTTTGAAACACTAGGTGATAATGTGAAAAATTCATGGGATTTATTAACTGAAAGTTTTCTTGAAGAATTTGGTGAACAACAGAAATATGTAGATCTCATGATCGAGATCACAAAGCTATCCCAAGGAGAGAAGGAGAAGATAAGGGATTATCATGCTCGTGTTCTAGAGCTAAGGAGGAAGCTCGATGCCCAGATTCGGAAGGAAGGATTAGCGGATGGGTTGATGAATGGCGTGGATAATCTCCTCTGTAAGCACTTCATTCTTGGGATGAAGCCAGAGATCAGACAATGAGTGAAGTATGACCACCCGACTACCATTGAACAAGCAAAGGAGATTGCAAGAAGGCAAGAAGAAAGCATGGGAGAGGAGCCCAAAGAAATTGTTGCTAAAGTAGAGCCTACACCAGCACCTTTGGTCCAGAATCCACAACCACTCCCGATGAGCACAAATATTTCTCATAGTACATCTACTAAGTATGAAGATCTGCTCAAAAATATGGGTCAGTTAACTATTAATTTTCTTCAAGGAAAAGAATTTAGTTCTCAGGGAGGAGATAGAGGTCCAAAAAGAAATATTTCTGAAGTTGTATGTTATGGTTTTTATAAAAAGGGTCATTATAAGTATAATTTTCCAGATAGAGCTTCTACATCTGGTAAAGAAGATAATGATAAAGGAAAAGCACCTGTGAATTCTTTTGATGTAGTAGATAAGAGCAGAAATAATGAAGTAGATGTGTTTGTAACAAAAAGAAAGAAAGAAAAAGATAATCAAGATGGAAATGATCCTAAGAAGATGAAAGGAGAAACTAGTAAGAAACATAGGAGAAGAAAGTTGGGTGTGCACGATTTTCTGATTTCACAGGGGCAAGGACCATACTCCATCTTGGAAGATCTGTCGAAAAGGCCTGCAAATATTACATATGGTCAACTCTTGGCTATGTCTTCTGAGAAGAGGCGGGAGCTACGAAGTGGACTCAATGCTCGACGAAGAAAGGAGGTTGAGGTCCTTGTTTTGGAGGTAGAGGCAGATCCCTATGCTCCACAAGCTGAGGTATTATGTAATGGTATTTCAATTCATGATGTCTTAGTTGATGGAGGTGCTGCAGTTAATGTAATGACCGAGTCTGTAATGAATATGTTGGGTTTAAAAATTGATCGCCCTTCAACACTTATGTTAAGGTCATTAAATAAAGGAAAAACTAAACCAGAAGGTGTAGCTTTAAATGTGGCAATATCTGTTATGGGTGTTGTATGTGTGGTAGACTTTCAAGTGATGAAAAATGGTATTGTTGCGTACCCAATGCTACTAGGAAGACCATGGCTAAGGAGAGTTCATGCAAGAAACTTCTGGAATGAAGGTTTCATGACACTTGGATGTGGTAGAGAGAGGCTGAAGATAAACGTGGTCCCTCGAAATCATAAGGCAGAACCTGTGGATTCAAGTGATGAAACTGATGATTGGACATCCTCTGATTACTCTAGTACCAGTGAAGTGGACACTGAAGATGAAGAAAGTGAGTTTGATGTTTCAGTCATGGATATTCTTCCAGTCACACCAACTCATGACCCCATAAAATTATCTGAAGAAGAATTTGATGATCGTCTCCAACAAATAAAGATTGGTGATGTTGTGATGGAGAGTGAGAAGGAATCCTACGTCCAGCTCTTTCGAAGGTATATACACCTATTCACTTTTGATTACAAGGAACTCCGTCAAGTAAGTTGGGTAGAACATTGTATTGAGCTGGTAGATGGTGCTAAGCCCATAAAGCAAATGCCATATAGAATGAATCCTAATATTTCCAAGACTGTAAAAGAAGAAATCGATAAGTTGCTTGATGTAGGATTCATATTTGCTGTGGAGAATTCAGAATGGGTTTCTCCCATTGTGATCTCAATAAAAAAGAATGGGAAGCTATGCATTTGTGTTGATTACAGGAAGCTCAATAAGGCAACAAAGAAGGATCATTACCCTCTTCCATTTTCAGATCAGATCTTGGATGAAGTAGCTGGCCAGGAGTGCTATAGTTTTGCTGATGGATATAGTGGCTACAACCAAGTTCGTATAGCAGAGAAAGATCAGCTGAAGACCACGTTCACCACTCCTTGGGGAACGTTTGCTTATAGAGTTATGCCTTTTGGGTTGTGTAATGCTCCAGCAACATTCCAGTGTTTGATGAATAGGGCGTTCGAACCCTACATTGGGACCTTCATCAGAGTATTTCTGGATGATTTTTACATCTGTGGGAGCAAGTTGGACCAGTTGCACTAGATGGAGACAACATTTCAAAGGTGAGATGAAGCACAAGCCTCACTAAACCCTACAAAGTGTGTCTTTGGATGTTCTAAAGGCGTTTTGTTAGGGCATGTTGTATCCAGAGATGGTATTGGTACTGATCCTGATAAAGTTTCAAAAATCAAAGATTTACCATTTCCTATGAATAGAAGTAAGTTGAGATCATTTTTAGGCCATGTGGGTTACTATAGAAGGTTCATCAAGAATTTTTCAAAGATTGCACAGCCACTAACCCAGTTCTTGAAGAAGGATGTTACTTATGAACCAGGAAATAAGGCGCATGAAGCTTTTGGACAAATGAAGGAAGCCCTGGTGTCTTCACCTATTTTGAAGAATCTAGATTGGAGCAAGCCATTCATTGTGTACACTGATGCCTCAGATGCAGCACTAGGAAGTACTTTGAGCCAAAAGGATGAAAATGGGAATGAACATCCAATTCACTCTAGGAGTAGACAAATGAGCAGTGCGGAGGTAAATTATACTGTAACTGAAAAAGAGGCTCTGGCTATCATTTTTGCTGTAAAGAAGTTTAGAAATTACTTGCTAGGGAAAAAATTTCTAGTTGTAACAGATCATCAGGCTCTAAAATATATTGTAAATAAGCCTAACCCATCAGGGAGGATAGCAAGATGGATAATTTTGCTACAATAATTTGAATTTGATATTATAGATAGGCCAGGAAAGAAGCATGTCAATGCAGATGTAGTCTCTCAAGCCTATGATGGTTTAGGATCATCTTGTGATGATGATGATTTCCCCAATGCAGCCTTGTTATCCCTTGACACAATCCCTAGTGAATACATAGATATTTGGAATTATCTGAATGAATTCATGTTTCTTGATGGTTCCAATACAAAGACTAAGAGAAAGATTACTCAAGCCAGTCGTCCATATTCTATTCTGCATGGAGTATTATTTCAAATAGGACCTGATGGACAGTACAAGAGGGCAGTTGGACGTGATCAAGGGAAGGAACTGCTAGAAGAATTCCACAATGGTACATGTGGAGGGCACTTCTCTGGATAACTTACAGCAAGAAGGATCTTGGATGCAGGTTATCACTGGCCCACTCTTTTTAAAGATTGTTATAATTATTGTAAGACATGTGATATTTTTCAAACACATGGTAACCGTAAGACTTCATCAGCTCCATTATGCCCTATTCTTCAACTTGGTCCCTTTGAAAAGTGGGGAATAGACATTGTAGGTCCACTTCCAACTACCTCACGTCAAAATAAGTATATTGTAGTTGCCACAGATTATTTAACCAAGTGGGTTGAAGCTAGGCCATTGAAAACAGCTTCCATGGATGAAGTGGCAAGGTTCATATATGAACGCATTGTCACCAGATTTGGTTTCCCATTAGAAATTGTAACAGATCAAGGAAGCCACTTCATTAATGAGGTGGTAGAAGCCCTAGTCAATAAGTTTTCTATTAAGCACAGGAAGGCAACAACATACAAGCCAAGCACAAATGGACAGGTGGAACGAACAAATTTTGTGTTGTGTCAAATTCTAACAAAAGATGTAGCCTTGCAGGTACATAAGTGGGATAAAAGGATTCATGCAGCATTGTGGGCATATAGGGCAACATCAAAGTCAGCAACAGGATACTCCCCATTTGAGTTGGCCTATGGCATTGATCCAGTTCTTCCTATTGAGTTTGATATTCCCACTATGAGAGTTATGAAAAATGAAAGGATGGATGAAAGTGATTCAGTAAAAGAAAGGTTGGTACATCTTCATTTGCTAGAGGAAATGAGGGAAATAGCAAAGGATACAAGCCATAAGAAGAAAATGAAGCAGAAGGAATACTTTGATCAAAAGATCCGTTGGTCTCCATTTCATGTGAATGACTTGGTTCTAGTATATGATTCCAGCTGCAAAAAAAGAAGACAGAAAATTTCTTCCAAAATGGATGGGGCCCTACAAAATAGTAGTTGTGTATGAAAATGGTACGTACCGACTGGAGGAATTAGATGGCACTCCCATTATGAAATGGGTCAACCACGACAAGTTGAAGATTTTCCAAGCACCAGAATAGTCTACTCCGAGGACGGAGTAGAAGCTAGGAAGGGGGAAGATGTCGACACTAAAATTTTCCTCCGTAATTTCTATTTCATTAATGTATGTATTAAGAATAGGATGTTGTTAAGTATAATTAGTAGTAGCGTTTGATAGAAGATAACGGCGCCGTCAGTACGGTGCTGCCAATAATGTGGAGTACGGTAACAGTCAAAGTACAATAGGAATGTTGTAAAAAGTAAATATTTGTCGTAAGTGGTCCGGTGATGTTAAAATGTCAAAGTTTGGGTAATTAGAGAAGTAGGGTCTACATGATTAGGAATTAGAAATATTATATTAGTAATAAAGCAGAAGAAAAGCCACTGAAATTTGGGATAATTATTTTAAAATTTTAAATGATTCCCAAATATGTCAGTTGTTGGTTAGTTTGATGAAATTGAATAAAATGATACCTATTTTAAGCACCTTAGGATTGATAACATCTAATATACGTGGTTTCTTATCCTATCTTAGAGATAAGATGGATAAGCCTAGAAGTTCTATAAATAGAGAGGCCGCCCCCCTATTTAGCATAGAAGGAAGTAGTGAGAAATATCGTAGGAAGTGTGCAAAGGAAGCCATCAGTTTAAAGGTGTGTTGAAGAAGCCATTAAGAGGTGTAATTGTAAAGTTTCTCCCATAGTCTTGGTGAAAGGCAAGTGAAGTCAATAACACTTGAAGTACCTCATGGGTGAGATTGTAATAGTTTCATAGTAATATTATACTTTACTTTGATATTGTAGATTTGTCATCATTCCGTCTTATCATAGTAGATGATATTCTTGTGTTATGTTGTTGTTTTGTTTCCAGATTACATCCACCAAACTAAAGGTTGTGCATTAGTAAATAATCATAGCATGAGGAGTTCCCGGTGAAGAATTATCATAGTGCCGGATTGGTGATGACAGGAGCATCTAGAAATTAAAATTATTCAACATTTTTTTTGAAATGTTGAAACCATTATATGTGAAAATCAACCACGCTCACACCACTTGTTGTAGGCAACATTTCAAATTTGTGATGGATTATGCTAAATTTTTATGTATTCGTTATGATTTTCATTCTAAAAATATGTTATCATAATGTGGTGTTCAAGTTCCACCAATATCTTCTAGGGATTTCATTCCTACAACATTTTGCAAAAGAGAAGATGGAAAAAAAAATTATATTCAGGATTGTTTATAATGAAGTTGAGGTACGTGTGGCAGATTACCTAAATTGGAAATTTGTATCCATGAGAAAATTGAAGGTGCAATAGGATATAATCTAGTTGATTTTGATAAATATAAATTAGTACCATACTAGTTGAAAGATGGAAATGAGTCTAAACGGTGTGAGCTAGTTACAGAACATATGCTTGTTTTTCAATTTATGAGAAAATTTAAGGATGAAATTGTTTATGAGTATGTTAGGAATACACACAGAGATCGATGGTTAGATGGACAGTTCAAGATATAGAATGACACATTTCCTATTGGTATTATTGTTTAAGTGGTTAATTTTGTAGATAATTACACATTACAACCACAAATGGAGGTTCAATCACAATATTACAACTCAGTACATGTTACCATTTTTGTGCATATAACATTTATACATTCTCCTGATAGTACAGAGAATTATCAAATTTTTTTAAGAGAGTACCACTTTTATATCAGTGATGATAATACTCATTCTACTGAACTTGTGCAAGGGTGTTTCCAGTTATTTTATGGAAACTTTTCTGATAGGGACATCTGCTTCAATCAATATTATATATGGTCAGATAATTACACGTCTCAGTTTAAGAATACATGAATATTTTATTGCATGAGCAGGATGCACATAAATATGGGTGTGCAACATATTTGGAGTTTCACTGAGGGTTGACATGGAAAATGAGAGCATGACGGTGTAGGGGTATGTGATAAAATAGCTCTTGCAAGAGAAGAGTTGAAGTATGTGGATGGTGCTAAATTGAAAGATGCAAAGAGCATAGTGGAATGGTGTATTGACAACATGGCCAGAGGTTATCAAGAAAATTCCACAGTTTACAGATATTTTTGGTTGATAAAGAAACAACAAATTCCTAACTATGAGGATTGTATGACACTCATAGGGTCTAGTGATATGCACTCATTTTGTAGCTCAGACGTTACTTCATGGGCCACATGGACAATAAAGTTGGATTTTTTTTGTGAATCTTATATTGAATTTTTCATTGTTGAGTGTGATTCACAAGAATGGGTGGATGGATGGATTTGTAGGCCTCTATATCTGCTTATCAGTTATCAACCTCCACAGGCATTATGACTTGTTTCTCCAAATGAAATTACAACATCTGAGGACTTTGACGAAATTTTGATTCTGGTGCAATAAGTTCAATGGTTATTTATAATTTTTGTATTGATTTATTTCAAGATTGAAATTAATATGTAATTTAAATTTGAATTGAAACCTTTGTTTTTTTGTAGGACACGTGTTTGTAGTTATTGCAACAGAAGATAATGAAGAAGGAACAATCTATTTCTTATGTCGTTGCATTGAGGAAAGAAAGAAGTTGACTTCTCTTGTTATAAATGGTGATGATATTGAGTACCCTACAGGGTCAGTGGTAGTTATTGGAACTTGGCTTCGATGGTATCCATTAAAAAATTCCTATGCTTGGGTGCTTGAAAACTTTGAGACACACAGGAAAATGCTCTTATATTCGCATCTAGTTCTAGAGACAAATATTCATTTGTATAGATATTGAGGAAGGCCTAATAACAAGATTCTTTGGAAGGTTCGAGAGTCAAATCATGAAGTAATCTTGTCCACTATTCAAAGTATATATGATCCTGATGGTTCATTGGAATGAATTTACATACTTACGTCTGGTATATATAATTTATTTTAAATGTTTAATATTGACAACCAGATCATTCAAGTTCATATATTTTATTAAATCTGTGTATTTTTTATATATTTAGTATATGGTTTTAATTCAACTTAAATTTCTTTGACTAACACTTTTATGCAGGTTAGTGGTGTCAGAAAAGCTTCCAGTTTCACATCCTAATGGTGAACATTGGAATAAATTTACTTGAGCTCGTCTTGTATATATAATTTCTTTGAATTGTTTAAATTTGTCAATTCTAGATTCAAGTTCATATATTTTATTAAATTTGTGTATTTTGTATATATCTAGTATGGTTTTGATTCAAATTAAATTTCTTCAACTAACACTTTTATGCAGGTAAGTGGTTCTAGAAAAGCTTCCACCTTCATTTGGTTTGCACATTTAGTAGAGAATTTTATATTTTTGAAGCTAAGAGAAGCTTTCATTGTTTTACAAGAAAAGAGAAACAACTAACAATGATTTATGTACCTGTGGAGGGGGTTCTTGGTTCCAAAGGAGGTAGCTCAAAAGCACCGAGAGTGTAGAGAACTGAAATGATGCCTCCCAGAGTGTTTAAAAGTCCATCCCTACGCATGTGAACATACCCCATTATTTGCAAAATATAGTGTTTGACATCCTTACACTGGCTCAAACTACACTATTTCGTGCCTTTGCAAACGATAGGGAAGAGAGAGCACTGAGTAGAGATGGAAAAAAATGAGATAGGCTATTGTAAAGGTTCCCTACGCCGAGGTGTAGGATCCAATGAGATGTCTCTAGGTGTCATAGAGTCTGAGTTGTCACCTGTTGAAGTTAAATAGTTTTTTGGTTTTATGGCTCTTAAGGGACAATGCCCGGACGAAGTAGCCTGAAAGCGACAACATTATCCCACACCAAAAATATGCCTCCTCTAGCAACAAGTAGGCCACCCAAATTTTTTGGTGCAATCAGTTCAGTGCCACGACCCTCTGTTTGTAAAGTGTAGCATTTTACAGCCTTACACTGGCTCAAATTGCACTATTTCACACATTTTCAAACAATAGGGAAACGAGAGCACCGATTAGATACGGAAAACAATGAGATAGGATATTGTAGAGGGTCCCTAAACCGAGGTGTAGGATCATACGAGACATATCTAGGTTCCGTGGAGTCTGAGTATTCACTCATCAAAGTTGAATGATTTTTTTGTCTCATGGCTCTTAAGGGATTACACACAAACGAAGTAGTCTGGAAGCAATGACATTATCGTACACCAAAATTACATCTCCTCTAGTGTTCACCTGGCCACTCAGACATGTTTACATAGTCGGTTTGGTGTCATGACCCACCATTTGCAAAGTGTAGCATTTTACAACCTTACATTGGCTCAAATTGTACTATTTTGCACGTTTGCAAACAATAGGGCAGTGAGAGAGCCGATTAGATACGGAAAAAACCAAGACATCCTATTGTATAGGGTCCCTAATACTAGGTGTATGATCTGATGAGATGTCTCTAGGTGCCATGGAGTTTGAGTAGTCACCCGTCAAAGTTGAACGGTTTTTTTTGTCTTCGTGCTCTTAAGGGACTACGCTCGAACAAAGTATCTCGGAAGCAAAGATTTTTTCCTGCACCAAAATGATGCCTCCTCTAGCATTCACCTGGCCACCTAGATGTGTTGGCACATTTGGTTTATTGCCACACCCTAATTCTAACCTTAAAGGATAGTTACAATAAATGCCCAAAATGATGGACTTATTAAATGTGAAAGCATCTTGTATGGATACAATAAGTTTGTAAATTTTTATTACAGAAACAAAATGGGGCTTACAAGCATCCATACTTAGGGAGACAAGTGGTCCCTATCAACCAAATCATTGAGTAGGCAAGTGAGCTTGGTCCTCTAATACAATGTGTTGCACTATTATATTAATCCCACATTCAAACTGTAAATGCACAAATTGTCACATATAATGAAAATAGGTGAATGCCTCATTGAATAATTTTTTTGAAAACTTATTAGGTAACTTAGAAATAATTATGCATATAATTAAATATTACAACAATACCTATAAATAATCATATAAAATTATGATCAACAATCATTTCATAATACATTATTAATATCATATTTACTTCATATTCTATATCAAATACATGAGACAACAAGCATGTCCCTGACCAAGTACAACGATATGACCATATGTTTTAGTACAATTGATACACTATAAACTCATCCTTTCCATAAGTTCCCGTGTACATGTATATCTCATTTGTACAACCGTTTAAAAGGAGAGCATCATTTGAGTGATTTTCCTCCAACCACAGAAAAATGTGTAATATATCCAAATTCTTAAAATACAACCCATCATAAGATCATGAAAACTAATACCATCATATGATTCCTGACTGATATAGAACAATGATAAGTGAAGTAACAATGTATATGACTAGATTCATTACTTTGGCCAAATTTTTCTAGCTACAATAAAGCAAGCTAGATCTTATAGTTTACATTAACAAATTTAATGTTTTTCATCCTTTACAACACAACTATCTCAAACACCACTTCCATAATCCATAATCCTCATCAAGAGGAAATACATTCCAATATTTAAAGAAAAGTTTCGATTTCATAATCAAAGAGGAAAAACAACCATATATTCCAATTTTTAATCCATGTTTTCAGATTTTATAATCATAAAGAAAACAACCCATTTAATTCCTTCTACACATTTACTGATGCACCAAATGACCTTCACTTATCTACTATTTTTCTAAAAATCCTTCATGTGTTGTTTCATATTTCACTAAATTTTTAATGCCTTTAATGTGATTTAAGAAGGAAGAGACTTATGTTATCATGCTTGTGGCTTCTCCTCTAAACAATATGTTAAACCATTATATAACATAACATCACATATCATATATCATTTAACAATAACTTAACATCATATATCATATCCATAATGGTCACATAATCAAGGCCATCAAATCAAATCAAACATAGAAGTAATATCGTTATAAAAACCAACATGGATATAATGTATCAAACTAGGTGTGCCACAAGTCTCTGAAAATATAAGTTCATAACATGTATCGAACTAAGTGTGTCATACATATAGGACCACATGTGGTTGCATACTTGGCTATATACATGGACTATATAAATAATCATGTACATCGAGGTCCTATGAATCTAATCATGAAACATCTTCCCTCTCTTTTCCCTACTAGAAGAAGCATGTCCACGACCTGTGGATGTAGTGGAGGGAGATGCCAATAAGCATTTCATCTATGTGGTCCTAGGCATATCTAAGCAGGCCTGTAACCTAGCCTGCACATTCATAAATAATTTTTTAACACCCAAATTTTTAAAACACATTCAAAATTTAGAAACTTAGAATTTATAATGTATGTGAAATCTTACCACAATCTCATGATCCCTATTAATTTTTCATCGACACATTGCAGGGTCAATGGTAGATTCACGAGGGGTAGGCCTCATACAAATAAATAGTTCAAATTAAATATTTCATGTATAAAATTTGATATTGTAGATAAGTAATAAAAAAAAATTCCTCCAAAATTTAAAAAAATTGAAAAATTGTACTTGAGTTAATGGATCTACAGATGCTATGGCAGTATCAACAGCCTCCACAATCTACATATAGGGAGGAGTCTCTCTGGAAATCATAAGCTATATAAAAAACATGTACAAATAAATATTAATCTACATGATTTCCACTTAATAGACCCAAATCATAATCGACACATAACAAACCAATATGTACAGAGAAACTAACCTGTGTGAAAGTCACATGAGGCATGCCAGTAGCCTTAGTGCCTACAGCAGATGATGACCCGCCAAGCTCTTGTGTATAAAAGGAAAACATATTAATATGTACATGTACACGTGAAACATTATAATAATAAAAGTGCAATCAAATGAAATTTGAAATGTAAGTAACTTGAAAATTACGTCTGTAACACGCCCAACTGCAGTAGCTAATATGTCCACACCGGATGTGTCCTTCACCGGCTCTTGCTGTGTAAAATAAAAAACATATTAGTTTTTACATGTATGTACATCACGTAATCAAATACATATATATTAAAATCTCAAATGAATTAAACTATTGTGTGTATATATATATATATATATATATTAAATATTTATTTGACATTTACCTATGAAAGACCAACATCATTTCCACCAATTTCAAAAACATCCATCATCATCTCATCTAGAGAAAAGAAATCATGTGATCTAGCAAATGATGTCTCACTCATAGTGCATACGGAACCACATGATCCATAGTGGTGTGGTGTGCTATAACTGACACCTCCACCAACATCACCAGATGTAATTTGGTCACTATGTTGGGTCAAAGTGTTACTAAGCTCCCTTAATTCATGTAGTGTGTCAATGTTCACAACCTCCTTTACTGTACGAGGGATAACTGAAGGTAGTGGGGGTTTTGGGGTGTGGGGGATCCTTGGTTGACCAAAGCGTGCACCAATTCTAATCTGTGCAGAGCCATCTCCTCACCCATAAAAATCAGAAAAGTCAAAATAATTTGGGACCTCATTAAGGACGAACTCGCTATATAATTTCTTCAAAACTAGAGAGGAACCTCATTGTTGTTGCATGGTGGATATTAAAAAACCATCCACCATCGGTCCCAAAAAAATTATTGATTCGATCATCATGGCACCAATAGATTGGGAATCATTTGCAAATAGTTGCGGGGGGGCATTGGTTCTCGGGTCAATAAATAATGGATAAATGTGGTATTTTGCAAAAAAAAATTATTTTGAGACCACATGGGATAATTTATCTGCATACCACCACCTAAAATCACCTCTAAAGGTATTTCATCTGTGTATTTGGTTGGTTGTGGAGTTGACTTCCCCAATCAATGTTTTCAATGTGTTGGCTAAAGGCATGCAAGACAAATTTGTGACATGATTTTGTCTTATTGTCTAAATAAGGTTCTCAATAACAATTTTAGTTTTTTTAATTCTTCCAACGATATCAGCTTATGTTCTTGCTGGTTCTATGGGGATAGAAGGATCCATAGAAGGTAGATCTATGTTTGGAGGAGGGTTTTAAGGAATGTTTGGAGGGTTTTGAGGAATATTCAGATGGTTTGCAAAATTATGAGCTTGTTGAGAAACTGACAAAACAAAAAACTTGTATACATAAACAAAAAATTAGAAAACCCTTGAAAATCACAAAAACTAACCTAAAATGCAAGAAATTTGATCCATATCGATGGCTTACCTCTTTGTCTTGGTGGAATTGTTTAAAATTTTGTGATACAGAAGTCTGAAAAGTAATTTTCAGGGGGGATTCAAAACTTGAGTGCCAAAAATTGAGGAGAAATCATGGTTCATAGGGGAAAATGAGGGGTCGTGGGTCTGTTATTTTTGTCTCAAAGGACCACAATCATGGTTTTAGGTTCATAAATTTCTAACCCTATAAAAAGTAGTCCGCGATCACAGTTTAGTATCCATGATTGTGGTACTCAAATTTTGGGTTTTTATGTCCACTTATTTTTCCACCAACTTGGTGCACTTACCCACTCGTTGTTCTAGATTTAGAAGTAGTTATTGAGAAGTAGGCTAGTGTAGGTAGGTAAGTAGAGACAAGTAGATATTGTTTTGTGTTGAATTTAGAAGTACAATAGACTAGAAATATACCTATGGAAAAAAAAAAGGTGCTAGTATTTCAGAGTACGCTAGGAGGATTATTTCTAGGAGTAATTTTGAGACAGATTATTGGCATGCAGACCATTAGGAGAAATTATTTGGGTATTGCAACCACATAAAAAATAGGTGTCCAGTTTATTACTACAACTGGGACATAAGGTATTTCATCAACAGGGCCACAACCTGTAGCAGGGGATGCACGGAGTTCAGGAGTGTTAGAGTAGGTATTTAGTTTAGCTCATGTTCACCTAGGTACTTTATTTACCTTTATTGTATTTATCCTCACCCACTTATGTGTGTGGATATTTCTTTTATCTTATTTAGATATTACGAGATATTATCTAGTTGTTAGGTATAGTTCTTTTCTTGATCTATGTTATTGACTAGATCCTTGATGTCTAGTTCTCTCCTAAATCTATGGTCTTGAATAGTTCTTTGATGAATAGTTATTTCCTTGATTTATGGATCGATCTACAACCTTGACTGGTTCTTAGATTGTTATTCCTTGCCTATTTAAGCAAGGCCCATTCTCAATGTATTGCATTGAGTTCCATAATAATATATCATATTGTTGCTCATTTGTTTGCAAAGGTTTTATATAAAGCTATTTTGACGAATTGCTTTCATCTTATTGATCATGGTGTTTGATTAGCATCTGTGTTGTTGGCTTGGTACGATCGGGTTATCGTTCCTTCTCATGGTATCAGAGCAGGAGATTGCTGTTGACATCCGTTTGTAAGTTTTTTTTTGCAAATATAATCTTTATATATTCATATATTTGGGATTTAGGCATATTTTGTTGATGCATGAATTTTTATGCATAATAAAGGCTTCCATTGGATCTTGAAGGCATGAAAACCCTAAGATCGACTATAAACTCAGCCATTTATGGAGGTAGTCATTTTTTGTGGTTGTAGTGAAATACACAGGTTCGCCTCGAGAATTGCACCACATGCTTAAGAAACAAAGGAAATGGTGTTTTTGGGTTTTTTTTGGTATGGCAGATCATTTTCAGGTTGCGTGCAGGGGTCCACGGATACTGTGCACATTTTTTGTTATTTCGGGCAAATCCGCAGGATGCTATTTTCGGCAATAAAATCCTTAGCCCTTGGTCATATGGTATGGTCATATGAGGGTTTAAAGCTTGTTAATCCTACTAGTAGGTGCTTAACTTCATCCCTCTTTAATTTTATTTTTGTGGTGAAGGCAACAACAATTTATTTTGTTTTAGTGGTAACTAAAATAAATAACATAGCAAATATTAAAAAGCTTGTAACTTTTGATTGGTAACTCGGTTTTGAGTGCCATTTTTTGTTAAAGTTCTTATTTTTTCATGCTATTTCCATTGGAAATATTTATTTTGAGACTTGAACTATAATTATAAAGTGCCAAAAATGGAGGAGTGTTGTAATCAATTATGGATGTAATTTCGGCTGAGCCTAACGTCCTAAAATTTTGGGAGTTACAATTTGTACCTATCATGGATTCTGAGAATGATATGCTTTTCTCTGAAGTGTGTGAACTTCAAGAGAATATTGTAAAATTTGTGGAAGAAAATAAATTTCTCAAGAAGTGAAATTCTCTTCTACAATCACTCATTCACGATAAGGATACAATAATACACTCCCTGTAGAACAAACTTGCTAGCCTACAACATCACCATCATATTGTGGACAACCACAACCATGCTCCTAGTCCACTTGCAGCTATTGCTCCTAAACCCACTGACATTGATCTATCAGTCTTTGATTTTGTTCCTACTCTTGATGCTCATACACCTATAAAGCTTGTTACTGCATGCTCTTCCACATCTATGTCTATTACAATACCACATGTTGTGTATCCTATTTCTGCTCAACTACATGGATTTTTTGAGAAGTATACTACTGCATTAAGTTCTCGCATGCTCCGTTCTATGGGTCTCACAAGGTATTGTTTCCTCTACTCCACATGTTAATTAGAATTCTCGTCATGACATTAGTTTTCAAGTAGATACTTCATTAGGATCACACATTGACAGAGCTCCTTTTTTTGTTCGCTCGACTCTTTCTGAGGATCTTGAGCAACACATGAGTTCTACATCTTCACTTAGGCTTGAGAACCTGAGATTTCAGCTTTTAGACATGATCAACCTGACACACATTCTGATGTTCTTTTGCATGCGCTCATTGTGAATTTTACACCAAGTCATATGCAGGCATCTTCTTCATCCATCCGTGTTGATTTGGGGTGGATATCTAATCACTCATGGAGTTGACATAGGCATTCATTGAGAGGACTCTACAGGTGTGGCTACTCCACCATTCGGCCTCTTGCTCCACTTTCTATACCTTATGCATTGTGATGCTTTTTGTTTTGAGCATTTTTCTTTAGCAGGTGTAGTGTATCTCTCTTGTTTGTTGAGAAATTTGGCATGTTGATAGTCTCTCTTATGGGGGAGCTATTCTGATGGAGCCTAGTGTTAGCTTGTCAGTGTTTGAGTAGTTTTTTTGACAACTCATATAGATTTGTAGCATCACTCCACCCATTCAGCAGTATGGGAGGGTGTGGTGTTGATCCTGCTTCTTCAGGTTTTGTATCCTTGCATTGTTGCTTTGGTTATTGTTCTTGGATCATGGCACACCTATTTGCAGCAATTGATCAAATTATGTTTGGTGTTTTTTTTTCACTTTCGGCATCACTCCGTTAACAGTTTCCTTGTATGGAGCTATTCTGGTGAAGCCTAGTGTCAGTTGTTTTTGATTTTGATGATCGAGCAGTGGATTTAGACCACAATGCACACCAAACTTCTTCAGCATTATACGATTTTTTTTTAGCTGAGCTTCTTGGGATGCCTTGGATCTGGTCTTTACTCTCTTTACTTTGTTGTTACTGGTTTTGGGTACCTTGTGGTGTCCTTTTTTCCTAGTTATTTTACGTGAGTACCTCATCAAGTCTAGTTATCGAGACTCATACTGTGGACATGGCACTTCTATTTTGGCCCCTAGCTTCACTTGAGGGGGGGTGTTAGAGTAAGTATTTACTTTAGCTCATGTTCACCTAGGTACTTTATTTACCTTTATTATATTTATCCTCACCCACTTATGTGTGTGAATATTTATTTCATATTATTTAGATATTAGGAGATATTATCTAGTTGTTAGGTATAGTTCTTTCCTTGATCTATGGCATTGACTAGATCCTTGATGTCTAGTTCTCTCCTAAATCTATGGTCTTGACTAGTTCTTTGATGACTAGTTATTTCCTTGATTTATGGCTTGATCTATGACCTTGACTAGTTATTAGATTGTTATTCGTTGCCTATTTAAGTAAGGCCCATTCTCAATGTATTACACTGAGTTCCATAATAATATATGATATTGTTGCTCATTTGTTTACAAAGGTTTTATGTAAAGCTATTCTGGTGAATTGCTTTCATCTTATTGATCGTGGTGTTTGATTAGTATCTGTGTTCTTGGCTTGGTACGATCAGGTTATCATTTATTTTCAAGGAGGAACGGGGAAGCCAGCTCGAGGGAATAATAGTGGTAGTTATGGCTTTAGATCTGGTGGGAAAGGTCCATACCCACAATAACAACCTCAACAACCACTACAACGATAACACACACCTTTGACCTATTATGATATGTCTCTCCAATTTTCATAGTAAAAAGGTATTGAAGATGCATCAGAAAATGTGTAGAAGTGTAAAATACTATGGCTCACTAAGGGAATTGGAGCTTCAAAAAGGAAGGAAAGTTAATTTTCCAATACTCTTCAAGGGTGCGTGCATAGGTGGTACAGACAATGTGATCCACATCAAACTATGGTGGACTACAATGCCTTTGTGCACTACAATTTTTTGTTGAGTTTCACATTCCAGAATTTGAACAACAAAATATCAACACACTTAAGGATATCAATATTGGTTTATCTAAAAGTGTGATGGAGTATGATTCATGTTTTAAGACTCATTTTCAAAATTGTCTTATGAAATTCATAAAATTCAGCATGCACAATGGTTAATTGGTGGATTATTAACTCTATTTCATAGAGCTTTATCTCATAAGACATATACATATCTACGCAAGGCCTTAGAAGTGAGTCTACACATTGAGGAGGTTGAAAATGTTGATATCAAGGTAATACAATTATTAAAGTACAAATAGAAGACATGGAAAAGCAGTTAGAGAATATTTCTACCTACTCATCACATGAGACACACAATGGTATATGGTGCATTGATTGTGAGGTTGAAGGACATACTAAGGATAGTTTCCCACACATGTCAGTGTGCACATTGTTACTAATTTCTAAAGTTTGTCACTTGGACCATGATGACTTAAATTTTCCTCTTTTGTAACAAGTGAATTAGGAGGTGTCCATGTATTTTATTATTTTCAAGGTGCATACTCATGACACCATTGATTGTAGGTTGTTTGATCACATCCATGAAGCCATTGATACATGAGTGCATAAGATTAGTGTGGTGAGTGTATCAAAGGCACAAGAAGGACAATGTAATGAAGGGAAACACAATGGGAAACACAAGAATGGATGCTTCTGAGGAGGATATCGAGGCCAAGGACATGGTGGTGGTAGAGGAAGATTCATGTGTGGAAATTTTTACATTGTTGCGTCCCCTGATCATTATCAAAGAGACTGTCCTTATAATACAACTTTCTCATAGTGTGGAAAGGAGCATAAGTTAGAGGATTTCCTGGATCTCTATGAGCACATGAGTAAAAATAAGAAGAAATAAAAGGTCTTGGGGATGATCAAGGTACAACACGTGAATGTTGATCAGTGGATTCCTATTAAGATTCTTAATCATAATTTAAATATGGTATTTGTTACCACACACTTTGTGGCTACATGTGCACATGATCCTCTAAAGGATAAAGTACATATCACAAAAGAGGAAGTGATAAATGCTATGTATCTAGACATTTTACATTGATAAGACAAGAATATGTCTCGCTAATGTAAAATAAATGATTTTATTTTACACTCCTTTTTATCAAGTTTGACTGAATTTTATGACTTTTGTTTGATCTAATATAAGTTAGGATGTAATTGTCCATCTTTTTGCTAATTTTAGTTCTAATGTTTAAAAGCTTTGTAATTCCTAACAAAGTTCTTTAGAAATTTCAATTTTGTAATAAAACAAGTCACAATCAATCGGAAGAACAAAGTATGAAGCAGTCAACATGTTTTTGGAAGCATTGGTTTCATTATGGCTTGGGTTGCTAGAACTTCCAGACTTAGTTCGGGAACTGCAGTACATAGTTACGAGCTCTATCACTTAGTTATGGAACTTTTGGACTTAGTTCTGGAATTTCCAGGACTTAGTTATCAAAAACATCATACATGTAGCTCCGGAACCCTCATGGCTAGATCTGGGATGATTTCCTTTAGTTCCAGAACTTCTCTAAATTTCCAAAACTGATAAGAATTCAATTATTCCAATCAACATCCGGTGATTTAGCAATCAATGATCCTTTCAATCAGGATCATATTAGAATATTAATGATTCTTCATACTCACAGATCTCAGGGATAAACTATCATATCAGTTGTACATCTAGCCATGTTCCAATTCACCATCTATTTTGGGCACGATTCAGTTCTATCTGAATCGGTAAGACAACTATGGTCATAAATGCATCTGTGGAAGAAAGCTCCGGAACCCTCATGGCTAGATCTGGGATGATTTCCTTTAGTTCCAGAACTTCTCTAAATTTCCAAAACTGATAAGAATTCAATTATTCCAACAATATCCGGTGATTTAGCAATCAATGATCCTTTCAATCAGGATCATATTAGAAGATTAATGATTCTTCATACTCACAGATATAGGGATAACTATCATATCATTGGACATCCAGCCATGTTCCAATTCACCATCTATTTTGGGCATGATTCGGTTCTATCTGAATCGGTAAGACAACTATGGTTTTAAATGCATCTGTGGAAGAAGTATATCTATGCAGACCTGCAGATAGATTGATATATATATATATATATATATATAGAGAGAGAGAGAGAGAGAGATAATATAGAGATAGATCAATATCCCATAGATACAAACATAGAGTAATAAAAAGAGGCAATACGTCTTTGTAATGTAGGACCATTTTATCAATAAAATAGCCATGTTTGTTTTGAGAGAATATTAAGTTGTCAAATCCTATTTCAAGGTGGAGAAAGGGCCCACTCCTCCAAGGACCAGGATCTTCATTTATTGGTATTTATATTTCCATTAAATGCTTTTTATTATTCAAGTTGAAATCTTTTTGTATACTTGTTCTTGTAGGTGTTCTAGATTAGTATTCTTATTTCCTTGCAATCATTCTTCAAGCATTCTCAATTGTTGTGTTTATTTCCAAAGAAAGTTTTTTTATTTTTATAATGTGTGTTTACTTAAAGAAATTTATTTCATTTTACAAATGTGTGTCCATTTCCAAGCAATTTATTTCTACTGAGAGTGTTTACTTCAAACAAGTTTTCATAGTTTGATTTCAATAAGATTTTGGCCAAGAATTCCTCGAGACATTGAGAAAATCCCCCAGAAAATATATAAAAAAAGAAAACAAAACACCTATAGTTAATTACTGGATCACTAGGATTCTTCTTGTTGCATATAGCTTCAGACACCACCCCTTTGTTTCAATATGACATCAACTAAGAGCTTATTAACTGAATGGAATAATTTTACAATCAACATTTTTGGTACTTATTTCCAGGGAAAACACTAGTTATAATTTTCTAATTATGTGTCAACAAGAGCAACAATAATATATCTAGTAATTGAATAATATTCCCTACGTCATCATAAAATTTATGAATAGACCAAGAGACTCCAATGGTCGATTCCTCCCAAAAATATTTGAACAAGAATCATCACCATCTTCTCGATCAAATAAGGAAGTTTACCAAGAATTATAAGCACCATTATCCCCTGTTAGACAAGATGCCGAATTTATACCTTTGGAATTCTTAGACCCAATCACCAGATTGAAGTAGAACCTTTAGAAAGAAGATTATATCCCAAGACCCGTTTAGAGAAAGTTTTGATTCACAATTAAGTAGTCAACCTCCTACTCTCGACTTTTCACGCTTCCCCAAAACAAATCACATACCATATTGATTGGGAGAAAATTCTATAAGGTACTACAGAAATGGCACGAGAAGTTGAAAAGAGATACCTGATAGGACCTTTACTTATCCAATTAAATTAGCCTGATGATGATACACTTATGAAAGAATATTTCACCTGAACATTTACCAACATTTAGAGTGAATGTCATCTGAAGATCTTGACCAATTTCTATTTGAATTTAAAGTACTGTGTCAAACTTATGATTACAAAATAGATAATCAGAAAATCAATTTGTTTCCATCTACCCTGAAGGATGCAACAATGAGGTGGGTTAAGGGATTAACATCTAATTCTATTACCACTTTGGAAAAAATAAAAGTTGCCCTTCCTAGAAAATTATCAAGATTGTTGTATAGGGAAAAATAGGAAGGAAGAATTTTTCAAAATCAAGCAGCAGGAGGATGAGAATATGGAAGATTATTTAGATAGATTCCTCTTTGTGAGTAAAAGATGTGGATTTTTACTACAAGAAGAGTTAAGAAAAACCATTTTTCTTAAAGGTCTGGATGATGAATCAAGGGAGGAATTTGATCTGATTGGATTTGGAAGCATTGATAAAATAATAACAAATGATATTAAAGACATTTGTAAAATCTTATATATGAACAAGGGGTGGTCCTAGAAAAGGAAAAATACTTAAAATTTTGAAACTAGATGTGAAAAAACTGATGGATGAATTGGAAAAATTTTAAACATAGACATTTTAGTTCAATTAACCTCCACCACAGATGGATTGAAAGCTAAAGAAAATGCTACAAATTGAACCATTAGTCTATGTATTGTCTCTAGATGCAGGAGGAAGCATAGCCAATAAGAGATTGTCCCCTAGATAAAATGGAAGTATGCCTTATCTGTGAATCTAGGGACCATGATATTAATTCTTGTTCTATTCTTCCATTCATTAAAGAATTAAATTAAACAAACCAACATTCCATCCACATCAGAATAAGTAAATTTTCTCCAGAGACAACCTATCCCAGGGGAAGTTTGTGCCAAGGCCAGTTCCTAACCCCTGGGTGATGCCATAGGTAACTCAAACAATACCATAAATGTTAGGGGAAGCCACCTTGGGAACCTCAACCAACATGGAATCCTCAAGAATGGGCACGAAAAGTCATTTTATACCCCAGGACACCAAAAACCATGGTCTGGTCAAGGAAAGCCTGAATGTTTGGTCGCAACCTAGGTGGAGCCCTAATAATTATGCTACAATGGAAGGACATATCCAAATCAGAATAAAACAAGTCATAATGCGTTCCCAAACACAAAATTCACAGACTGAAAAAAGTTGTTCTAAACCTAAATACCATCATCAACCAGTAGCAAACCCAAGAAACAAACAAACAAATCATATCTACGGAATAGAACTAGAAAAATCACTTGATTTGAGTGCGATGGATTGTAAGGATATTCAAACTAGATATGGAAAAAAAATTAGTAGTCCACCTATTATAATGACTGAGATGACAAAAGAAACTGAAACCCCTAGTATACGATTTTTCCTAAGAAGAATGTAAAAGAAAAAGATAAGGAACCAGGTAGCAACTCTACTGAGACTTCCATTTCTGAGAGAGATTTAAAGAATACATAGATAATATGGAATATAAATTGGTACAGGAACTAAGGAAATTGAATATTGAAATACCATTGTTACAAGAAATTAAAGACATTCCAAGAATTGAACAAATTAATCAAAATTATATGTTTAGAAAGACCTAGAAGGAAGAAGCTAGTACCCCAGGACTATTTAAGGTAGATGGGAAACTTGTTGATTTGTTAGCAGAAAAAAATTTTGCTTCCCGAATACAGAAGATCATGTAATTCATGTTACTTTATGTCTCTACAAGGAATAAATATATACATAATGTTTTCGTTGATTTGGGAGTGGCTATAAATGTGATGACAGTGGACACTTTAAAAATATTACCATTAACAGGTATACAACCTACTAAAACCATAGATATTGCAGATGACAGATCAGTCTATAGCAAAACCAGAAGGAGTTATTGAAGATGTGATGCGGTTATGGTGGATTCATGGGAATATCCATTTGATTTCCTTATATTGCAACCAAAAGGTAAAACACTTGGTTATCCCATTATTTTAGGAAGACCATGGTTAGCTACAGTTGTTACCTTAATTGATTACAGATCAGGTGATATGACTATCTCAAATGGCAATAATTCTAATCAAATTTCCTTATATCCTTCTACACAACCTTCTATTGATAATCAAGAACAATTGTGGGTTGATGCTCTCGATACTAATAAGGAAAACATGTCTTCTTTGGCCATGATCACATTACAAGATCACGTACGTGAGGTAGAAGATATGATTAATCAACCATTAAATGAACACCAATTTTCCTTGGAGCAATCAGGAATAGTTCTGAAACCTACGAACTTAGTTTTGGAACCTACAAACTTTGTTCCAGAATCATCAGATTTAGTTCTAGAACCATCACATTTAGTTCTAGAACCACACCAAGAGTAATTCTCTATGACTGTAAATAATTTTTCTTCGAAGGAATGAGATTTCTCTTGGGGGAGGAAGAATCAGTAGCTTCCATTTCAAATATATCAGGAAATGGTGAAGAATTTTTGGAAAGCAGCAGTGACGAGGAGTTTGACCTATAATAAGATAAGTATCATCACTCTTCCTACTGTCCTTTATCCAGTATTTTGTCTGAAGGAACTTTTGGAGATGTTGCTACATATCATATGTTGTTTCCACATGCATGTCCACCATATACCTTAATTTAACCCTTTCAAAAAATTAGTTCATCACACATTGGAACCAAACATGTTGAGATTCAACTAAGTAAAATTTTGAACATTAACAACTGGTTGAAGAATGATGAAGAAGCTAAATTGTTTGATGTTCTGAAAAATCATACTAAAGATTTTTCTTGGGACTACAAAGATATGAAAGGAATCCATCTAAGTATTTTCTCTCATCACATATATACTGAAAACATTAGACCAGTTAGGCAACCTCAGAGAAGGATTAATCTAGCCTTAAGAGATATAGTTAAGCAAGAAATTGAAAAACTATTACAAGTAGGTTTAATCTACCCTATGTCAGATAGTTAGTGGGTGTCTCCTCTTGTAATTGTTCCTAAAAAGAACAAAAAATGGAGAATTTGTGTTGAGTATAGGGAACTAAACAAATCCACACTGAGAGATTATTTTCCCTTACCATTCATAGATCAATTCCTAGACAAGCTTGCAGGTAAGCAGTACTTTTCCTTCCTAGATGGCTTTAGTGGATATAATAAAATCAAAGCTGTTGTTGAGGATCAGGAAAAAACTACCTTTACATGTCCATGGGGTACCTTTGCCTATAGGGTATAACCATTTGGATTATGTAATGCTCAAACAACCTTCCAAAGAGTTGTATTAGTAATTTTTGTAGACCTAACAAATGGATGTGTAGAGGTATAGATGGATGACTTCATTGTGCATTGAGACACATTTGATAATGCTTTGAGGAATTTAGATAGTGTATTAACAAGATGTGAGCAACACCATCTTTCTCTTACTCATGAGAAGTGTTTGATGATGAGTGGATTGTATTAGGACACCACCATTTCAAAAAGAGGAATTCAGGTTGACCAAAACAAAATCAGAATTATTTTAGACTTACCTATTCCTCAAACCCCCATAGATATCAATTCATTTTTAGGGCATGCTAGATACTATAGGTGCTTTATAAAGGATTTTAGTAAAAAAAATTCCCCCATGTCTAATTTTCTTACCAAAAACCATGAATTTCTTTGGGATGAAATATGTCAGCATGCTTTTCATGAAATTAAAGAAAAAATTAGTCGTTTCCCCAATATTGAGAGGACCTAATTGGGAAAAACCTTTCCACATCCAGACAAATGCCTCAAATAACTCTAGTGGTGCAGTTTTGAGACAGAAAGATGAAGAAGGGAAAATGTATATTATTTATTACCTCAGTAAAAACTTACTCCCACTAAAATAAATTACACCACAACTAAAAAAGAATTTCTTTCTCTGATTTATGCAATTAATAAGTTTAGACATTAAATATATGGTAAAAAAATATTTATACATACAGATCACTCAGTAATTAAATATTTAATGAACAAACTAGTGGTTGGAGGTAGGACAATTAGATGGTTATTACTTTTATAGGAATTTGATATTACCATTGTGCACAATCTGGGAAAATCTAATGTGGTAGATGATTTCTTGTCAAGATTAACCATTACATGGGAACAAGATCCAGTTAATGAAAACTTTCTAGATGAAAAATTGTTTGCTATTTCAGTTGATACACCATGGTTTGTTGATATGGGAAATTATCTTGCAATAGGGAAGTTTCCTCCTTTCACCAAGAAACAAATGAAAAATTTAATCAAAACTAGTGCACAATTTAAATGGTTAAATGGAATGTTATTTACATGTGGTCTTGATTTAGTTTTATGTAGGTGTGTGAGAGAATATGAAATCTTTGACATACTCAAGGAATGTAATGATGAACCAAGTGAAGGACACTTTTTATTAAAAAGAACACCTCATAAGATACTTGGCACCGGCTATAACTGGCCATCTTTTTACAAAGAGGTGAAGAGATATATCAAGCAGTGTAATCCCTGTCAAAGGATGGGACAACCAACTTTTACCAATGAAATTCCTCTGCAACCTCAAGTAGTGATTGAACCATTTGAAATACAGGGTTTGGATTTTGTTGGTCCCTTTAGTCCTCCTTCACAAGGAAAAGAGAACATTCTTGTGTGTACTGATTATGTGACAAAGTGGGAAGAAGTTCAAGTTTTAACAAATGCCACTGAAGAAGTAGTTGTTGATTTCCTTTGGCACAGAATTATGGTAAATTTTGGTGTACCAAGAAGTATAGTTTCATATCAGGGGCCACAATTCATGTCAAATATGATCCAAACCTTCATAATGCATTATCAAATTAGTCATAGGAATTCTTCTCCCTATCACCCATAATCAAATGGGACAATTTGAAGTAACAAACAAAGAATTGGAAAACATCCTTACCAAAACAATTGAAGCAGGTAGAAGAGATTGGGTAAAGAGACTACCTAAAGTTGTCTGGACTTATAATACAACTTGGAAGACCACAATAGGATTTTCACCATATGAGTTATTCTATGGGAAAAATCCCTTGTTTTCTATTGAGTTTGAACTACAGACATTGAAGGACAATAGTTAAAGTGGGTATTGAGTTTGATGCAGCTCAAAAGGAGAGAATTCTTCAAGTCAATGTGTTGGATGAGTTAAGGATGGAAGCACTTTAGTAGACAAATAATCCAAGATCAAAGAAAAAAATGGCATGAAACACATATCAAGAGAATGCAATTCAAGGTAGGAGACTGGGAATTACTATTTGATTCCAAATACCAACAATTCAAAGGAAAATTGAGAACCAAATGGTTGGGACCCTATCAGATTGAGAATATATTTGACAATGGTTCTATTTTGTTACTTCCCATTGATGGCAGTAGAAGGACACTTTTGGTCAATAGACATAGGCTAAAAATTTATAGGAAGCCTCCTAATAAGGATGAATTCTTGAGGTAGATTGAAGTAAACAAAGAATTCAATCATGTGGAAGAACCCAGTTCTTCCAAAATGATCAAATAATCAGATAGATAGATCCAAAATAAAGGGAAGACAATGAAAACCAGTAAATGGCGTTCTCTTCCCCCAAAAAAAATTAAAAATAAAAATAAAAAATAAAAAAAGGGAAGGAATGACAACCAGTAAATGGCATTTTCTTCGCAAAATAAAAAATAAAAAAAAATTTCAGAGATCAATTGAAAACCAGCAATAGCGATTGATCTCCTCAATAAATGGCTAACTCAAAATAAAATGAACTTCTTTGGAATTCCTGATGTCTTTTCTAACCGTTTTTCCTTTTTTTTCACTTTTAGGAATGATGAGTCATCATGACAGAGGGATTACATCATCAAGGATGGTAATTATGTCTTTAACTTATTAAAGGTTAGATTAAAAGTTTGCATGTGTGATTAGATTTTATTTAAAAGTTGGTAGGATGAGTCATCTATTGTACATTATGATTAAACGTGAGTAATCACGAGGATGATGTCGGTGAAACAAAAATGGTGGAATATTTATAATGAGCTATCATTTATGGTAGAATAAACAAAGTGAAGAATAAGTTGCAAAAAAACTTCAAGGAAGAAGCAACACAAGTTCCACATACAAGGACAACAGTTCCACAGCTAAACCCATCCGTTCTGCAGCTAAGCAAATAGTTATGTATCCAATCCGGACAGATTAATAATTTGAAGGAGAATGAATTTGAATCACCCTCTTTACCATGGGGATTAAAAAGAAGTGAGAACCTGAGGATGATACTCAGCTTCTTGTAGATGAAGAAGTGGTATCTATCTTTGAATAGGCATGGTTGTTGGAATTCCTGAAAAATTTCTCGAAGTATAACGATGAATTCGTAAGATAATTCGTTATAAATTTAGAACAATCTAGAAAAAAGGTTAGAAATATTGTAATTCATTTTTATGTGAATACAATAAGCAATGTATTTGGGGTGTGCCAATTTTTTATGTCTGAAACCCTATCAAAGGGACCTTAAAATAACTAGTTGAAACCATGCTATAAGAGGGGGAAACTGAATCCCCAATATATTTACAACACTAAGAAAATCATAAAAGGGGTCAGGAGGGCTAGCTTTCCCAAACCATTTGATACAGTGCCATTTTGGATAGTCAAGTATTTAACTTGTGATGGTCAATTTGGGTTGGTGGGAAGAGAAGTCCTAAATATGCTCATATATCTTAGATATGGAGCTACAAAACCAGAATGTATAGTAAACCTTCCAGGGTTTCTTTTTGAATCCATCCATAAAATGGCCCAGAGGTATTCCTAGGGTGTTGGAATAATCAGACATCATGGATTAGTTCATTTGGTGTGCTAGCACCATTTTCTTTCAAATAAAAATGGAGAAGAAAAATGGGGAAGAAATATGGGAGAAATTTCTTAACAAATTTAAGCAAAACCGTGATATTATCAAGAGGGAAATACCAACTCATTTTTATCCTACAAATAATTTGGAAATTGATGCCCCTGTAGAGGAAAAAGAAGGAAATAGGTGGGGAGAATATACCAAAAAGAAGAAGATCTGGAAAAAGGATTAAAACTGTAAAACCCACTGTACCTTTAAAAGAAACTACTTCCTCTGCAATAGCTGGAAGAGAGCTAATATCTATCTCTGACAGTGACAGTTCACCTAGGAAAGATAAAGAAGTGAAAATTAGAAGAAGCTCTAGGAGGAAACCCACTTCTGGACATTTTGAAGCTCCTCAAAGAAGAAGAATTCATAAGAGGTATAGAGAAATTCTAGAGGAGATGAAAGAATGGGACAAGTTGGAAAATGAAGTTGCTGATATTTTAGGTAGAATGGCCATTGCTCCTCCTGGACCAAGCCAAACTGAGATGGAAAAAGAAGATGAGATATTTGAAGAACAGGTTTTGCAAGAGTTGGGTGAGTCAGTAGCACTATCATGAAGAAGAAGAGTTGGAATCTTGGATATGAAAAGAAAGGGAAATTCCCTTTGGTAGAAGAGGAATGCTTAACCCCTAAAGAAATTTCAGAGAAAGAAGAGAAACAACAAGTTAGACAAGCTCTATTTTTTTCCAGAGAAGAACTCATTATCAGAGAGAAATGATGAGGAGTTGAAATTCTTAAAACTCATATTGGAACAGAGAGAAATTGTCATTGAGGAACTAACATCTCATCTCATAGATAGGACTAAGGAATTGACTAGAGTTAAACAATAGATGATGGAGAAATAGGAATAATGTCAAATTTCTAGAAGATGGAGTGTTATCTCAACAGTCTTTGCAAAAAATGAATTAACTTATTGGTCACTCAAGAAGTTAAGGGATGATACTTGCAGGGAACGCAGTGATATCAAAACATCCAATGAGGACTTGATAAGCAGGATGGAAAGCTGAAAAGAAAGCAAGAAAGAAATGTGAAGAAAATTTTTAGAAAGAAGAAGAAGAGAAATTTAAATGTATTGTAAAAATACAAATGGTTTGCATAATGAGTGAAATATTGCTTCCATGTAAGAGACCTTGTCCTGCATATAGTGTGTTTCTAGAGGAACAATTCATTTGCTGGAAGCTATCAAGAATTGCATCTGACCTTCCACATGAAATAAAATATGAATCTAAGTTCATGAAAACCTATTATTTAACCAATGCAAAGCAGAAAAATCTTCTCTGCAATCTTATGCTAGAAAAGAACACAGGCTTCATGATCAATTTTCATGTGGGAGAAATCTAGATTAATACATTTTTTATGTTCTTCCAAATCAGATTGCATTAAAGGAAAGGGATTATGAGCATCTATTGAAAGCTAGTTCATTTGGTCTTTGTATGAGGGCTCATTATGGTAAAACCATCTTCTTTAATTATACATTTTAGAACGCATGCCTTTGATAAACAGTTCAAGACACATTATTTTTCCAGTTTACATAAATGTATTGATGCCTTCACCTCTTATGAGGAGGGGAAATTTGAGGAGATTTATGATGAATCTCTAAAAAGATGGTAGCTTCTTACATTTGCATTGAGAAGAAGAGAAATAATATCTCCCACAAACTTAATATGGAGCTTAGAAAGAGCTCAAACTTTGTGCACACTAATCCCTCAGGTCAATGAAAAAATTAGGTGTATATGGATGGGAATGAGGACAAGGCCTCCCCTTCTTCTCACTCCCATTTTTCTATGGAAAAATAGAGAACCTCAAGATCCCACTCAATTTGAGGTATAGAAGAGGAAATTAGAAGCAGGAACAGGGTATAAACATTTCTAAACTAACACACTGGGATATTCACTTTTAGCCATTTGACCTGAGGAGTTATTTGAAATGTTGAATACACAACCCAAGATTTGAAGAATAATTTTGTAAGAGGACTTATAAACAAGTAAGTACCGGGGGAGATGATAAGGCCAGAATATGTCTCACTAATGTACAATAAATGATCTTATTTTACTCACCTTTTTATCAAGTTTGACTACATTTTGTGACTTCTATTTGATCTAATATAACTTAGGATGTAATTGTCCATATTTTGTTGATTGCAGTTCTAACATTTAAAAACTATGTAATTCCTAACAAAGTGCTTTGGAAATTCATTTTTGTAATAAAATAGGTCACAATCAGTCAAAAGAACAAAGTATGAAGTGGTCAGCATGTTTTTGGAAGCATTAGTTTCAATACAGCTTACTCCGGAACTTCCAGGCTTAGTTCCAGAACTCCATTACATAGTTATGAGCTCTATCACTTAGTTTCAAAACTCTAGTACTTAGTTCCGAAATTTTTAGACTTAGTTCTAGAACTCCTGCATGTAGCTTTGGAACCCTCACAGTTAGATCTGGGACAATTTCCTTTAGTTTTGGAACTTCTCCTAAGTTTCGGAATGGATAAGAATTTTTTTATTCCAACAACGTTCGGTGATTTAGAAATCAATGATCCTTTCAATTAGGATCAGATTAGAAGATTTATGATTCTTCATACTCACAGATCCAGGGATAACTATCATACACTTGTACGTCCATCCAAATTTTAATTATACATCTATTTTGGGCATGATTCAGTTCCATCTGAATTAGTACGACAACTATGGCTGTAAATGCACTTTGGTAAGGAGTATATATATATATAGAATTGCAGATAGATTGAGGATATAATATAGAGATATATCGATATACATAGATACAAACACAAAGTTATAGAAAGAGATAGTACACTCTTTGTAATGTAGAACATTTTATTAATAAAATAGCCATTTCTGTTTTGAGAGAATATTAAGTTGTCAAATCATGTTTCAAGGTGGAGAAAGGGCCCACTCTTCCAAGAACTAGGATCTTCATTTTACTGGTATTTATATTTGTAGAGAAAATAGTATAGATTTGTTAATTTTGTAAATACTTTTCATTATTCTAGTTGAAATCTAGCATATACTTGTTCTTACAGGTGTTCTAGATTAGATTGTTATTTCCTTGCAATAAATTTTCAGCATTCTCAATTGTGTGTTTATTTCCAAAGCAAGTGTGTTTATTTATGTAATGTGTGTTTACTTACAACAATCTATTTCATTCTACAAATGTGTGTTTATTTCCAGCAATTTATTTTTGCAGAGAGTGTTTACTTCTAGAAAGTTTTCATAGTTTTATTTCAATAAGGTTTTGGCCAAGAAGTCCTCAATACATTGAGAAAAAACCCCAGAAAATATAAAAAAAGAAAACAAATACCTACAGTCAATTACTAGATCACTAATATTTCTTGTTGCATATATCTTTCTACACCACCCCTGGTTTGAATATGACATCAACAAAGAGTTGATTAAATGAAGGGAATAACAGCACCCATCATGCATCAGAAGGAATTATATCAAGAGATTATATGAGTCATCAGAGACTTGCAGGGTGAAATACATTGTCTAAAGGAGTAGGCGCACGAGAGGAAACATGAAAATAATTTTGAGCTCCCATAGAAGGATGTGGAAAAATTGAAATATGTGTGTAAGATGTTGCACTAGGAGAATATCATCCCACAACTAGGGGAATGGTTACGTGACAAGGGTACCACGCATTGAAGTTGAGCATGAGAGGTAGATACTTCATGTAAATCTACCACCTCAGAGTCATGAATTTGAAAAAAAGACCACACTTGATGCAGTGATTGATGCCTAAATAGTGAGCAATATTCTAATAAAAATAGTTGCATAAGAGAATGTGTTAACTCTAGATGCATGGAAATCATATATGTAGACCATCATTGTAGCCATATTCAAAATGTGTTGTATATGAAAAACAAGACTAGGGTTATTTCTATTTGGGTGTTAAAAGATGCATCCATTACCAATCAGGGAGCAAAGTTTACCGGAAACTTTGAGGTATTAGAGCTTGCTGAAGTAGAGAACTTTCTAGCACTATTTGGTGGACCTTGGTGCTATGTAAATAATTTTGATATACGCTTTAACAAGAGGTACATTAGTTTTGATAGAAAATATGAGCCCATGATCATAAATCTACATAATAAGAAGGTAGAGCCTTATGTTGAGCCCTTGAGTGAAGAAGAGATTAATAAAACTTATGCTTAGAAAGTGTGTAATCCAGAACATGTGGAACCATCAAAGAAAGGCATCCTTCAGTGGGAAGATGTGTAGTATCTAAGTGACACTATTATTTTTGCTTGTGATAATTAGGCCCCATGGAATGTATGAGATGGTTGGGCACAAGGTTAAATGATGGGTCACTAGTGAAGGGAATCCTAATACATTCTCGTTCTCCATGGAGACTAAGTGGAATAATGATGGGGATAGAAAATACATGTTGGTATATAATTTACATGGGATAACAACGTATTGGTGGGAAACACATAGGGATATCCTTTTGGAATGGAAAGAAGTGAGAATCACCTTTTGTACTAGGTTTACTTGGAGTAATATACCTATGCACATATGTGAATATCATGGGAAGACTCCTTCCTCATTCCATGTTGATAATTGTGAGAAAATATGGGTACAGGGTTAGGGAGCCTTACTGCAATCTGTATAGGTACATAAGTTCTACTCAATCCTATGTGGATGTGTGCGTGCATGGTATGTCCATGCATAATTTAAAATGGAGACAAAAAAATGGCATGAGATGACTGCAAGTATGGTTCAAACTTTTGATTATTTTTCTACTAATCCTCTAGTCCATGAAGCATTACAAATCATGAAGTGCATCATGTTGGGGGGTAGAGAAAAGGATCAAGATCCCATGCTATAACTATTTTTTGAACCTTATTTTGAGGCGCGCTTGGATCTTGAAGAGAAAAAGAAAGTATAGATGGGTTACGCCTGGAAGGAGAAAGAAAAGGGTAAATTGGTAAACACGATTGATGATGAGGAAGTTGAGAATCTGGATGTTATCCATACTGAATGTTTGTGCAAGGTAATGGAAACTCTAGATGAGAAGGCATGTGCTTACCATACCCCTATGAATACCAAAAAGCTTAAAATTGGCATAGATGATGCACCCAAGGAGGCACTAATTGGTTATTATTGGTCACAACGAGAAGTAGAGAAGATTATGTAACTATTGCATGAATTCCACAACTTCTTTCTACATGGATATCATGAGTTAAAATGTGTACATCCTTCTTTAGGTGAGATGAAGATCAAGCTAAAATAAGGTGTGTTCCTAATTAGGAAGAGGCCTTACAGGAAAAATCCTTACTTGCACATGAAAGTGAAAGAAGAAATTGATAAGATGCTCAAATATGGAATTATTGAGCCAATAGAAAAAATTTAGTGGGTTAGCCCTATGGTTATAATAATTAATAAGGATGGGAGGATAAGGATTTGTGTGTATTACTAAGAACTCAATACTTCATGTGTAATAGATCCTTTTCCACCTCCTTTATAGAAGAAATTCTTACAGGATTTTTTGGGCGCAAGATATGTTCTTCTCAAAAATGGGTTTCTAGGTTATCACCCATTGTGAATCACGAAAGATGATCAGGATAAGACAAATTTCACCACTAAATGGGGAAGCTATGCATATAAAGTTATGTTTTTTAGAATGAAAATTTTTCCAGCAATATTTTCATGCATTGTTATGCAGGGTTTTCGAAATTTAATTCACAAATTTTTGCAAGTGTATTTGGATGACTGGACAATATATGACTTAGTTAAGGATTGTTTTGATAATCTGAGGCTCATGTTTGAGAGTTGCAGACAGTTGAGCATCTCTCTAAAAATTAAAAATTGAATCTTTTCCATGTCGTAAGGCACTTTACTTGGGCACATCATTTACAAAGAAGGATTATTAGTAGACCTATCTAAGATAATAGTGATAGTTGGCTTAGAAGAGCCTACCAATCGGAGTGAAGTGGGTAGATTTATGGGACATACTAGGTACTACAGGAAGCTCATCAAAGTTTCTACAAATATTGTCGTGACCCTAGAATAATTACTCAAAACTAAGGGGGAATTTTATTGGGGTGATGCACAACAACAGGAATTTGAAACATTAAATGATAGGCTTACCATTTCCCTAATTTTTTTATTTCCTTCATGGGGAAATCCTTTTTATGTTCATGTCGATGCATCCGGCATGGAAATTGGCACAATTTTTTCATAACCAGGTGAAGGAATTATGGACCATCCTGTTTTATTTGCAAGTAAGAATTTGACACACATAAAGAAGAATTATACAAAAATGGAGCGCGAAGCCTTGCCTATGATTTACACACTTCACAAGTTCAGACAATACTTGTTAGAAAACTTTTTCATATTCTATACATTTCATATCATGCTAAAGTACTTAGTTAACAAACCTATATTGCAAGGGTGCATCTATAGGTGGATACTTATGTTTCATGATTTTGACTTCACATTTTTTTCCAATACTGGGAAAATAAATTCAAGGCCTAACTATTTATCACGGATCAATTCTAACGAGGACACACAGATGATTGAAGATACTATACAAGATGCACATCTCTTCAGGTTAAATCGTGGGCCCCAAATTTTGAGGATATAGTCGTCTTTTTGGGCATTGAGTTAGCATCTAAAGGAATGAAGATGTTAGAGGAAAATCAGCTTATTATATGCATAACACCTTATCAGTTGATTAGGGGAGATTTGTACAAATTGGGTCATCATGAAGCATTGCACCATTGTGTTGTGGAACATGAAGGTGATGCCATTATGGAGGAGACTCATGGTGGAATAGCAGGAGGTCATTTTGTAGGTAGTGATATAGAGTGCAATATTCTTATGGTATGACTTTGGTGATAAAAATTATACAAAGACACCAAGGAATATGTGAAAGCATGTGATCATTGTTAGTGCCTTGGGAATTCTGGACATAGAGATGACATGCCCTTGTGACCTATAGCAAGCACGGAACCTTTTGAAAAGTGGGCTATTGAATTTGTAGGACTTATTGCACCACCCATGCACAAGACTGACATGTGCTACATTATTATTTGTAGATACTATCTGACAAGGTGGGTAGAGGCAATGCCTTCAAACGATTGTACAGTAGCCACAACAAGAATATTTTTTTATGAGAAAATGGTATTGGCTGATATGGATGCCCATTAAGTTTGAAAATTGATAGAGGAACTCATTTATTGAATGAGGCAATAAGAATCCTATTAGTAGAGTTTATGGTGGCACTCCATAAGACAACCCCTTATCACCCTAAAGATAATGACACTGCATAGGCTTTCAAAAATATATTAGGACATACATTGAAAAAAATATGTGATGTTGGAAGAAATGATTTGGATGAAAAAGTATCCATTGTACTTTTTGCATACAGGACCACTTATAAAAGATTGAACAATACCACACCTTTTCAAATGTTTTTTGGTGCGGAGGATGTGTTACTAGTTAAATTCATGTTACCATCCCAACATATTGTGCACATAGGTGGACTAGATGATGAGAAATATGTTGAAGAGTGCATTGAGAAACTAATGCAATTAGATGAGCGGCACACAATAGTGTGTTGGAGAAAAAAATAGAGAAGGCACGACATAAGGCCTAATATGATAGGATCATTAATAACAATACATCTACGGCTAGAAATATGGTCCTTCTCTATGACTCCAATTTTGTGTGCCACCTAGGGAAATAAAAATTACATTGGCCGTTACCTTTTGTAGTAGCCAAGATACTTGCATCAAGTGCATGTCATTTGCAGGCATTGGACAACACCATGTTTCCTAGCTACTTCAATGGGAGTAGGTTGAATCCCTATTATAAATAAATATTCATGGTGTTTGTAATAAGGTAGTATTGCCACTTAGATTAGGTTTCCTTTCCATGTGTTTCTTTCAAGTTGTTTCTTTGTTGTTTTATTTTCTTGTTTTTTTAATAAGCGCATTTACATGTAGGAAGTTGATTATTATCTATTGATTTCATGCACCGAGAGCCACGCATACTTTTAGTGTGGGGTGAATGATGTGGTATTTGTGTGAAAAATGAATCCATTGGTGCTTAGATTTATATACAGGTTAACACATTAGGGAAATTTGACATAGTTATATATATATATATATATATATATATATATATATAAAGGTATGAAGTTAGGATGCTCTCTAAAAGATGTGAGCAATAGAAAGGTTCTATAGATGCTAGGGATGATGGTTCTTGTTATCCAAAATTCACCCCTCAAGGTAATTTTGATAACATGCATCAAATTCTTTAGTCCCAAGAAATTATATTAATTCAAGGCAGAAAAAATCATGTTTCTAGGGTCCCCTCATCTTCTTTCTAACTCTCCTGTCCAAGAGGAAAACCCAACAAGTTTTAAAAATGTGAAAAAGTTGCAGAAAACAAGCTTGGGCCAGGAAAAATCATGAAAAATGGCTAAGTCCTAGTCCTCGCAACAGTCGGGACATGAGGGACATCTGGGCGCAAATCGGCCGAAAGGCTGCTAGGTAGTCTGCAGAGCAAAGGGGCATCTGGGACGTTGGGACGCGAAAAGGTGAACCGGCTGAAAAGTGGAAAAAGTCAACTAAGTGTTGTTTTCGCGCAGTTGGGACAGTTGGGACAAAGGTACGTGAAAGACGCGGATCGGCCGGTTTGGCACAAGTCAGTCCATTTCGGGTGGTTCGGAGAAATTTTTCCCAGGCAGTCCAGGATAGTTGGGACAAAAGTGCGCGGAGGACGCGAAAAGCCCAAAGAGCCGAGAGCGAATGGAATCTCGCCACGTGTCTTCACCGCAAACAGGAACAACTGAGCCCGAATCGGCCGAAGCAGAAGATTTTCATCCAGGACAGCCAGGACAAAGGTACGCATGGGACGCGAGGGATGCGAAAAGCTGAGGCGGCCGAAGGCAAAGAACATAAGTCAACGTTTGACCCGTGAAACTTCAAACGGCCATAACTTTTGACTCCGAGCTCCGATTTTCACAAAATTGGACTTTCTAGAACGAGCACGACATCGTCTATGCCACAAAACTAGATTTCTTATTTTTAACAAGGGTAGATATATTTAAATAAAAGAAACACATTCGGCTCCAGTCAGTTAATGCTCATTCTCGTCAAATGACAGAAAACGCCTGCCAGACCCAAAATAGCTTACCGCACTCAGAAGGCCATAACTTTTGCATTTCTCAATGAAATCGCACAAAATTGGTACCGTTGGAATCGTGGCGCCGAGCCTGATTCACAGAAATCAAGAAATTCCATATTTGATGAGAAATTGGTGGAGATTTTTATAAAACGTGTCTGAGTTCATAACAGTGTTTCATTTGGTGGTTGGGAGTGTAATTAAGAGGGATGGTCATCATTCTTTCTCTGCTGCAGCACATGGGACATTATGGGGAGCCTTTTACAAGTAATATATAATCATTTTACTCCATTTAATGCCTCTTACAGGTGGTTGAAGGACAGATTTTGGGATTTCCATTTTCCCTTCTCTTTCCCTTCTCATTTTTCTATAAATTGGAGTGTTGGGCTCATTGTATAGGAGAGATTTCAGATAGCAAAGCTCTGTCAAAATTGATTTGTGAAGCCAATGTGCTGCAGGCCCTTGTAGTGGACTCCTTACATGGTGATCCAGGCCCTTATCCTGTAATAGATTGAACTGTGCATATCATGAAGCAATAAAATATCAGTTTGTGGATATATCTTCCCCTGCTGTGTTTTCTTGCATTCTTCTTGCCCCTTTAATTTTTCTACAAGAATATTGTGTCTATTATTATGTTCTTGTAGGGATTCATTATCATTGTGTATGCTTGGAATATTGTTGTGAATGCATTTTGCTAGATTATGGAGAACTGTCATCACCTCTTCTAGTGTGCACTTTGCCTCTGTATTTCAAACATTTGGAGACTACTCTCACACCCTCCTTTTCTGGTGTATCACCGCTTTAGTGTAGGCTTTCATTTTATGCATTCTCTCTCCCTAGTCCGTTGGAAATTAGGATTAGAATAGTTAGTTTCCCTTGCATTAGAGTAGATTGTGGCAGGTAGTTTAAGAGCAAGGACCAGCTTTCTCTGGAGGTCTATCTCAAGTAGCAAGTCCCACAACTTGGAGATAGTACCCATGTTATCCAATCACACCGTGAGTTCAAGTATATGCACTTGTATAAACACAAGGGTGTTGTGATTCGGTGATAACAGTTCTTATAAGGAGATTGCTCTCAGGTTAAAGACCATACATGAAAAAGAATTGCACATTATAACATGAGGTAGGAAGCAGCGGGAGGAACTACTTTCTATGAGGCGTAAAGGGAAAATGTGGTACAACAAAAGGAAGTTTGTGTGAGGATGTATGTGGTATAAATTCATGAGTGTGCAAGAAGGTTACGAATTCATCGTGAGAAAGAAAGTAGAAAAAAACGTGGAAAAAGAGAAAAAACACAATTAAAGCTAAGTACGATTGTAGATGAGGATAAATAAATGTGGTAAAATCATGAAAATCTATAAAAGGGGTGTAAGAAACATCATTCATACCTTTCATGTTAGAGTATTTGAGCCTTGAAGAGCGATTGAAGTGTGAACGAGTGGGATGTTTGAATAGATAAGGGAATCCATCAAACCTGTAGAAAATTTGGCACGACCTACAATGGATATACTTTGTGGAAAGTGTAAGAGAGAGGAAATGTCCTAAGGGGAGGAAAGTAGAGGTTTGAGGGTTCAACGTTCAGTGTTAGGGTTTGATAAGTGGAATTCACATCTAGGAAATGTGAGTTTGAAGAACAAGAGAGGTAGTAAGAAGGTGAAAGGTTATAAGAGTAATCCATGGTGAGTAACTTGACATCTAGGGCACATTATTAGTTAAGAAGATTTTATCATTAAGCAATGGCACCAAGTAAAGTTGTGAAAAAGAACAAGAATCCCATAACCAAGGAAGCACCAGAATAGTGGTTTACAGAGAAGCATTATCCAAGTGAGTTCATTTAAGGTAATCCATGTAAGTCATAGCTGAAAAAATGTAAGATCAGTGATTTCAATCAACATTCTTAGATTACCTTGGTAGACATTGAAAAATACACCGTGATCAAAACAAATCAGGGGACAAAAGAAGGGAAGGGAATATATGAATTTTTTTTTAATAGAATCTTGTAAAGTGTTGGAGTGCTTCATCTAAAAGGAACAATAACCAGATCATGCCAAGCCAAGAACATAGATGCTAATCAAACATCATGATCAATAAGATGAAAGAAATTCGCCAGAATAACTTTACATAAACCTTTGCAAACAAATGAGCAGCAATATCATATATTATTATGGAACTCAATGAAATATAATGAGAATGGACCTTGTTTATATAGGTAAGGAATAACAATCTAAGAACCAATCAAGGTTGTAGATTAAGCCATAAATCATGGAAAGAACTAGTCATCAAAGAACTAGTCAAGTCCATAGATTTATGAGAGAACTAGACATCAAGGATCTAGTCAATACCATAGATCTAGGAAAGAATTAGTCAATACCATAGATCAAGGAAAGAACTATACCTAATAACTAGATAATATCTCCTGATATCTAAATAAAAATATCCACACACATAAGTGGGTGAGGATAAATACAATAAAGGTAAATAATGTACCTAGGTAAACATGAGCTAAGGTAAATACCTACTCTAACATCATCTCTATGAGCTGACCTTATTTGGAAAATAGAAATGCATGAACTAGTGGTTGGTATCACCGGTCCATAAGGACTACTTTTACTTTGTGTATAGGAGAATGTACCTCACTAAGCAGTTGATAGGTAGGGTGACTGGATTGCACATCTTTGGGAGAGAGATAAATCTGGAATTAGATGATGAGGTAGGAATAAAAACTATAGAAATCCTTATTAAATACCATAAAGGAGGTTAAGCGGTGGATGTATTAGGCATTCATAACCCTGCAACAAGATTGGATGTGCTTTTGGTGAGCTACAAGATGGACACATCAGAAATGTGGAAGTGAACAAGTGATGGCTATATACTTTACATAAGATGTTAAATAAGACTTATTATAACATAGCGTAGTTTATTGCTAAAGTAAATTATTGAATAAGTACTCATGCAAGTTGATAAAGGTGAGAAAATTACATGGGGGACAATATTACTTTTATAGGTATTTTTTGAGATTGTGGTATTAGACAGGCCTAGGGAAAACATGTGGGTGTATCACACAAAAACAACAGTAAAAATAATAGGATATTTTTTTTTTGACTTACATTGCTCACTACATAATGCCGCAAGGGCTCAAAGTAAAGAAAACTCAAGCAAAGCACAAGACACTTACATAATTCATATAATCACATAGACACATGACAATGCCATAGACATGTTGATGACAGACTTTCTCCAATGAATGAAATGATAGAAATAACTCAGCCACATGAAAAGGGACTTAAGGATTGGAAAAACCACAACACAAAATCACAACATGGTTACATCTAGGCTACAATTAACATTCAAATAACACTATTATGTAAGTAATAATTTTCTCCCTTTTCCACCTACACATTCTTAAATCCATTTCACATTCAACTTATTGTTCAACCATTTAATTTTTCTCTTTATCCCTTATGACAAACATAACTTACATAAGTATTTTCCATATTTCAAATTTCATACAAAGATCCTCTCTCATTCTTATGTTAAGATTATGCTTCCCAAACACTTATACAAAAACTAGAATGTACCCTTGCTACACAAGTGAATCTAACATGATGTTCAAGATGAAATCTTAACATTAAGGGATACTTAGATTCAAGATAGTTTTTTTTTTTCAAAAACATTATTTGATCACATTATAGTTATTTCCCTACCATGGTTATTATAGTTCCATAACTTTTTGAATTCCATTTATATTTATATATATATATATATTGTTTTCTCAAATTTTGATCACACCAAGGAAATTCATATTCTTTGTAACACATGAAAATGTTTAATTGAGTTATAAGAACTCCAAGAGTGACATTATTACTAGCCTATAATCTCATTTTACTCTTAGATCATACTATGGTTGCATTATTAGCATTGTTTTATAACAAAAGAGTTACAAAAGTATTTGTGTAACATCTAGAAGAAGTACATGATTGGAAGTATTATAAACTACACATGAACTACAAGTGATTATTTCTTCAAGGTAGGATCCCATGTTTCTACATTTCATGATTTTACATGTGAAATTTATTTTATTCTTAATGTCATAAAAGGGCATAAAAAGGGATTACAAGACAATATTACAGTTTCCTGGGTTCTCTAAAGTCAACATATTTCAAAATCAATTTCATTTTCAAGGAGCTACTTACCATTTTCTACCCACAAGTTAACCTCCTAATCAACTATGGTTTAGTTTAATTCCAATTTTCACTCAAGGATTTATGCCCAATTATAGATTAGATTAAGGTTTAGAAACATATTTATCCTAAACACTCTCCATAAAAGATATCAAGGCACTATATTGTCACTAGTCAAAGATAAGACATTTAGTTGAGAGGATCAAAAGGAGGTTATTAACAAGATTTTATGTGATAGTAAAACTATTTCACTAGCTTGATGATGTCATCTAGATCCCACAATAAATTCGATTCGATGAAGACAATTGAATTCTAAATCTATCTTTGGAAGACAAGGTAGTCCACTAGGATACAAAGGAAGAGTTATCTCTACTTAATCTAAATAAAGTTTGACTGTGTCGCTCCTATCTGTCAGGTCTATGATGATGTCACTAAACATACCACCTATGAAGATAAACCCATTCTTGGGTATCTTATTTACCTAAACTAGGAGGTTCCATCGAGTGTAAAGTTTAAGTTCATTTTATGGTTTCAATCTCTTCTATGGTAAAAAGGATCACACATGAGGACATGTTATGCATAAATCTTATACTAGGGTTGAGTGTTTCGATTAAATATCTTTATTACATTTACAAGGTAATAATACAACACTAATAATTAATTAATTTTTTATTGAACACTGAAAAAACACTACAATATATTAACTTCAAATTCATTTACCATATATATATATAACAAACCTTTTTACCATACGTCCTATGAATCAAATTGAAATAGTAATTAAATGACATTTCCTAAATGTCCCTAAAAACTAGCATCTCATACATATTAGCAAAATTTAAAATATAAATTTTCTGTAACATGAGACTACATTATACATATATTCATTTTACAATGAACTATATAAATTATAATGATAAATAATGAATTACACATCGCCTTTTTGCCATCAATCTTGCATCCTGCAAAACCATGTGAGGATGAAATCAGTGATAAATTGTTGGCATGGAATCCACCCTAATCTAACATAATTAACATTGTTTAGTTTCCCATTTACATATAATAATAATTACAATTTGCATTTGAAATAAAAGGTTTAGGGACATGTATTCATTTCATTTCATTTCACTTCATTTTGTAACCAAGGAGAGAGAAAGAGAAAGGAAGAGAGAGAAACACCATTTTGTCAAAAGTTCTATTTCACACAACAAGTTACACTATAGAGTTTTCAAATAGTTATTTACATGTGTCAAAAGTTTCCACGGTGGTTTGGCAACCCGACGAGGGTCCCACAACTTTCTATTTTTACATTTTCTTGCTAGCTACAAAAACGTTCAAAATGGGTTCAGAGGCTAAGAAACCACTTTCAAATGTTGTCTTCTAATGAGAAAACACAACATGGTTAAATTTATACGTATCCAATTATATTCCAAGAGTTCATAGCAAATGACAAAATTTGGAACTGGCGAACGGTTTACGTTTGGCGGCTAGTTTTTCTGGGGCCATCGGTCGTAATTGACCCAGTTGCAATTGAATAAAAGTTAGCTTGAGGGCTCAGAAAACCACGTCCAAAACTGACATCCACTGGATGAACGTGAAGCAAGAAACATCCTACAAGTTCCTCTATATATGGAGAATTCACCAAAGTCGACAGGACTGAGAATTAGCAAATGGTTATCAAATGAAACATGTTTTCTAGAGCCACCAGTCATAATTGGTCTAGTTTGACCTAGTCAAACTGTGACCAGAGGCCTACAAAATGCCATTGCCAAACTATCCAGAAAAGTGTTTTTCCCTAAACTGAAAGTTCCATGTAATTTTCTAGTAAAAACACTAGAGGTTTGAGAAGATGGATAATAATTTCTCTATCCAGGTTTCAAATGGCGGTTCAAAATGAAAGCCAACTTTCTAGATTTAACAACTTCCTACCACTACAAAACAATGTAACAGGGCTCCTATAAGGGCTTCAAAAAGATCACAAATGTTCATTCGGGGTCAATCCAAGGATTGAAGTGACACCTCACATAACAAGGTACACGAAGGAATCTTAACCTCCCTTTTCCAAAGTTACGAAGGTTACTTTGTGAGTCCCCAGAAATTACAATTTATCTAATTAAACAAGGGAGCGGTCAAGTCATTTACAGGGAACTCAACTTCAACCTGTCAAATAAAAAGGGTAATGTAGAAATCTAGTTTGGTTGTGAAATTTACTAGATCATCACGATGTGAGTGTTCAAGTTTATTGTCTACCAAGCAATATTGGATCTTGTAAGTTACGATACAAGGTTTTACTATTTTTAAAACAAGTTTATTTTATACAGTATAATATATGAAAATCCTTTGGTTAAAAATTTTCATTTTGTTGCAAAAGAAAAACTAAAGAACATAAATTATGAGAGATGAGAAGAGATGAACCATGCCTGACAATATTAGCATCTGTAGCACACGAGGTTCTCCATGAGGGTTCGTTCGTATTAAACATGGCTTCATCACTTTTCTAGGCATTCCATCAAACAAATCACGTACACTCACAATTCCCCACTTCACATTTACTTGAAATGTTTCTCTCTTTTTTTAAATCAAGTTGATTAATGATGTCATCCCTCTTTTGATCTATTCCAATAACATCTTCATTGTGGGTGGGAACAGGTAGGGAAAAAATAGGTACAAGGTTCCTCTACCTTTCTAACAAACCCATTTTGCACATATTACGCCATGTTTACATTCCCTAAGACCACATTTTCAGGAATTTAGTCGAACAGTCCACGTGTCAGGCGCATGCTTCCACATTTTCATGACTATCTGCCAAGAGTGCTTCTAGCAACAACATCTGAGAAGTTTCCCATAACATACTCTTGTTGGACGTCTATACCCTAAATTTGAAGTCTGCACCTCTCCAAGAATGATTCCATCTTTGCACTACTATTTTGTTTTCATGCACACATCGCTGGGCATTTGCAACTACAACAACTGACAAAATTTGTCTATCTTCTAAGTTTTTTCTAGGCATCTACTCCCATTTCCAAATCTCATTTTCTACACAGGCTGGGGATATGTGGCAAGGGCAGGAGGCTCTACACCTACGAATGTATTTGATTGAAATTTTCTGAGCTTTTTCAACAAACCCAGTTCGTGTATATCCTACAACCATTGCAGGCCAAAGGCCACATTGCTTTCAGGTATTCAGTCAAAAGTTCACATGCCAAGTGTATGCTTCCACATTTTACAAGCCTGTCTGCCAAAGCGTTTCCAACTACATCATCTGACAAAGCCCTCAACCCCTTTGGTGCATAGGCTGGGAGTAGACTGAATAGGTTGAGCTCCATGTGTTGCAATAGGAAAAGGTGAGCCTACCGTGAGGATATCCATGCCTCATGCGAACTACCACTATCCAAAAATAACTGCTAAATTTTTAGGTAACTTTAGTTGGGTTCCACATGACAAAAAAGTGAAACATTTTGGAGAGACATGCCAAAGCGGATTAGCAGGAAAAGGCACATTCAATGTAATTATCACCACCAAAATCTTCTCCATTCACCATGCAACAATCTTTTAATTTAACATTTTTTTTGCAGTGGGGGATGCACTTGCTGGAACCATCAAATTTCTGTCAAATTTACAATGTTAACAAGAGTTTCCAACATGGATTTAGTCTTTGGATTCCTTATAAGGTTATTCACATTTTCAGACAAGGAAAGAGACAGGTCTTACTAGCATTGATGAGGCCCATGTGCCTTCACGTGGGGGGGGTTTACCTACTCCAGCTTGATACACACAACTTCCCTCCCCACACACCTCAACTACTGCTCACCATAAACTTCTCCAACCACTCCCATAAACCGCCTTCACAGTATACCCCTTTTTTTAATTTAATTTTAATATTTTTCTAAAAATATGGTTGATACTACATTTCCCTCCCCTTTAAAGAGCATCATCCTTGATGCGAAACAAAACCGAAGCTCGAAGGGTAAGCAGACAAGAAATTCAATAAGGACACACATCACTTAACAAAACAACTGGTCGATAAACACAACCACAAGGGATCAAACTAAATTTAGAAATATCTTAAATTTTAATGTTCTGTGAAGATTCGCAGTTCTCTTTTACTTTATTACTTAGTATTTCCCTTCAAATAATTTATTAATCTTAACTCTTAGTATTTCACTGTCTAGGAGTTTAGTTGTCTTATGTTCATAGGTGCCCAATATAACTGACATCAGAATACCACATCAGGGACAAGTAAAACACTAATGGTTTAGAAGACATATTTCTATATACTTCCATGATTGTATCACATCAGAAGAACTCAACTAACCCATGGAAAAAACATACATAGCTCTCACAACATAATACTTGTCACACATGTGCTCCTGACACAATAGTAACCATAACATAAGTAGACTACTTCAACATGGAATTCCCAAAAGTTACACATATAGAGGTTTCACGCAACTTGGGACCATAACTATAGTTACATAGTGTCAAAAATGGGTCAAAGCATACCCTCAATGAGGAGCATCAATCCTCAACATCACAAAACAAGACCAGACTCACATGAGTACACATAAATAAAAGAACCAACCAACCTATACACCTCCCAAAATATCACAAAACAATTCTATATACCTCCCAAAGAATCACATAACTCCATATACCTCCCAAAGCATCAATCATACCCACACAAATCTCTTATGCCTCCCTCAAGTGTCTCTTATGCCTCCCTCAAGTCTCTTATGTCTCCCTCAAGTCATCACAAAACTACTCCATATACCTCCCAAGTAGTAAAATAAAGATAAATTTTCCTTTTCGCTCCACAAAAGAGGTCAGTCACCCTATGGCCCTGTGCACATAAGGTCAAAACATCTCTAACCCAAGTGACATAATAACTCATGGTTCAACAACCCTCTAGTTATCTTTAATCATTGGGGCGTACCCCCATACAACGAAGCGGGTCCATAGGTCCCACCACTCCATGGTGAATCCCATGACCCTATTCCAATACATTACGACATTAGAACCAACATAACAAACCATTAAAATGACAAGTAGCAAGATCTAAAGCCTTGGGCTAGGCTATAAGATTTTTAAACTTAAATGGAAAATTTAAATCTAAGCAAAACAAAATCCAAATAACCATGTTATTGCACATCAACCAAATAAATGCCCAAAATATAAGAACATGTCAATCAAGAAAATTGTTGGTTCTAGCAAGAAAAGAGAAAGTTTTCAATTTACGAATAAAATACGTGTATAGGAATAACACATTACAATAACTACGTGGCCTTATATGGCCACAAGGGGGGTTCTCAACGAGTTGCTGGCACTCAGAACATCGAGCCTTAGCTCGTAAAATAACATATCAAATAATACAACTGTCATCATCTCTATCTAAATCATCCTGCCACCACTTCGACAAGGCTCAACATAATCAAAATCACATAGGTTGAATCCATATGATAACCATATCAGGAAAGAGAAAGGAGTACAAATCACCATCTACTGAGCCTAAGGTGTCCACGAAACACAATATGCATGACACCCGTTTAGCAAGTGCCACACATACCAAATGAACAAAAGTGGGTTTTCAGCCTATGTAAGGCTCCACTTCCTATCTATCTCGTACTCTGCTCGAGTGACTAGTCAATGGTACACATTTCCTCACTCCAAACATACACATTTTACCGATTTCCCTTAGGGTTAGTTAGTGTAGGGTCCACAACATAACATATAACTACATCACTAACACAATGGTGATTCACACACATTAACCATAGTGTATTACGCATGGTATATATACATGGTATAACACAATCATTACTTTTATGGGTTACGATACATCACATTACCACATTCTGCACCCAAAGTGCAATCATTATACACTAGGGATCATACACTCACCATATTCCCCTAAATCGCGACATGAACCATCACATTTTACATGAATTATACGTATGAGGAACACAATGTATAACCTTACAACATATAGTCAATTCCAATTACAACATGGTGACACACGATTTTTCACAACATGGTGATGACATCATGATAAAATTCAATTCACTTTTAGACTAGTCTTTTCATGCAAAACATCAATACACCTTCATATCACATAATGCCATAATGCTCCAACACTCTGCAATAAACAATAACATTCTTTTTCACACACAATAAGGTGGTACATCACACGTGAACTCTTCCTAGAATCCATGAAAAGGAGAGATAATACTCTCATCACAAGCACATCAACATGATAAAAAAAAATACGCACTAAGTGACATACACAACATGTGCATTCACAATTTCACAATTACGACATAGTTCACATCACGCTTATATCACATTACTCTTCCAACATCCACCACCATCATGTAATACCATCACAAATCCAATCTTCCCCAGAGGTTCGAGAGCATGAACCTTTTCTCTGATAATAAGTGTTACACCCACATTTTACACACAAAAACAATAGTAAAAATACCAGGATAATTTTTTTTGACTTACATTGCTCACTACACAATGCCACAAGGGCTCCAAGTAAAGAAAACTCAACAAAGCACAAGACACTTACATAAGTCATCGACTCACATAGACACACGACAACATCATATACATGTCGATGACACACTTTCTCAATGAATCAAATGCTAGAAATAACTCAGCCACAAGAAAAGGGACTTAAGGATTGGCAAACCCACAACACATCATCACCATGGTTACATCTAGGTTACGATTAACATTCCAATAACATTATTATGTAAGAAATAATTTTCTCCCTTTTCCACCTACAGATTCTTAAATTCATTTCACATTCCACTTATTGTTCAACCATTTAATTTTTCTCTTTATCCCTTATGACAAACTCCATAACTTACATAAGTATTTTCCATATTTCAAATTGCATACAAAGATCCTAACTCTCTAATTCTTATGTTAAGATTATGCTTCCCAAATGCTTATACAAAGATTAGAATTTACCCTTGCTACACAAGTGAATCTAATGTGATGTCAAGATGAAATCTTAATATTAATGGATACTTAGATTCAAGATAGTTTTTTTCCCAAAAACATTCTTTGATCACAGTATAGTTATTTCCATACCATGGTTATTATAGTTCCATAACTTGTTGAATTCCATATTATATATATATATATATATATATATATTCTCAAAGTTTGATCACACCAAGGAAATTCATATTCTTTTTAACACATGAAAATGTTTAATTAAGTTATAATCTTCCAAGAGTGAAATTATCCACTAGCCTCGAAGAGAGTTTTAGCTCTACTTACTCCATATAAATGGTTTCATTGTTAGCATTGTTTTATAACTAAAGGAGTTACAGAAGTATTTGATCTCATCTAAAGAAGTACACTTAAGTATGATAAACCCATGAACCACAAGGGCTCTTATTTCAACCTAAGACTAGGCGGTTCCATCATGATTTTACAAGTTTAATTTATTTTATTCTTAATCTCTTATAAAATGGTAACAAAGGATTACACAAGATTACATGTTTCCTGCACAGTTCTTATAAAGTCAACATGTTTCAAAATAAATTTCTTTTTACAATTTACTTACCATTTTCTACCCACAAGTTAATCCTAATTCAATATGGTTTATTGAAATTCCAAAAATCACTCAAGGATTTAACTTCAATTATAGATTAGATTAAGGTTCATAAACATATTTATCCTTTACCATCTCCCTAAAAATCAATTGCACTATGATTAAATCACATAGCCAAAGATAAGACATTTAGCATCTGAGACATATCAAAAGATTTAACAAGATTTTCTGTGACATGTACAACTATTTCACTACTCCATGATGTCATTTGGATCCCATGAACTAATTCATTACAATGAAGAAATTTAATTACAAATCTATCTTCAGAAGACAAGGTAGCATCCACAAGGATATGAAGGAAGAGTTAGCTCTACTTACTCCGATAAATCGTTAGCATGGCATGTCACTCCTATCTAACATAATCTATGACAGATGTCAGTTAAACATTACACCTAAGATGATAAACCCATTCTTGGGCTCTTATTTACCTAAACTAAGGTTTCATCGAGTGTAATGTTTCAGTTCATTCTATGGTTTCAATCTCTTCTATGGCAAAAAGATCACACATGAAGACATGTTATAACTTGATCTTATACTAGGGTTGAGTGTTTTGATTAAATCTCTTTAAATTACATTTACAAGGTATGAATACAACACAAGTAACTTTAATTAATTGGGGTTTATTGAACACTGTTTTCAGGCACTACAATATATTAAGCTTCAAAAATTAGGATTTAAGTTATAGTTCACCTTTTTACCATATGTCCTATGGGAATCAAATTGAAACTATGATTAAATACACATTTCCTAGATGTCCCTAGAAAACTAGCATCTCATACATATTAGCAAAATTTCAAATATAAATTTTCTGTAACATGAGACTACATTATACATATATTCATTTTACAATGAACTATATAAATTACAATGATAAATAATGAATTACACATCACCTTTTCGCCATTAATCTTGCATCCTGCAAAATTTTCTGAGGATGAACTCAATTGCTGGCATGACATCCACCCTAATCTAACATAATTAACATTGTAATTCAGTTTTCATTTACATATAGTAATAATTACAATTTTCATTCGAAATAAAAGGTTTAGGGACATGTTTGTTCATTTCATTTCACTTCATTTTGTAACCAAGGAGAGAGAAAGAGAAAGGAAGAGAGAGAAACACCATTTTGTCAAAAGTTCTATTTCACACAACAAGTTACACTATAGAGTTTTCAAATAGTTATTTACATGTGTCAAAAGTTTCCACGGTGGTTTGGCAACCCGACGAGGGTCCCACAACTTTCTATTTTTACATTTTCTTGCTAGCTACAAAAATGTTCAAAATGGGTTCAGAGGCTAAGAAACCACTTTCAAATGTTGTCTTCTGATGAGAAAACACAACACAGTTAAAATTCTATGTATCCAATTATATTCCAAGAGTTCATAGCAACTGACAGAATTTGGAACTGGTGAATGGTTTGTGTTTGGCGGCTAGTTTTCTGGGGCCATTGATTGTAATTGACCCAGTTGCAATTGAATAAAAGTTAGCTCAAGGGCTCAGAAAACCACGTCCAAAACTAACGTCCACTGGATGAACGTGAAGTGAGAAACATCCTACAAGTTCCTCTATATATGGAGAATTCACCAGAGTCGACAAGACTGAGAATTAGCAAATGGTTATCAAATGACAACATGTTTTCTAGAGCCACCAGTCATAATTGGTCTAGTTTGACCTAGTCAAACTGTGACCAGAGGCCTACAAAATGCCATTGCCAAACTATCCAGAAAAGTGTTTTTCCCTAAACTGAAAGTTCCATGTAATTGTCTAGTAAAAACACTAGAGGTTTGAGAAGACGGATAATAATTTCTCTATCTGGGTTTCAAATGGTGGTTCAAAATTGAAAGCCAACTTTCTAGATTTAACAACTTCCTACCACTGCAAAACATTGTAACATGGCTCCTATAAGGGCTTCAAAAAGATCACAAATGTTCATTCGGGGTCAATCTAAGGATTGAAGTGACACCTCACATAACAAGGTACGTGAAGGAATCTTAACCTCCCTTTTCCAAAGTTACGAAGGTTACTTTACGAGTCCCCAGAAATTGCAATTTATCTAATTAAACAAGGGAGCGAGTCAAGTCATTTACGGGAACTCAACTTCAACCTGTCAAATAAAAAGGGTAATGTAGAAATCTAGTTTGGTTGTGACATTTACTAGATCATCACGATGTGAGTGTTCAAGTTTATTGTCTACCAAGCAATATTGGATCTTGTAAGTTACGATACAAGGTTTTACTATTTTTAAAACAAGTTTATTTTATACAGTATAATATACGAAAATCCTTTGGTTAAAAATTTTCATTTCGTTGCAAAAGAAAAACTAAAGAACATAAATTATGAGAGATGAGGAGAGATGAACCATGCCTGAACAATATTAGAGTCTGTAGCACACGAGGTTCTCCACGAGGGTTTGTTCGTATTAAACACGGCTTCATTGCTTTTCCAGGCATTCTGTCAAACAAATCACGTACACTCACAATTCCCCACTTCACATTTACTTGAAATCTTTTTCTCTCTTTTTTTTAAATCAAGTTGATTAATGACATCATCCCTCTTTTGATCTATTCCAACAACATCTTTGTTGTGGGTGGGAACAGGTAGGGAAAAAATAGGTACAAGGTTCCTCTACCTTTCTAACAAACCACATTTTGCACATATTACGCCATGTTTACATTCCCTGAGACCACATTTTTAGGAATTTAGTTGAATAGCCCATGTGTCAGGCGCATGCTTCCACATTTTCTATGACTATCTGCTAGAGCGCTTCCAGCCACAACATATGAGAAGTTTCCCATAACATACTCTTGTTGGCATGTCTATACCTTGAATTTGAAGTCTACACCTCTCCAAGAATGATTCCATCTTTGCACTGTCATTTTCTTTTCATGCACACATCGCTGGGCATTTGCAACTACAACAACTGAACAAAATTTGTCTATCTTCTATTTTTTTTTCTAGGCGTCTACTCCCATTTCCAAATCTCATTTTCTACACAGGCTAGGGATATGCAGAAAGGGAAGGAGTCTGTTAGAACCTAGTGCGAATGTATTTTCTTGAAATTTTCACACTCCATTTTTTAGCTAAACCTGGATTTAAGCATAACCTATTATCATGCCAGTCCACATAGATCACGTTTTTTTTTGGCATTTTGGCTAACAGTTGAAGTGCAGGTCTATGCTTCAAACATTATTGACTTATCCAACTGCATCCTGATGTCTTTGGCATATACACAGGTCTAAACAATGAACCCTCATTACAAGGATAACACCTGGATCAACATTGCACCAGCTCGAAGGGCTATAATGGATGTGTTGACTTTAACACTGAATATGAAGTCAAGACTCAAGTAGAACCCCATTATACCCTCCTTTACGCAATAGGTGAAACTGATGAACCATTCTAAATGCATGAACATATCTGTAAGGGTGCTCATATATCCATGATGAATGCAAAGGATTTGGCAAGAGCTATATGTGCAATCAAGTTATTTTAGGACTTCCAAGAAAAGAAAAGATATCCTAAATGAATTTCATGGGCTCTGGACTTAACTGCTGCAACTATCCAATTACTGATAAAATTTACAACATTGACTAGGACTTCCTCATGGTCTAGATATCAAATAAAGTGGTTGTCATATTATGTCAAGGGATATGACAGGTCTGAAGGACCTTCATAGGTTCCCATATGCATGTCAAAGAACCCAACGCCTTGGGAAGTTGAAACCATGAATTCTAGAATACCTACTCAATCCATGGCTTAAATGGAATCCCATGCTCTAACCAAAATTATCCATTTCACCCTCCCTACATGTATAAGAGTCTCCCACTAACAACTTAATGCCACTTCTCTCTCTATTTTTTTATATTTTATTTAATTACATTTTATTTATAATAATGGTTACACTACAATTATGAAGAAATGATGGAGTCAAATAACATTGACATTACTCCTAAATCTATGGAAGTTGAGAAGAAATTAATCACTGTATCTGTCTATCTTAGGCCCATATTTTAGGATGGGAAGTATGTTGGTGGAGAAGATATGACACTTCTAGGTCCTCCCAAATGAATGTAGACTATAGGCATCAACATTACACATGAGGATACTCCTCTGAGGTAAGAAGAGGAAGAAGTTAATATTTATCTCAATCCCAAGGAGATGGAGAAGAAAGATATTAGAGAAATTGACCAAGGCTATAAAATAAAGCTAAGAAGAAAACATAAAGAGCAGAGTGGTGGTGCAAGGACCTCCGAAGTAGTTATAAAGTATCTAAGGACAAGGCTGGTCATGTTAGGCCTAGAAAAGAAAAATAAGAGAAGGCATAATCTCATGACACAAAGTGATAGTGATGAAGAAGGATTTTTAGACATGGATGTGTACAATAACTAATCCCCACATGTTCATAATGTGGAAGGTAGAGAAGAGCCTGGGGATAAGGAGAGCCATTGCAACGAAGAAGTTCCCATTGAATGAGAAGAAGAAGGTCCTACTGGATAAGATGAAGAAAAATAAAGGATTATATGTGAGCCATCTAGAGTGCATGGAGAAGCTTTTGATGATAAAGAAAAAGGTATGTTCTCAGGTGTCAAAACTCATATACCCATAGGTAGAATAACTGGTATCCAAAGGGGAGAAGAAATATTACACAAACTTGACTATGCGTATGTTAATGACCCTACAAATATTATACGTGCAAGATTCTAAGTAATTCTCAATGTTGAAAAGTTATATGTGTGGTAAATTATTGACTTGGAGGGTGTGAATATGTGCACCAAAAATATGTTGATATAGACTATGTAGACACATATGGATGAACTTGAGTTCGATGTTAGTGAGAAAACATGCATAAGGTGCACGATGAAGAAGGTTCCTCATGCGACCCATGTAACAGTGAAGCCAACTAATCTCACTGATGAACATGATAGTAATTCCTTAACATAAATGATAGAAAAAGTAGCTCATAGGAATTTAGATAAGGTGGGAACTCTTAGGAAATTTATATTAGACTATAAGAATAAAGAACAAGAGGTCCAGAGGATTACTTAGAAGAAAGAGAAAGTATAGAAGTGAGCAAAGGTTTTCTTGGACATGGAAGAGTAAATTGGAGATGAGATTTTGGATGAGCACACAATTTATTTAGAGAAAAATACAGGAATATATCCCTCAACACTACACTACTTATAATATTTGGTGCATATGTTATTATAGGAAAAGACAAGTTTACAAGGGAAAAGTGAAACATACATAGCTACTGAGAAGGAGAAGAATAAAGAGATTATAGTATGCATGATTGTATAGTATGATGTCATGTTACAAATGATAAAGGATGAGTTGAAGAAGGAAGGTTAGGAACTAAATAACTGCAATGATCTAGAACATATTATTAGAGAATATAAAACCAAGGAGGAGAACAAGGTGTTAGAAGCTAAGAAGGATGAAAAAATTGGAAGAGAAGAGAAGATGGCTATAATTGTGAGGAAATTTGACATGCTTAAGAGAGAGAGGGATCCGTTAGAAATAAGGATCAAGGAGCTTGGATCACTAGTGGAAAAATGGATGGATATTATAGAAGAAATGATTTCAGTCATGGTAAGAGTAATAAGGGAGTTAAAGAAAAAAGGTGAGGATATGACTCCATATGAGATGGTAGAGGTCTTTGAGATGATTATGGATATAACTAAGAAGGGGATGGTAAAATGGAATGAGTTGGAGAGAATAATTAATAAAGAGTACCCTGAGCTTCTGCATCTAGTTGAGGATTAGGAGATCAATGTGCATTGAACATTTTTCTATTCCTTCATTCTTTCATTTTTTATGAACATGTTATTTATTTGTTTATTATTTTAAGCTGCAAGATGAGTCAATCCAGTTGCCAAGGAAGACAATATAAGTATAGACACAAAATTATGCACTTTAGACATTATTTAGCCCGGTCTTAAACTACTATTTATAATGTTCTCAAGTGAATAAAGTACTAAGTAATCCCACCTTTCGGCCATCTCTATTTTATATTTTATTTTGTCATTCCCACGTATTTTCTTACATTTATTCATCCATTTCGCAATCAACCCATCATTCTAGCCCAAAATCAGGGTGCCCTAGCCTGTACTGGGGCACCTCGGGGTGCCCTGGTCCCACACTGGGAGCCCCGAACTTGCACATCCTTTTTCACTTATTTTTGGGGTCTTTCTATCCATTTTGCATCCTTATCCTTTTTCAAGTCAGCCTTTTCAGGATTAATTACAAAATTAATCTTGAGAGACCTATAAATATAAAGTTATCAGACCATAATAAGGGTGCGAGCGTCACATACTACTATCACTCCATCTAGAGTTACATCACTTGCATCTGCATAGTGTCATGCATCAAGGTTAGGAGATTTGCATCACACACACTACATAGGGGAAGGGATTCTATTTTATTCCATGCACACATGATATTTACATTTTCTATAGTTACTATTGCTCGCTACTTCACAAATTGTGACTGGCATGAGAGCACCTAGGGAAAGACATGCACACACTCACCAGAACTACATCCAGATTTGAAATGTAGTACAACTTTTGTGATAAGACCACTAGTTTGGAGGTTGAGGTGAGTCTGACCCATTCATTTGTATCTTTATTCTTTCTAGGGTTTGATACTTCCTTTTTTATCGCAGGTCATCATACAACTCATTCAACGAATCTAGTTTGACAAATAGGTAGGGTTCTAAACCAACTTACAACCATACCAAATTTAGTATCTGAGATTTTACACAGATTAGAGCACCCAAACTATAGACTAGGGCACCCAGAGAAACCTTATACATCTTAAAACCTCCATATCTACCCTTTGCAAGGTCTCTAAGTGTTCGTTCAGAGATCAGAAATCTACATTCAAACGTGTGATAGTCACCTTTTATCAACAAAGTTGTCTTTCCTTCTTTACTTACATAATTAGGGTTTTGTTTCACTTAGAATAATTTATTTACATTTATTTCATACAATTTAGTTTATTTATACAAAGTTTTAGTCCTCCTAATTAGATTATCATTTACCCTAATTCCCATTAGTACCCTTTAGGGCTTATTTTTGTTAATCATTTTGGTGAATCCAACTTTATACATTCCTTTCTTCCCCTTTCTCACTTTGTTAGGGATTTCCCCCTTTTTTTTTCCATGTCCTGATCTCATGATGAATTTACTGATGCTCACCTTAAAGCCATCAATTATCACCTTGCCAAACACCCATAGGACTTTGACTTACTTTTGCATGTGGCTCATGAAGAGGCTACTAATTTGGCTGAACTCAATTCTTCTATCACTTTTCCCACTTCTGTAGCCACTCAACTCCCTACTTCTTCACTCCCACCTATCTCTATTATTCTAGATATGCTTCCCACTCCTACTAATCATTTCACACCTCTGTTGGTCTCACATCAACAACAAACCTCGTTTATAAGTAATCAATATTTAACCTCTTTATATCATAATCTCTAGGCTCAAATTCATAAACTGCAACAGGCTACTACATCTCCTTCTTTAGATTCTACTTTTGTTGCATACTCTATTAGAAACTATCATTTCTACCTATCCCCTCCCTCCTAAGTTTTTCACCCCTAAATTGTCCACTTTCAATGGATATGGTGACCCGTAAGAGCATCTTTGTGCCTTTCATGTTGCATGTATCAATTTTGTTGATGATCACCTTCTCTTAGTTAAACTCTTTCCCCGTATTCTCCAAGACTATGCTATGCATTGGTTCTATGATTTACTTGTTCATTCCATACCTTCCTTCACCCATTTAGGTGATGCCTTTCTCATACATATCTCCATCAACATCAGTTGTAATATGACCTGTGCCCAGTTAGCACAACTCAAGAAAGGACCCAATGAGCAATTCACTAATTATGTTTTATGATATAAGAATTATCTTACTAAAATGACTAATGTCCTAGCTGATTCCAAACTACAAGATTTATTTATCCCAATCTCTTACAACCTCTCCAAGAAAGTTTTCTCTTCGAGATCTTTTCTTCCTTTGATCAACTTTGCCATACTCTTAAACTCTGTGAATCTAAGCTCCTATTTGTTAGAAAAATTAAGTATTAAGAACAACCTTCCTCCTCAAATAATTTTCCAAACAAGACACCATTTAAACCCTCTACATCTAAGCTAACCAACAATAAAATCACCATTAATGCTATTACCCCTTCTGAGAAAATTCAATCCCAACTGCCTAGGCATAAGTTTACCAATCATCCTTTGGTGCCACATCTTGTTTTAAGATAAATCCTCAACATAAATCTCATTACCCTCCCTCCACTACTCAAATTAGACCCATCACGACCTAAAGGACATAATTACAATGAAAAATTCCATTGTTATTATCATCTTTGTTTGGGAAATCCACGAAGGTATCTATAGCTCTACACAATTATCCAAGATCTCCTTGACAATGACAAGCTCAAATTTACGAAACCTACTAGCCCTCCTCCCTCGAAGAATAAGGGTAAAATCAAACTTTTTAACAATTATTCCCACCAACGTGAAAAAAAGACCACGGATTCTTTCGTTAATCATACATACCATGCCGCACCACCTCCAGATGTGGGTGCACTCGACTTCTTAGTCTCTAACATTGACGTGACCCTACCCATTATTTATTTTTCTCACGATGAATATCATGCTACATTCATATCCGACCATTTATATATACAAGCATCTATCGTCTCAAACTCTATCAACAACACTAAGGTTTATCCATATTCCCCTATTAGCACATGTTCCATGTCCTTTTTACGTTGTATCAGGTAGCCTCTATCACAAATTGACTAACCATTCAAAAGATCCTATGGTGTTATTAAGTTACATGTTACTATTAATCCTCTCAATTTTCTTATCCCTTGACTTGTAATTCAAACCATCAAAGGATGTGATTTACTTCTTAGCCCCAATCGGATTCAAAAATCCCAAGCTATTATTTCTATGAACCATTTGCGTATTAATTCTTTTTACAAAAATAAAGCTATTTCCATTAATGGTGTCCCTCCTTCACCTCCACTATCGTCACCTTCTCGTTCCACTACTCGTGCGTCTCCCCCTCTTACTTCTATATTTCCTTTGTTATTTCCTACTAGGCATCTTATTCCTACTTCACCACTTCGATTGGCCCCTATGCGACAAATCCATTCTAGTAGTCATACTAATTGACATTGGTCTATTCCTAGGACTACTACTGCATCCCACCGCTGATCACTACCTCATTTTATTCCACATGGCTCGTCCTCTCCCTTACGCACGACACCTCCTTGATCTCCATCGCCCACACACTTTACTATGCCATGACATTCATCTTATATAAACCCATCACATGCATATCAACTTCATTCCTCCATGCAACATTTGTCTACCATACCACCATTACTCTAGCATCACCCTCCGCTTTCATCATCCCAGGCACTGGTCGACAAACCTTCATCCCTCGACCTTATCAGGTGATTTATCCTTCATGATCGCTTGGGGGGAATAGCCATTACACAATCCCCCATTTTCATAATTATCATAGGTGCATATTTCATCTTTCTATCCTCATACATTCATCCCTTCACATAAACATACACAATACATATTATAACATAGTCCTTACCTGATAACACACTCTTGTACTTTGGTTCACACTTGACTGTTGAGGGACTACCATTACGCTGGTCTACACACTTACATTCTATCATATACACCATCCATCCTCCACCTATACATCACACATCTTCATAGCATACATGTTTTTCATATAATACACTAGTCATCATTACATATGAGTCTAGTTTTCCATGTTCATCCATATATTCTACATTTACGCTAGGTTACATTATATATATGGGTCTAGCTTCACACATTATCACTACATATTCTATCTATACCTACCACTGCACCTTACATAGTTTATATACCCTACATTTCCTACATAACATAGTTCACATCACACATTTATCCATCATATACATTTTACATATTACACTAGATTCCATTACACATGGGTCTAGTTTCATCTTATCATCCTCACATATTCCATTTCTATATAAAATTCTTATTGCATTTCACACATTACATATTCTATACACATTACATATATTATATTGCATTGCCCACACCGAACATTTACATCACATATTCATCACTTGGTCATTTATAATACATTATCTTCTACATGCTGCACTCACCACCCTATGACACACTTAAGTTCCTCGATTCATACTCGACTACCGAGGTTTTGCAAATCAAATGGACCTTTCATTAACCATGTAACATTTTCCTCATGTGATGTTTCCAACATCCGTGACATACACCTTAGGTTAAATTATCACCTATATTATCCTCTTATAATGGTATACACTTTAGGCTAAATCACCAACCCCATTTTATAATTTTGTAGTGGTATACACTTTAGGGTACATCACCACTCCATTGTTATTCATCTCATCGTGACATATGCTTTAGGCTAAATCATCCCCCATCTTCATCCTTTCATCCCATAATGACATATTCTTTAGGGTAAATCGTCACCTATATTTATCCTTTAATCTTATAGTGATATACGCTTAGGGATAAATCATCACTCATACATTCAACAAGTTGTAATATACACTTAGACTATAAGGCCCAAACATATCTTTCCATATGTCTCCTCGCCATCAACTCATTCTATATTGATATACGCTTAGGGATAAATCATCACTCCTCCATTCGACAAGTCGTGGTATACGCTTATGCTATAGGGTCCACACACATCTCTCCACATGTCTCATTTCATCACCACTACACATACACACTGATCATAGTGCGCTAGATACAACCAACACTACTCGACCATTTTCCAATTACGTACTCTCGTTTATAGTTCATTCTTGATTTCTGAGGGGGAAAACAAAATGAACCTCACTACATACACTTCCATCCACTTAGGGGGAACGATCCTCCTATCATTCGATATTGCATTCCATTTCGTCCATCCACAGTATATTACATTACCTTGGTGGCATTTACTCTTACTTGCTAGTGTTTTCCTTATTCACTTTACTACACATGTTAGATTTTTTTCTTATATGTCATTATCATACAAACATGTGCGTTCACATCTTTGTCTAGTGTGATCGCAAATACAAGGCTCTACACACAGTATGGATGCTCTCATTCTACCCTTCCTTTACCTGTCACTGGAGACATCCACATTCATCCTACTCAGGTGCTATTGTTTCATTTTGTACTTAGGATCTTATACTAGTTGCTTCATACATGATTTGACATACTGGTTATAACTCTAACATGCTAACAAGTTTTCCATGTGCAACACTTGTTTTGTAGGATTACATGTTTCCATGACTACCTTGTTTGTTTCTACTTGTCTGCTTTGTTTGCCATTGTATGTGGGATTTTCCCTTTTCTTGTGTGCATACTTTTCTTCTATTTATGGCCATTGATGGCCTTGAGTGTCTTGCAACATCATGAGTTATATCCCATGTTTGAAAACTTGATTTGTGCAGGTTTGCTTGTTTTCTTGCGTGTTTACACTACTTAGCTTGGTAGTTCTTACATTGTCTATGTATTTTACACTTTTCTTATTACATGCATGTGTTTTTGAGACTAACACTTGTATTAAGCTAGTCGATCCCCTTTTGTGTGCACCTTGGTATCTACCAAGTGTTTCCCTTTCTCCCTGTAGGGAAAAGTTCTATAGGTCAAACTGCAGTTGGTCCTCTTTTGGGGCCACATTCTCCTTCCAAGGTCATGTCGCATGTGGCCCCTAAAGATGGGGGGCATCATTGTGGATTTTTTACTAATACAGTGTATTTACACCATTTCAGACACAATAGCAAGTGAGTTCAGACTAGTCTACAAACTCCATACACAGTGGCATCTCAATAGGACATGGTGTCCTTTCAGAAATTCTGCAGAGTACGTTATAGGCTTGGGGGTTATACTTGGATGTGCGCTCTCTACACTTCTTCATCCAGTGGTGTCGGATCACCCAATAAATACTAGGAAAATATAGATATCTCTTCAAAAAAATTCAGCAGAAAGTGGTTAAGAGTTAGAGGACACAGATGCATTCTTATCACTACACTTCTTCAGCCAGGGTTGCGTGAGCTCACCCCAAAAACTCACAACGATACAAGATATCCTTCTACACCCCTTTTTCTTGACATGGATCATGTGCACATGTTCCATTTACATTTTTTTATAGCATATTTTACATTTGCGTACTTTACACATTTCTATACGCATGTGTATTTTACACAACATTTTTTACATACATACATATTTGACTACTTGATTGTTTTCTCCTTATACAGTCTGTCGTATGAGAAATAAGTAGTTGAATTGGGGGTAATAACAACAACAATAGCAACAGAAAAAACAAAAATGACAACACACCACTACAAACATTTTCCTTTACTAACCATGCAGGTACACTACACACAGACAACAACTGCACATGTGTTCTACCCTAGGTTCACTCTCATCACTTTTTATGCACATTTTTCATCTTTATAATCTATGCTCCTCCACATTTTTATTTTTTTCATTCCATGATTGAGTCTAGTCCATCAACACATATTATTCTACACTCTACATGGATATCAAGTACACATCTTTATATACTTTATGTTACCAAGCATTCCACTCATCAACATAAAGTGGGGAAAAATGTAGACACAAAATTATGCACTTTAGACATTATTTATCCCGGTCTTATACTACAATTTAAAAGGTTCTTAAGTGAATAAATTACTAATTAATCCCACCTTTTGGCCATCTCTATTTTATATTTTATTTCATATTTCCCGTGTATTTTCCATCACTTATCCATCCATTTCATAATTGCATTGTCATTCTAGCCCAAAATCAGGGTGCCCCATCCTATATTAGGGTGCCCTGGTCCCACTCTGGGTAGCCCAGCCTATGCACATCCTTTCCTGCTTCTTTTTGGGACCTTTCTAGCAATTTTTCTTCTTTATCCTTTTCCTAATCGGCCTTTTCAGGATTAATTACGAAATCAAGCTTAACAACCCTATATATATATATAAAGATATAAGACCATAATGAGGGTCCTATCATCACATACTACTATCACTCCATCTAGAGTTGCATCCATTGCATCACTTGCATCCACATAATATTATGCATCAAGGCTAGGATATCTACATCACATGTACTTCATAGGGGAAGATTCTATTATATTCCATGCACACATGTTATTTGCATTTTCTATAGATATTATTATTTCCTACTTCAAAAAGTGCAACTAGAATGAGAGAACCTAGGGCACGACATGCACACACTCACCAGAACTACATTCAGGTCTGAAACGTAGTGCAACGGTCAGTGATAAGACCACTAGTTTAGCGGATGAGTTCAATATAACCCATTCACTTGCATATTTTATTTTTTTTAGGGTTTTATACTTCCTCTTGCATTGCAAGTTATTTTCCAGCTCATGCAATAGATCTAATGTGAAAAACAAGAAGCATTTGGAGACACCTTGTGACCATATCGAAATCAGATTCTAAGAATTTACAAAGATTAGAGCACCCATACTGCAGATCAGGGAACCCCAGGTCACCCTAGTACCATCCCAAGCACCTCAATCATTTTAGATCATCCAGATCTGGTCTTTATAGGGTCCCTAAGTCATCGTTTGTAGTTCTAGATTTTATTTTCATATCTGTGAGACTGTGCAACCATCTACAACAATCAGCTAAGTCATTATTCTACTTCCTTTGGCATAGTTAGGATTTTATTGCATTTAATATAATTATTTTAGAATAATTTCATATTATTTACTACATTTATACAATGTTTTAGTCCTACTAATTAGATAAACTAGGGTTACTATTTCCTAGCATATAGTTCTATTTTAGTTAATCAATAACTAGTGTGGGATAATGTGGGACTAATAAAATGGCTAAGAATGAAGAGTGGGTAGAAAAATGTGGTGTGAAAGGGAGGAACATGTATGTGCATGAGGACTAGTTGGAGTGCCACATGGAAGGCTTGCTCCCAAGAGGGCAAAGTTTGAAACTTGGCTGATTTTGTAGACTACGGGATAAAAATTAAAAAGCATGATAACTTGGTAGCCAAGTAAAAGCTATTTTTAGATAAAGAACATGCAGATCTAAGATGAAAGGACATACATGGATCGAGATATTAATAGCTTTAAATAAATTCTTATTTATATGATAACCTATTATTAGCTATTGTAAGAAAGTATGCATGTGATGTATTTTTGGGCACGCCTATTATTATAAGAGTGCATGAACGGTGAAGGGAAATTCCCCACCCCTATATATATTTTTTGTATACCTTTTTTTTTGGATCACGAGTGACCAGTTATAATGTCTAAGTTCTAAGAGTCTTCTATATAGTTTTTATCTAGGGTTGTTATGGTTACACATGTTCCAGCACCTTCATGTAATGATGTATTCAACTTCTATTATGTAAGACTTTAATATGATGGATTATGGTGAATAGATTATGATCATTGAAATGTCTGAATATGGTTATTTCACCTTACATTTTATATTGATTGTGATATGATCTGTTGTAATTGCCTGGTGTATGTAATTCCATGATAATATTAATGTAATGGTTTATACTTGAATGATTTATGGTAATTATGGATATGTATATTAACATCTTATCAAGCAAATAAAAATGAGGGACCCAATAGCTTCACATGCTTCATGTGAGCATTCAGTTACATTGGATGAGGTGCCAGTGTGTATAGCATTTGAGTGGTAGAATAAATGACTACATACAAACTTATAATGACGTTGAATGATTTACTATATATACTGAAAAATATGTCAAAGATAACAAACATGTGCTATTTTATCTAATCTCAAGTTTTGGGTTTTATGAGAAAAAACTCTTTTTTTGCACTTAAGATGATGGAAATATATGTTTTATGTAATCATTATTAATATTCATTTCAAATTAATATTATCTTTAATCTTGATATATATCTAATGTATTAAAAAATGATATAATCCCTCGAGATATAAAGTTAACAATTTTAGTAAGGAGAATGGTAAAAAACCCAATGTACCTCTTAATTCATTTATTTCAATATGGAGGATAGTAATGTGACTTTGAAATAAAATGTTTGTGAAATATGGTCATTCCTGTATTAGTGTACCTTCTTTAAACTTAACCAAATTTAATATTTTTTCATGGTTCTGTGACAAAGATAGTAATATGATATGGTCCTTCAAACCGTACAATCACAAGATTAGAATGAAATGGATAGTAATATGATATGGTCCTTTAGACTGCACCATCCCAGGATTATAATGAAAAAATCATATGATAATTGATAGGAATTAAACAATCATGTAACAAGAAAATGTAATATAAGTAAGTAGAATGCATGTTTAAGTAGCAAACAAATGCTATAGAACTAGGTAGAATGCACATTTGTGTATTTTTTTTCCCCCCTAAATCAAGGAAAAATGTTTCCTTTTGGTGTGAGAACAATAAACATAAACATAAACCACAAACCAAAACAAATTTTTATGTACCTGAAAATATAGTATTTTTATCTCATCCCTTTGTTACATGTAACCAATGTGCTCTCACTGAAGGTCTCCACTTGAATTTTCTTCATAAATTTTATGGTTTTAAAATGGAAATGATTAGGGTTTTACAAATTCATTTCAGACTTTAGGTTTTGTCTCAATCATACTTTATTAAGTTGACACCCATTTACAATTTTTCATGACTTTATTTGTAAAACAATTGCATGATTTTTGTAATAACTATGGTGTTTAATATAATTTGTGGTAGGTTAAAAAATATAAAACTTTAGAGGTTAAAAAGAAAAATATGATTCATTTAAAGTTCAAAGGTGAAAATGTGTGAGATAATAAAAAAATTAATATTTATTTTTAAAAGTTCAGACAATTTTATTTCCATCTTTCTTGCACTTTGCAAGTGTGAGAACTCACATTTTGGAAGTGCGAGTCCTCACACTATGTGAGAGTCCCCGAACTTCTAAAGTGTGAGTTATCACACTTGCAAAGTGTGATTTTTCACACATCACTATTATTCCCGTGCATTTCTAATTGCTTATATTTAATTTTTTATTGTATATAATGAACATGTTCCCATTCTCAAACATTATATATAAAGGAACAATAAACAATACATTTTTTACTTCTATAGAGATAAAAGAGGAATAATAAAGTCAATCTCATAAATTCAAAATAGAGGAAGAATTAAAAAATGAATAGGTAGAATGGGATGGCTTCCAATTTCCTTTAAATTGTAAAATCAATCAAGGGGGATAACAGGAGGCCTCCTATTATATCTCAAAGTGAAGAAACAAAGAGGGAAAAATAATACCTTCCATTCACCATCAAAGTTAAATGTAAAATTAAAAAGGTAGATTTTATGGAAAAGTGATAAATATTCAAGAGGAAAAATGGGACAGAAAACTCAAGAGATAAAATGGGAAAGTTAAAAACACAAGGGGAAGAATGGGATGCCTCTCATTCTTCCTTAAAGTGAAAATACTCAATAATAACACAATTGGTCACCAACATTCACATGTTTGGAAAGCGATAATAACAAAACTAGGAATTGATAATCACACTATTGGAAACCAAATTTCATGTTTAAATAAAACAAATAATCACATTGTTGGAAGTGTAGAAAATTTGTGGTTAGTCCAAATTTAAGGAAATGGTGGTTGATAGCATATACCAGATATGAGGTCATAGTGAAATTTCTGGTAAAGGGAAAATGGAGAAACTGTTGAGAAATATTGTCAGTACAAGCTTCTTCCAATTCACTAATTGGTTCCCTTTTGTGGAAATGAGGATGAATTGAGCCATCCATTCCTAAAACTCCTTTTTCATCTCATTACTCATTACCCTTCTTAATAGGATGATATCATCTGAGTAGCCTTCATGGAATTTACTACTAAACCAAGTTTTAGACACATGAGAAGGTTTCCTACCTTATCTGAGCCATGAATCAAGTATGAGTCAGTTTTTTCCCATTCTTGTGATGAAAATTCTTTGGTTATGATGACCATGCTACCACTAGTAGGATTTTTTAAACATTGCGAGATACCCTTAAGAGTGAGGACTACGAGAACTAAGTTTTCATTTGCTTGTAATATTCTAGAGTAAGCTTTCTAATGTTATGCACACTCTAGGACAATTGGTTTACTTTTAATAGAGAAAATATGACCCCTATTTGTAAATAATCCATTTGAGAAGATTTTCTCTTCCATTGGCTCTCTAGGTCCTTTGCGCATCATTTTTTCAGATCTCCAAAATCCATGCAAGTGAAATCAATCTCTCCCACACCTAGATAATTTTTATTAGGGTTGTAATAGGCTTTATACCTAATTATTGGAACTTAATTTTACCACATAACACCAAGATGAGAAAAACTAGTCACCACAAACTTTCTGCACTCAAATTCAGAACTTTTTTATTTTTAGCAGGAAGTGTCCAAAACTGATATTTGTGCATGTTACCACTATGCTTAGTATCTAATGTTTTTATATTATTTGGATAATTGCAATTGATGAGGGTTTAATTTTTTTAGAAAACTATTGTTTTTAGATGCCCATTTTCCTAAATATTTCTATTTTTAGAAAGTTCCTGAAATTACTCTTTTATGACATTTCGTGCTTTTTTAGGGTATTACAAATGCTAAGAATTCATCACTTTAGGAAACTTACTATTTTTAGAAACCTACTATTTTAAAGAAATAATTTTATAAACCACACTTACTAGTGTTGGGTTATAACAAAACCACTGTCAAAATCTTTTGTTTTACACCATCGGCTCCGAATTTCATCATTTTCCATCTGCCAAATCTCTAGAAAATTGAAGAGTTAGTTTTTGGGGTTTGATATTTCAGTTTTCTTCTATGAAAAATATAGGGCATCAATGAATTCTCTCTTATAATATTTCCAAAGGAATTTTTATGAGGGAGATTATCGAAAAATTTCAAGGTGATCAGACTCCCAGTTGAAATGTTATGTTCAAATATTTTGTTTTAGTGGCTATGGAGGTATAGAAAAAATTTGGAAGCATATCTAGGTGAAATGGCTTTTAGAGGGTGTTACAATAAAATTCCTCATGAAAAATGGTTAAGTGTTGAGTGAATGAGGAGTAGAATATTTTTATTAAGTTTTTAAATTCACCCACTAATTGCACAACATAACCATGGTTATAATGGAGTGAGTGAGAGTTTGAAAATGGTGCAATGGGGACATGGGTAACAATAGGGACATAAAAATTTAACTTGGAGAAAGATAATAAAAAGTGGTAGCACTTGGTGTGAGGTGAATGCGATGAGGGGGTTAGAAAATGCACCTGTGGAGCTGAGTGTGGTCACATGGAGGTTGATGAGTCCATAAATTGACTTATCATAGAACCTACATAACTATAAATCTTACTCCTAAAAATGTTAATCTGTGCATGGGAATGTTCTAAATAGTTATATATAAAGTAGAATGTGATGCATTTCCCTTTATTTTGTCTTATGCAAACTAATGACCTACGGAAATTTCACTAACTGCTTTGTAGAGTGATTTGGTGACATATGTAGGTTAATGAGGTAAATTTGTTACCATTTTATGTAGTTGCAGTAAAAAAGACTGAGTTCACAGCCACTAAGCTATTTTGAAGGATTGACACACAACCATCTATAAACTAGGGCTCCTATTTCTAATAGAATTATAGGGTGTCATGGAAATTTTATGAAGTTATTATTGGTTAAATATGTTGATTATATTTGTGGCATGTGTTGTAATCACATGTGTCTATAAGACACCTCCTTTGAATTGTTTCTTAAGTAGTAATATTTTTACTAGTATTGCAGTTGTTACTAGAAGAAGCTATTTTAAATTGTACTCTGGAGTATGTGAAGAAATTTTTTGATCAATATAATGCATATTATTTGGATTGTACGGTTGTGTTGATATCCTCCATCCTGAAGTAGAGATAAGACCCACTTGGCTGAGGGGATTAGAGGATTGTTATTTCATGCAAGATCTTTATACTTGATTAGTGTCAATTTCTGTATCTTGGTTTGATAATTACCTGAATACAAACTTCTATTTGTTTATTTTAGCACATTCTCTTCACTGTATTTTATTTAAGCAAGTATGTTGTTTCAAAAAAACATTTTCTTTAACAAGTATTTTATTCAGTAACTATGTTTCAGTAGCATAGATGCATTTGATATACTTTTCTTTCTATTTGGTAGTTTAAATATTTCAGTAGTTTAGACATGTATTTGTTTTCAATATTTTGTAGTGAGAACAAGGAAACCGATATTAAACAAAAAACCCCCAGAAAAGAGAACCACCATAGTACTGAGTTGCATATCAACTTCTCTGCATACAATCTTGAACACAAACCTTGTTTGTAATGACATCAACATTAGAACAATTTAATTAAACGATTGGTAGTTGTAATGACCCATCATTTTTGGCACCATTTTCGAGGACACCATAAGAAAAAAAATGTCATTCTATTCACATTCCATGTTATGGGTGTTAGTGAAGTTGAGCTATGAGACTAGTAGAGATCCTAAGCCTTTCCTTCACAATAAATATTGATGCACAAGTAATAGGGTATTCAAGGGAGAATTATACCTCGTAAACTCAAATAATATCCCCAACTCTAGCACATGTAGTAAATACTAATAACACTACTCCTGAGAGTAACACTGAATTTAACACCATGCCTATGAGTGATACTGAACAGTCTACATAATATTATTTAGAACCTAAACAACTTTCAAAAATGGGAGATAATGAAAATGATGACAAAAGCCACTTAGATAAAACCTTTACTTACCCCATTATCTTAAACGAGGATGAGGAAACATGTATGAAAAACATTTCCCCATCCATTATGCCTATCTTTTGAGGAATGTCCACTGAATATCTAGAAAAAGTATTATATGAATTTAAATTTCTCTATCAAACATATGACTATAAAACAAATAACCAAAAACTTAAGTTATTTCCTTCCATCCTCAACGACTTTGCCATGAGTTGGTTTATGGGATTTCCCTCTAACTCCATTCATTAATGGGAATAGAAGGATAATTCCTTTTTGGAAAAATACCAAGACTATTGTAGCGGATGAGATAGGGGAGGAGTTATTTCAGATGAAACAAAAAGAAGATGAAAATCTAGAAGATTACCTAGACAAATTACTTTTTGTCCATATGAGAAGTGGTTATGAACTGAATGTAAAAATAAACAATACAATCCTCCTTAAAGCACTTGATGATGAAACCAAATAATCCTTCCATCTCATAGGAAGAGGTGATGTACACAAAATCACCATGGCACAAATTACTAAGGTATGTAGGAGCTACTCTAGAATAAGGGGAGGCTTTAGAAAAAGGAAAACATCAAAACATGCCTTTACTACCTCATTACTTCTAGAAGAGATGGCCAATATGAAAACATACTTCTTGACATAGTTAACTTCAACCATGGATGGTTTGAAAGCAAAGAACAATGCTCTAAAATAACCCCTAGACATATACTACCCCAGATGCAGGAAAATACATGCTTTGAAAGAATGTCCTCTTGATATCACAAAAAATGTGTTTGATATGTGATTTCCCTGAACATGACACCAACCACTGTACTCTACTACATTAGCTAAAAGAGAGATTGAATTCCATGACTCAAATGACTGGAGAAGTAAAAATCATTCAAAAATCAAATAATCAATCTCCTTATGCCCCTAGACCTACTCAGATTCCCTAGATGATGTCATGGCCCAATCAGACTCCACCAACTTGGGGAAAACCTTATTGGACACCACCAAAATATATGGCTAACCCAGATCCAAAACCATAAATGCCTCCATACAACCAAAAAGGTTGGACACCATCAGCCAATGCACATACATGGCAAAACCAACAATAATCACCCCAACAGAACTATAATCATCTAAGGAGGTTTACACAACAACAAGCTTTAATGCCTCAACCACAACAAAACTACTAGCAAGGGAAAGCAACACAAACCTAAATTCCATCCCATCTTGTCTAAAACCCCAAAAATCAACAAATAAATTCAATTTATGAAGCGGGATATGGTGAAACAATGCAAGTTAATTCCATTATTAACTTATAGCTGAGATATGGAAAAATAGTGAATAATCCTATAATAGTTATTACTAAAGTACCTGAGGAAAGTGAGAGAACTGAACATGTTCCAAAAACACAAGAAACTAGGGATGATAATGAGAAATATAATAATGTGCATGTTGCTCCTTTCCCAAAGAGATTAAAAGAAATGCAACATGGGGAATAAACAAAACTTGTTCAGGAGCTAAAAAATATGAATATTGAGGTCCCACTCTTAAGAGAAATAAGGGACATTCCCAAATTTAACCATACCAGTAGGAACCATTACATAAATACACCAAGAAGGAAGAATAAATACCCAAAAATAGTCAAAGTAGAAGGAAATCTAGTTGACCTTGTAGCTATAAAACTTCTTTCACCGAAATATGGGAACCCTAGGAGTCTAGTCATTACTATATTTGTAAATGGTAAGTCAATATATAACGTTTTGGTGGATCTTGGTGCTACCATCAATTTCATGATAACATATACATTTTATTTATCATATTTTATAGGATTACGTCAAAACAATACTATCCTCCAATTAGCATATCAATCTATTATTGTACCAGATGGGATAATTGAGGACATTATGGTTATGGTTGAATTTTGGGAGTATCTAGTATATTTTATGGTTTTACATCCTAAACCTCAAGAGATGGGATATACTATCATATTAGGAAGATCATGGCTAGCTATTGTTTTTGCCTACATTAATTGTAGGTCAAGAAAAATGACTATTTCAAATGGGAAAAAAGAAAAGAATATTTATCTTTATCCTCCTACCCAGCCATATGTGGATGTTTGTGAACATGTGTGGGTATATTTTTTAGATACTAACAATATGATTTTTTCTTATCTTGCCACCATTGCAATGAAAAATCACATGGAAGAAATTTCTGAGACATAACCAATGTTCGATGAAAATCATATTGTGGCTAAAGAAACCAAAACTGTGGCTACGAAAACCAAAACTATGGCTACCGAAATGACTATTTTGAACTCAGAAGAGAACATAAACTTGGTAAGTGAGATTCATATAAAGTTTTTTGAAGATACCTATGATTACCATGAACGCCACACATCCATTGTTTTTCATTGTCATTTACCTAAGATTTTATCCCTTGAGAACATGACTATTTTTCACATGCTACAACCTCATATTTGTCCCTTAAAATATTTAAAGGCATTAAACAAGTAACTTTTGAGGTAGGAAAAGAACTAAACATTGGTAAAAAATTAGCAGATAGATAAGAGATTAGGGTCATAGACATCTTGAGGAATCATTTGAAATATTTTGCTTCAAATTATACTAACATAAAAGGGATTCATCGAAGCATTTGCACTCATCATATTTACATTGAGGATGTCAAACTAGTCTGAATGCCATAATGAAGTATTAATCCAGAACTAAGAGACATTATCAAAAATGAAATAGAGAAACTGTTGAGGGTAGGATTCATCTATCTAATATCTGATAGTCAATGGGTATCACCGCTTGTTATAGTTCCCAAGAAAAATAATAAGAGTAGAATCTGTACATATTACAAGGATCTTAATAATGCCACCAAGAAATATTACTTTGCCCTCCCCTTTTTTTATTAGGTTTTGGATAATTTTACAGATAAGAAATACTTCTCCTTCTTATATGGGTTTAGTTCATATAACCAAATTAGTATAACACATGTTGATCAATGTAATATCACCTTCACTTGTCCCTTGGGTACATTTACATACAAAGTTATACCATTTGAAATTCATAATGCACCTGCCACCTTTCAAAGAGTAATTTTAGCTATTTTTGTACACATCGCCAATGAATTTGTTGAAGTTTATATGGATGATTTCACTTTCCATGGGTTGAATTTTGAGGAATATTTGAGCAATATTGAGAAAGTGTTAACTAGATGTGAGAAACACTAACTCTCCTTAATTCATGAAAATTTCTTGATAACGGTTGACTAGGGAGTTGTATTGGGTCATCATATCTATTCTAAGAGTATCCAAGTTGATCCTAAAAATATAGAAGTCATTACTAAGTTTCCCACACCAAAAAATAAGACATACATCAAAATTTTCCTTAGACATGCAGGTTATTACAGACGGTTTATAAAATATTTTAGTAATATTGTTGGACCAATGTTATCTCTACTGGTAAAAGACTTTGTTTTTGAATGGAATCCTCAATGTCAATAAGATTTTGAAGTTATAAAGGAAAAATTGACCACTGCCCCAGTCTTGAGAGGACGCAATTAGGGTCATCCTTTTGATATTTCACATTGATGCTTCAAACATTGTAATGTGAGTTGTTATTGGATAGAAAGATGAATAAGACCAAATATATGCCATTGATTTTATTAGTGAAAACTTGACCCCACAGAGAGAACCTACATAACTATGGAAAAAGAATTTGTAGTTTTTGTTTACACCCTAAATAAATTGAGACACTACATTACTGGATATAAAATATTTGTGTATACAGACCATTCAACCATAAGGTATTTAATATAAAAACTTGTAGTAGGGGAATAATTATCAAGTGGTTACTTATTTTACTAGAGTTTAACTTGACCATTATTGATAAGCCTAAAAAGGATAATGTCGTTACAGACCTCCTTTTGAGATTGAATGTTTTGTGAGAGGAGGAGGTAGTTCAATATCACTTCCCAGATGATAACTTGTTTGTAATATTAGCACGCTCTCCACGCTTTGTTAATCTTGCCAATTATCTAACTACATGGAATTTTCCAGCTTACTTTACCAGTAAAGAACACAAAATATTAATCATAAATAGTGATACATACAAGTGGTGCAATGGAATTTTGTATAATTGTTATCTTGACATGATTCTTCAAAGGTGTGTTCGAGAAGATGAGGTGTATCAAATATTGAGAGCATGCCACGATGAACCTAGAGGAGGGAATTAATTAGTAAAGAGGACAATTCATAAGGTCCTTGGAGCTGGGTACTACTGCTCCTCTCTCAAAAACGTTGTCAAGGCATATGTAAGGAGATATGATGCATGTAAAAAAATGCGGAAGCCTACTCTATCTTCTAAAATTCACCATTTGAGAAATGGTGGATTGATTTTGTTGAACCTATAGATCCTCCATCATATAGAAAGAATAACCTACTGATGTGCATTTGGCCAAGGTTCCAGAACTAACATCTTCCAATGAGGATGTTGTAGATGAATTTATATACCACAAGATCATGCTAAGGTTTATAGATCCCAGAGCTATAGTATCTGATTAATTACCTCAATTCATGTCCAACATGATTGAGGCCTTTTTGAAGATTTACAAGATCAATCATAGGAAATCGTCACCATACCACCCCCAATCCAATGGGTAGGTGGAAGTCACAAAAAGAGAACTTGAAAACATCTTGACTAAAGTTGTTAATGCATATAGGAAGAATTGGGTGCCAAGATTTCCTGAAGTAGTCTAGACATACAACATAACTTGGAAAACCACCACTAGTTTCTCCACATATGAACTAGTATATGGGAAGAATCCATTGCTCCTAGTCTAATTTTAGGTACAGACTTGGAGGATAACATTGAAGATATGAATTTATTTGGGTGAATATCAGTGAGATAGAGTGAAGAAGTTGAATGAATTGGGTAAAATGTAGATGGAAGCACAAAACGAAGGTGAAATCCTTCAACATTAGAGGAAGGTCTGACATGATTCTCATATAAAAAACAAAAGATTCAAGAAAGAAGACTGGGCCTTTTTATTTGACTCAAAGTACCAACAATTCAAAGGGAAACTAAGAACAAGATGGCTTGGGCCATACCAAGTTAAAAATATATATGATAATGGATTTGTGAGACTGTTGCAAATTGATGGTGATAGGAAAACTTTGTTAGTGAATGGGCATAGAGTGAGGTTGTATCAACAACCCCAGGATAAAGAAACCTCCACTAAGGACATGCATTTATGACAAGAATTTTACTCAGTGGAATATTTCAACTCTTCTAGTCATGAGTATTTTGTTAGGAATATGTAAATAAAGGAAGAAGACCATAGTTTTTATTATCATCCTCTTCCCCCTATATCTAAAAAATACAAAAATATGTTTTATTTCATACATGCAAATAAAGGTTAGAGATGTAAATTATCAACATGTGTATTAAGCATGATTTCTTTTCTAATTTAAGAAGTGAAGCACCAATAGTCACAAGGGTGTTGAGCTAGTAAGGTGATGTGTACTTACTTTTTTCTATAGATATTAACTATGTTGAACTTCCCAATGCATTTATTAAAACCATAAAAAATTCAACAGAGTAATTGGAGAGATAATGGGTAATGATTATGAGTAAAGGCATGTTGTCACTCTTTTTGAGGAATGACATACAACACAATTGATAAGGATGGTAGTATAGTGGCCATGCAAATGAATTAAAATCTTTCCACCTCAAACAATCCCATCTATCATTTCCATCACCATTTATGTTGACTTAACACCATTATAAACTCACGAGTAGTTCAAATTTAAGATACTAGAATTGCATAAAACTACGTTGTCTCTCTCACAAAATCATTTCCATTTTTCTAAAAATACCCCCTCACGGCCTCTATCATTTCTGTTGCAAACCAGTTGGTATTATGGGGAAGAAGAAGAAGTTTGAGCCTAAGTCTACAAAGACATTTCTACACAATGTCATTGTGCTCAGGTCTTCCATGATGCAGGTTAGTTGGATTTTATTATAAAATTTAAGGGGTTTGATGAGGATTTAATTGAATAATTTTTGGTAAATTTCAAAGCAACTTGCTCTTAAATAGGAGGGAAAGGAATCGAAATAGATAACCACATTGTTAGAAAAATATCTACTCTTCCATATTTTGGGCTTAAGGTTGTCACTAACTCCCCCATCAAATACTTGATAGCTATTTTTCATGGAGAATGGGAAACTTGACCTGAGATAATCATTAATCCCCAGGGAATTCAGAATGGTATTAAGAGGGATAGCTAGTCAGAACATTGGAGGGAGATTACTTCCTAGGTGAATAGGTATTTTATTTTTAATGGGAAATCATTTGTATTAGGGTATGATACATTGAAGATTCTCACCCATTTTAAGAAAAGAAGGGAAAATCTTGAACTTAAGTTTAATCTTCCTAAATACCTCACAGATGTTTTCATAAAGGTTGGACAGATGTATAAGGGTGGGGGTGGTGACGTTGTAATTAAGCACCCTGACTCATTCAGTTGATTTGCACACATCAGAACACTAGGAAACCCAAGAGAAAAATATAAAATGATAATACATGGGAGATTTCCAAGAATAAGAAGGTCAGGTAGGCTCTTACGCCAATGTTTTCCAAACCAGGCCATAGCTCATAGCCCAAGCTTCAATTTGTTCTTTATCTTTCCCCTGTGTTTATAGAAGACCCTGCAAAGGAGGTCAAGAAGCCCTCTGAGCCTTGAATTTTAAATAAAAATACTACCATGTTAACCTCTTCCCAGAGTTTGGTTAGAAAAATAAGGTTTGGTCCCACAAATAAATATGAAGTTTATCAGCCTATATTGTCGGATGAACATGCAACCTAGATTCTAGAAAATTTTGTTGACACTGATGTTTCATCTTACCTAGGAGAAAAATTATGATATTTTGAGATTACTTCAGAAATTCCTAAGAATATATCCATGTCATTGAGGAAGTAGAAATTCCTTTGAAATCTCTAGAAATTATGCATGTAGCTCTAGAATCTAGACATAAGCCATAGAAACTGTTGCACAAGAGGTTGGTCGAGCGGAATCACAAGGAGATGAAGTTTTAAGGTGACACTAGGATGAAATTTAAGCTCTGAAAGAACAACTAAAAGGTATGAAAACAACTCATGTGTCTCTTCAAAATGAGTTTGAACAAAGAAGTGTAAAAAAATATAAAAGAAATAACTACTTTGAGGATGGAAGTTTATAGTTTAAAGAGACAAAAAATATATGGGTTTGTAAGCGTGGAATGATTTTTCCTCTCACTATGCCTAGCTATCTCTTAGAAATAAAGATTTGGTAGGATAAAATAAAAAAACTTAAAGAAGAGGTTGAGACAAGTTCTAATGCAAAGAGAAAATTGGAAACAATTTTTGAGCCTATCTGTCCTTTGGCTTGTAAACTTCTATGTTGTAGAAAACCATCTTTGGTTTATAGTTTATTTCTTCAAGAAAAATTTTATTCTTGGTAGTTTCATAGGATTTTTTGTGGAAAGCCTCATGAGGCTCTTGATGGGAAAATATTCTTGTAAATTTATGTACTCCATAAATCCAAAATTTATTATGTGAATTTTACATCCATAACATGCTAGTTAAAAATGTTCCTTATTTATTTATAAATCTATCAGTGGGAGAGTTTCAGTTGAAACATTTTAATCATTAATAAGGAATTAGATTATGTGGGAGGAATAAAATAATCTCTTTAATTAGCAAGCCAAAACTATTGGTTTTTATATTTGGCCTCAACACCATAATTATTTTTCTATGAAAAAATATTTTAAATCTCTTTATTATCATGTTGGAATTGGTAGAAAAACATTTGAAATATTGGTTGAATGTGTCCAAGAATTTGAAACTTACTATCAACAGAACTTTGGCAAGGCTATGATAGCCTATGATAAGAGATGGGACACTTTGAATTTTCCATTAAAATTAAGGTAAGTTATCTCTCCTCAGAATCTCAGCTGTAGTATGCGAAGGGTGGATGCACTTGTGGAGATTATTCGAAAATTAGAAGAGAAAGGAAATAATGAGTATGGAAAGGAATGGGTTGTTATGCAAGTTATGCCTCCTCTAGTCCTTATCCTTATGACCACTTGGAACAATAGTTCTCCCTAATCACATGAACTATTTAAGGATTGGGATGAGGTTATGTCGGAAACATAAGGATGTAAAGGCACAAAGAAGCAATATGTGGATATGTTTGAAGAATATGATATGGCACAATAGCTTGGGAAAAGATCGTGTCAGAGATAGTTCACACAAGGAATTACAAAATCTAAAGTGTAGGGGAGATAATGTGTCCATAAATTGACTCATCATATCATCTATATAACTATAAATTTTATTCCTAAACACGTTAATCTATGCATGGGAATGTTCTAAATAGTTATATCTAAAGTAGAAAGTGATACATTTCCCCTTATTTTTTCTTATGAAAACTAATGACCTATGGAACTTTCACTATCTTATTTATAGAGTGATTTGGTTACATATGCAGGCTGATGAGGTGCATTTTCTGCCATTTTGAGCAGTTACATTCAAGGAGACTGAGTCCGCAACCACTAATCTATTTTGGAGGATTGACACATAACCATTTATAAATGAGGGCCCCTGTTTCTAATAGAATCATAGGGTTTCATGGAAATTTAATGAATTTTTTATTTGTTAAATTTGTTTCCTATATTTTTGAAATGTGTTGTAATCAACAGTTTCTTTAAGACACCTCCTTTGAACTATTTCTTAAGTAGTAGTTTTTTACTAGTATTGAAGTAGTTAATAGTAGAATCTATTTTCAGTTGCACTCTAGAATATTTTAAGAACTTATTTTGATCAATATAATACATTTTATTTTTAGTATACTTTTGTGTTGAGAGCCTCCATCCTGAAGTAGAGAAAGGGCCCACTTGACTGAGGAGATTGGAGGATTGGTATTTCATGAAATATATTTATAATTGATTAGTTTCAATTTAATTATCTTGGTTTAATAATTATTTTAATGAAATATTATAATTCTTTGTTTCAACACATTCCCTTCACTGTATTTGATTTAAGCAAGTATTTTTTTTCAAGCAAACATTTTCATTAACAAGAATTTTATTCAGTAATTATGTTTCAGTAGAATAGATGCATTTGATATACTTTGTATTGTGTTTGGTAGTTTAAATATTTCAGTAGTTTAGACATGTACTTGCTTTCAGTAGTTTGTAGTGAGAACAAGGAAACTGATAATAAAACAAAATCCCCAAAAAGAAAACCACCATAGTATTGAGTTTCATATCAACTTCTCTACATAGAACCTTAAACACAACTCAAGTTTATAATGACATCAACATTTGAACAAGTTGATTAAATGATTGGAAGTTACAACAACCCATCAAAGCTCCAAGGGTTATAATATGCTTTGGGTCACACTTTTTTCCCCCTTATCCCTTGGGGGAAAGAGGGGATAAAGGGGAAAAAGGGGGAAAAAAGTGTGGCCTAGATCATGGAGTGAATTTTCCCTTTGTTGTCCGCCTTGCAACATTGGGACACAAGGGACAATAGGGATAGTAGGGACAACAAGGGAAAAAATGTGCAACTTGGGGAGGATAAGGAAGTCGTATTTTTTTGTCCCCCTTATCCCCTTGTCCCTTTGGTGTAGAGGGTACAAAAGGGACAACAAAGTGCGATTGGGAGCATTTGGAAAGTTATACTTTGCCTATAATATCCAAAAATAAACACGAGACTTGAATTTCTCACCTTAGATGCTTATCATAAATTTTTACAGTCAAATATTATATGATTATGAATCCAAAGCACATTATAATACAAATACAACTATTTTCTAGACTTTAATCTTCATGAATTTTAAAATTTGTCCCTTTTTTCTGGATTTGAGAGGGGCAACTACATGTTTTGAAATGCTTCATGAAACATTTAAGCCTTAGATCAAAATTTATTTTCCCACCTTATAGAAAATTCTCATAGATTTCTATCCTTAGTGTTCCCCTACTAACCTGCGTGGAAAACTATCCTTAGTGTTCCCCTCAACTTCACAATCTGTACACCAAATCCTAGTGCATGTCTCGTGTGTTGAATTAGTTGATAGTTTCTCCATCTTCTTTGTCATAGCTACAATATGATCTTCCAAGAATGGGCTCACTCCAAGTGCTTCATGTGGATCCGTATACGCCTTATGTGACAATGACCTCCTAAAAGGTGTGATCAAGCCTCCAATGAACCATTATGCATGTTTTTTTGCATGGATATCATAAAAAAGTTTAGACAAAAGTGTTTTGAAATGAGAATCATATTCCTCAACACTCTCAGTAGTGCTCTGCTTAATATATTTGATTGTGTTTATACTCTTCTGCTCAAACTCAAGGATATAAAATTCCTTAAGGAAGGCATCCTGTAATGTTGTATAATCTATACAAGTCTGATCTGGGTCAAATTTCCTATACCAATTATGTGCGTGTCCCTACAATGTAGTTGTAAATTGACTTTCCTTGCACTCAAAATTTGTGATCCCTTTTACACGCCATAGTATCTCACACATGCTCTACAACATCTTATATTCCCCTATACTCTAGAATATGAAGCAAAATATCCATGGAAATATTCTGGGGTTGGTGAGGACCATGCCCACTGGATCCAGAACCCCCTATGTTACCTCTTCCTCCAGCCCCACCAAATCCACCAAAACTAGATCCACCTTTGCCCCCTTGATCCTCCACCTGTAACTGGAAGTGAACCAGAGGATGTACTACCATGTGTCTTAATAGTGGTACTAAACTGAACTCCTACAGTCTGTGAGGTGGTACTACTCCTAGAAGTTAGTCCAAAATTATGCATGCTTGAGTTTTGTGCTGATGATGCACCTGAAAAGGTACCTCTAAATAACAATTAAGACGTCTTCCCAGCCATATATATACTTGTTATTTGATTTAATCATGTTATTCTACTTCCCAAACTAGCTTGTTGACTACTAATTATACTAGAAACTGGAAAACCAAGCATAAGGGCTAGGTTGCTAGGTAGATTCAGATGCGCACTCATGGCCCATGTCATCTCTATTGGCATTCTATCATATGAGGCTGATGAGGGTTCCCTGTCATGCTTTCCCAAATGGGGGAGTTCTAAATGCTCTGGCTCCATGCCTTTTGCGTGACCTCCAAATCCTTCATGATCCATATCTCTCCTCAATGTCATCCATTTTGCAATCTCACGATGTTTCTCTAACTCCCTCTCATGGGCCTAATTCTACTTAAGTCATTGTTATTCTCTTTGCCTCTCTACCGCTAGTTCCTCCATCCTTCACCAAACATGCTCCTGCCCCCACACATGGTGGGTTTTAGCTAGCCATTGGATTTTCTTCCAAATTCAAGGTTACCATCAATATTTTTATCACCATTGGAATTCTTTGTAGATAGGTTTCCCTAAGATAATGCAAAAATTGGAACTCAGCTACCTCCAGGAAATAATAAGTGGAAATTAAGCACTCCAAAATATAGCTATTCATAAATTTAAGGAACCAAATGTCCAAATTGTGCTTCCAAATAAAATCAACATCATAAAGGACCTTAAATTCTTCCTACATCAAGACAAGTGTACGATACCTCCAATTCCTTTTAGACACATAAGCAACCAGCCACTCATACAGCACTATCAGAAAGATAACAAAGAAAATATCATATAAAAAGTCATACCAGTTCTGCTCCACCCACGCGCATGAGTTAAACTCAGATCGAGTGTTAAATATTTGAGTGTATTCTTCTTCTACATATAATATCCACTCCTCAACACTTGATAGGGCCCAATGGTATGTATTCATCACAAAACATCCTAAAAAAAGTTGAAAAAGAGGTCCCGGCAACGGAACTAATGATGCAGCCTAGAATTTATTGTGAATAACCCAAGCGAGCTGAACACTCACGTAAAGCGTGCAAAGGTAGCAGGTCCCTCCTTATATTTTCTTGTACAAGATGTTAATGTGATGATGTTTAATCATATCCGGATTCATAACTAAACATATACATTCCACAGTGCATAAACCAGATCTAGATCTTAGAGAATCATGAACTAAATAATATCTATAATAATATTGACCATACATGGGCCAAATTTAGTTATTTCTAACACCATTATCCAACCAATATACTCCATTTCATAAATACTATAGAACCCATAAGCTTCATACACTATAAAGTATCTCCATGAGTCACGTGCATAGGAAAACCATTAGCACAACTCTACAATAATTTAGTACTACTCCTAAACTACACAGTTCAATACATATTTATAGATGTGGGGACTTTCCCTTCACCACCCATGAGCTTCTAAAAATATGTCGCATGTTGATAATAGTCATGCACATTTACAATAACATGCACAACATGAAAGTTTTCGAACAATAGATTTCCTATAGTTAATTCTAAGAAGAAATCCTATTATTATCTTAAACTATGCATGGCACTTATCAGTCACTTATTCCCAAAATACCATTGCATGTAGCACAAGTCTTCATCTTTATGTGTGCTCTGCACCCTATCTCCAAAAATAGCCATTATCCACAAAAAATTAAAGTCATGAGCTTGGGTGCTTCAATACTATTATAGAGCTTTGCGCGCTTCCAGCGCCCTATCTTAACGAGCCCAATACTTAGAATATTTCTGTCTGCTCTACGATAGTGAAGATAAGATTTCAATTTTTATATAACAATGTCCCAATCCTAAAATAACATCCCATATATGTTAATATGAGGACTGTGAGCATCTTTATTAGTGATATGTTTGTTAACAAAGAAAATCAATGGAAAATCATATAATCAGGAAGAAGGATGAATAAAAAATTAACAAATGTCCATTCCACATTTCTCTCATAAAAAAACATTCAGTTTGGTTCAGGAAATGGAAGAACATTATCTTCTAAAAGCATATCATGAAAAAGTGGGATCATTCATGGCATCTAAAACTGTAAATGGCGTCAAATTATCTTTGAAATGAAATTTAACAATTATAACTTTTGTAATTATATATTTATAAAATTCTCTACCAATCCCTTCAAAATTGATCACTTTGAAAAGCACCCTCTAAAATTTTCCCAATGCACTTGGTTTAGGTGAAATGGATGCCTGAGTTGAAAGTTATGGGAAAAAGTGCAAACCTGAGCTTTTTTTGAAAAACTCCGATGTTCTGCAGATTTTAGGATAATTTTCCTTTGTTTCATGGTTTTTTGAGTTTTCAATTTTTTTCAAGAAATTTATTTGATCAACTCTTTCACAAATTTCCTCTTTTTATGTGGATTCTCCTTTGTATTGTGGCATTTCCTTTTATTTTTTGGATTCATGAACTCCATGGAACACTGAGTGTTTATTGTTTGTAGAACACTAAATTCCATTGTTCTACAGATTATCCATCTTTCCCCACTTAGTCTTCTAATACTACAGTAATTAATATTCTAACTTTATTATACAACAAATTCTCATGAATTATGTTTACGCTACAAAAATTTTATTCCTTTTTTATGCAATATCCTTTCCTCACGACCATATTTCTTTGTTTCATGAATTTTACAACTCTATGAAACACCATACCTTGAGACACCTGCAGAATATTAAGTTCATGGCTTCCACACTTGTTCACATTCTAACTTCCTTTTCTCAGCTCCCTCGTGACACTCTCTTTGATCATTGTGGATTTTACTAAGTGGATTACACCATTTGTTTCTTGGAAATAGATAATTCCACTGAACACTATAATCACCAAATCCATAAAGCACTACTTTTCTTCGCCGCTTTGTTCCACAAATTTTCTTTACAAGTTCCTTCCAACCCACAGAACACTATCCTCTGAATTCCATGGCTTCTTTATTTTTCCTCAAAACCCACCAAAGGATACATTCCCTTCAATCCATAGAATATTACTCATTGAATGTCGTGGAGCACTATAACTTTTTGAAATCATCAAAACCAAAGGGAAGGTCAATATGTAAGTGCAAATCCACATTACAAGGTTGTAGATGAAACAAACATTACTTTGAGGATAAAGGAACCAGTAAGAAATTTGTAAAACAAATGGAGAAATGGAAAGATCACTTAAATGGGTTTTATAGGATTTTTTAAAGATGGTTCCAAAAAATTGAGGCATCAAAATGGTAACCAAAGGTCTCATAGTGCCCCTAAAAAATAAATTACTATATAATACATGTGACTCATTTAATTAGATTTGTTTGTGTGTTCTTGACTTTGAGATAGACATATGACAAGAAAAAATCTCTAAGACTAGGTCCCTCTTCTTGGAAATGGGGAGGCTCCAGGGTAAAGTTTAGTGGCAAATATTCTTTAATTCATGAATATTTTGGTTTTTCAATTTGTATTTCAAAAAAATTTAGGGTAGGAATTAGGACCAGGTCACCTAAATTTACTATGTCCAAGTTCATTTAAGGGGTCAGTTTGCCCATCATTTACACCAATAGCCAAATCTTTTAATTCAAATCGCCATTAGTGCAAAATTGAAGTTTGTAAAATTTACTTCATATATATAGTGATTACAAATTTACAATTTCATATATCAAGTATACATCAAATATTCTTCGTAATTCCTTTACTCGTGTTTTTTGTCTTATGGGAATTGACGATTAAGATCTAATGCAGATTACAACCTTCCAAAATTAAATGTATTTTAACATTTAATATGGTTATTATCTTGAATTTGTATATAATGTAAAATGTTAGAAATGACTGAGAGCACTAACATAAATGTATACTACTGGCTAATAGCATACAGTATGTTATTGTTCGATAACATAGACATAGGATGTTGGCCGGTAGAATACATTTATGATACTAGCTGGTAACATAGATATATGCTACTATCCAATAGCATTTTTCATGCTACCATATGGTAGCATAAATAATGCTACTAGAGGTAGCATAAATATATGCTACCAACTTGTAGTATATATCTATGCTAGTTTCTGATAGCAAAACAATTGCTACTAGCTAGTAGCATACATTTATGTGAGCGTCTTGTAGCATACTTTATGCTACCATATGGTATTATACATTTATGCTACCGAACGATAGCATACTATATGCTACTGATCGGTATCATAGATATATGCTACCAACAAGTAACATTTTTTATGCTACTTCTTGGTTGCATAAATAATGCTACTTGTTGGTAGAATATTTCTATGCTAATGGTTAGTAGCATATAGTATGCTACCGGCTAGTAGAAAATTTTTCAGTGATGTTAGAAAAAAACTGAGTATGGGAAATTTTTTTCTTATTCCATATTTTCTTAGGAAATATTTCTCATTTAGACAATCATTTTAACTATTAACATAAAAATATATCCAATAAAATCCCATAAAAAAATTGAAAAATCTATAATTTTTTCACAAAAAAATCATTTTTTCCAATTTTTTTAATTGTGTCATATTTTGAGAGGACATGTTTCTCATTGAGACTATCATTTTAACTTTTATTATCAAAAATTGATTTTTTAAAAATTACATATGTTGTTGGCTGATAGCATACACTATCAACCAGAAATTACTACTCATTAACACCATTATCAAATGATTTTCCAAATTGTTCTAAACCTATTTCCTTCAGATTCGCCACCATTTCGAAAGTCATTTTCATATGTTCTCCTTGTAATATTTATGAGTTTTTTAGGGTAGTTTCTTAAATTTTACTCTAGGATGCTCCCATTTATTTAATGTGCAAAAATTAATATATGTGGTGGTTGTTAAGATATGAATCACACATGAATAATCCATTAAACCTATGTAAAATTAATTATATAGGATACAAGGGAGGAAATTTACTATAGAGAGTTAAAGTGGAGATAAGAATATAGATAGGGAGGTTTAATCTAGTGAGTAGGAACTTGAAAATTTTACTGACATTAACTAGAGTAGGTCTATATCCAATAGGAAGAAAATAACCACGTAAGTAACATCAAGATTAAAAAATCAAAGACATAAAATTCAATTTATTTATTCCTCAAAGATACAAATATATTTCTTGGTTATTAAACATTATAATGATTGCAAAGTTGAAAGTCAGAAATAGAATAACAAAGACAAGAAAATAGAAGAAATAGATTCTTTCTTGTAGTAAGAGAAAAATATCTATAAACCCCTTGGAATGGAGAAGCCATCCCTATTTATATCTTTACAATGATGTCTCTTCATCTTCCCCTAGGACAACTTTTCATCTTCCCACCACCTGTGAACTTTCATATTCTCTTATGAATGAAATTAAGTCCTTGTCTTATTTATGAAAAATGAACTTTTACAATATGCATTAATATTTCACTAAGGGAATAAGATGAAAACCCAAAAGTACATTCTCAACAAAAAATTAGAATGTGGAGAAATGATGAAGAGAGAGAAAATAAGAGAGAAGTGACAATCTGAAGATGATGAAACTTTTGATCATGAGGAGCCCTGATTCTGATGGAAACATGGGAATGCTCCAAGAATGAATTTCTTAGTTATTTTCTTCAACCTCTTTACTATACCAATACATGATGAGTGTAACCTCCTTTTCTAGAAGGATGAGAACATACTACAAAGCATTGATCAGGTGATGGAACACCACCATGATATCTAAACTAAGTGAACCTAAGATAATTTCCTACACAACCCAACCATGATGATCCTCTTATGGGATCAATAGGATTAAGTGAACCATATCATCTCTTGCATCCCTATCTTACCTTATAGAATTCACCTTGAGACTGTGTTTTTGGGGTTTTGAGGGAGATTCCTCTCCTACTCGAGCCATGATATAATTATTAAACATTACAAATATGAACCCACCAACTCTAAAAACCCACTTGAGAAACTATTATCTTATGCATATTTATGGTGTTAACTCATAATCCTTATTTTCAAGTCTTTCATATCCATTTTTTATCACCTCACTGTCACATTTATTAGGATATTCGATGTTTGAAGATGGAATTGGCTCTGAACCTCAGTATTTGAACTCCATGGTGATGAAGGAAGTGACATGAAATAGATATGAATGAGTATGGAAACTAAACAAAATAACAACACTTACTATTTTTATTAGGACATATTCTAGGATGTTTTATTTTTAGTAAATTTCTCAATTTCTCACTTTTTAGTGTTTTTCACTTGAAAGGAGTGATGTTGAAACAAAAAAATTACGTTTCTAAAAATTACTAGTTTATACTGAGAGGAAATGGTACAACTTACTATTTTTATAAGGTGTACCTCTAGGTGTCGGAATGGAAAGAAACATGTCTCGAAAGTTTAGATTTTTTTGTGGGATCCTCTCCTCTAATTTTTAGAGGTTTTTAATAACTAAAAAATCCATAAATTTGAAAATGCAAGTGAAGTAGCTGACATTTTCATCTAGAATGTTAAAAAATTGTTTAGAAAATCAATTTGGATGAGATTATACTCATTTAAAGTTATATTTGATAAGAGACTATTGTTAAAATCTCATGTAAATCAGACGTGGGGTTTTGAAGATATGAGAAAACTTTCTATTTTTAGGTATGAAGGTGTCTGGATAATTTTAAAAGCATAATAGTATGGAGATGAGTTTGGGAGGAAAAAAAAATCTTTCAAAACTAAAACAATGGTTAAATGTTGAATATAAATCATTTCTACCTCATTTACATGCCTAAACTCAATATTAACCCATCTAATCTTAACTAGGGTCAATCAGGGGTGGAGGTGGAGTTACACCCTAAAAATAGGGGATGTATGAAGTAAGGGTAGAAGAGGGGAACCAAAGTATTATTTACACCATATCAATACAAGTGGCAACATGTGGTTTCATGTGAACAAGATGAAAGGGCTAAAAGCAATCTCCCATGGGGTTAAAACTAGGTTTTAAGTATGACCATGGGCCAACTCCATTAGAGGGTACATTTTTATGTCCATATTGTTCCTTAGATGTTGGAATAAGGGATATGGCATATGTGATGTTAAAAAAGGTACCATGGGTCAAGTTATCATGAGGAGGTGACCAAATTTTGATCAAAAACACTTTTTTGCACTTTCCTAACACCCCAAGTTGTAAGTTTTAAGTGAAAAAACATAACCTTCATAGGTGAAGCACACTTTACTATCCATTTTTCCCCCCTACTACAAAGGTACAAGGGACAAGGGACACACAAACTTAAAAATATTTCCAAGGTTCTTGTCTTCATGATGAGGGGGCTAGATTTCAAGTTGCACATGCTTTTAACACATAAATTTATAATTTTTAAGTGACAAAAGTGAAAATTCAGTAGGGGAGCACACTTTAGTGTCCTTATTATCCCCTTTAAACTAAGGGACAAGTGATAAGGGACATTATATGGTGAAAATTTTGCTTAATCTTGAAAACCCATATTGATTTCATTATGCTAATGTGTAATTAGAACACTAAGAGTTATTTTTGGCCCTAGGAGTAAGACATTGATTTTTGATTCCAAAAATTATATTATTTTTAATCCAAACACCTTATAATACCATTCCATCTATTTCCAAGATCCAATTCGACTTTCAATTCTATGCTTATATATGTCACTCTTTTGGCACAAAGGGTAGGTAGAGTGAATCGGACTATCACTAAATATTTTGAATACTTGGACCAAAACTAATGTGTCAACCATGGGGACAATTCAAAAATATTTCCATTTCATATTTTTATATCTTACAACTCCTCCCATAACTCCCAAAATCTTCAGGACAAGGTCATTTTCTATGTTGGAGTTATCACTCCATGCACCTGCAATGACCCCATTTTTCTTGAATGAATCCCGACACCATATGGCCACGAAGAATTATTTCAAAATTCCCCTAGATCTCTTTAATACTCCTCTGTGTAACTTCCAAGTGGAATGAGACCTTGCAATCATCCTCTGGATGGTATTATTTTGTTGTAAATGGCTAAAAATAGACCTTTTATGCCTTCGGTAAATACTATTCCACCTACGATTTAAGCAACCTTCATGATTCAAAATAGCTATAATTATGTGTACATGAAACACACTTGAAAACTATGTTAGCATGTTATTTTGATCTTGAATGGGGATGACATAGTTTATAGGATAGCCAGAATAAGGGTTTACAATGAGTGAGAGAGAAGGTTTTCATGTCGGGCTTGGTTTTCATGACCAAAATATTGAATTTTCATGTTATACATTTAGCATGAAAATAGGATACAAATATTAATCAATCCTACTACACATGATTATGAAAAATAGTAAGATCCTATAACCATTGATCATACAATCAAAGTTTTGCATCATGGTAACATTTTTTACCCATCTTGGTCATAACCAAAATTTTAGTTGTCACCCCCCCTCTAAAAATAAAACCTTTCTATTTTGACAAACCTATTGATTGGAATTTTTCTTTAACAGTAATAGAGAAGATGTTAATTTGGTTACCCACCCAATTATCCATCACCCTTCTCATTAGTTTGAGCAAGAAAAGGATCGTGCCTTTTGTAATTTCCATCGTATTAATGGACACTGTGAAATTTTTTTTATACATTGGATCATAAACTTAAGTTATTAGAAAGAAAAGGCATTATACATTTTTAGACATGGCATGAAGATAGATCTACTTCACCTCATCCGTAGCATAATCCTTTGGCAAGTGTTATATTTTATTATTATTCTCCCACCATTGCATCTAGTTATTTTTCTCAGCGTTGAAGTTCTTCCTACACATAGGTAATCTAATCCCATCTACAAATGAATCAACAAGGGCCCAACGAATTGTCGAAAAAGATACACACCTAACCTTCAACCCAACCCTTCAAATAGATCCATTTAATGCCACATTAAGCTAAATCATTCACTTAATTATCATAATGCATTCTTAGTACCTTAAGATACTACGTCAACATTCAGATCAAATTGTCTTTTTCATAGTTAATGCTATACTCATAACTTTCCTAGTCCACACTTTTTCATGTTTTATACCCCTTTCACATAAGTTTCTTATGATCATATTTAAGGATCATCCCTTTATTATTTATTAATAATAGGTTTCCCTCGTCATATATCATCATTGTAAGTTATATAATGGTTATGAATAGCCCACACAATCAGTCCTTTCATGACTATATGACATGACCAGTACGACACAACCACACATTTAGTCACATGCATTCAATCCACTCTTATTAAAATCACGTCTTTATTTGATATTTTTCAATAGTCATAAAATTTCACCACATAATATACATCATTCAAAGACGATGTAACTCATGCATTACATCACATCAAAAATTTCATCTACATCCTTTTTTCTATATTACAAATTTATCAATGCCACAATGGTGACAACACAAGTTATACATAATCCAACATAAATATATATATATATATATATATTAATGGGTGGGGTCATGATCTAGGATCATGGAGGTGTAGGAGTTACATCAAGATCATAGGCCCCTAAATATGTAGAGAGTAGTGAGGAGTAGTAATGTGTACATGAAGGGTTATACCGTTTATATAATTGATGTATCATTATTATATCAAATGTTGGTGTGTGTGTGTGCGTGCGTGTGTGTGTGTGTGTATATATATATATATACATAATACATACATATATATATATATATATATATATATATATATATATATATATTATATATATATATATATATATATATATACACCACACACACACATATACATATATATATATATATATATATATATATATATATATATATATATGTATATGTATATATATATATACACACACACACACGCACGCACACACACACCAACATTTGATATAATAATGATACATCAATTATATAAACGGTATAAGCCTTCATGTACACATTACTACTCCTCACTACTCTCTACATATTTAGGGGCCTATGATCTTGATGTAACTCCTACACCTCCATGATCCTAGATCATGACCCCCACCCATTAATGAGATTTTTGTTTTCATAATGTCTTGTTATCTGTTAACACCTACGAATACTAGGCCTAGGACTCAAGCAATCTTGCAATCATAGCATGTGTCACATCACTCCCAGGATGGCCGTCACGTTTCCTAGCAAGATCCTTACAGATCTCACCTTAATGAATCTACAAAACTATCCATGTGGTATCCATAACTGCAACTACATCAAAAATATAGACATGTTTGCCAAAAATATCGTCTACTCACTCCATTATCCCACCAGTCACTATATCCCTGTGGAATGCTTTAGAGTAATGTATGCACTGATGCATCCACAATGTTATTCCAATACATGTCACCTAAAATTCCGAATACATGTCTATTAGAACCAATCATTTCATTATAATAATATCTACAAACTATAAAATGGAATCATACTCACATTTTGTTGTTACTCCCAATAGCTTTAGCATCCTCTAAAGGAATGTCTCCCCCACTCATACCACTTTCAAGTAGAGGAACATGGGTAAAACTGACCATTTCCATGTGCCCACACTCCCATATAGTCCATTAACCACTATAGGGAATAATATAACCCATAGGTTTTAAGTCCACCACATTGTATAGGTTATTGTAGAAACTAAATCATGCATTTTGGGTAATTATTTAGTCCTGCTCTCATACTACTATTCATATGGTTTTTGAGTGAAAAATTGAATGTTGTGTTCTTTTGTGGTATCAAGATGATTTATATGGTGCTAACATGTCTTTTCATATGTATACTAGATGGCACAGTGAGATTCAGTGATGTATACTTGCTCTTGCAAGCCTATATAGTTGACTAGGAAATACAACATGATAGTATGAGATTTTTGAATGCTTGAGAAGTGTGATGAAATGATGGTTAGAATATTTTGATGGTTCTTGAGCACTCACAATAGTGGCATGGTATACATATAGGTTGTTCACTTTATTACAGGTACTTATGGGAGCAACTATGGTAGCTTGAGAGGTGTGACAGTGAGGTTTGGAGAAATACGAGCTCATAAAAGCTTGGATTAAGGTATATCATCATGTCTTGGGAATTTTTGGGTCATTATTAGAGGTTTCATGATGAGTTATTGCATTTTTCAAGCGAACCCTAGCTTCTATAGTGAGAATCCTTAAATTGAAGCTATGTAAATGAGATAGGTTGGAGAGATTGAGGTATTGATTTGACATTATTATGATTGGAGATGTTATAGGGATGTCTCATAGTGCTTTAATAAAAATTTCAGGTCTCCTTGATATGAATTTTTTTAAGATATTATCATTTATGTTAGACATGGTCAAGAACAAGTGAAAAATCCAGCTCGAAATTAAACTTATGATGCTCATTGTGAAAAGTGTGCTTTACATGGGACCTTTTGGATTTCAAGGATGATTATATGGTGAGTTTATAATGTTTTATATAAATAATCAAGTCATTTCATTGTAACCATTTTTATGAACGAATGTTAAGTAGTTAAATCGGTCTAAAACCCTAGTTAAACCCTAGCTAGGAGCAGTTTGTAGAAAGTGAAGTATAATGAGCTACTTATTATTGATTATTTCATGGCATAAATTAATCTATTATATTTCCATAAATTTATGGTTGAGGTCATGGTGATGAGTGGGCCCCACCTAAAAATAGTAATTCTGAAGAATAAGGTTTTGGGATAAGGTTGTCCAAAGGAGTAACATGTAAAATTGATGGTGCATGATTTATGGGATTTTTTTTATTTCCCTGGAGGTTTCATGAAAATTTAATGAAGGTACATGGTGTTTTGAGTACCAAACTGGTTAACTGGTCAAAGGGTAGTTTTGGGGGTCTTAAATAGCAGTTCTCAGTAACATTTCCATAAATTGAGATATAGGGTGGAATTTTAAGTGATTCAATTTTTTCTGGAAAGATAATTCAGATATATTTCTAGTGATATGATTTCTTTATCATGATGAGGTGATTTGATATGGTTTCTAGGGAATTCATTAGATAGGAATATTTTCGGCAGTTCAAGACAACATGTGTTCTCATGAAATTTTGATGTTATTTGATAGCATGAGATGGATTGTGTGACGCTTCCTATCACCTGTAATGTGAATAGGGATACATTTTTCACAAAATTAATCCATTTTTAGGTCTAGAATGTTTATAGAAATAATTTTATCAGCTAACCTTTGGAAACATCATTTTTTGGCAGGTTGATCTCATGAACACAAAAGTAGTTATGGCTTCCGCAAAAGGTTGTTCCATGGCTTATAAACTTACTTAGAAGTGTTATACAGGTTCATAAATTTCTGTAGAGTCGTCACATGGAATGGTTTAGTTGTGTTTAAGTGATTTTGTGATAAAATGACATTTTTTATGGTGTTGAAGGGTGTAGGAATCCACGATTTTCATAATTTTAAAGGGAACTGACCCGAGTAAAGGAAATAATTTCATTGTTTGATCAAATTTATGACCATGTATGAATTTTAAATGATATTTTGATCATAGTTAAGGGTTTTTGGGTCATGAATATGTATACATTTGATATAAGGGCATTTTTTATCTTTGTGTTCAGGGGGTATTAAGCCACTTTTGGCACTTGTAATCAGGGTTTCAGTTAGGCCAACTTGATTGGGTCACTTATGACTGTTATATTTTAAATTTTAAATTTTTCCTCTATGTATGGGTCGAATCAAAGGATGGAAAAATTTTGTGCCTAATTTTGAAATGAAGAGAAGCATATAAAATCATGTTTTTGGGTGGTTTTTGGAACTATTTTTGTATGTGCATTAGGAGTGACCTAAGTGAGATTTGATTACACGTATTGGAGCATGAATTAAGGATGAAATTTTTATTTAGGTCAATAAAAATCATACAACATGAGAGAAATGGTTTTAGTATTTTTAGAGTGTTTGAAGAGTATGTTTTGTTAAGTGTGATCACCCAGGGTTTGGTTAAAGAAGTGTGAGTTGGATATTAGATCTCCATTAGTTATGGCAGAAAAAAAATTGGAGATAAGATCATCATAAGGTGGTTGAGTTGGTGATTGATCATCTTGGGGGGTTGTAGCATCCTTACGGAGTTAGTTCTTCACAAAATTAGGGGTTGGTGCTCCTTATAGGGTTGGTGCTCTACTAAACTAGGGGTTGATTATCCTTATGGGGTTGGCACCTCACTAAATTTTGAAACATATCAATATAAGATTGTTTTCTAGTGGTTTTTATTCCCCTTGAGGGTTTTCGACTTATATCTTGTGTCTTGTTTCGATGATTTTGCTTATGGTTCTTTTCACATATGATTGTTTGATATATGCATAGATTAATGGATGGTTTAATGTTTGTGAGTATATGTATATGCAAGTTTTAAATTTGAATTTAAATTTTTGTAGGGACTGATTCATTTCCCCCCTCTTAGTCCATTGTTCTTCTAACAATGGGTATCAGAGTGAGGCCGTTCTAAATAAGCTTGATAGCTTAAGGGAGATATTATGACGCATAAATGGGTTGTAAGCAGAAGAATTATCAGAGAGGAAAGAACTCCAAAGATGACTATTGTTCTACTTCAAGAGTAGGTAAGAATTTCTTAGAAAATATTCCTAAAATTTATCCTCCCCCTAGGAGTTGTAACTTGTGAATTTGGAGAAGGGTTTAGTGATTCATATTCAGATGGTGAAGATTCAACTTGGGAAATAGTAAAAATGGAACTTAATCTTGCTAGAGATGAGAATGATAATATCACACAAAAGATTGTTGAAATGAAAATAAATCATGGAGATCATATTTATCTTCTTGAAGCCAAGTTGAAGAATGAAACTAAAGAACATGATGAGATCATAAGTAATCTTTAGAAAAAATTAGAGAGAGTTGTAGTCAGCCTTGAATCCAAGTAAGATTCTCATGAGAATAGCCATACTATTTTATATTTTTGAGTAAAAAATGGAGGAATTGTCAAAACCTCTTAAGGTCAAAAATGAAGAATGTACTCAACTAAAATAATAGGTTTAATTTCTCAATGATAATCACAATACTAAGGAAGATGAGTGCATTAAGTATGAAATGGGAATGAAATCTCTTCATTCAAGACTTAATATAGTTTGAAAGAAATTGATGATGTTTGAGAAAAGTGTAAGTGACCTATATAATATTCCTAGCCAACAATAATCAGTAGGTGATAGGGTTGGTTTTGGATTCAATGAGGATCTCATGAATAATGAATTAAACCAAGAGGACATGGTTTCAAAGCAAGGAATATGGTGAACCAAGTACCAATGAAGAAAAGAAAGAGACTCACACCAAAGACAATGAGAAGACCAAGCCTATTAGGAAACTTAATGTGTCAAGGTATGAAAGATCATTAAATGTCTATTGTTTCTCATGTCTTCTTTTTGGTCACAGAGCTAAAGAATGTAATGCAATGTATCCTAGAAATGATGTAGAGTAATTTTATGGTTAATGTCATTAATGTTGTGAGTATGGTCACAAAGCCAAGGATTCTGGATGGAATCTAGAAGTGTTTGATCCAATAAAAAGTCAAATAAATTTTTTCAAGAGATCTAATCCTATAAATGCTCAGACATGGAAGAAAACATAAATGATCATGTTAAAGATGTTTTATGCTTCAAGTGCAATAAGGTAGGTCATGTAGCTAGTGATTTCTTGAGTGGAAAATCTAGTCATGTTGTTGATTTTAAAAGGAGAAGTAAAATATTATGTTAAAGATGTAACAAATTTGGTCATGTTGAAAGGAATTGTTTATCAAGTCTATTCAAATCAAAATAAAAGTTCTCAAGGTCCTAAAGTGTAAACTAGAGGATTTTAGAGACCTAGGAATGCATGATAATGGTCCTAGAACAACATGGGAACCTAGAGGATACCTTTTTGTCTCATCAAGACCATATTTATATGGAAGAAAGAGTAATTTTGAATTATCGTATCAGAAAGGAAAAGAAAGTATAGTTGGTAAAATACCTAAAGAGGCTTGTAACCTCTTCAAGACCTTCTTTTAGGTCTCCAAGGAACACATATACCTTCACTATACTTCTTGAAGGTATATCAATGCATGTGAAGCATCTAGGAGAGGGGAATACGTCTAAGTAATTATGTGTCTCCTGCACATGGTCAAGGTATGTGTATTCATGCTATTTTAAGTCATGTTGGTTCATGGTAAAGAGTCTTGAAGTCTTGATATCATCCTTAAGTCTTTGAAGTTGTGCTTGTAAGAAGATCTAGTGATCTGTGTCTATAATATCATAGTATTTTTTATATCCGTGATTGGTCATATATGTTACTGTGTCTCCTTGATATGTCACAATGTGTGTATAAATGATTTAGAGGCGTCGAAGATATTTCTCATTGTATTCGTGATTAAATATTCATTGTGTTGTGTGTTTGTGTTTTGATATGGTTATTAAGTCTTTTCTGAGTCCTTAGGATGCCATAAGGAGGTGTCATGAGGTGTAAATATTATTATCATTTATGTGTTTAAAGCTCTAAATCTGTTCAATGTATTGAAAATTGTCACTTGCATATCAAGTCATGAGTGTTATCGGTATATAGGAGTCTATGTCAATGTTTCTACCTATGAAGGTATTCAATGCATGCATTATGGGTCTTACATGTGTCTTACCACTATAATATTTTTGAAGAATCTTTGAGAAGTTATATGGAGTGATAAAGTGATAACATGATTAGTTAAATGGTTCATGAAGTCATTTGTTGCCAGGTATGATAAGATTTGGTGTGTCTATACCAAATCATGGATTGTTGTGGTATGTTTTAATGTGATTATGCATCTTAATCATTGAAAGTTTCTACAAAAAAGGATTGAAGGATCACCTCAGTTTATAATTATATCTTTTGAAGCCATGAAAGTTCATTTGGACAAGCTTGAAAGGCTCTTTAGTTTTTTGCTATGATTTCACAATGACAGTGAACATTTTGTATGGAAACTCATTTTTGGAGGGTCTAATGATGGATTTTAAAGTCAAAATTTGGAACATATTACCTTGACTACAATGATCAGAGGATGAAATTGATTTAATCTCCTAAAAATGTGTGCATTCCCTGATATCTCTAACAATTTGAAAGTTGAGTATGATAACTAGAAGACCTAACCAATGTTAGCTAAGTGTGTGTTCAAGTCTAGCTCAAATATGATGATATGATGTCATATATCAAGTTGAAGGATGTTGAATGGAGCTTATCCAGATCTTCAAAATGGTGGAACTAAAGATCATGTTTTAAGTTGAAGGATGTTGCAAAAGAGTTATATTGGTTTGATTTTGACTCAAGAAGTTAGGAAAGATATTTGTAGATGATTAAATATGCCTTTAAGGGTAAGTATGTATGACTTTGAAGTTCTTCAAACATCTGTTCATAATGCTCCTAAAGACTGAGTAAACAAAATGTTACAAAACTACGTTTGATCAGTAAGGGACTATGAAAATAAACAAAGTTTGGATACAAGGAATGTGATTTCTCATACTTATAAGAAATATTCTATGACTAAGAGAAAATGATAAAACCATACCTATCTTAAATTGTGTCATGTTATCATGTTGTGCTAAAGTCGCAATGAAAGTCAATCTTCTCATGTTTCAATGATTAGGTAAATTGTCTGCATCACTTGTAATGCTCCAAGTGTGTGCAAGTGAATTTTTGTGTCCTCAAGATTAAGAGTGATAGTCCTATAGGTCAAGGACATCTAAAAAAAAGGTAAAGAATGTGACATGGGGTATGTAAAAATTTCAATTCAAGGTCCAAGAATGGATAATTTTATTTTGAAAGATGTATACTCCTAATGGGAGTTGGTTACATGGTATTCAAGACTAGGAGTGGAAAAGCATAGTAAAGGGTTTTGATGTTAATAACATACCAGTGGATGATGTGGTATATGGCCTTCAAAGCATGAAAATATTCAAGAGAAAAGGTAAATTGTCTTCACTGTGTGCAAGATAAAAATGATATCTACATGTCAGATAAGAGATTGTGACAGGTTTGAGAAGCAAAGATGGATATGAAAGTCCTATGTAATGTGAAAACATTCATGATGGATACAAAATACATAACTGAGATAGAGAAATAATTATTTTCTAAGTGTAAATGAGGTAGAGGTTAGTGTAGAACAATGGAAATTTTCTTAAAAATATACGATAAGGGCCAGATGGATGACACAAAGGTTTTTCAAGTATTGACAAAGTCTATAGTGTTATGAAAAGTATGGGATGATAGGTCAAGCTACAGGTCCCTCACTCCAAGATGAATAGATTATGCATGGATTTATTTCCTCAAAGTGGCTATATGATTTCTAGAAATCATGAAACATGTTGTTAAGAAGATTTAATTTCTACACAAGCTATACTAGTTGGCTATGAGTATATTTATTACAAGAGGAAGAGCATGATGAACCCTATAGGTCTGTAAGTTTTCAAAAGTGTATGTTGTCTAAGTATAAACCCATATAGGTTAAGAGGATCATATATGAAGTATTTAAGTAAGAACACAAACCAAGAAGATAAACTCCCTCAAGTGAGAATAGAGGTATACATTGCTATAGAGACAAGAGGATGCTCCTATAGGTCTGAAGGTGCTACAACAGGTAAATGAGATGCATATGCTTCTACTAAAGTCAGGGGGAGCTCAAATGTATTATCTTAGAAGATGACATGAATGATTCATTGTATTTTAAGGTATGAAGTGGATGCTTGCACCTAATTATATTTTTTTAGTACTTTACTACATTATTTCATCTAATATGACTGTATAAGATTGAGAAAATGGAATAGGACATAACAAAAGAGGTCAAGAGGGTTTCTAGGAAAGGATTAAAGGTAAGTTACATATTATTGTTATTTTCTATCAGATATAGTGCTCTTATGCCCAAGGGGAGCCACAAACGTAAGTTTCATGAGAAGTTTGAGAGTCTATTGCTTTCCAAAGTCTATCATTTTTGCTCTAAAAGGATTGTTTAGGGCTATTAGCATCATGCATGATATGAAGAGCTAGAAGGTGTATGGAAATGCTCAAAATAAGCCTAGTAATGTTGATATGAGGTCAAGAAATAGATTATGATGATGCGAGAAGCTTGAATCTATCATTTTTTCCATGCTCTAGAGATATATGGCTCAATCACAAGCCAGCTAGAGTGTTTCCAAAAAGAGAAAAATAGGGTTGAGGATAAATAGTTCCTAATTGGCATGCCTAGATAGTGAAGATGATATTTTTACTCTAGAGCAAGGTATGATGATACTTTATTTTTATTCCTTGATGATGTTCAGATGATGTATGTGCTTGTTCTAGGGGGAGCACAGTGATTGCATCATGTAAATGATGATGCTAAGAATCGTATTTTGTGTAAAATCAAGAAAATGGAGCTAGTTTGGGACCTTTGGTGGATGTTTCGAACCAAATAATGCTGCTATGAAGCCAAGGTAGGTGAAGAATGTGAGCTATAGGTATTCCTTTTTCATTAGTGTAAAAAGGGAGATAAGTTCAGGGTGTAATCCATCAATGAAAAAGGAGAAGATTATTGCCATGTGGTCCTAATAGGTGTTTTAAATGATAAAAAACCACAGTAATGACAAATTAAATGTTATTTTGTGCTCTCATGATGGTTAATATGGTGCTAACATAGTGTTTAATATGTATACTAGCTGATACAATGAAATTCGGTGAGGTGTGCTTGCTCTTTCAAGCCTATACAAGTGGTTAGGAGATGCAACATGATAGTATGAGATCCTTAGATGCTTGGGAAGCATGTTGACATGATGTATAATATGTTTGTATGGTTATTGAGCACTCATAACAGTGGCATGGTACAGGTACAGGTGGTTCACTTTGTTACAGGTGCTCAATGAGAGCAAACATGGTAGCTTGGAGGTGTGACAGTGAGGTTTGGATCCATATAAGATCATGGAAGCTTGCATTTAGGTATATCATGATGTATCAATTATGTTTGGGTCATATTCAGAGGTTTCATGATGAGTTATTGCATTCTTTTAGTTGACCCTAGCTTCTGCAATGAGAATTATTAAGGTGAAGCAATGCAAACTGGATAGGTTGGAGATATAGATGTATGAATTTGATATTATACTGATTGGATATGTTAGAGGGATGTTTCATAGTGCTTTAAGAAAAAATTTAGGTTTCCATGATCTTAATTTTTCAAGATATGACAACTTGTGTGAGACATGGTCAACAACAAGTGAAAATCCAACTCAAAATTTAACTTTTGATGCTTGTTGTGAATATTTTTCTTTGCATGGGACTATGTGGATTTCAGGGATGACTATATAGTTAGTTTATAAGGTTTCAAAAAAAAAATTCAGTTTTTTGTCACGTCTTTATGAATGAATGTTAACAACTTTAAGTGGTCTAAAACCCTAGTTAAACCCTAGCTAGGAGCAGTTTGCAGAAAGTGAATTATAATGACCCAGTTTTGATTTATTCAAAAATATTATTAATTGGATGTTGTAGAGTACTATATTATCTTTCCATAAATTAATGGTTGAGGTTATTCTGATGAGTGGGCCACATCTAAAAATTAGTAGTTTCTGATGAAGAAGGTTTTGGGACAAGGTTTTCCAAAGGAGTAACATAAAACATTAATGGTGCATGATTTAAGGGAGTTTTTATTGATGTAAATGAATGTTTAGGAAAATTTCATGTAGGTACATGGTGTTTTGAGGTCGAAATAGGTTGACTGGTCAAAGGACATTTTTGGGGTCTCAAATAGTAATGCTTAGTAAAATGAGCATAATTTGAGCTAAAGGTGGATTTTAATAGTGATTCAAGTTGTGTTGGAAAGAGGATGCAGATATATTTATAATGATATGATATTTTTCTCATGGTGAGCTGATTTGATATGGTTTATAGTGCATTATTTTGATAGGAATTATTTTGGCAGTTCAAAACAACATGTGTTTTAATGAATGTTTGATGTTATTTGAAGCATTAGATGGATTTTTTATGCTTACTATCACATTTAATATGAAGAGGGATTAATATTTCATCCAATGACTATATTTTTAGGTATTTAATATTTTTATAAATGATTTTATGAGATAAGATTCTGAAATATCTTATTTTGGCAGGTTGATCTGGTGAAGCTAAAAGTAGTTGTCGTTTGATCATAAGGATGTTTGATGGCTTATAAATTTCTTAGAATTATTCTAAAGGTTATGAAATTTAAATTGAGTGGTGACATGGAATTTTTTTGATTTTATTGAATTGATTTGGTGATCAAATGAAGTATCCAAAGTGTTGAAGGGTGTAGGAATCAGCTGCTTTGAGAATTATAAAGGAAATTGGGCCCATTAAATGAAATAATTTGATTGGTTGATAAAATGTACAACCATTTATTAATTTAAAATGATATTTTAATAATATTTAAGGGGTTTTGGGTCATTACTATGTTATACATTTGATATAAGGGAATTTTAATCTTTGTGCCCATGGGATTTTGAGTCATTTTTGGCACTTGTAATGAAGTTTTTAGTTAGGCGTACCTAATTGGGTCACTTGTGACTATTATATTTAAAATTTTAAATGTTTTATTGATGTATGGATTGAACCAAAGGAGGGAAAAAAATTGTGCCTAAGTTTGAAATGAAGAGAAGCATGTTTTTGAGTGTTTTTTGGAGCTAGTTGTGTGTGTGCATGAGTTGCGACCTGGGTAAGAGTTGATTAAAGGTATTGGAGAATAAATTAAGGATGAATAAATTATTCTTAAGGTGAAAAATAATCAGAGAAATTGAGAGAAAGAGTATTTTTTAGAGTGTTTGAAGAGTATGTTTTGTGATGTGTGATCACTTAGGGTTTGGTTGAAGAAGTGAGAGTTGGTTATTGGATCTCCATCAGTTATGGAAGAAAAAAATTAGAGATCAGATAATCATAATGTGGTTGAGTGGGTGCTTGATCATCTTAGGGTGTTTTATCCTCCTTGTGGAGTTGGTGCTTCACAAAATTAGGGGTTGGTGTTCTTTGTAGGGTTGGTCCTCTACTAAACTAGGGGTTGGTGCTCCTTGTGGGGTTGGTGTCTCACTAAATTTTTAAACATATCAATATAATATTATGTTTCAGCTTTTTGCATTCCCCTTGAGGGTTTTTTACTTATATCTCATGTCTTGTGTTGATGATCTTGCTTATGGTTCTTGCACATATGATTTTTTTATGTATGCAAAGATTAATGGATGGTTGGATGTTTAGGAGTATATGTATATGCAAGTTTAAAATATTAATTTAATTTTTTGTAAGGACTGATTCACCCCCCAGCTCAGTCCATTATTATTCTAACAACAGGGATTTATTTACACACACACACACACACCCCCATGTGCATGCGCCTAGAACTATATTGGGTATGAGATGTAGTGCAACACTCAGTTAGTAAGTCCACCATTGTGGTCGTTGAGGATAGTCTGACACCTTCATATGAATCTTTATTTTTTAGGGTTTTGATGATTTTTTTATATTTTTGCAGGTGATTCTTATATTGCATATTTATAGCAACATCTAGCAAGGTTCAGTGACATTCATTAGACACGACATGAATACAGGTGAACACTCAGCGATACCTCAGAGGAGGTTACCTGGTCTTTTCTGAAGATGAGGGAACCTCAGGAACCCTAGTCTTTCGAGACAGCCCATATTTGTATTTTCTCGAACTCTTGTGCATTTTTTTCCTCCTCCTATCCAGCTAGTCTCCACTATAACATAGTAATAAGAAATATTTGGATCAGCTAAGGCCTTCTGATCCCTATTTATACATTAGGGTTTCAAATTTCATTTTTTTATTTATTTGGATCTATTTAAAAAATTCTATTGTTATTTATTTACTACTTCTATAGCATCTAGATTATACTTTTATATTCCATTTTATTTTAATCATTTTGGTGGACCCAACCTTCGAATACACCTTCTCCTTGGGATTTTCCTTTCAGATGCCCATCACTCATAATGGTATTTCAGATAACTTGAACAATGTTTAATAAGACAAATAAAAAACACTTACTAAAAAAAACTTACTGATTTTGGACAAGTTTTGCATGATAATCCTACTCATCTTCTGTATGTCCTACATGCTTTGATTTCTTCTAAAAATATTGGTGATGCTTCGACCTCTATATTTTCTTATTCTTTGGCACCCATGGTCTCCACCCCACTAATTTATGTTTCTATTCCCATTCCTACTACTAACGCTCCCGCAATTCACCCTACCACTCCTAATATGAAATTTGACTCTTCTTTGAATACTCCTAATTTAAAATATTTATATCAAGATTTTCAAACCCGAATTCTCTAGCTCTAGCTTGCTACTTCTCATGCATTGTCATCTTTAAACTCTACCTCATTGTTGTATATTCCTTTTGCACCCACTATATCTTCATATACATTACTATTTGATTTCATCTCACCAAAATTACCCATATTTGAGGGCCATGGTGACCTACAAGAGCATATATGAGATTTTCATGTAGGATGCCTTGACTATGCGGATGACTATACCATACTAGGTAAGATTTTTCCTCATATTTTATAAGATTATGCTATGCATTGGTTTTATGACTTACCTATCCACTAGGTAACATCTTTCACACATTTTTCTAGTGTTTTTCTCAAGAAATTATCTATCAACATCATCTCTAAGATCTCTTCTCCCCAACTAGCACAACTCAAATAGGGTTATAATGAACAATTTGTAGATTATGTCTTACGTTACAAAAATAGTTGAGCTAAGATGAAAAATGTGCTTGTGTATTTTGAGCTTCAAGAATTATTCATTCAGATTCTCTTACCATTTATCCATGAGAATGTTCTCTTTGAGACCTTTCCTTCATTCAATCAAATTTATCATAATCTTAAGCTTCATGAAACCAAGCTCTTAGCATTGTCATTCAAATGTGCAACAAGGAAATTGTTAATTTATAAACATGACAACTATACCCTTGTGTTAATTTTTTTTCAAGTCCTATCATTCCAATACACCTCGGGTTAGTCTAGTTAGTCCAAGTGACCTCCCGATTAACATTATCCCATCCCCCTAGGTTATTTTACATGTTCATGAAAATTTGTAAGCTATAGGAAGTTATAGGAAGGGTTATCACTGGCCTTCTTGGGACATCATGGAAATGATTCAGGAATATTTTAGAAGGTCTTGGAGAATTTGGGGCAGTTTCACAAAAATTAGGGTTCACATGCCTAATCAGTACACAGGCCAAAACAGTTGCTGAGCTTCGGATTGTGATTTCGGGAGCTCCAAATGAATTTAGGAGAAAAATAAATCACCAAAAAGATTATTTTAAACCCTACAAGATGGTGAAATCATGTTTTTCACAACAGTTTGGACAATTAAGTCTACAGACAGTTTTTCTTAGGCACAGGTAGAGTACCAAATCAAATTATAAATTTTTAGGGAACAAATGGAAGAATCAAGACATAATACCCCACCATTAGATTTAGAAGGATATTTCTAGTTAGGATCATATAAATTTTTTCTGAAAAATTCCATCAGGAGCTCAAGTTATCATCGTCGCAAGTTGTCCTCTTAGAGCGAGTTCGGGACTTAGCCAAATTTTGGGAGGACATGTGTCAACTCCAGGAGCCTAGTGGAATTTTGTGTCCCTAATGTCCCTAAGGGTCAGGTACAACAACCTTGTAAAAATTTTCCCAACCCCCATGTGACCTCTAGAACCCTATGCGACTATCAGGATTGACATTTCAACCCTCGTGTGTAATTTGGAGCTCAAATTCTCTACTGTCAGATCTCCACCATGTGTCAGCTCAAGGATCACTGTGGCATTTGATGTCCCTCACATCCCTCATAGGTCAAGGATATCAAACCTTTAAAAATGTGCCCATCCCTCTAAGGGATACTTTTGGTCACCCATATTACCCACTTCCAACCCCTCAATGTTGATTTTCTAGCTCTCACTCCCTGTCATTGGATCGCAGCCACGTTTCGCCTTCTTGCTCACCATGGAAATTTATGTCCCTCACATACCTTTTAGGTGAGGGACATCAGGGACACAAAAATTTTCCCATCCCATTGCTATGCATTTTTTGAATGATTTAAATCTGGCATTTAGCCATTATTTCCCCCCATTTCTCCTTCATAGCTCCTCACCATGTCATGGCCTTGTTCTTACTAGTTCAAACACCCGGTCCACCATTTATACTCCAAAACAGCTCCACCATGGCCTAAAAATTCTCCACTCCATGAAAACACAGTAATATCAGAGAAAATTGGATCGAAACGATGAAGAAATAAGAGAAGATAAAATTGTTTTGCTAGATAACCATAAAGTCACCCAATCAAAAAATCTTCGTATCTTACAAAATAAAATTCAGAGTGAGATGTCATATTTTTCATACTTCCTCATTTTTCAAGGTGATCAAGATGCAAAATATGAGAGTTAAAATGGTTCCAGAAATTATTTGTTCCAACAAAATCCCCACTTCGTGCACCGACTCACATTCGTCAGATTTCCCATCAATCCTGTAATGGAAATGAGCTAAAAACTTGCACATGTGCTCTAAATGATAACCCTATCACATTGGATTTATTTTCATTGAAAATGGAGACAAAAACTAGACCTGTAAATGTCAAGCTCCATTAATGGCTATCATGGTAGCTTGGTGTTTGAAGCCACTGCCAGGTAAAAATTTCAAAATTTATTTCCAATCATTTTAGCTAGTGAAATCAAGTGAAATTCAAAGGACATGACCGTGAAAATGAGTCAAATCCAAAAAAAATATGTTCTGTCAAAAACCGAGCACCAGAAATCCAGTTTCCAAAAATAATAAGCTTTCCTACACATGCTTGTTATTTTTGGTAACTCCTCATCAAAAGAGGCTATGGAAAAGGCAATGTGCACTAAAGATCTCCAAGAATCTAGAGTGATTATCCAGAGTAGAAAATAGTGAAAATGACCACTTACTAAAAATATTAAGTCCTTTATATGGGTGATTACTAAAAATAGTAAGTCACATTAAAAGATCAGTTTTGGCATAATGGGACATTCAAAACTTCATCGCATCAAAGCTTTCCATCAACAAGGATCATCAGACTTCATCAAGGGCAACATCTTCTCCTCTTCTCTCTCCTCCCTCTCCCCCAAATTTCTCTCCCTTCAAATGTTCTAATTCTTCATTGGGGTTTGCACTTTTTGATATTCTTTTAAGTCACCTAAAAGTGACTTTAGAAACATAATGTAAATTAAGTCACCTTGACTTTATAAAAGGGACTTAAATACTTGGTGGGAATATGAATATTCTAAAGTTAGAAATAAGGCATATGGAGGTTCATGAAGAAGATGAGGAGTCGATTCTATTCTATAAATTGTAAAGCCATTCCCATCTCAAAAGGTTGGCAATTGATCTTGTAAACTCAATACTGCATTATACCTAGAGAAAGAAAAGGAGATAGCCATTTTTTTCTACTTTCCTCCACTCTCAAATTTCTTCCATTCCCACACTATGTAAAAAAAAAATTTAAGCAATCAATACAAGAATAAGGAGTTTTTATCTTTCTTGGACTAAGGGGTTTCTTGATACTTTGTTATGAATAAATTATATTTGGTCTTGTTATTTGGAGATTTGTTTCTTCTCATGAATGCATGTGTTGAAATTTTTGACTAGTGTGTGCAGGAATCTGATTTTCTACCTATAAAATTAGTTCCCCTACCTCATATTCTCACTCCCTTTCCCACTTTTAGACAAAGCCTTCCCTAGCAAGAGGTTGCTAAATTTCCCACAAGGTCAGTGGGATGCCCCTGTTTGATCCCCAATCGAAAGGACACCAAAAAAATCCACATTTTCTCACACATGCATATACAATAGTTTCACCGGTTAAGTAGATGGACTTAAATTCCATAAGTGTTGGCAAGAAATCAACAAGTTTATCCACTTAAAAAAAATTCTTGCAGCAGTTTTTGGCACCCACCGTGGGGCAGATTTAGCAACATCTGCACCTAAAATATGACTGCAAGGTCAATTTTAAAAAAATGAAATATTGAAAAAACAAAAAAAAGAGTTCATGAAAATCCATTGCTGAAGACTACACTATCAATTTCTTACAAGTGACCTTTCATATTCCATAGTGTCTTTCATATTCCTATTGCAAAATGTTTTAGTGCTAGAATTTGAAGAAAAATTTGCTGAAGTAAAAGTTAAACTAGAAACAATGGTGGAAAAAGTACAAATACCTCAACCCATTCTTCCATGGGGAAGGAATACAAGCCCGCTTGATCTTGAATCCCCTCTTCACAATCTACCAACGGGTTTCTGCAATAATTTTCCAAAGTTCAAAGGTGACAACACATGAAGTCATGAAGAACACATCACTGCTTTCACAAAATCATGTGGAATTCTTGGTCTCCAAAAATAATATGTTGTTGTGAGACTATTCATAGAGTCCCTCCAAGAAAAATCAGCATAATGGTTTTAACTCCTACCTACCCGATCCATCATGGGTTGGAATGACATCAAGGATGCCTTCGAAGAGAGATTTAAATCAACTGAAGACTGTCATGACCTCCTCATGCAATTGGCTCAAATGAAGAAAGGAGAAAGTGAAACTATGAGATACTTCATGGCTCATTTTGAATGGTTGCTTCACAAGATACCAAAAGAAGATTCACCATCTGAAAACAATATCAAGAGATTCTTCATCAATGCTCAATCATTTGAATTAGAATTTTTTCTGCGAAGAGTCCAACCAAGGAACATTTTATAAGCACAAAGGATGGCCATTGAACTTGATGACAATCTCATCCTCTCTGGAAATATCAATAATCCATCAAAGGACAAGACCCAACATCTTGGAGAAGAGAGAACTAATCCATCATTGCAAAAATTGGAAAATGAAATGGCATTGTTGGGGAGGGAAGTATTTGAATGAGTTTCTTCTCAAAGAAGAAACACAAATAAAATTGAAAGATCACCCCAAAGGCTTTCCTTAGAGGACCCACCTGTGAACATGAATTGCATATTTCAAGAAATTGAATAAGAGCTTGAACAAAAAAGTGAAGGTGATAACTTCCTTGAAATTGATGAACTTGAGAACAATATACAAATCAAATTTTGTGAGTATTTCGAAGGTGATGAAGAAGATGAAGAGGATACATACATTTTCTCATGTTTGGTATTCACTCATTCTCATTCTAAAAAAATAACATCTTCTGCCACTAATGCAAAGGAAAATAAGGTTGATGATCCTCCTGTGGCAACTCCGCAAAATAAAATATTTAGTCAAGGATCCCCACTTCCATCTTCCATGAAGTCCACATTGTTAAAACCTGACCCTGTAGCAAGTAAGAAGACTCCTTCTATTGCAAGTAAATTTTCCAATTCCTCTTCCATTTCTATATCTAAAGCTACTCCTACAAAATCTAATACCTAGAAAGCTCCTAGTGTGACATTCAAAATACCGTCCATTCCTTAAACATCAAATCCTACTCCCAAGCCTATCTAGACTCCAAAATCAATCCCTTCACCCCCCTTTTTCACTTCTTCCCCCTTTAACTTCATAGAATATGTAAACAAAGCCAAAGTGTAGATTACCAAAATTGAATATTTATAGACCCATCCTGAATAGTTCGAGAGGTTTGTTCAATACATCAAGAATGGTATTCTAACACCCAATGATGTATCTCCTCATCCTGAAGGAATACTACCAAACCCACCTACACCTCCCTCATAGAACATGCTTTCTCTGAGTGCATAAAAGATGGATAAATTTAAACCTTTATATGTCTCCCTTCTTGTTGGAGAATATGTATTGAACAACTACATAATAAATTTGGGTGCCTCAGATAATGTCATTCCCACGAAGGTTTCCAAATATCTAAAAATCACCATGACTCCACCCGATGGATATTTTTCTCTTTGGAGACAAAATAGGTCCCACTTGTAGGGAAGGTCAAATATGCACAAGTGCCTCTCACTAGATTTCCAGACAAGAAAGTTTCAACGATGATTTTGGTAGCAGACGTCCCAACCTCCTTCAGAATTTTTTTGAGTAAAAGCTTCTACTGAGACTTAGGAGGGAAAACTCATATGAATTGGTCATTTGAAACCATACTAGTGAAGGGAGACATTGAGAAATTTATTCCTGAGAAGAAGATGAGGTACACAGTATGAATTTTAAGAAGCTCAAAAGCCAGGATCTTGTATCAAGGTAGCAGGCAGATGAATCACTTTGTGAAAACTAAGGAGGAAGAGGATATACCCATCTTCATAGGCCTAGACATGCCTTCCTATCTATAGATTTAGATTTTGAAGAAGTATTGATGATATTCAAGTTACAAGATGGTAGCCACGAATTACTAGACGATGTAAACCATGAGGAAGAGGAGATGGTTCTTGATGATTTTCAAGAAGAAAAATCAGCTGATATGATTATCCACTATGAGGAGTTATTATCATTCTCATTTGGGGATGAAGATGATCTCAGTCAAGCCATCTATGAAGAAATATTCATATAAGAACTGATATAAGAACTGCTGAGAGCTGCGGAAGAAACAAAGGACCCTAATCTCGGTCTTGAAATCCTAATGCAAGCCATGAATATGTAAGACAAGAGTGAAGTTGATTTGGAAGTGTTAACCAATGTGAATTTTGGCCATATTGAGATAAGGAAACATGAAAAATATGATGCCAGTATTGAGCTAATGGTTGATGGATGCAATTATGAAATGGATATATTTTCTTTCCCATTTGCAGAAGAAGATTCTTTGCATGATGAAGAAATAGAAGCAATAAGTTTCGAGGCCTTTGAATATGAATTTATTTTTGATGAAGGATCAGTAGAGTGTAGCAATTCCATAGATGATGAGGTAATCCCTCTAGATAGTTTCCTTGAGCTACAAAATAAATATTCTTCAAAGGTGTATAAAGAGGAGTTGTAGGAAACAACGAATCATAACTCTGTGCAAGAAATCTTGGATGCATTAGAAGTTGTAGAAGACCCCAAGATGAATCTTGATCTCTTCACTTGTGTTATTGATATATAAGACAAGTGTGAGTTTACCCATGAATAGATTAAAAATGGCAACAAAGATTAACCGAGCACAACATGAGGAAAAAGACAGTGACAGAGGCTGTAAATAGATAGATTTTCAAAGGAAAACTGGGGTAAGACTATTTTGAGAACCAACACACTCACCACGTGATGTGGAAAATTCACACACCAACACTTCCTTCTTCATCATAACTTAGGATAAGGTGGAAATTTAAAAATTATAAATGGTTCTCGATAACCAATCTTGATGAGGCACTCATGAACAAAAAGGATCTGAAGTAATGGAGGAAAACCAAGTGGGAAAAAAATCCACAAAAAGAGATGGAAAAAACTTCCTTAACAATCAAATAAAGATGCCTTAAATGGCTCATGGAACCTGAGTAGTCTAATAAGGTACCCATATAATAAAGGGAAATCCATCTAGAAGAATAAGATGAGAGGAGGAGAAGCCATAGATAGATCTAAATCATGAAACTCTAGGAGGTCTCCTAGAAGAGTTTCGATGACATGGTCGTCAACCAATAGATTGAAGAGGAACTACCCACACCAAAATATGTACCTACCCTTAAGAAGGAAAGAAGGAAGTATTGTAATTCCACCCACTTTGAGAAGAAAATTGAAGGTAGAAGTACAAAGAACCTTAAAGTATGACATAGGTCTAGCAAATGAGTTCTCAATAATTGAAGGTAATTCCAATAGCATATAACTATCAGGGTGAGAAAGAGGAAAATCTATCAAAAGGATTCCCAAGTGAACTGAATGAAATACAACAACACCCAAAATAGCAGAAAGAGGGTCCACAAGAAAGACTGGATTAATGATGATCTCCTAAAAAGTGGAACTGATAAGAGTCTCAAAAGGGGCACTCCCAAAAAAAGAGATGAAGGAATCCTCCAAAACACCTGTAAAGTGATGAAGAACTCATTCAAATACATCACATGTAGGTAATATGAAGAGATGGCAAAGGTTTGGTAGATACTCGTCTGAAGGAAGGGGTTCAAAAAATAGAAGAGTGATGTTTGACGGGAATGAATCATCAACTGAAGGAGGGGGAATGGAAGGGTTTTCACACATTGGAAGAGGAAAAGAGGTAGATGAAATTACTATATGAGGTTGGGAATAAGAATTCCTAATGCCTGATGATAAGGGAGGGGTTTCGACATACTCTTAAATAGGGTTGGGAGAAGGAGGAGATGATTCTTCAGTAGTAATCTCATCATCATAACTAAAAGAATAATCCCTATCATTAGGGTTAGAAACAAGTTATTATGCCTCAACCAAATGGTCATCACATGAGTAATAATAAGAGGTAAACATTTGTATCAATAGAATTAATAGTGGTAGTATGTGAAGGGTCTCCAAATAAGGACTGAAAGATGTGTTAGATGGTGTGAGGAGGATCTAAGTGTGCCACATAAAGGTGGAGAAGTATAGAGAAAAACAACATCAAGTGACCAAAAACATGGTCACACATGTCGAGATAGTCCTCAAGACAACTATAACTAGTGGGTTGTAGGAACTAGCCCAAGTAGAAAGGGAGTACAACCCTTATGAGAAAAGTAATGTTCCATAGAAACACGCCATGATGTATAGTTCTCTCTCCAAAGAATAATTTTTGGAGGCTGTAAAATGATCCTACAAGGCTCAAGTTTAGAAATATCATCCTCTATGATACATCTAAAATAAGTGCAAGGTGTACGAGAAGAGGGTGTGTGGATACAAGCAAGGTTGCAATATGTCAGACTCAGCCGAGAATTCGTCTGTATACAATACAACACCTAAGAAAAATTATAACCCCCATGTTTGTGGATCTTTATAAGTAGTGTGAGATTATAATAAGGTTTATTTATGTGACGTGGGATAGTTGACCACTCACCTTGTAGTAGGTCACAAATCTTGCAAGAGTGGAGACCACAATAATTCCTAGTGAGAACCAGGGGAACGAAAAACAATCAAACACAAAAGAGAGTAAGAAAAATAATGGTACAACACTGCTCAGTTTGAGATAAAATGTCTCACATCAAAAAAGAGAGGCTCTCTTTCCACAAGGCTATGGTGGATGTGTTCACTAGCCACACACGAAGAGGATTACTACAACAAGTAAGCCATAAAAGTGGCCCGAGAAAATCCAATAACCCTATAAATGGATCCTTTAAAAAAAACCCACTTATAATGATGAATTTTATTATTTTTTCCCTTAATTACCTCATTCTAATTAGAAGAGGGAAGAAATGAAAAAAATCCAAAGAAGGGGGTTGAAGGAGTAGTCTTGGCAAAGGCAAGCTAAAGGAGTGCCTTGGTGAGATATAGAGTGAGCTGATTATAGAGGTGGTGAGATATGTTGGGAGGAGATTGACGATTTATCTAAGGAGCTCAGTGAGTTGGCACGAGTAGGTGAGCTGAGTTGGGCTAAATAGGTTGAAGAGTCGGGATCATGAGCTGCAGTGAAGGAGGGCACCGAGGGAGCTTATGGGAACTGAGTGGTGGGGTGCATGAAGTTGTCACTAGGTAGGCCCGAGTTGGGAGTTCCACATGTCAAGTGAGATGTAAGAGACAATTAAGATTTGCTAAGGCCATGTGTTCGGGTGAGCTAAAAAGGTGGAGATGCCCAAGCCAAATGTCGAGGCATGTCAGCAAGAATCTCGTTGGGTTACAAGTAGGTTGGTACTATACGCGATTATGATGTGCCAAGGTTACCTCTAAGGGGAAACATGTGGAGGATAGGTATGTAATGTAATGCATGGTAATATTGGCCCAAGGAAGGGGCATACCAGCGATGGAAAAGTTGCAATGAAGAGGAATGAGATCAAACACATGGAGACATAACAAAACAAAACATGGGGGGAAATCTAGGGAAGCTGTAGTGAATGTGGAATCCGATGCACATGCAGCACTTTGAATGGTGAGAAAACCATGTGCAGATCACATATGACCAAGGTGAGCCAAAGAGTGAGAGATATCATGACAAGTTAAAGGAAAGGGTTACAAAATGCAGATTAAACACGATCTAGGTGGAATGTAATGTAGGGTTTAGTCTAGCCGCACTAACAAGGCTGAGCAGGTGGAAAGCACAAGCCGAATGGTCAAATACCTAGATGTAAAACCCAACGCTAAGTAAGAGCACAATGTATATTGTAAGGCAAGGCTAAGTTGTAGAAGAGAGTGTGAGCTGGGAGAGACAGCTCAATTCCTAGGTTGGCAAAATAGGGACGAGTTGGGCTCAAAAGAAGCTCCAACCACTGAAAAAATCCAAAACAAAATGACACTTCAACCTCAAAACTGCAATAACCTCTAAAACTACATGCAAGGATGGAAACCCTAGAAAATACAAACATCAACCTCGAACAATATTTAAAACTTGAATCAATGTATATGAAGCATAAATGGAATAACCATTATGACACTTGCACACGAAACTTGAAAAACATAAAACTGAGAATATTATGGCAATGGTGGATGGTGAGTAATGTGGACCCAACCAATGTTCTCTGATACCATGATGAAGAAATCAAAAACACGACAACATAAGGATCTATAGGATAATGCAAACATCAACCAATTTTTTCTCTGACAGCGTGACGAGGTTCCATGGGGGGAGCATTAACCATGGATTTTCATGCAAATAATGGAAAAAGGTGACATGTCAATCAACAACTATTTTCCTCATTCCACATAGATCTAAAAATGGAATGGGTACAAATAAGGGGTGTTGTTTAACCCCTAGTGCAAATAATCATACTTTCTCAAGTAAAGAAGGGGAGTTACATTACTGAAATAGAAGTAACTCCCATATGATGCACTGACGCACACTGACATGTAGGACACAATGGAATCTCTCATAACCCCTATGACACTTAATACCTATGACCTCACCTAAGTGAGATGACTCGCCATGTGATGTGGAAAATACACACACAAACATATACAAGTTTAACCTAAGAATTTATTATATGGAAATTACGTATTTATTTATCACATACTGAGTTGAAAAGGAAAGGAAGACTTCTTCATATTGCATACATAGCATATGAGGGTATAGATCTAGTTTTTCTTATCTACACACAAGGGTTTTATTGGGATGTATTATTCTAGCCCACTATCAGCGAGGAAACATAAGGGAGAGAAAAGCTAGGACAAGGGATATTTGCATGCACATTGGTACAAAGCACTAGGAGAAATACATGGAGTTTGAAACGTAGTATAGTGCTCGGTGACATCACAAAGGGGTGAGCACAAAGGTCAGTCTGACTCAATAATTTTTATTTTTTTTATCTAATGTTTTCTTGAGTGTGTTACAAGATATCTATGGTTTGTTTTACAGGCCCAAATATGAATATGAGGATTTCATGTGACACTAAAGATTAAAAAAGGTGAAAAACAATGACACGGAGCCACATTGAAGATTCTAGAACCCCGTTTACTATTGGGGAAAAATTGTACAGTAGGGTCAGGCTGTGTTGTATACACCTTCCCTAGTTGTATAGTTTGACCAGGAAGGTGCAGAAATACAAAATTTGACTTGCATAGTTTTCAAGGTTTCTTTCTAATTCCATATCTCATCCTGACATATCTTAAACAACATTTGAACCAGCTAAGTGATGCTTTCTATCCAATTTATAATTGTGATTACATTCATCTCCCACTTGGAATGATTCTTATGTTGTATATACCTTATCTTATTTAAAATAGAATTTTGACTACACTTGTAACATTAGTTTCTATATTATCAACTCAAAAGAACCTAATTAAGATTCAATTAGGCTTGAAACAACTATGTATGTGGGTAAGTTCATGGAAATGGGGGGCCAAAAGGGGATCTTAACCAGACACTTTTTTCTAAATAATAAAAATCTTCAACTTGTATGAGTTATTTGAGATAGTTACACTCAAATTTTGAAAATGTTATAAGAACATCAATTATAGCATTTCGACTATAGTTTCTAAACTACTAATTTTTTTAAATGGTTAAATGTAAGTGTATTAAAGATCTAAAATACCAATAGGTGTTATAAGTTTGTAAAAAAAACATAGTAAATAGTTGCCCACCCCCCCCCCCCCATTTTTTAGCACTATTTAATATTTTTGAAAACCCATTTGGTAGAAAGATAAATATGCGCATCTAGTTTGAGATAGAATTTTTTAAGATTTTTTTGTGAGTATTTTTAATGATTTTTCAAGTAAAAATATTTTAAATTTAGAAAAATAAGGGAAGGCTAACCGTGCCCCCCTTAACTACCTAAAAAAAAATCCAAAATAAGTTTTTTTTAATATGTATAGAATTAGTCCTAGTTTAGGGCTGTATAATTTTTATTCAATTTCAATGAGTCAAAAAAATATGCATGATGAAATATAGATGTGTATAAACTTGAAAAAAAATAGCTACAAAAAGATGAAAAATAATTAGTATGGAAGCCTTATATTAGTAAAAAAAATGAAGAAAAAAATAGAAAGAAGAAAGTTTACACAACCTCGTAGTCATATTTTTAATAAATGTTTTGATCATTTCAGATGGATTTATTATGCACAAAGACATTTTTTACCATTTTCTTCAAAAACATTTTATTTACTATGTTTTAGTAGGTCCATGTCTCAAGCTTGGGGATTCAAACTGGATCCAAGCAAAGAAGTTTTCCTTGGAATAAGGAAATAGAAAAACATGTATGCCTTATGATTTTTATATAATTCATGTCCTACAACGTCCTTTTCCACATCTTTCAAAATATTTATGTCCCCTTTCTATCTGCTTTGCACATTCTTGCACAAATTTTGAGTATTTGAGCTTGTCCCTATCCCACTATCTATATTCTTGTAATCATGGGGGGATAAAAACAACATAAGGACATGAAGAAGGTCAAGAAAAATACATCAGAGAAATTGGAGGACATTAGCATAAATAAAGTGAAGCGGGTGTAAAAACTTATGGAGGGAAATGTACATCTACTATATCAAATGTACCTAATGTTTTAGAAAACGAGGATGAAATACATAATGAAAATGAGGAGAATAATGATTTTCCAATGAATATCGATAATGAATTGAATGGTAATATTGTTATGGATAAAGAAATTGGTCTGAATCCAAATGTTAATCCTGAAATTTGCATGGAAACACTAAATGATGAAAGTAACCTCGTTGATGAATCTTTACCTCTAAGATCACCTCCTTCCATTTTTCATAAAAACCCCATTCACTTAATTGAAATTGATGAAAACATTATAAAAACAATGCCTAAGAAAATTCTAAAAGAAATGTAAGAAGAAAAGCTATGGGAATTTGGGATAATTACTTTGATAAATTAAATGATACACAAAGATGTCAATTATTTGTTACATTGAAGAAATTAATCAAGATGAGACCTACAATGAAGACCCTAGGGTATAAAACATCTAATGTTGATTATCGAAATGCATAAATTGTTGAAAATATATATAAAACATACCATATTATAGGTGTGAAAAAACACACTAAAGATAGTAATGCTACACAATGTGCACTTCATAATTGATAAAAACAAGTAGATCTTTGAAGGTAAAAAGAAAAACTAATTAAAGCAATGAGGAGATGCAAAATTCATGAGTAATCTAGTAACACTGACTATTGGGCATTCTCTAGTAGAGTTCCATGGAAAGACAAGGATACGTCTAATATTTTAAAAGAATTACTTGTAAATTTTTGGAATGAGAAGAGATATAGTAAAAATAAGAATAGGTTATCGTAATTGTGAAGCATATGTAAAACATTTCTTGGATATGACTCAAACACAATTGTTCTCTAAGTTTAAGAATGAAAATCTAGAAATTAACATTAGCCAAAGATATTTTGAAATTAACAAACCCTTTTATGTGAAAATCAATCACTCACGTACCACTTGTTGTTGTATACATCATGTTGAATTTTCAATGGATTATGATGTTTTTTGTCAAGTACGTTGTGTTTTACATATTGACATCATGTGGCAAGAATGCAAATTAAATTTCCTACCAAAATATGCAAGGGAATTTATTCCTACGATATTTTATGAAAGATCAATTGGAAATTTTTTTAACAAGACATGTTTAGATGGAACGTGTACTGTATGGGGTGGCTTGCTATAATTGAAAATTTGTATGAATGAGGAGATTAAATATTCAATAGGAAAATAATTATTTAGTTTCAATAAATATAAATTTGTGGCATATCAATTAAAATATGGAAAAGAATCTAAGAGGTGTGAGCTTATTACAAAACAATTACTTGTATCAGAATATATGGTCAAATTCAGAGAGGAAATTGTTTATGAGTATGCAAGGCACACATATAGAGATCAATGGTCAGATGGTTAATTTAATTTAAGAAATAGCACTTCCCATTTGGTAATATTGTTTCAGTAGATGAATTTATAGAGAATTACTCATTACAGCCAAAAATGGAGGTTAAGTCACAATATTATAGCTCAGTCAAAGTTTCTATTTTTGTGAATATAAAATTCATGCACTTTCTGGAAATCACTAAGAAAGATTAAAAAAATATTAAAAGAGTGGCATTTCTACATCAGTGATGATCATATACATTCTACAAAATATGTGCAAGGGTATTTCCAATTATTTTAGGTGAACTTGGATGAGAGGAACATTTTTTTCAATCAACATTACATTTGGTCAGACAACTACACATCACAATTCAATAATACACAGATGTTTTATTGACTAAGTAGGATGCACATAAAAATAGGTGTACAACATATCTTGATTTTTACTGAGGAAGGACACGGGAAAGGAGAGCATGATGGTGAATAAGCATGTGTGAAAATATTCCTTAAAAGAGAAGAATTAAATTTCATAGATGGTGTTAAATTTATATGTGTAGAAAGCATTGTTGATTGGTGTATCAAGAACATGGGCCGTGAATCTCAAGATATTTCAATGGTTTGTAGATATTTCTAGTTGAAAGAGTAATAGCATTTGGAAAGATATGACGAGTGTGTGATAGTTATGGGATCAAGTGATATGCACTCATTTTGTAGTTCAAATGCAAGTTCTTACACTATTCATACTAGATGCATGGCATGCATTTGTATATCAGACATTGATTTTGTGTGGAATGAATGTGATTCACATCAATGGGTAGATGAATGGACTTTTAGACTTTTGATTCCACTTGACATATATCAAGTTCCAAAAGTATTACAACTTACAGTGTCTTCAGATCATATGACAACATCACCTGACTTTGACCAAGTCTCTGATTTAGTGCAACAAGGTACATACATGTCATGTTATAAATTTATAAATTATTAAATGATCATCCCTTAATGTATTTTAAATTTTACTTAAGTTTTAATTTATGATGTAGGGTATGTTTTTGCAGTTATTACGAAAAATTTAACAAAGAGGGAATAGACTACTTGTCTCGTTGTGTAGAGTGGAAACAAAAATTGACTTCAACAGTCATTGTTAGTGAAAACCTTGAGTATCCCACCGGGTCAATGGTAGTCACTGGAACTTGACTTTCACGAGATCATATCAAAAAATAAAATACTTGGTTGTTTGAAGACTATGAAATACATAGAAAGATACCTCACTATTCACATTTGGTTCTTACAATAAATATTAAATTGATCAAATATCAAGGTAGGCCATCAAACAAGAATATGTGGAAGGTTCATGAATCAGATCTGAATCAATTCTTTCTACTGTCAAGAGTAGAGTTGATCCTTACGGTTCATTGGATTGAATTTTTGAAGGTATGTTCACTTAAGATAAGATATACATCTACATGAATTTAATTTGAATATTTACTTTAACTATTTTGTTTAAATTTTGTAGTTTTTAAAATTCTATTTAATTTATTACTAACATGTTTACATAGGTTAGTGGTGCCAAAAAAAACTTCCACCTTCACGTGGTTGACACTTTTAGTAGAGAATTTATTATTCTCAAAGCTAAGATAAACTACGGGAAATTAAATATTAGAAATAAACAACAGGTAAAAATTATCATTTCACCACCTATATTGTATGAAAAATCTCTTCTTACAATTCTCATTTCACCACTTATAATGTATGAACCATCTCTTCTCAACATGTCTCCTACTACTTGTTTCATATTAAAGGATCTTAGGCACTGATATGAATCCTCTCCTACTATTTATCAAGCCATACCGACACACAGGTGTAGTCGGTTTGGTGCCAAGAGCTTTTGTTTCTAAAATATTGCATTGGACAACCTTACACTAACTCACATTTCACTACTCAACACGGTTGCAAAGAATAGGACAGTAAGAGGACCAAATTGAGATGGGGAAAACTAATATAGGATTTTGTATAGGGTCCCAATGCTAAAGTGTAGGATCAAATGTGACCTTTTAAGGTTCCACAGAGACTAAGAAATCACATAGCGAACTTATAGCCTTTTTCTCTCAAGACTCTTAAAGGACTACGCTTGAATGACATAGCCCAGAAACATCAGGATCTTTGGGAACTGAAAATAAACCTATTCAAGAGTTTATCAAGCCACCCCAATCTGTGGGAATAGTACATTTGGTGCCACGAATTTTCATTTGTAAAATATTACATTGGACATCCTTACACTCACTCACACTGGACTATTCGGCACAATTTCAAACAATAGAAAAATGAGAAAATCGAATTGAGATGGGAAAAACTAAGATAGGATTTCGTAGAGGGTTTCAACGTAGAGGTTTAGGATCAAAAAATAACTTTCAAGGTGCCTTGAAGACCAAGAAATCACACGGGTAACTTATAGCATTTTTCTCTCAGGGCTCTTAAGGGACTACACCTAACCAAAGTAGCCCGAAATCACCGGGATTGTTGGGAAACAAAACAAAACCTCCCTAATAATTCAACAAGCAACTCTAATCCGTGTGCATATTTTAATCAGTGCCACAAGCTTCCATTTACAAAATATTGCATCAGACGACCTTACACTAACTCACACTAGAATATTCGGCATGATTGTAAACAATAGGAAAACGAGAAGAAAAAATTGATCTAGGGAAAACTTATATATGATTTTTTATATGGTATCAATGTAGAGGTGTAGAATCAGGAAATACCTTTGAAGGTACCATAGAGACTAAGAAATAACCCAGTGAACTTATAGCCTTTTTTCTCTCAGGGATCTTAAGGGACTACACCCGACCGACATAGTACGGAAGCACCAGGATCATTTGGCACAAAAAAAAATCCTCCCCAAGCATTTAACAAGCATCGTCATTTTGGTGCTAAGATCTTCTGTTTGCAAAATATTGTGTTGTGTAGCCTTACACTGACTCACACTGTAATATTCAACATAGTTATAAATAATAGGATAGTAATAGGACCAAATTGAGATTGGGAAAACTAAGATAAGATTTTGTAGAGAGTCCTAATATAAAGGTGTAGGATCAGACGATACCTTTCAACGTGCCACAGAGACCAAGAAATCACCTAGAAAACTTATAGCCTTTTTTCTCTCAGAGCTCTTAAAGCACTATACCAGAATCAATGTAACTTGGAAGCACCGGGATAGTTGGGAATTGAAATGAACCCTTTCCAATTGTTTACCAGGCTACCCGTACACATTTTCACAACTCATTGGGTGCCAAAAGCTTCCATTTGTAAAATATTACATCAAACAACCTTACACTGACTCACACTTGACTATTCAACATGATTGTAAACAATAGGAAAGTAAGAGGACCGAATTGAAATGGGGGAAAATGATACAGGATTTCATATAGGGTCTCAACATGGAGGTGTAGGATTAAACGAGACCTTTCAAGGTGCCATGGAGACTAAGAAATCACTGGGAAAATTTATGGATTTTTTTTCTCTCATAGCTCTTAAGGGACTACACCCAACCAACATAGCCCAAAAGTACCAGGATTGGTGGAAACCAAAGTGAATCCTCCAAAAGTTTCTACTAAGCCACCTTGACATGTGTGTACATCCTGTTCGGTGCCATGAGATTTTGTTTGTAAAATATTGCATTAGATTACCTTACACTAACTCACACTAGACTATTTGGAACGTTTGCAAACAATATGACAACAAGAATAAAAACTTGAGATGGTGAAAACCAATATAATATTTCATAGAGGGTCCCAAATCGAAGGTGTAGGATCAGACGAGACCTTTAAAGGTGCTACGGAGACTGAGAAATCACCTGGAAAACTTATAACAATTTTTTCTCTTAGGGATTCTTATGGAATATGCCCAACCAATGTAGCTTGTAAACACCGGGATCATTAGGCACCAAAAAAAATCCTCCCCAAGTGTTTACTAGGCTACCCCAATGTTTGGGCGTAGTCGGTTTGGTGCAAGAAGATTTTGTTTGGAAAATATTTCATTAGGAAGCCTTACACTAACCCACACTGAACTATTTGACACGATTTCAAAAAATAGGAAAATGAAAAGAAAAAAATTATCTGGGGAAAACCAAGACAATATTTCATAGATGGTCCCAATGCAGAGGTGTAAGATCAGAAGATACCTTTCAAGGTGCCTCTGAGACTGAGAAATCACCCAGAAAACTTATAGCCTTTTTTGCTCTCAATGCTCTTAAGGGACTACACCTACGAGTTTGAGTAAAAGATAATGTTTACTTTGATTCTCATCACTTGGAAAGTTGTCATTGTGTGAAAAGAACAAAGTAAAAGACTATTGAAGTGAAATTTTACATCATGCATTGTAATATCTTGTGCTCTCTCTTTCTCTCAAAACTGATCTTGCTCTATCTTTCTTTCACTCTCTTTCTCTCTCACTTTTTCTCTCTCCCCCCCTCTCTCTATCTTTCTATTACTTTCTCTCTCACTCTTGGTGATAAAGTTTTACTTTTGGTAAATATTCTCCTTATTAATTTTGATTGAAAGAGATGAATAGACTGTGTGTATAACCTAATTTCTACTTTGTTTTAGCATGCAATGGAATGAATAAGCTTTGTGTGTAATACCAAAACTGTGGTTTCTTTGAATTTTATTTCATTGGAGTGAAACTAAGTGATACACCTCTATAATGTTGATTTATTAACCTTTTGGATAACTCTTGTTGCAAGGTTTAATGATCAAGTGAAAAATGCAATCTATGTGCATGACTATATCATGTGTTCTCATTTGGATAGCTAAAATAATTTTGGCAAGTAAAGTGTGTAAACATATTGAGGAATATTTTTAGGTAAGGTTATTCCAATGTAAGTGAAATATTTACAAAGTATTAATTGAAAATTATCCCCCACTTTAGTACTAAGGGTTTCTAGATACCTTGAACCAATGTATGAGTGAGCAGAGAATTATTGATTCAAGCCATAGATTTTGTTGTCAAGATTTTCTTGTAATATATGAGTCAAGAAGGAGTTTTGAATATCATAAGAATCAATTTTGAGGCCTTGGAACCAAAAACCGACTATTTTATAGTCAAATGTTGCCTCTCAGGATCCACAGTGAACCACAGTTAGGGTTTAGGAGGGTTTGTAGTCTTGAAGCATGGAATCAAGGAATTATTTCATAAGACTTGGAAGGAATGATATTAAAGAGGTCCCTCAAGTGTTAAAATAATTATTTTTTGTTTTCATTAGTGGAGAGTGATATTTCTTTACCAATCCCTTAGAGGATTGTATGCACAGTTTTAAACCTAGTTTGAGAATTCATTTTACAAAGAACCAAAGATTTATATCTTAAGCTAAGCATTGAAACTTCTAGGGAAGTATAATATTATTAATGGGTGATTTAATCTGCTTCAATTTTTCTTTGGAACCTCATACAATTGGAGATATGATAAACAATACAGTGGGATACATCGAGTTAGTGCTTCAAGAGCAAAAAGTGAAAATGTGAGCTCTAAGGAGTTGTAGAAGCAGTTGGAGTTTGAGATTTTGGGAGAACCTTGGTGATGGAAAAATTGAACAAATGAATATTTTACTAAATTTTGGGTATCCTTAGATCCTTCTATCCATGATTTTTGTAATATGCATTGTCTTAAGGGGCATAGTTGACAGTTTTTCCAAGATGAACAACAGTGGTGTTTGGAACCTTATGAATCAAGTTAGTGATGGTCCTTGATGAACCCCCATTTTATTATGTTTAAACCATATGAATCCCCATACTATTTTGATATCATATTGCACGATGTATAATGTTAAATTCTTATAATTAATGCTTTACTGTGTTTTTTGAAGGAATTACTATGCAAAAGCTTGTTATTTTTATCTTGTTATTTCTTCCTCGAGAATTGAATTAATCTTTTTATAAGCATTAACAGTAACTTTGGAAAATTATATATTGAATACTAGTTCAGGAATCAATTAATACATTGGCACATGACTCACTTTGGCATAGGACTTTCCTCTGCATTAATATAGGACTCAGAATACAACACCGAGATCATCTAGGTCATCAACTATGAATCCCTTGAAATAATGGATTTACACAAGAAGATAAATAGCTCTAACTATTTTTGATACAACTGGCAGCATAACAACATGAATAGGAAATGTGCACCATCACCCCAATCTACATTCATGTAGATTTTGAGGTTCAGTCATTTCAGTTGCTGGGAGACGTGATGTGGCCAATAGCTAAGGAATTATTACCACCATGATTTTCTAAAATCAATCTAAGAACTTTAATATCTTCCATTGAATTCCTCTCTCCAAAGGATTCAATCATGGACCTCCTCTATAGTTATCAATATTAATTTCAATCCAAACACTCTGAAGACTACTTCTTCCACAATTGTATTCCTTAAAATAAATAGTCATTTTTTTAGTCAAAACTTACTTCAGTAGATGATATTTATTACAAATAAACTAGTTATCTCCTAAAGGGACTAGGATTTCTCTAGTATAAAAGATCTAAAGTATTTAGATTTATCGGTTCGGTTTAGTTAAGTGATTCATTTTACAAGCATACTCTTTCAATTGAATAAAAATACATATTTAGGGGAAACTTTTTTTATGTGAATTTCAATATTAAACATGATTGAAGGGAAGGAGCAAGGGCCACTCCTATCCAATGAGAAGGGAGAATTACATTTATTTAATTTTTTCTATATCTAATGCATTCACCATTTCAGCATTAAACAATGTTTTAAAAAATTAGATTTTTTCTTTAATATTCTTTTCTTTTCATGCATTACATTTTATAAGTACAGTCATTTATTATTCAGTTAATTATGTTATTAAGTACATGTTGAGAGATATTCCTACTATTCCCTTTGTTATAAACTACCATGGACACTGCCATGGATTGATAAATATACTATCATTAAAGTATGAGTATCAACGAAACTCGTCATTTTTTGGCACTATTTCTCGGGAATTAAAGGTGCTATCAAGGGTTAAAAGTGCTAGCTATGAGTTTTGTCTTGTTTTCTGGTAAGTTTCCATTTAGAAATTTCATTTCCATAACTCTTTCTTTTTATATAGAAATACCTTTTAGTGACATCAAGAATCCTCCAAGCTTCGATTATGTGGAGCGTAAATAATTAATTTAAGTAATAATAGTGAGGGAGCCATCCTTAGTATGATAGGATTTTATGTTTAGACCTAGAGACCATAGAGGTAGATTTGTTAGGATAAATTTTTAAAACCCCCCTCAAAGCTATCCTTTGGAACAACTTGTTAACCAAAAAAGGATGGTTGATGAAGTAGAGAACCCTAATGGTGCAAAAAATGGAAACCCTCCACTTTAAAAGAAATGACTATGAGATGGTTCATGGGATTAACCCCTAACTCCATCCACAACTGGGAGGAGATGGAAATGGTTTTCTTCGAAAAGTATCAGGATTACTATAGAGTTAGGGATATGAAGGAAGAGATTTTTAGAATTCAACAAAAGGAAGATGAAAGTGTAGAGGATTATCTGGATTGGTTCCTCTTCCTTCATAGGAGGTGCAGTAATAGTCTAGATATTAATCTCCTTAAAACTCTATTCCTTAAGCGGTTGGATGAGCACACACAACAAGAATTCAATCTTATGGAAAAGGGAGACATGAAAAAACTAGAATTAACAATAATAATTGATCTCTGTAGGAATTAATCCTGAACTCATACTCAAATTTCACAGACAGAAAGGAAATATGGCTAGTGGCAATTTATCCAAATTAAGAGAAGATATTGAAAATTTAAGAACAAACCTTTTGGTTCAACTCAACAAAACTATGGATAGGGATAAATCTAGGAATACAGAGCCTTTGTTCATCTACTTCCCGAGATGTAGAGAAAAACATGGACTAAAGGATTGTCCCTTAGAAAACAAATAAATTTTAATTCTTTTTTAACTCAAGCATGCCACAAATAAATCAGGATTTATTCCCTTATTGAAGAATCAACTAAAATAGAACACTCAAGATGAATGTGAGATTAACTATATGGCTCAAAAGCAAAGGTTAAATTTCCAGTCCAACTAAAATTAGTCCTATATCCCAAAATCACAATGGGCCCTAAATCAATGAAATGCACCATGGACATATCCCCAACCTCGGGTTCAACAAGCCCCATAGGAGTAAATCCCACAATGGAATGGCCCACAAAATTATTATAACAACCTTGGGATCTACATCCTAACATTCCACCATTCCAAAAAATTAATCCTCAATTCCTACAACAGTGAAATATACCTCAAGGGTCTAGGCAGAAATATTACAATTAGAGAAGACCTCAAGGTCAACAAGCCCTATTGACTGGACCCACTAATGTTTCCCAACCTAATCAACATTCCCATCCATATATGCTTGTGTAAATTGTGGTAAATCCAAATATGTGAGGCAGGGAAACCTAGCGTATACTGTGGAATCAAAAAAAAATCCCACAATGATCTCATTGGATTATAAGAAAATCTTGTTTCCTTCATGGAAATGCTGCTTCAAAACCTTCCTTAATGTGATAGACAAAATCCCTAAAGAAATATAAAAACCAAAATAAATTCAACCTAGTTGTGTTGAAGAAACTCCTCAACTAGACAATGATATTCTCTTTCCATCTAGACTCTCTAAGAAACCAATTACTATAAATTCCTAAAAAACCAGAGTCAGAATTAATCCAAGGATTAAGGAAGTTGAGTATTAGCATTCCCCTATTTCAAGCTCTTAAGGAAATACCTTAATTAAACAAAATCATTAAAGAGCTCTATTTTAAGCCTCCAGGCAGAAGGAAGAACCAACCTAAAATCATCCATGTTGATGGAAAACTTGTTAGTAATCTAGAAGGGAATATTCCCCCTCCTAAATATGGAGACCTTGGAATTCTTATTGTAATAGTATGCATAGGAGATGTCCACATTTCTAATGTCCTAATTGATCTAGGGGATATTATTAATGTAATGACAATTGATACTCTATCCACATTATCACTTCCTAAACCTCAGTCCACATCCATAGTTTTACAAATGGTAGAATTAGTTGTGAACAAGTCAAAGGTAATTATATAAGTTCTCATTGTTACTATTGAATCATGGGACTATTCAGTAGATTTCATGATTATAAAAAATGAAGAACAAGAAAATTGGATACCCTATAATCATAGGATGCCCTTGGTTATCCAAAACTGCTGCCCTCATTAACTATAGAATAGGGAATATGGTGATTATGAATGGAAAATGTTCAAATAAATTATCAATCTACCCCTTTGTAAAACCTTTTTCTATAGATAAAAAATAATGGTGTAAGGGAACTTTAGATAATTAAGATAATACCGATGATCCAGATGATATCATCTCTTCTCTAGCCATGGTTCTAATTCAAGAATACTTAGATCAAATCTAATATGGTGACCATGAAAATTGTTTTGGACATGGTATAATTCCTTCACCTAATTCTTGTGCTATATTTAATTCGAGTCCTGTGCTCGAGTCTTGCGTTGGATCTTATTCAATTCCTACACTACAACTAACTGAAAAAAGAGATGATTATATAGATGAAAACAACTAACCCATGATGGAACAAAGCATAGTTTTAGGCCATCGTGTCTTACCTAAGAAAATTAATTTAAACCCCAAAGAGGTCGATATCATGGTAAAACTCCCATCTCCCACAAACCAAAGAGAGGTGAGAATATTTCTTGGTCATGTTGGTTACTGTTGAAAGGTTTATTTCGGATTTTAGCATAATTACTTCTCCATTATTTTCTATCCTAACTAAATATTATGATTTTGAATGGACATAAACATGCCAATAATATTTTGAAGTTATCAAAGATAAGTTAACAAGCAAACCAATGTTGAGAGGCCCAAATTGGAAGCTTCGCTTCCATATAAAAATAGATGCCTCCTAATGAAGCAGTAGGTGTTGTCCTTGGGAAACAAGAGGAAGGAGATCCTATGTATGTAATTTAATACATTGGTAAAAACATTTTCCCTACTAAAATGAACTACACAACAAGTGAGAAATAATTTCTTTCCGTAGTATATGCAATCAACAAGTTTTTCCATTATATTACAGGATAAGAAGTGATTGTTCATACCAACCACTCTTCTATCAAATATCTAATGATCAAATGTTTAGTACATAACAAGATTATAACACAGTTGTTATTACTTCATGATTTTAACATTAAAATCATTGACAAGACAAGAAAATTCTAATGTGGTAGCTGATTTGTTCTTTCAAGACTTACCACTTAAGAAGAGGAGGAGCATGTTAATGATTATTTTCTAGATGAGCATTTGTTTGCAATTTCTACTACCTCTCCTTAGTATGCAAATATGGATAATTACTTAGCTACAAGGAATTTTCTAAACTTTTTCACACAAAATAAAAGAAACTAATTAATTAAATAGAATGTGACGTATACTTGGTTAAATGGAATTATTTTCAAATGTGGAGCTGATCATGTTTTGCGCAGGTGTGTAGCTTAAAATGAAGTATTTGAAATACTTAGAGCATGCCATGATGAACCATCAGGAGATAACTATTTAATTCAAAAGACCATTCAAAAAGTTTTAGGAGCTATTTACTATTGTCCTTCCTTATTTAAGGATGTCTTCAAGTATGTATGGAGATGTGATCAATGCCAAAGGATGGGAAAACTGACATGTACATCTGAAATTCCACTCTAACCCCAAGTTTTCTTGGAACCATTTGAGAAGTGGGGGTTGTATTTTATTGGACTAATTGACCCAACATCTCAAGGGAAGGATTACATCTTGGTGTGTAATAATTATGTAACTAAATGGGTTAAAGTAAAGAAACTAATATATACAAGAGATGAGAAGATTGTACATTTCTTATATGAGCATATATTCCAAAGGTTTGAAGTACCAAGATCCATTGTGTCAGATTAAAGACCAAAATTCATGTTAGTATTAATCAATTATTTTTTGGAGACATACCAGATGAAGCACAAGAAGGTATCCCCCTACAATCCATAGTATAACATCCAAGTATAAGTTACTAATAAAGAATTGGAGAACACACTAATAAAGATATTAGATATCTCAAGGAAAATTGGGTTCAAAATTACCTGAAGCACTATGGGCCTATAACACTACTTGGAAAACAACCATGGGGTTTACTCCCTATGAATTAGACTATGGGAAGAATCCAGTTCTCGCTATAGAATTTGAGATTCTAACTTTAAGAAAATCAGCTGAAGTGGGCATTGAATTATCAAGGGCACAACAAGCAAGGATTGTTCAATTAAACAAGTTGGATGACATGATAATTCAGGCATTACATCATATTGAAATCATCCAACATTAGAGGTAGCTTTTGCACGATAAAAAAACAAAGCAAATGAAAATTCCAAGAAGGGGACTAGGCTCTATTATTTTATTTGAAGTACAAATATTTCAAAGGGAAGTTATAGATAAGATGGATGGGTACATATCAGGTTGAATGAGTATTTGAAAATGGAACCATCTAATTAATTCCAATTCATGGAGAGAAGAAACTAATGTTGGTTAATGGGCACAAAACTGAGGTTGTACCATAAACCAACATCAAAAGAAGATTTTTAGAAAGAACTTCAAGAACATTTGACTCTGAAGTGTGTGGACAAAGTCTCTTTTTCCAACACAACTCATAACTGAGTTATCTTCTATCAACGAATAAATAGGAGATGAATGAAAACTAGAAAGGTTTGATGAGTGTCGTTATTCCCTTCATTTAATCAACTCTTAGTTGATGTCATTTTCAAACCGGGGGTGTGTCTGAAGCTATATGCAACAAGAAGAATCTTAGTGATCTAGTAATAAATTGTAGGTATTTATTATTTTTATATTTTCTGGGGGGTTTTACAATGTCCTTAGGATTCCCTGGCCCAAGCCTTATTAAAACTATACTACAGGAAACTTGCTAAAATAAACACTCATTCCTTAGATAAATAAATCTTTAGAATTAAATGTGCTGCTAGAAATGAAACACACCTTTACAAAATGAAAAAAATTACTGGAAGTAAATACACTCTTGCAAAATGAAACAAATTGTTGGAAATAAACACACATTTGAAAATTTTGTTGAAAATGCTTGCAAGAAAATAATAGTCTAACCTATAACACCTACAGGGACAAATATGTGACAATATTTAACTGAAGAATCAAAAGCATTTACAGAATTAACACTTAATAGATTTACACGACTTGCTTAGAAATATAAATACCAATAAAACAAATAAGCATGCTTCTTGGAGGAGTGGATTCTTGCTCCACCTCGAATCAGGAGTTGATAAAGCATAATTCTCTCAAAACAAAATGGTTATCTTATTACTGAAAATGTTTTGTCTTACAAACTTTATTGTATGATATATATATATATATATATATATATATATATATATATATGTATGTATATGTATGTATGTATGTATGTATATATATATATGTATATATATATATATATATATATATATATATATATTTATATATATATATATATATATATTTATATATATATATATCATTTCTAATCTATCTACAAGTCCTTATATATATAATCATCTAAAGATGCATTTATAATCACAAGTGCTTAATAGTTTTCCATCTATCAATAGGTTCCCATGAAAATAAAATAGCGCTCAAAGTAGATGTGGATGTTAGGAACTTTTCTGGGCACACAACTGTCTGATCTTGCATACGTATTTTTGGTGCTATGAAGAATCGGTAATCTATTGATATTCTCCTAATTTGAAGGCCCATTTATTGCTCTATCACCGTATGTTGTCAAAATAAATAGATTCTCATTGATTCTAGAACTTTGGAGAAGTTTCGGAACCAAAGGGAACTATTCCAGAACTAACTGATGAAATTTCTAGAGCTAAGCGCAGGAGTTCCAAAACTAAGTTTCAAATTTCTAGAACTAAGTTTTAATGTTATGGAACTAAGCGATAGAGTTCCTTTATTGTGTGATGGAGTTTCAGAACTAAGCTTGGAGGTTCCAGAGCTAAGTCGTATTGAATCCAATGCTCAGCAAAAACGTGTTGGTTGCTTCATACTTTGTTCTTATAACTAATTGTGACCTATTTTATTATAAAACCTGAATTTCCACACTCTTTGTTAGGAATTATAGATTTTTTAGACGTTAGAAATATATCCAACAAAATATGGAAAATTACATCCTAACTTATACTAGATCAAACAAAAGTCACAAAATGCAGTCAAACTTGATAAAAAAAGGAGAGTAAAATAAGATCATTTATTGCACATTGATGAGGCATAGTTTGGCCTTATCAAGGGTTTTCATCATCCTCAAGAGCATCAGCTGAAAATAAAAAATGGTAGCCATTGCTTCTAAAAAAATTAAAACAAAAAAAGAGAAACTCAAATGACTGAAAACTAGAAATAGTGGTCACCACCCCTGAATTTGGAATGTAATTAAAAGGACCATATGTGGATGGAGAATTAAACTAGTATGGAAATGGCAATAAGGATGTGACAAGTTTATTTAATGAGGTATGTGTAATTAATTCACTTCTTGAATATAGGAAAGTTTTAATTTATGTGTCGTTAATTATTATCATTGTGTAAATTGATTACCTCTCCCATTTCCAATAACTCTACATGCTTCATAAATCCCAACAAAATTTGTAACACTCCTCCATAATAATCTCCACATGCACCCAATAAATTTCATCATCACTTTTGGATTACATCACACCTTTCCCAAAATTTGGTTATTTTAATTTCAAACCATTTCCACTCCACTATTACTTTCCCAATTTTGGCCTCTCACTCTTGTGCAACCATTTATTTATTCTTGTGCTTGCTTCTGTCCTTTCAAACCTTCCATCTCTTGTCCTATGTCATTTACCTGTAACTACCTAGTCTAAATTAGTCACAAAGCCTCGATTAAGGTAAGAGCCAACCATTTTAGTTGAACGTTTGGATGATACAAGGTCGATGAAGATTTTTAAGAAAGTGGGATGGCTGCACTTTCTGCCGGCATATGAGGAATTCAACATAGCAATGGATAATCAGTTATCTATAAATATGGAGGAAGGACACTCCACAGCTTCAAGGTAAGAAAATTCCCTTTAATTTAACTGTTATTAGTCATCTTTCATGAATACGTGACTAAGGGTTAAAAGTAAGTGAGAAAATAATATATGCTGAAATAATTAAAATATTTTTAGTTGGAAAGAAGGAGAAGTTATAATTATTCATAGACAATAAGTATAAAAATAAAATGAATCAAGAGAATAACCCTTCCTAAACCTTGGGAAGAAGTGGCCAAATGGTTAATCAAGTAATTTTCATGCGAAGGTATATATGAAATTATGTTGGGTCCTGTGTTAAGAATGATAATACACCTCCGACATGGTAAAAATAAACCCTAGTATAAGATCAATTTACCTCAGTTTTTATATGATTCTATTTTTTATGCTATAGAAAATTTTCATTGGGGTTCTTTATAGTTAAAGGTCCATGGTTTAAATCATTTGATTTACAGGCATCCTTTTATTAAAAGGAAACATGGAATTAAGAAACGAATTAATTTTCAAAAGCAATGTTCCTTAAATCCTGAGGTAGTTCTGGAGCAAGTGCATCCTCAACCTCTGCGAGACATAAAAAATTCCTTAGTAGTTTCAAAACTACACCTACCTTGCATGAAACACCAATTAAAAATACTCCTTCCTAGGAAGAACAAAAGGCAGCCGCAATAGTGAAAATCCTGGTAAAAACCCCACATGTGTCTCCTAACAAATCAGTTTCACCATCTATTCCTAATATAGAAAAATAAATTGAGCATTCCATAGCCATGGCTAAAGATTCACTTGTTAAAGACAAATGGAAAAATCCTATGGTAGAGGGAGAACCTAGTTCTCCCCTGATTTTGATACAATTATTCCTCAAGTTTTGTCTTTTTCTAAAATCTACTTTGAGCTAAAATTGGATCAAGAAATAATCACACATATTTAGTTACTTCTTAAGGCCAAAGAAGCCAATTTCTCCCAGCTAGAAACTACTAAAAACCAAGAAATTCAACAATTGTAGTAGAATGTAGCACAACATGAAGAGGAAATTCTTCAGCTACAAAAATCCTTGGAAGAGAGAGAGAGTAACAAATGTAATCCCTTCAGGCCATAATAGAGGAACTTAGCACATCTCTTGCAGTCTTGCAAGAAAATAGGAAAGAACCAAAGCTTGTAACCATGGAAGAACATGTCACTCAAATTGAATTTGTCTTTCCCCAAAAAAAATTTCAAAAGTAAATGGTCAAGTAGATGGACGAATGTTACAATCTTAGGTTAATTTATGAGGAAAACAAGAATTTGAAAGAGGAAACCAAATTGCTAAAAGAAAATGTGATTATTGTTAGTCGTCTATATGAGTAACTTATTTCTTGTAGACCTTCAAATTTTTATGCATTATTCTTGAAAGAAAAATTTTTCAAATGGAAAATATCCAAGGTTTGTGTCATGCAGGACATTGAATTTGATGATGATAAATAGTTTTTGGTTGCATATACAACAGGGAATGATATTGAGAAAAAAAAATTGTGTGAATTTTATGTGCACAAATTTTTTCTCCCTGAACAAATTAAAATTCCAATAAATTTTTATGTGGGAGAGGTACAGTTAAGAGAATTCATTTCCACTCTCAAGCACCAAAGGAAATGGAGGGACCAGAGGGCCACATTTTTGCAAGAAGAGTCTACAATAGGCCTCTTGATGAGGAATGATTTACCTACCCCAATTTGATTCTTTAACAGGTTTCAGTCACAGGTATATTTCCTACATTTAGTAGAATGATATAAAGATATCCTTAAAAATGTGTCAAAATTTTCAGAGAGTAGGTGAACCCAACAATTAATATAAAATTCTTTCCCTATCAGATAAGATATCAACTTATTATAAAACCATACAAGAGAAAAGAGGTCATTTCACCAACCAACCTCCATTAGTCACTTAAGATGGCCAAGGACCTTTGCAAAATTATTCTTGAACTGTAGGAGAAATGGATTGGCATGTGGTATTGACATCCATTGGTAATTTCTCTAGTACCATGGTGGGATTCTACTAATAATTAGTCAGAGGGCATTTATAACACTTGGAGAAAAAATTCATTGATTACTTTGGGTTCTATAATACTTCATTGGATGAAACTTGGAAAATATTTTCCAAGTTATATAATTGTTTAAGGATTGTGGAACAATTGAACAATAGGTAACAACAGGACCTGTTAAACCTTCAGCCCAGGGAGTGATGAACCCCTATTTTTTAATGTTTAATCCATGTGATCCCAATACTATTTTGATATCATATTGCAGGATGTATAATGTTAACTGTATATACTTAATGCTTTACTATGTTTTTTGAAGGAATTATTGTGGATATGCTTGTTATTTTTAACAGGAGTAAATTGCAATAGCATAGGACTCAATTAATATATTGGAATTGGACTCACTTTAGCATAGAACTTGCCTCCACATTAATATAGGACTTAGTACAACACCGAGCTCTTCCAGGTCATCAACTCTAAATTCCTTAAAATAAAGGATTTGCACAAAAAGATAAATAGATCGAACTACTAGTGATATAACTAGCGACATAAAAACATTAATAGGAAACATGGACCATTACCCCAACCTACATTCATGAAAATTTAGAGGTTTAGTCACTTCATTTGTTAGGATACGTGATGCGGCCAATAGCTATGGAATTATTACCACCGTGATTCTCTACAATCAATCTAAGAACTACAATATCTTCCAGCGACTTCCTATCTCCAAAGGATTAAATCATGGACCTCCTCTACATTTATCAAGATTAATTCCAATCCAAACACTCCAAACATTACTTCTTCCACAATTGTATTCCTTAAAATAGATAGTCATTATTTTAGTCAATAGTCCTTTCAGTAGATGCTAGCTATTGCAAATAAACTAGTTCTCTCCTAGAGGGACTAGGATTGCTCTAGTTTAAAAGAGATAATGTATTTAGATTTATTGTTTCAGTTCAGTTATTTGATTCATTATACAAGCATACTCTTTCAATTGAATAAAATTACAGATTTGGGGGAAACTTTTGTTGTGTGAATTTAAGTATTAAACCTGATTGAAGGGAAGGAGCAAGGGTCACTCCTACCCAACGATAAGGGAAATTTAAATTTAATTCCTTTATGTCATCTTTAATGCATTTACCATTTCAGAAGTAAACAATGTTACAAATATTTAGATTCTATATTTAATATTTGTTTATTTTCATGCATTACATTTTATACTTGTAGTCATTTATGATTTAGTTAATTATGTTATTAAGTACATGTTGAGCACAATTCCTGATGTTCCCTTTGTTGGAAATGGACATGGACATTTCCCTAGATTGACAGATATATTATCATTAAAGTATGAGTATCAACAAAACTTGTCAGTCATAATGATTGTATGAGGTTTTGAAATAAGGGATAAGACTAAGAAACATTGAAGAAGGAAGTAGGTGCATGATAAGACAAGAACTAGTACAAAGATACCAAGATCAAGAAGAAGGGAAAGTAAGCTAAAGACAAGAGAAGAGAAGTTGTATGAAATAGAAATTTTTTAGGGATCCCTTTAACATTGAAAACATTATATAGACACAGAGTAGAATGCTAAGGAGACCATTACAAGGTGATATTGTACCATTTTAGTCAAGGTTTGGACAAATAGAATAGTTTTTAGCCATTTTGGCCTAGTGAATGATCCTCTCATGTAGAGATTGGTTGAGGTAGTTGTTAAATCATCGTGAACTTGTGTAAATGACCATTTCTTTATTTTCTCAACATTAAAATCATATAAATAATGAATATGGATTCTTAGTAATTATTATTATTAAACCACTCTAATGAACCCACAAACAATTTATAAAAATTTAACAATATATCTTATAATTTGAATTTAAACTTTGAACCTCCTTTAGAAAAGGTTCTCTAGACATATACACATTGATAAATTGAATGAATAATTACTCAGATTAGACAAATCTTTATATATGTTATATAAATATTGATTTTCAAAGATTCATGCTTATTATACATCGAAAACTATAGTATACAACACCAATAAATGAAAAAATATCCATTATGTCTTACATTGTCAAGTGCACATCATATTAGTTTGGATATAATCATAATATCATAAATGTAAGGTCTCATAAAAACATTTACATTTCCAAATAGTATTAACGTGCACAATAAATACAAATATGTGAGTAGGTCATATAATATCAAGTCAATGTCATATAGGTGTACATACAATGCCATAACACACACACACACACACACACAGATACAATCCCTCTCTTTTCCATGCTCAAAGAAGGACCTCCCTTATATGTAGATGAAGATATGTTAGCCTCCATGGCCTGACTACGAGTCCTCTTATGCTCAAAACTAAACTATAGTTGAACCTGTAAATGCATACATTTTTTTGTCAAAACTTAATGTATAAGTTTTCAACATGTATAAGACCATGCTAATGAAACTATTTACATGTACAAGCACTTAGCACAATCTCTCGGTCACGCTGAATTTTCATATCACACTTAGATAGTTCAATGGGATCTATTAGATCATGAACCGGGGTGTCAAAATGATTTACTCGAAGAGTTTGTGCCCTTGAAGAAAAAATGGAAGGGGTTGAACCCTACATATACATAAGATTACAAAATCAAACATCAAAATTATCTTATAGAACTATATTAACAATAATTTCTTTGAATGTAGATATAAACATTTACGCCAACTAAGTATATGTGCAATGACAATATTTTAACTAATTTTATCAATATACAACTATATTTTTATCATTCTAGGCCTATGAATCATATGTAGAGGGTTATTACCTATCACAAGTAACTCCTGCATATAAAAAATTTAGTCACATTGATTATCTACATGATGCTACAATGAAGGAAATTATTAAAATAATTTAACATAATATGAATTATATGAGCTAGTTACCAAAAAATACATAGTTTGTATACCTCAATGAGTTGCTGCATAGATGAAATCATAGCATAAACACCTTTCTCTATTCCTCAAAAATATGGTGGTGTGTCTTGTGTGGTCATCAAATTTATAAAAAATGTATCACGTCAATTTAGTTGAGTATATATAATATATATACAAGAAAATACATATATAGACATATATTAGAGTGAAAGTTACATATATTTACATACGTGAAAATTTTACACAATTAACATTATAAATTACCTCTTTAAATGTATAGATAGGCATGGTGCTTGCAACCTATGGTTGGGATGAAGACATCCCTCCCACGGGTTATAATATTAATTCATACATGTACATATGTATGTGTAAATTAATAAATTTGACCAAGTTCAAATACAATTATTTTAAAAATTTAACATTTATAAGTAAATTAAGTACTTAGATATTTTTGTAACAAGTAATAAAAATTAAAAAATACCTGTGAAGGTGCCATTGATATCTAAAATCCAAATGTATCACTCAAAAAAGTGTCAGACATAGCCACATTTTCATGTGTACTATTGATGACAACTATGTCAACACCAGTCTACATGAAATTATCATCCTCATTAGGTCCCATGCATTACTACGACAAGATGTGTAAAGATGTGGCCTCCTGATACTATTAACTAGACTAATCCTTTGTCTACCTCCACCAAAAACAGTATCAGGAACCTACCTCGTATGTTGGACAAGGGTATCAGAGAGTTCCTGAAGTGCGTATAGTGTACCAATCTCTAATGCATCCTTCACTATTGTAAGGAAAGTCTCAAGATGAGGGAGTTTTATATAGGGACTCTACCATGTTGAATACAAGCATGTTTTGCACCTGGTCTATCCTGTGCAGAGCCTTTTCCTCGTCCCAGAAACTCACGGTTGTCAAAATAGTTTGGGATATCATTGAAGATTTGAAATAGAGTTTCCTCAAAAATTATAGTGGAACGTCATTGTTATTGCAAGGCAGTATATCCAATACCATCAAACAATGATCCTAAAAATTATTTTTTATCATATAATTATTGTACCAATGGATTGGAAACCGTTTGCATGAAAACAAAAGAAAATAAAATTAGTTCTAGGGTCCATGAATAATACACATATGAGGGATTTTGTAAACATTTTATACATCTACATATGATAATTTATTAGTGTAATATTCCCTACAAGTCTCTCTAGAAGATTTACACTGATCAATTTGACTCATTGTCATGTCAACCTGAGCTAATAATGCCTCCACTGTGTTTACAAGTGAGGCATGGTGGGGGTTTTTCGAATGGGGATCCCTCATTGTTTTAATCAATTCCTCAATTTCAATATTATTCTTCACTATATGGGCTGATAAATCCTCTTGACTACCTAAAGGATGTTCAGTAATTGTAGGAGGACTAGGAGTGTTTTGAGGATTTGTAGGGTTTTTTGTGGTTTTGGTGGAACTGTAACAATTAAAAAACATGTATTTAATTAAAATCTAAAATATAATTACCAGATTTCATTGAAATTTAAAGAAAATAACTTTCCCTACCTCTTCTCTTTGGTGGCATTGTCAATTCCACCCCAATCCAAACTTTGTGGAAATCTGTAGATGATTTTGGGAGCTAAATAGTTGAAGACAAAATGCGAGTGTAGGGATTGCTGGTGAATTCGCATTTGGGCTAAATAAAAATGAGGAATTTATTTTCTTGTTTTATTAATAATATATGGTAAAGTGTACACATTATAGCGCATACGAATTTTAAAAAAAATTGTATGTGTTATGGTTTGGTATTTACCTAACCAAAAAATTCCCCATCTTATCTCAATTTTTGTTTCTCTCGCATTTTGTCTACTTTTTGGGCCCCTAGATCCGTGCAATACCCATGTGTATTATTCATCTTGTTGCAAAATGGTGTAGGAGCATCATCATTTGTAAAGGAAAAAAAATAGTTTTTCAATAAATTTTGGTTTGAATTAGGTGATTATGGGTCTATTGTCGTGTAAATGTGCAACAAGGAAATTAACAATTTACGAGCACGACAACTATACCCCAATGTCAAATTTTTCCAGTCCTATCATTTCAAGATACACCGGGTCAAATCCATCAGTTTGGTCACCCCCTATTTGATGTCAAATTGGTCCCTTAGGTGATTTATGAAAGTCAATTTAATCCCCCAGGTGATTTTAGCAAAGTTCTGAAAAAGATGTTATCTTCTAGGCAGTATGTGGGAAGGGCTATCATTGGCCTTCCCAGGACTGGATCAAACCCTCTGGAGTGGAATGGAAGGGCCAAATTCAACATGGAGATGAATTGAAGACCTTAAAAACATCATGGAAATTATTTTGGAAGGTTTAAAAGAAGTTTTGAAAGACTTGGAGAAGTCTAATTGAAAAGCAGGGTTCACAAGCCTAGGCAGTACACATGCCTACAAAAGTTGTTGGGCTTCAAAAGAAGATTCTGAGACCCTCTAGATGGATTTAGAAGTAAAACAAAATGTCACTAGAAATATGATTCCAATAAATACATGATGGTGAAATTCTATTTATCCCAACAATTTGGCGCACATCAGGTCTGTAGGTAGTTTTTATCAGGCACATGTGGAGTACTAAATCAAAACTCAGTTTTTCAGGGATAAAATGGAATACTAAAGAGATGATACCCCTACCATTTTATTCACAAGGGACATTTCCAGTCAAGATCATATAAAATGTTTCCAAAAAAATTCCATCGGGAGCTCTAGTTATCATCGTTCCGTCACAAGTTCGGGACTTAGCTGAATTTTTGAAGGACACATGTCAGCTCCAAGAGTCTGGCAGGATTTTGTGTCCCTAACGTCCCTCAAGGTCAGGGAAATCAAAGCTAGAAAACTGTACCCATCCCCCTTAAATCCCCTCAGCCCCCATGTGACCTTTTGGACCCTCATTTGACTTCCAGACTTGACAATTCATCCCACGAGTGCATTTTTAGGAGCATCCATTCCCTAATGTCGGATCAAGTGCCACATGTCAAGCTCTAGGACCACTGTGGAGACTTATGTCCCTTATGTACCTGAGTTGAGGGAACATAAATTCTTGAAAAATTTACACCCAATCCCCCTATGGGGAGCCTTTTGGACCTCCATGTGACAAATTTCAACCCCCATGTGCTTTTTTGGAGCATCCATTCCCTATCGTCGGATCAAGCACCATGTGTCAACTTCAGGACCACCGTGGAAATTGATGTCCCTTATATCCCTAAGGTGAGGGACATCAAACATTTAAAAATTCACCCAACCCCTATGGGGAGTCTTTTGGACACCCACGTGACCGACTTTTAACCCCTAGGTGTATTTTTCAAGCAAATTCCCTGTCGTCGGATCAAGGACACATGGCATCACCTTGACCACTATGGAAATTTATGTCCCTCACATCCCTTGGTTCAAGGACATCAAGGAAAAAAAAATGCACCCAGCCCCTCCATGTGCATTTCTTTGAAAATTTAAATCTGACACTTAGTCGTTTCTTCCCCCTCATTTCTCCTTCAAAGCTTCATACCTTGTCATGGCTCTATGAATGATTGTCTAGACACCCGGTCCACCATTGTTGCTCCAAACCAGCTCTGCATGGCCAAATAAACTATCCACACCATGAATGCATAGTAATATGTAGGCCTCAGAGAAAAATGGAGTGAAATGATGAAGAACGAAGAGAAAATGGATATTTTTGCTAGATAACTATGAAGCCACCCGATAAAAAACTCATCATATCTTGAAAAGTACAAGTCGGATCGAGATGCCATATTTTATAGAATTTCACATTTTGCAAGACAATCAAGATGCAAAAAAAGAGGTAAAATGGTGCCTAGAATCATTTTCTCCAACAAAATCCTCACTTCGTGCACCGGCTCACATTCGTCAGATTTCCCATCACTCCGGAAATGGAAATGAACTAAAAAATTACACATGGGCTCCAAATAAAAAACATATCGCAATGGAGTTGTTTTCATCTCAAACAGAGACAAAAACCAGACCTACAAATTTCAAGCTCCATTAATGGCCACCATGGTAGCTCCGTGCCCGAAGCCACTACTAGGTCAAAATTTCAAAATTTATTTCCAATCATTCTAGTTGGCAAAACTATGTGAAATTCGGAGGGTGTGATCGTAATGACAACAATGATTCCAAAAAATTATGTTCCATTGCAAATTCAAGCATCTGGAAACAGACTTTCTAAAAATAGTAAGTTTTCCTATATAGACTTGCTATGTTTGGAAAGTCATCATCAAAAGAAGCTGAGACAAAGGCAATGGGACATTAAAGATCATGAGGAAGCCACAAATGAGTGTTTAGAGAAGAAAATAGTGAAAATGACCACTTACTAAAAATAGTAAGTCCCTTATATGGGTGCTTACTATAAATAGTAAGTCACCCCAAAGAAGTGGCTGAGGCTAAAGGTTAGGGTACACAGGATCGAATGAGGGAGTTCATCACATCACGATGGTCGAGAAGAGGAAAAAATCACCTCTCACTAAAAATAGTATATCATATGCAGGATGGGAGTTGCGGTCATCAGCGGAATAGTTCACTTAGCTTGGGAAGCATTCATGAGATGATTTGAAGGAGATTCACAGTGTGCAAAAGGAGTTCAAAGATTGATAGTTTCACTGTATTTGGCACTTTCCATCGATGAGGATCAATGGAATTCATCAGGAATGATGTCTCCTCTTCTTCTTCTCTCTCTCTTTCTCTCTCCTCTTTCCCCCAAACTTTCTCTCTCTTCTCAAATGTTCTAATTTTGCGTTGGGGTTGCACTTTTTCATATGTCTTAATGTTCATAATGTAATAAGTCACCTTTATGTTATAAAAAGGGACTTAAAATTTTCCTAGGAAGTTGAAAAGTTTTAAGTTGTGTGAGGACATATGAAAACGCATTGGGGGGTAGATGAAGAGTCATATTCTACTCTATAAATTGTACACGCCATTCCCATTTCAAAGGGTTTTTGGTCATTAATCTTGTAAGCTCAAGAGTGTATTCTACCTTGAGAGAACAAAGGAGATAGCCAAATTCTTCCTTTCCCCCCTTCTCAATTTCCTCCATTTCTCCACTATGTACAACTTTTGTTTGAGAAATTAATACAAGAAGAAGGATTTTCTAGATTTCTTTGACTAAGATATTTCTTGATACTTTGTGTTCATCAAATTTCATTTGGTCTTAATGATGCTTACAAATTTGTTTCTTCTCATAAATTCATGTGATGATACTTCTAACTAGTGTGTGTAAGGAATCTGATTTCCTACCTACAACATTAGTTCTCCTACGTCTTTTCTCACTCCCCTTTCCCACTCTTCAGACAAAGTTCTCTCTTGCAGGTATCTGCAAGCTTTGCCATAGGGTCATTGGAGTGTCCTCTGTTGGATCCCCAGTTGAAAGGCCACCACAGAAATCCACATTTTCTTGTGCATGCATATATGGCAGCTGCACTAGTTAAGTAGAGGGAATTAGATTCCCAGAGCATTGGCAAGAAATCCACAAGTTTGTCCACCTGAAAAATTTTCTCGCTAACAGTTTTTTTGGCACCCACCATGGGGTAGATTTAGCAGCATCTACACCCAATATATGACTGCAAGGTCTGAAAATTCAAATAAAAATGAAATATTGAAAAAAAAAGAGTTCATGAAAATCCATTTGCTAAAAGATACACTGCTGATTTATGCACGTGTCTTTTCACATTCCACATTGTCTTTTCATATTCCCATTGCAAATTTTTTCAGTGTCAGGATTTGAAAAAGGATTTTCCTGAAGCTACCAGAGAGAAAGCTGAAATAGAAGAAGAAGAAACAATGGCAGATGAAGAAGAAATACCTCAACCCATTGTTCCATGGGGAAGGAATACAAGCCCGCTTGCTCTTGAACCCCCTCTTCATAATCTACCAACAGGTTCCCACAAGAAATTTCCAAAGTTCAAAGGTGAAAACACACAACATCCTGAAGAACACATCACTACCTTCATGACATTATGTGGAATTCTTGGTGTCCAACATGAAGATGTTACTGTGAGATTGTTCATGGAGTCCCTCCAAGAAAAAGCAGTAGAATGGTTTTATCTCCTGCCTGCCCGATCCATCACTAGTTGGGATGACATCAAGACTTGCTTTTGAGGAAATATTTAAATCAACTGAATACTGTTAGGACCTCCTAGTGCAGTTGGCTCAAATGAAGAAAGGAGAAAGTGAAACTATGAGAGACTTCATGGCTCATTTCAACCGGTTGCTTCATAGGATACCTGAAGAGGATTCACCATCTCAAAACAATGTCAAGAGATTCTTCATCAATGCTCAATCATCAGAAGTAGGGTTTTTGTTGTGAAGAGCCCAACCAAGGAACATTGTAGAAGCAAAAAGGATGGCCATTGAACTTGATGATGATCTCATCCTCTCTGGAAAGATCAAGAATCCATCAAAGGGAAAGACCCAACATCCTAGAGAAGAGAGAACCAATCCATCACTGAAAAATTTGGCAAATGAGATGGCATCTTTGAAAAGAGAATTATTTGAATGAGTATCTTCTCAAAGAAGCAACATAAATCAGATTACAGGAGCACCCCAAAGGCTCACCTTAGAGGCCCCACCCATGAATGTAAATTATAGATTTCAAGAAAGTGAAGAAGAGCTTGAACAAGAAAGTGAAGGTGGTAGTTTCCTAGAAAGTGATGAGTTTGAAAATGATACACAAATCAGATTCTGTGAGTATTTTGGATGTGATGAAGAAGGTGAAGAGGATGCACCCAGTTTCTCATGTGTGGTATTCACTCATTCTCAATCCAAGAAAAGAGCATCTCCCTCCACTGCTATAAAAGAAAAGAAGATTGAATGATCCTCCTGTGGTGACTCCACAAAATAAAATAATCAGTCAAGGATCCCCACTTCCATCTTCCATGAAGTCTACATTGTTGGATCCTGACCCTGTAGCAAGTAAGAAGACTCCCACAATCCCAAGTAAAGTCTTCTAATGTCTCTTCCAAGTCTAAATATAAATCTGATCCTGTAAAATCTAGTACTTTGAAAGCTCCTAGTGTACCTTTCAAAATATCCTCCATTCCCTCAAAAATAAAATCCTGCTTCCAAGCCTATCCAGACTCCAAAATCAATCCCTTCACCCCCCTTGTCCACATCTTCTCCCTTTGACTTTATAGAATATGCAAACAAGTCCAAAGTCGCAATTACTGAAACTGAATATTTGTGGACTCATCCTGAACAATTTGAGAGGTTTGTCTGATATATCAGGAGTGGTAGTCTAACAACCAATGATGTAGCTCATCATCCTAAAGGAATACTACCAAACTCACCTAACTCCCTCACAGAACATGCTTTCTCTGAGTGCATCAAAGACTAATAAAGTTAAACCTTTCTACGTCTCCCTTCTTGTTGGAGAATATGTACTGAACAATTGCATAATAGATTCTGGTGCCTCAGACAACGTGATGCCTTTGAAGGTCACCAAGGCTCTCAAACTTACCATGATTCCACCTAGTGGCTCTTATTACTCTTTGGAGTCAAGAGAGGTCCCACTTGTAGGGAAGGTTAAAATGCACAGGTGGCTCTCACTAGATTTCCAGACAAGAAATTTTTCAGAGATGATTTTGGTAGTAGATGTCCCAGCCTCGTTCAGAAATGTTGCTGAGTAGAAATTTCTATCGAGACTTGGGAGGGAAAATTTAGATGAATTGGTCTTCTACAACCATACCAGTGAAGGGAGACATGAGAAATTTTCTTCCCGAGAAGAAGATGAGGTACACGGTATGAAAATATGGAAGCCTAGAAGCTAACATCTTGTATCAAGGTAGCAAGTAAATGAATCACTTTGTGGCAACTGAGGAAGAAGAGGATATCCCCATATTGATAGGTCCGAGACTTGCCTTCCCTGAGAGATTTGGACTTTGAAGAAGCATTGAGGAGATTCGAGTTAGAAGAGGGCAGCTTCAAATTATTGGATGACGCAAACCATGAAGAAGAGGAAATGGTTCTTGACGATTTTCAAACAGAAAAATCAGCTTATGTGTTTATCCGTGATGAAGAAATTTTCTCTTTACCATTTGAAGATGAGGACTCCCTTGATCATGTCATCCAGGAAGAGACCAAGCCAGTTTGTAATGAACCCTTGAAAATTGGGGAAGAACCATCTGTACAAGAACTACTGAGAGCCATGGAAGAAACAGAGGACCCCGAGCTCAGTCTGAACTCCTGATGCAAGCCATGAATATGTAAGACAAACATGAAGCTGACTTGGAAGCCTCAACTAGTGTGAAGGTTGGCTATGTTGAAACAAATAAAGATGTTAAATATGATGTCCCTCTCAAACCAATGGTTGATGGATACAATGATGAAATCAAGGTGTTTTCTTTCTCATTCGAAGAGGAAGAACCTTTCCATGATAAAGAAACTAAAGAAAAAGAGTTTTGAGACCTCTAAAGATGAAGATATTTTTGATGAAGGATTGGTAGAGTCCAACAATTCCCAAAATGATGAGGTAATCCCTCTAGATAGTTTCCTTGAGCTGCAAGATAAATATTCTTCAAAGGCATACAAAGAGGAGCTACAGGAAATACTGAAGCATAACTCCCTGCAGGAAATCTTGGATGCAGTAGAAGTTGTGGAAGATCCTGAGATGATTCTTGATCTCTTCACTACTTGCCATGGACATAGAAGACAAGTATGAGTTCGCATCCAATCCTTCCGTCAGTACTCAAGCACCTCACAGTGGAGTAGAGATAAAGGATGAATCAAATGTTTCTCATGGAGAAGATGTCAATGAGCATAGACCCAAGAAAGAAAGTAACTCATAATATCCAAGGAATTGGAATGAAAATCAGCTCTGGGGTCAGTGATAGCACATTCGATGGAGAATCAACTATATGGATAAACATGGAAGGAAATTGGCACTATGAAACTAATTTCAAAGAACATGAAGGTAGTGGAATTTCCAAGAAAGGACCTTAGGCATCAAGAAGCTCACATGGACTCACTCCTACCAAGTACACATATAATTGTGAAAGCACCTAGCTTTCATAAGCAGCTGAGGAGGGGAGGCTACTTTCTGGAACCCGTCAACGGCTTTTCATAACATCATCATTCAGTGTTGCCTCTTCAAGGGTAACTTTTGAGAAATGAAAAGTGCTTCAGTGAAAGTGGGTTGTCCCCCACCTTATAATAGGTGATTGTTAGGTGTGTTTCCCTTTTTGTTGTCGTGTGTTTCCCTTCATGTTGTGTGTGTGTGTTTTGTTTCTTCCTTTTCGTGTGTGTTTGTGTTTCTTCTTCTTTCTTCTCTTGTTATAGGTTGTACATGACTCCACAGGGCCCAATGGATAAGGTACTGGTCAATATGTTGTGAGTTGAGATTCTAATTCCCATGTCATGTCTTCACTACACTCAGTCCATGTCATGTCCCTAAGCTAGAGCCTAGTTTTTTCGTGTAAATGTGCAACAGGGAAATTAACAATTTCCGAGCATGATAACTATACCCCAGTGTCAAATTTTTCAAGTTCTATCATTTCAATATACCCCGGGTCAAATCCGTTAGTTTTGTCACCCCATATTTGATGTCAAATTGGTCCCCTAGGTTATTTAGGAAATTCAATTTAATCCCCTAGGTTATTTTAGGAAGTTCTAAAAAGATGCTATCTTCTGGCAGTATTGGGAAGGGCTATCGTTGGCCTTCCCAGGACTGATCAAACCCTCTATATCAGAATGGAAGGAAAAATTCAACATGGAGGTGAATTTAAGACCTTAAAACATCATGGAAATTATTTTGGAAGGTTTAGGGGAAGTTTTGAAAGACTTGGAGCAGTCTGAGTGAAAACAGGGTTCACAAGCCTAGGCAGTACACATGCCTAAAACAAGTTGTTGGGCTTCAGAAGAAGATTCTGGGAGCTCTAGATGGAGTTAGAAGTAAAAAAAATATCACTAGAAATAGGATTCCAATAAATACATGATGGTGAAATTATATTTCTCCCAACACTTTGGCGCATCAGGTCTACAGGTAGTTTTTATCAGGCACATGTGGAGTACTAAATCAAAAATCATTTTCAGGGATCAAATGGAATACTAAAGACATTGATACCCCTACCATTGGATTCACGAAGGACATTTCCAGTCAAGATCATATAAAATGTTTCCAAAAAATTCCATTCTCGGGAGCTCTAGTTATAACCATCACAAGTTCGGGACTTAGTCAGAATTTTTGGAGGACACGTGTCAGCTCCAAGAGCCTGGCGGGATTTTGTGTCCCTAATGTCCCTCAAGGTCAAGTACATCAAGCCTGGAAAACTATTCCCATCCCCCTTGAAACTCTCTCAGCCCCCATGTGACCTCTTGGACCCTCATGTGACCTCTAGACTTGACAATTCAGCCCCTCGAGTGCATTTTTGGAGCATCCATTCCCTACCGTCAGATCAAGTGCCACGTGTCAGCTCCAGGACCACCGTGGAAACTGATGTCCCTTATGTACCTAAGGTGAGGGACATAAGACCTTGAAAAATTCACCCACCCCCCTATGGGGAGCCTTTTGGACCTCCATGTGACCGACTTTCAACCCCTAGGTGCATTTTTCGGAGCATCCATTCCCTATCGTCGGATCAAGTGCCATGTGTCAGGTCCAGGACCACCATGGAAATTGATGTCCCTTATGTCCCTAAGGTGAGGGACATCAAACCTTGAAAAATTCACCCAACCCCTATGGGGAGTCTTTTGGACACCCACGTGACCGACTTTCAGCCCCTACGTGCATTTTTCAAGCAAATCCCCTATCATCGGATCGAGGACACATGGCATCACCTTGACCACCATGGAAATTGATGTCCCTCATGTCCCTAAGTTCAGGGACATCAGGGATAAAAAAATGCACCCAGCCCCTCCATGTGCATTTCTTTGAAAATTTAAATTTGACACTTAGTCATTTCTTCCCCCTCATTTCTCCTTCACAGCTTCATACCTTGTCATGGCTCCGTGAATGATTGTCCAGACACCCTGTCCACCATTATTGCTCCAAACCAGACTCCACCATGGCCGAATAAACTCTCCACACCATGAATGCATAGTAATATGTAGGCCTTAGAGAAAAATTGGAGTGAAATGACGAAGAACGAAGAGAAAATGGAGATTTTTTGCTAGATAACTATGAAGCCACCCGATCAAAAACTCATCATATCTTGCAAAGTACAATTCGGATCAAGATACCATATTTTGTAGAATTTTACATTTTCCAAGACAATCAAGATGCACAAAAAAGAGGTAAAATGGTTCCTAGAATCATTTTCTCCAACAAAATCCTCACTTCGTGCACCGGCTCACATTCGTCAGATTTCCCATCACTCTAGAAATGGAAACGAACTAAAAAATTGCACATGGGCTCCAAATAAAAAACCTATCGCAATGGATTTTTTTTCATCTCAAATGGAGAAAAAAACCTAGACCTACAAATTTCAAGCTCCATTAATGGCCACCATGGTAGCTCCATGCCCGAAGCCACTACCAGGTCAAAATTTCAAAATTTATTTCCAATCATTCTAGTTGGAAAAACTATGTGAAATTCGGAGGGTGTGATCGTAACTACAAGAAGAGTCCAAAAGAGTATGTTCCATCACAAATCGAGCTCTGGAAACACACTTTCTAAAAATAGTAAGTTTTCCTATATAGACTTGCTATGTTTGGAAAGTCATCATCAAAAGAAGCTGAGACAAAGGCAATAGGAATTGAAGATCACGAGGAAGGCAGAATGAGTGTTCAAAGCAGAAAAAAGTGAAAATGACCACTTACTAAAAATAGTAAGTCCCTTATATGGGGACTTACTATAAATAGTAAGTCACCCCAAAGAAGTGGTTGAGGAAAAGGTTAGGGTGCACAGGATCGAATGAGAGAGTTCATCACATCACGATGGTCGAGAAGAGGAAAAAATCACCTCTCACTAAAAATAGTATATCATACGCAGGCTGGGAGTTGCAGTCATCAGCGGAACAGTTCACTCAACTTGGGAAGCATTCACAAGTTGATTTGAAGGAGATTCATAGTGTGCAAGGAGTTCAAAGATTCATAGTTTCACTTGTATTTGGCACTTTCCATCGACAAGGATCAATGGACTTCATCAAGAATGATGTCTCCTCTTCTTCTCTCTCTCTTTCTCTCTCCTCTTTCCCCCAACTTTCTCTCTCTTCTCAAATGTTCTAATTTTGCGTTGGGGTTGCACTTTTTCATATGTCTTAATGTTCATAATGTAATAAGTCACCTTTATGTTATAAAAAGGGACTTAAAAGTTTCCTAGGAAGTTGAAAAGTTTTAAGTTGTGCGAGGACATATGAAAAGGCATTGGGGGGTAGATGAAGAGTCATATTCTACTCTATAAATTGTAACGCCATTCCCATTTCAAAGGGTTGTTGGTCATTAATCTTGTAAGCTCAAGAGTGTATTCTACCTTGAGAGAACAAAGGAGATAGCCAAATTCTTCCTTTCCCCCCCTTCTCAATTTCCTCCATTTCTCCACTATGTACAACTTTTGTTTGAGAAATTAATACAAGAAGGAGTTTCTAGCTTTCTTTGACTAAGATATTTCTTGATACTTTGTGTTCATCAAATTTCATTTGGTCTTAATGATGCTTACAAATTTGTTTCTTCTCATAAATCCATGTCATGATACTTCTAACTAGTGTGTGTAAGAATTTAATTTCCTACCTGCAACATTAGTTCTCCTACATATTTTCTCACTCCCACTTTCCTGCTCTTTAGAAAAACTTCTCTATTGCAGGTATCTGTAAGCTTTACCATAGGGTCATTGGAGTGTCCCTGTTAGATCCCCAGTTAAAAGGCCACCTTTTCATGCTCATCCATATACAACAGTTGCACTGGTTAAGTATAGGGACTTAGATTCCCAGAGCGTTGGCAAGAAATCCACAAGTTTGTCCACCCAAAAAAATTTCTTCCCAACATTTTTTATGCCCACCCTTAGGCATATTTAGCAGCATCTGCATGCAATATATGACTGTAGGGGTCTAAAAATTCAAATAAAATTGAAATATTGAAAAAAAAAGAGTTCATGAAAATCATTTGCTAAAAGATACACTACTAATTTATGTACATATATTTTCACATTCCACATTGTCGTTTCATATTCCCATTGCAAATCTTTTCAGTATCGGGATTTGAAAAAGGATTTTCCAAAGAAGGAGCTGAAATAGAAGAAGAAGAAACAATGGCAGACAAAGAAGAAATATCTCAACCCATTGTTCCATGGGGAAGGAATATAGGCCCGCTTGTTCTTGAACCCGCTCTTCATAATCTAGCAACAGGTTCCCTAGTTGTCCTTAATGCTCCAAGAACCTAGGAATGGGGGCTAATCAAAGTTGGGCTACAAGACCCTTTTGACACCTCCCATATGACCCAAGCACTTTAAGAAAGAGGCTTAACTCTTCAAGATGATGAACTCTCAAAAGGGCAAGGTGCAAGCTCTTAGTCTCTTTGCTATATGCTTTGCATTTGCTCTCTTAGAAAGTTTAGGTGTAAGTAAAAAGGTAGGTGGAGGGCTCTTTATATAGCCCAAAGGATAAAGGATTCAACACATTCTCATGAATGTGGGATAAAGGTAAAACATGATTAGGAATGGATAAGGTTGCTTTATTAAAGGTAACCTTACTTTAGAAGGGTTTAATACATGTTTAGCAAGTCATGGGAGTTGGGGGTATTTTAATTAATCAAAGGTGATTAATTAATAGGTAGGTGTAAGCTTATAGAAGCCAATTAGAGGAATATTAGTGTGATTTAGGCTATTATAAGGGGATTAAATCAATTAAATATTGATTTATTGGTTAAATGGAAGGGAAAGCTAATTAATTAATAATAATTAATTAGTCTAGGTAGAAGGGGTGATTTATTAACGGAAGGTCGTTAATTAGGGTATTTGTTGGATAGGCAACTTAATTAATTAGCTTAGTGTAATTAATTAATGATGATATGAGGGAAAATGAGTGCCTTTGACGATATGTCGTTGATTTGCGAGAAAGGGGATAATTAGCACAATTTAAGTATTTAAATTGCTTGGGCGTAATTATAGGTGTCTACATTTGCCCCTCTTTGGGGTGGCATAAGTGATGCCACTTCAAAGATAGTAGACAAAAGAGATTTTGAAGAGATAGAAGAAAAATTAGTAGGAGGGAGAGATGCCCCCTCGAGTGTCGATGGGGTGATGAAGGAAGCTCGATCGACGATCGAAAAATATGAGAAGTAGGCAGAAGAATGGGGACGAGGCAGGATGCCCCGAGGAGAGGGAGAATTAGGGGTGAAAGGGAAGTCGTGTAGAAGAAATATGGATGAGGGGAGAGAAGAGCTTAGCCTCTAGCTGCTTATTTGTTTGGAACAAATTTGATGTCATCATATTGCCATAGGAACTACATCATCGGTCCTTATGAAAAATATAAGCATACGACAAAGGTAGAATGACATGAAAAGCCATACTACGAACAATTGTCCATTGCTGAAAGTACCAACTCCACGCAACATACAATAATGCAATGCAATACGAGAAGGAAACAAGCTCATATAACAGGGAAAACAAGTACGAACGCACATATCTAACCCAACAACGGTCAAGACAGTTGTACAAATGGTTTGTTATCAGTGCTGAAGAGATCCACAAGTTCGTGATTGACGACAAGGGTTAAAAATGATGCCCCAAGCAAGGATACATGCAAGGGGAAATGAAAATGGACACGGGGTCCATGAAAAGCATTTGTGCGCAACGAAACAGCACCAGGCAACCAAAAGTGCCCCAGAGTACAGACGAAGCAAGCAGCTAGCTTTTGTGAATGGTTGTGAATCCAGTGATCCGCGAGTCGTATTAATCGGGGAAGATGTGAGACAAACCAACAGGATATGGAGAAAATACCATGCGCAAGACACAAGTTTCAGCCGTAAGAAGCAAGTTACCATTTTGTAGGGTGTTTTACTTTTTAGGAATTTTTTGAAAAATTTTGCCTTGTTTTTAGATTTTTTTATATATATATATATATATATATATATATATATATATATATATTGTTTTTGTTGTTTTCTCGAAACAATGTTCTATTGTTTTTGTGTTTTTCTCGAAACAATGTTCTATTGTTTTTGTGTTGTCTGAAACAATTTTCTATTGTTTTTGTGTTTGGTGAAACAATTTTCTATTGTTTTTGTGTTTTCTCAAAACAATTTTCTATTGTTTTTGTGTTTTGTGAAACAATTTTCTATTGTTTTTGTGTTTTCTATTGTTTTTGTGTTTTGTGAAACAATTTTCTATTGTTTTTGTGTTTTGTGAAACAATTTTCTATTGTTTTTGTGTTTTTAACAGTTTTCCAAAGCTATGTGCAGGTAACCAAGAAAGCATGGATGCCCCCAGCGTTAGGTGGAGAATATACAAGGGCAGAAGCCACGCGCTTATGAACAAGAAGGTGAATTCGTTGAGTTGCCCCCAGCGTAAGATGGGAAATAACGAAAGACCACGTCCCTTACAGACGAATAGAAGAAGGCAAAGCCGGATCAAGGCTGGACTAGATGGTGTGCACAAGGAAACTCGAAGGTAGAACCAGGTCCAGGACAAAGACAACTACCCTTCTAATACAGAATGCTTGTGAACAACGAATCCTCCCGAGGCGCCGGAAACTGGTTTTCACCCAAGGACTTGTCCAAAGTGCCACAATTGCGTGGTTTTCACTAGTGGACGACCTGTTTTCTCTTTTTCTTTTTTTTGATGTTTTTGATTTTTTATTTTTTTTTATGTTTTTATATTTTTTTGTGATTTTTATGACTTTCTTGTGCCATGTTTAGGCATAAAACCTCTTAAGATGCATGGAATTCATGGGCTCCCGGAGCTCATCACCATTGGGGTGAGCCAACTTGTATGCCCCTGTGCCATACTTGGCAACTATGACATAGGGTCCTAACCAGTGTGGTTCGAACTTCCCTTTCTTTTCTCGCTCTGCTCTGGTGTTGAACTGGTTCTCCTTCATAACTAAATCACCCACCTCAAACTGGCGAGGGATGATTCTCTTGTTGTAGTTGCGGGAGATTCTGTGTTGATATACTTTCAGGTGATTAAGAGCGCGAATGCGCCTCTCATCCAGGAGCTCTAACTCAGCCAATCTTGCCACTCGGTAATCTTCATCCTTATCCAAATAGTCCCGAAGAGAAATTCACAGGGATGGGAGTTCAATCTCTAAAGGGATGATAGATTCTGTCCCGAACACGAGGGAATATGGCGTCACACCCGTAGGAGTGCGAATTGATGTTCGGTAGGCCCAGAGGGCTGGGTGGATTTGTAGGTGCCAGTTTCGACCAGTTTTGCTAACCATCTTCTCCATTATCCTTACCAAAGTCTTGTTTGTTGCCTCAGCTTGTCCATTACCCTGAGGGTAATATGGCGTGGACCATTTCAATCTGATTTGGAACCGTTGGCAAAGACCTTTCACAGTTTTGTTCTTAAATGACTTCCCATTATCTGTGACAATGGCTGCAGGGATACCATATCGGCAAATAATGTGATTCATGATGAATTTAGAAATCTGTGCTCCTGTGACATAGGTTAAAGGGACAGCCTCCACCCATTTTGTGAAGTATTCTGTAGCTGTGATGATATGTGTATGACCATCAGATGAGGTAGGAGTAAGCTTCCCTATTAGATCAAGTCCCCACTTGGAGAATGGCCACGGGGTAGTGATTGGTTGCAATGGTTGCGATGGAGCATGGATGAAATTTCCATACTTTTGGCATAGCACACATTTTCTAACATAATTACAACAATCAGTTTCCATGGTGGGCCAATAGTAACCTACTCTTAACAGTTTCTTAGCCAAGACCATTCCGTTTGTATGTGCTCCGCATACTCCTTCGTGTACTTCTTTAATTGCCTGGATTGACTCCGGCACATCCAGACAACGTAACAGATTCCCATCGTAGCCACGACGATAAAGTGTACCTCCTAACAGGGTGTAACGGGCTATTTGGTGAATTAGGCTCTGCTTTTCAGAGCGGGAGATTTCGGGAGGGAATGTACTGTCCTTAAGATAGGTGAAAATGGGTTCATACCATGGTGAATGGGGACCAACAACCTCACAAGCCAAGCAAGATTCTGGCATGTCATACGCGGGCTGGCGTAGATTTTCTACGAAGAATGGCATATCATTGTTCCCTGGCGGAATACGAAGCATAGATCCCACCGTTGCCATAGCATCTGCCGATCTATTCTGCGCTCTTGGGATTTGCTCAAAGGTAATGCGCACAAAATACTCCTTCAGAGTTTCCACCAACTTCTTATAAGGTATGAGCTTGTCATCCTTAACTTTATACTCATCATTAACCTGTTTGATGATTAGCTGTGAATCACCTACAACCTTCACATGTTGAATATTCCACTTGATGGCTAGCTTCATCCCTGCAATGAGTGCTTCATATTCCGCAATGTTGTTCGTGCAAGGGAAGGCCAGGTGGAAAGCCTGTGGTATAGGATCACCTGAAGGAGTAATAAGGACCACTCCTGCACCTGAACCATGAAACGTAAAAGATCCATCAAAATGTATCTGCCATACGACAAATTCTTCAATGTAGAGCAAAGATGCATCTGGCAGATCCAGACTCAAAGGTTCTGTGCTTTGCAAAGGTGCTTCCGCTAGCTGGTCAGCAAGTACTTGTCCTTTAATTGATTTTTGATGGACAAATTCTATATCAAACTCACTGAGTAGAATGATCCAATTAGCCATTCTACCTGTGAGGGCGGGTTTGGACAACAAATACTTGAGTGGGTCGACCTTGGATATGAGCTTGGTCTTAGTATTTAGCAGGTAATGGCGAAGTTTCTGAAAGGTAAAAACAACAGCCAAGCAAGCCTTCTCAATCTGAGGATAATTACGTTCATAGGCGATGAGGGTGCGACTCAGATAGTACACTGCTTTCTCTTTATGGCTAAGGTCATATTGGGCGAGCAGTGCACCAATAGCATATTGCGTAGCGGAAATATAGAGAAAAAGTGGTTCTCTCGGAGTGGGAGGCATGAGGACAGGTGGATTAGCCAGGTACTGTTTAAGCAAAGCAAAGGCTTGTTGTTGCTCAGGTCCCCAGATGAAAGTGATGTCCTTCTTAAGAAAATGAGTGAATGAGTGACATTTATCTGCAAGCTGGGAGATAAAGCGGCGAATGGCTTGAATTTTCCCTTGCAAGCTACGCAGTTGCTTGATATTCTCAGGTGGAGGCATTTCTGTGATGGCAGATACTTTAGCAGGGTCTACCTCAATACCTCGTCTTGACACGATGAAGCCTAATAGTTTCCCAGATAGCACACCAAAGACACACTTCTTTGGATTTAGCCTGACTTTGTATTCACGTAGGCATTCAAAGATACGCCGCAAAATGATAGGATGTTCCTCTCTTGTTTTGGACTTTCCCAGGATGTCGTCTACATAGTCTTCCATGATGTCATGAATCATATCGTGAAATATTACTGTCATGGCCCGCTGATAAGTTGCTCCCGCATTCTTAAGGCCGAATGGCATCACCTGATAATAGAAGGTGCCCCAAGGAGTTGTGAAAGCTGTTTTGTGTTGGTCTTCCTCAGCGATCTTAATTTGATTATAACCCGAAAAGCCATCCATAAGTGATAGCATTTCATACCCTGCAGTTGAGTCAACAATCATGTCAATGTTGGGCAACGGAAAGTCATCTTTAGGGAAAGCTTTATTGATGTCCCTAAAATCTGTGCAAATTCGGATACCAATAGGTTTCTTCTGGACAGGAACAATGTTCGATATCCATTCAGAATAATCAATTGGCCTGATGAATCCTGCTGCAAGCAACCTTTCCAACTCTTCTTTAACTAACAAGGCCACTCTTGGGTGCATCTTTCGAAGCTTCTGTTTGATAGGCTTAGCGTCTGCATGCACAACCAAGTTATGCACGACCAAAGTTGGATCTAAGCCGGGCATGTCTTTGTAAGACCATGCGAACACATCAATAAACTCTCGCAGTAGCATAGTGAACGTCTTTTGTTCTCTGGCTGAGAGTGATGCTCCCAATTTTACTATCTTGGGATCTTCTTCAGTACCAATATTGACATCAATGGTTTCTTCAACTAACAATTTTGATAAATCCTCCATACGCGTGGGATCGGGAGGTAGGTTGAGATCTTCATCCAAGGATGTCTCTACGAGATTTTCATCCTTGGCGTGGTCACTTTGTTTGTCCTTTGATTTTCTTATTTGTTTGTCAGCCAATGCCTCAAAGAGGTTTTCACTGTGTGACTTGGACTTTGATTTTTGCCGAGGCTTTTCTTTAGAACTCTTGCCCTCGCTTTTCTTTAAATTTTGCTGACCACGAAGTTCAGCCTCCTCACCGAAGTAGGTGCAGGTGTCTAAGTCAATAAAGAAACCATTCTTGTGATCTCCAATGGGAATTGTATCCCTTATGCCCATGAACTCTGCAATAGCCTCGTCATTCTCGAATAAATCTAGTGGCACGTGACGTTGTTGGTCCCATTCAACAAGGGAGGGGTATACAAGGTCAAGGGTTGGTTCATTGGGGGTGATGGTTAGGACAGCATTATTCATGAAAAGGTTCAGTGGAGGCCAGATCCTCATATTGGCTACAACAGGAATCCGTATCGCTGTCTAGATAATCGGAGCTATCCTCATGCTCAGAACAATTTGCATCTTGATCGTTGGGGTGTGCTCCATAAGGGCGAATCCCAATGCCATATCTTTCTATTTTTAAATTTGGAAGAGGGATTGGTTCTCTTTGTCCTTGTTCATTCCTCCCACATCCTAGGCCTTGTGTAGCCCATGGAGTACATCATTCTACTAGATTTTTCATATCTCTTGGTTTTGATAACAAGATGGTTGAGTGTCCGCAGGGACCCAAGTACTAGGTGGATCAAGTAATTTTTCCTCAGCTAACAAGCCTTCAGGTAGGAATGACCTAATAGTATGTTCCTCTCTAGGTCTCTTGAAGCCGGTAGTTGGGTCGACCTCTAGTCTTGGGTGACAAGGAGAGGTCAGAAACCAAGAGCGCTTGTTGTACATTATACTCCCCACAAACCATATTCCAAAATTTTCATCTCCCATGAATTAAATGGAGATGTTGAAGTAGATGCCCCATGAGTGCAAGAACTAAGAGAATTTGAATCTACTCGAGATTCCATGGCCTCAGAATGAAGAGGGACAGTTATATCTGTGGAGGGACATGTGTATGTACCCTTTCATGTAAAGCTAGTAAGAGCTCTACAATGAGAAAAGGGCTCTGAGGTCTCCTGGCATTGTTATTGTATGTCCCTCATGCTTCTGCTTGATGCTTTGATGAAATGTTGATGGAACTACTTGCATGATATGGATCCATGGTCCAGCCTAGAAGCATATTATATGGAAGTTCCAAGTCTAATACGTGAAACTTTATCTGATGGCAAGTGGGGCCCACCTCTATGGGCAGCGTAATGGGTGCCTACTGACTCTCTTTCCACGTTGTCGTATGCGGTGATAGTGATGATATGGGACTCAATATCTGCCTCTGTATGTCCCAATTGTTTGACCAACTTAAGTGTGCAGATATTCAATCCTGATCCATTGTCCACAAGCACCTGTTTGATTTTCCTGCGGGGTGACAACTACATCAATGTATAAGGGAAGATTATGTGTAGGATTCTTAGTAGGGACCTCCCTATGGTTGAAAGTGAGATGCTCACTGGGTGTAATATTTTCCACCTCAGCTTGAAGGTATGCAGGATCGACTTCTAAAGGAACTCCCGACCCTTTAAGAGTTTGATACAAAATGTCCTTATGCACATTGGATATCTTGAGAAGATATAAGATCGAGATCTTAGTAGGTGTCTTCTCAAGTTGTTCTAAAAGGTTATATTTACCAGTTTGCGGGGGTCAACAGAGAGGGTTCTGGAATCACGAGGCGGGCATGCCTTGTTACCACAGCACAGTCCTTTCCCTTGATCTGGATGGTATTGACATGGTCAGCAGGGGAGCAAATACATCTGATAAGTGAATCGTAATGATTTTTATCTCTCTTGGTATATAAGTAGTTCATGGCTTTATAGGTTTGGGATGACTCTCCCCGATCCGGGTTTTGCCTTTTCCAACTTATCATGCTTGGGGAATGGTTCCTTATAAATCCCCATTTTCTCATTAGGTGTTTGCATGTGGCTAGGGTTATCTACCTCTATCTCCCCGTTGTCAATGAGCTCTTGAATATAGTGGCAAAGTCGCAAACATTTGTTTATTTTATGACCTTTAACGCAATGCATTTCGTAGTATTCATGCTCCTTATACCATGAAGGTTTAGAAGAGTTTTCATCGAACGGTTGTGTTGTAGGATAGGTCATCATGTGGGCCACATCCAACTGTTTTAGTATGATAGACAACGACTCGTTAAGGGAGGTGAATGTTCTTCACTTTGGTGGTGGTTGAATTGGGCCCTTGGTTAGTTTAAAAGATTGACTAGTTTTGGACCATTTGAACACGTTTGGAATAAGTGATTTCGTCTCCCACCACATTTTTGTTTTTGTTAAAGAACTTTGGCTTTTCAGCGGGTTTGACACTTTGGTTGTCTTTAGATTGGGTTTTGAGGGTGCCTTTAGCAATGAGAGCCTTTTCTATTTTGAATCCCTTTCTCAATAACCTCCTCAAAGGTGTGGACACAATGCATTTGGAGGTGGAAAGCTATATCTGGGTTGAGATTAGGGATGAAAATACTGACCAACTGCTTCTCAGGGAAAGCACAAGGGAAGCAACTAGCTATCCCTGTCCATCATTGGAGGAAGTTGGTGAAGGTCTCATTTGGGCATTGTTTTTTGCCACACAAGTCTACCATGGTGACATCACTCTCTATGTTATTTGTGAAATGATGTATGAATCTTTTCACCAATTCTGGCCAGGTGAAAATTGATCCTCGTGGTAAGTGCGTAAACCATTCCAGTGCTTGACCTCCTAGACTCTTAGGAAAAATTCTAATGAGGTGATTATCACTATAAGACACCTCTTGACATGCCATGTAGAAATCTTTAACATGATCCCTTGGGTCTCCCTTTCCTTTATATTTTTCAAACTTTGGCATATCAAATTTATTTGGAAAGGGTTGAAGAGTCATTGTCATATCAAAAGGATAGGGGCATAGTTCTTCGTATTGGTATTTCCTAATACTCCCTATATTGCTCTCTTGTATGCTCGCAAGAGTTGCTTTCATAGATTGCACTTCTTGTGTGAGAAATTGTTCTCTAGTGGGAGAAACGTGGGTACGTGTACAAGATGGTACCCCATGTCTTCTTCTCCTTGGTTTTCTCGATGGAATTCATGGATCCTAAACTTAGGATTTGACTTTTGAACGTTCTTGTTTGTGTCTTTCTGTACTTGGAAAGTAAACAAAGCTAGTTGTCGGCTTAAGTTACTGAGTTGTTGTTGGATTGTGACTTTGTTTGTGTCTTCTTCTTCTAAAGGTTCCTCCTCTTCATATTGTGGAGGTTCTTCCTCTGGTCTCATGTTCTATCTTGTTTCTTCATGGGACTTTGATGAGGGGTATTCTATGCCCTACCACTTTATCATTTTCTACGTAAGAAGTGGAAGCATGTCTGCCTATTAAAATATCTTCCATATTGATAAGGGGGGTGTTCCTCCTTAGTAGTGTCAATTTGTTTGTAGTATTGGTTCCTACTCAATGGGAAATTTGGCCCCTAATTCCATGACCCGTGCCAAAACTCTATCTTTATTTCTAAGGAGAAACTCATCTAGTAGAGTGGGGTTAAAATCAAAGTCTGCATGTGGTGATTCTAATTCATTTCCACTATGATCAACCATCTCTTCTATTTCCTTTTCTATAAAAAATAGTGGTCCTAGATCGTGTCTGATAAATGGGTTTGACCCTTGTCTGTTAGAGGTTTCCCAAGCTTGCACCTGTTGTTCCTCATATGTTTGTTTCTTTAACCCTATACGCATCTTGGGAGCCATGTTTTCGTGATAAATTTCACTAAGGTAAGTTATAGATTTGTTCAAAATTCAATGTCTACCCCTAAGTGAAACACAAGATGTACGTGTTAAGAGTAAATTAACAGTGTGAGAATACCAATGTGATAGAGTGATAAAGTCACCAATGAAACAATTGTTTGGTACCAAAACCTAATTAAATGAAATACTTCCTAGACTACGTTTCAAAGTAATTTGTGATACCAGATGATTAACAAGATGTCTCCACTTATGCCAAGTTCAAAGGAATGAACAAGACGTAAGTAAATACATGAATTTAAATGCGATCTCCCAATCAAGATATATGATGAGCAAGCTCAAGTCTGATTAAGACCTATATCTCAAAAAGTGCCAATTACGATTTGGGAATGACACAACAATATCACCAAGATATGTTAACCCAATTTGCAAGAAAGTCGAGTATTGATATCAAGGTGTTATTGATATAACACACACAAATGGTAGTTCCTAACACCTTTTGAAATCGAGGGTAATAATAAAACTGAAGAAAAAAAATCTCAAAGTATAGCTAGGAATAGTTAAGAATGTGTACAGCGTAACCATAAAATATAGGTATTTATGTCGATTTTACAAGAAACAAGACATAAATATCAAAATTGTAATGATACGAGACAAAAAAAACTAACTCCTCTATGGAAGTCCACATTGATGAACCACGCCTAACTACAATGACGATCTTGACGTGGGTATCAAGATCACAATGGCTACCAAATGACGTGAAAACACCTCTACTCACTTTAGACATTTAACTAACCCAGCCGCAAACATGGGATGGGCGTAAACGGACATAGAAGTGAGAGAAACAATCAAATGGAAACACAAAGGTAATCACACCTCTTTTGATCAAAAAAGTGTCAAAAGAATATGAAGGAAATAAATCAAGAAAAAAATGACAAAAAATGCTAGTCTTACTTCGGCAGAGTTTCACCCTCTGCCCTAAGGCAAGTAAAAACTAGGTGAAAGTAATACGTCACACGTTTCTCAAAAAGAAGGTTCACAACTCAACACTGTTTTAAAGTGGTCAAAGTGGGCTCCTGGCCAAAGTATATTCTCCTAGGTGGTTCTCTCGCCCTAGGTGTTATAAAGTTGCCACGAGTGAGTGCGATTTACCCAAAAGGTTGCACTGACTAGTTTGGGAGTATCTCAGCTTTACTTTACCCCCTTCAAGAATAGTATGCAACTAGTGCGTCTACGTGTACTATCACTGGGGTCACCACAACAGACAACCTCTAACTCTATCTCACAAAGGAATCACTAGTCAAGTAGGTAGTGCAGAGCACTTCCCGTTTCGTCCACAAGGTTCCCTCTTGCATGGACTACTTTGGGGTTCCTAGAACCACCCCCATTGTTGTAGCTTAAGGCGTTATGCCAAAGGGGTTATGTTCCAGTTGAGCAGAGAGGGACGTACCCTTTTCTGAAACCTGCAATACAGTGTTTTGAATATGTTGTTCTTTTTATCTTGTTTAATTAGGTGTGGTTTACTTGAACACCTTTTGGCAACCTGTATAACAACTGTATTAGTAGTTTTTGATTTCGTTTTGATTCCTCCTTTCTTTGACAAGCGTTTTTAGGTCCTGCACTCAAGCGTTAGTAGTTCTCCAAGAAAATCACAGTATTTAAAAGAGGATTAAAAGTTGCTTTTGATTCTCAAGATCATCCAAGGATGCAAGAGAAGAGCATACACAACAAATAATCCAACTAAAAAGTAAATAAAATCTTTTCAATCAATGAACCATACAAAATTTTTGATAAATGTTTATTCCCTTAAACCAAAAGTGAAAGATGAAGTTTCCAATTTACCAAATGTTATAAAATGAAGACTAAAGTTGCTTTTGATTCTCAAGATCACCCTAAGGTGCAAGAGAAGAGCATACACAAACTTTAGCCCAACTATATAGAAATGGAAAACTTCAAATCAAAGGACCGTTGAAAAATGCTTTGTAAAAGGTTCATTCCCTTAAGCAAAATGAATAATTAAATTTCCAAGTTTAATCCCAATGTTAAAAAGATATAGATCAAAGTTGTTTTTGATTTTCAAGATCACCAAAAGGTGCAAGAGAAGATCATACACACGCTTTGATCTAAATCGAGTAAGCATGGAAATACAACATTCATCAAAACATTAGACATGTTAGAAAATGACCAGTTTTAAAATAACAGAAAAACCTATAACTTCTGTAATTGTAAATCCCGAATTTATGTTTTCATTGCATAGTTAACTTCAATACCTTTCCAACGCAAAAAAAATGGAGTCATTTCGAGGTCGGGAGCAAACGTTATGGCCTTCGGAAGATGGGTTACGCATATGCTCTTATGCTCATGGGTATGCACTTGACATGCACTTAAAAAATGTCAAAAAAACGTCCCTTAATATGCAAAATGGGAAAAATTTTCCAACCAAGATTCAATTTTGACAACAACCCATCACATTAATATATGAATAGAAGACTCAACACTATTAAACATTAACATACATGCTCAAGAATTTAAGATTTTCAAGAAATTGACAAAACTAGCATGTAGAATGATGAAAAAGTAAGCTCTAAAAATGAAAACATGATGAAATCTTGAAATTTTCTCACCAACATTAAATTTTGACAGCAACCCACCACATTAATATGTAAATATAAGACTCAGCACTATCAAACACTAACTTACATGCTCAAGAATTGAAAATTTTCAAGAAATTGACAAAACTAGCATGTAAAATGTTGAAAAAGTAAGCTTAAAAAAATGAAAACATGATGAAATCTTGAAATTTTCTCACCAAGATTAAATTTTGATAGCAACCCACCACATTAATATGTAAATAGAAGACTCAGCACTATCAAACACTAACCTACATGCTCAAGAATTTAAAATCTTCAAGAAATTGACAAAACTAGCATGTAGAATGTTGAAAAAGTAAGCTCTAAAAATGAAAACATGGAGAAATCTTGAAATTTTCCCCTCAATTCCAAATTTGACAGCACTTCACCTCCTTCATACCTACAAGGAAGACCCAACACATGCAAACTCAACAAAACATGTTAAAAAAAAACAAGTTAGATCAACATGTGTAAAAGAGGGTTAGTAACCAAAAATAAAACTTAACTACAAAAACTTGAAATTAAGTGCAAAGGACAATGGAGTAAGTCCCACCGGGTGTGCCAAATGTGTGCATGTATACTTTTCTTAATGCTAAATCAAATGAAGCAAGAACTACCACCTAAAATAGTTCTACAATTTAGCTAAAACAAAGCATAAACACCATCATGATAAGAATTAAACAAGGGTTAGATGCTAGCATTCATCAATACAAACTTTGAAACTAACAATGCTAAATATCTAAACTCCTCTATTCTCTAACAACAAATAAATGAATGGACCTAAGTAAGCTCCATGGCTATCAAAATAGTTGTCCTTAATGCTCCAAGAACCTAGGAATGGGGGCTAATCAAAGTTGGGCTACAAGACCCTTTTGACACCTCCCATATGACCCAAGCACTTTAAGAAAGAGGCTTAACTCTTCAAGATGATGAACTCTCAAAAGGGCAAGGTGCAAGCTCTTAGTCTCTTTGCTATATGCTTTGCATTTACTCTCTTAGAAAGTTTAGGTGTAAGTAAAAAGGTAGGTGGAGGGCTCTTTATATAGCCCAAAGGATAAAGGATTCAACACATTCTCATGAATGTGGGATAAAGGTAAAACATGATTAGGAATGGATAAGGTTGCTTTATTAAAGGTAACCTTACTTTAGAAGGGTTTAATACATGTTTAGCAAGTCATGGGAGTTGGGGGTATTTTAATTAATCAAAGGTGATTAATTAATAGGTAGGTGTAAGCTTATAGAAGCCAATTAGAGGAATATTAGTGTAATTTAGGCTATTAGAAAGGGATTAAATCAATTAAATATTGATTTATTGGTTAAATGGAAGGGAAAGATAATTAATTAATAATAATTAATTAGTCTAGGTAGAAGGGGTGATTTATTAACGGAAGGTCGTTAATTAGGGTATTTGTTCGATAGGAAACTTAATTAATTAGCTTAGTGTAATTAATTAATGATGATATGAGGGAAAATGAGTGCCTTTGACGATATGTCATTGATTTGCGAGAAAGGGAATGATTAGCACAATTTAAGTATTTAAATTGCTTGGGTGTAATTATAGGTGTCTACAATTCTGAAGAACACATCACTACCTTCACAGCATTTTGTGGAATTCTTGGTGTCCAACATGAAGACGTTTCTGTGAGATTGTTTGTGGACTCCCTCTAAGAAAAAGCAGCTGAATGGTTTTATCTCTTGCCTGCCCGATCCATCACTAGTTGGGATGACATCAAGACAGCTTTTGAGGAAATATTTAAATCAACTGAATACTCTTAGGACCTCCTAATGTAGTTGGATCAAATAAAGAAAGGAGAAAGTTAAACTATGAGAGACTTCATGGCTCATTTCAACTAGTTGCTTCACAGGGTACCTGAAGAGGATTCGCCATCTCAAAACAATGTCAAGAGATTCTTCATCAATGCTCAATCATCAGAAGTAGTGTTTTTGTTGTGAAGAGCCCAACCAAGGAACATTGTAGAAGCAAAAATGATGGCCATTGAACTTGATGACGATCTCATCATCTTTGGAAAGATCAAGAATCCATCAAAGGGAAAGACCCAACATCCTAGAGAAGAGAGAACCAATCCATCGCTAAAAAATTTGGCAAATGAGATGGCATCTTTGAAGAGGGAATTATTTAAATGAGTATCTTCTCAAAGAAGCAACATAAATCAGATTGTAGGAGCACCCCAAAGGTTCACCTTAGAGGCCCCACCCATGAATGTAAATTGTAGATTTCAAGAAAGTGCAGAAGAGCTTGAACAAGAAAGTGAAGGTGGTAGTTTCCTAGAAAGTGATGAGTTTGAAAATGATACACAAATCAGATTCTGTGAGTATTTTGGATGTGATGAAGAAGGTGAAGAGGATGCACCCAATTTATCATGTGTGGTATTCACTCATTCTCAGACCTAGAGAAAAGAGCATCTCCCTCCACTGCTACAAAATAAAATAAGGTTGATGATCCTCCTGTGGTGACTCCAAAAAATAAAATAATCAGTCGAGGATCCCTACTTCCATCTTCCATGAAGTCTACATTGTTGGAGCCTAACCCTATAGCAAGTAAGAATACTCCCACGATCCCAAGTAAGTCTTTTAATGTCTCTTCCAAGTCTAAATCTAAATCTGATCCTATAAAATCTAGTACTTTGAAAGCTCCTAGTGTTCCTTTCAAAATATCCTCCATTCTCTAAAAACCAAATCCTGCTTCCAAGCCTATCCAGACTCCAAAATCAGTCCCTTCACCCCCCTTGTCCACATCTTCTCCCTTTGAATTTATATAATATGCAAACAAGGTGAAAGCGCAAATTATTGAAAATGAATATTTCCGAACTCATCCTAAACAATTTGAGAGGTTTTTTCCATATATCAGGAGCGGTAGTATAACAACCAATGATGTAGCTCATCATACTAAAGGAATGTTAACAAACTCACCTACAACTCTCTCACATAACATGCTTTCTCTGAGTGCATCAAAGACTAATAAAGTTGAACCTTTCTACGTCTCCCTTCTTGTTGGGGAATATGTACTGAACAATTGGATAATAGATTCAGGTGCCTCAGACAACGTGATGCTTTTGAAGGTTTCCAAGGATCTTAAACTTACCATGATTCCACCCAGTGGCTATTGTTACTCTTTGGATTCAAGAGAGGTCCCACTTGTAGGGAAGGTTAAAATTCATAGGTGGTTCTCACCAGATTTCCGTACAACAAATTTTTCACAATGATTTTTTTAGTAGATGTCCCAGCCTCGTTCGGAATGTTACTGAGTAGAAATTTCTACCAAGACTTGGGAGGGAAAATTTAGATGAATTGGTCTTCTACAACCATACCAGTGAAGGGAGACATGAAGAAATTACTTCCTGAGAAGAAGATATGGTACACGGTATGAAAATATGGAATCCTAGAAGCTAACATCTTGTATCAAGGTAGCAGGTAGATGAATCACTTTTTGGAAACCAAGGAAGAAGAGGATATCCCCATCTTGATAGGTACATAATTGCCTTCCTTGAGAGATTTAGACTTTGAATAAGCATTGAGGAGATTTGAGTTAGAAGAGGCGATCTCTGAATTGTTGGATGATGCAATCCATGAAGAAGAAGAAATGGTTCTTGATTATTTTCACACAGAAAAATGACCTTATGTGTTTGTTAGGAAATAAGGGATAAAATATGCGGAATAATCCCTCACAAAATTGCAACAGTAGAAACTAATATGCAGAAATTATTACAAATCTCAAATAAAATTGCAGAATAAAATAACACAACACAAAGAGACAGTATTTAACATGGTTCACCCAATTTGGGCTACGTCCACCAAGAATCACTTGCTCATATTTTATTACAAGCCACTGCTCTCTCAATACAATACCCATATCCATTTGCAGCTATGCTCAACAAACTCTACAGAATTCACAGCCGAATTCAAAACACATCTACAATACATTTGCTTGTACATCTATCATATGCATAAGACCATATAAATAGACAACTGCTTAAGCAGTTTTACAAAACCGTGGGTATCAAAACCATGGGTAAAACCCGTCCCATAAACCTATGGGTCAAAAAACTCACCCATATGAGAAAAGCATGTTTCCCGATATTTCAGGTGTAATTTTTCGAGGCCAAAAAAAATTGCGCCTAAAAAAAATACATGAAAAGTGTACAGTACTCTTAGTGTACAGTCTTCAACACTTTCACACATGAAAAATAGGCTCCACAACCTAACAGTGTTTATCTGTGATGAAGAAATTTTCTCTTTACCATTCAAAGATGAGGACTCCCTTGATCATGTCATCTAGGAAGATACTGTTATCACTGAATCACAGCACCCCTGTGTTTATACAAGTGCACGTACTTGAGCTCACGGTGTGATTGGATAACATGGGTACTACCTCCAAGTTGTGGGACTTGCTACTTGAGATAGACCTCCAGAGAAAGCTGGTTCTTGCTCCTAAACTACCTGCCATAATCTACTCTAATGCAGGGGAAACTAACTATTCTAATCTAAATTTCCAAGGGACCAGGGAGAGAGAGTGCATAAAATAAAAGCCTACACTAAAGCGGTGATACACCAGAAAAGGAGGGTGTGAGAGTAGTCTCCAAATGTGTGAAACACAGAAGCAAAGTGCACACTAGAAGAGGTGATGACAGTTCTCCATAATCTAGCAAAAATGCATTCACAACGATATTCCAAGCATACACAATGATAATGGATCCCTGCAAGAACATAATAATAGACACAATATTCTTGTAGAAAGATTAAAGGGGCAAGAAGAATGCAAGAAAACACAGCAGGGGAAGATACATCCATAAATTGATATTTTATTGCTTCATGATATGCACAGTTCAGTCTATTACAAGATAAGGGCCTGGATCGCCATGCAAGGAGTACAGTACAAGGTCCTGCAGCACATTGGCTTCACAAAGCAATTTTGATAGAGCTTTGCTATCTGAAAACTCCCCCCTTTACAATGAGCCCAACACTCCAATTTATAGAAAAATGAGAAGGGAAAGAGAAGGGAAAATGGAAATCCCGAAATCTGTCCTTCAACCACCTGTAAGAGGAATTAAATGGAGTAAAATTATTATATATTACTTGCAAAAGGCTCCCCATACTATCCCATGTGCTGCAGCAGAGAAAGAATGATGACCATGCCTCTTAATTGCACTCCCAACCACCAAATGAAACACTGTTATGAACTCGGCCACGTTTTATAAAAACTATCCACCAATTTCTCATCAAATCTAGAATTTCTTGATTTTTGTGCATCGGGCTCGGAGCCATGATTCCAAGGGTACCAATTTTGTGCGATTTCCTTGAGAAATGCAAAAGTTATGGCCTTCTGAGTGCGGGCAGCTATTTTGGGTCTGGCAGGCGTTTTCTGTCATTTGACGGGAATGAGCATTAACTGACTGGAGCCAAATGTGTTTCTTTTATTTAAATATATCTACCCTTGTTAAAAATAAGAAATCCAATTTTGTGGCATAGAGGACGTCGTGCTCGTTCCAGAAAGTCCAATTTTGTGAAAATCGGAGCTCGGAGTCAAAAGTTATGGCCGTTTGAAGTTTCACAGGTCAAACGTTGACTTTTGTTCTTTGCCTTCGGTCGCCTCAGCTTTTCACGTCCCTCGCATCCCGCGCATACCTTTGTCCCGGCTTTCCCAGACGAAAATCTTCTACTTCGGCCGATTCGGGCTCCCTTGTTCCTGTTTGCGGTGAAGACACGTGGCGAGATTCCATTCGCTCTCGGCTCTTTCGGCTTTTCACGTCCCCCGCGTACTTTTTTCCTAGATGTCCCAAACTACCTTGGACGAAAGTCTCATGTTTCGGCTGAATCGGCCGGTTCACGTCCTCCGCGTACTTTTGGCCCAGCTGTCCCAAACTGCGCGAAAATAGCACTCAGTCGATTTTTTCCACTTTCGGCCGGTTCGCCTTTTCGCGTCCCGCGCGTCCTTTCATCCCAACTGCTCCACGGACTGCCTAGCGGCTTTTCAGCCGGTTCGCACCCTGACATCCCAACTATCCCAACTACGGCGTGGATTAGGACTTAGCCGATTTTCTTCATTTTTTTGGCCCCAAGCTTGTTTTTGTAATTTTTTCACATTTTTAAAACTTGCTGGATTTTCTTCTTGGACAGGAGAGTTAGAAAGAAACAGAGGGGACTCCAGAAACATGATTTTTGCCTTGAATCAATATACTTGCTTGGAACTATAGAATTTGATGCATGTTATCAAAATTACCTTGAGGGGGTGAATTTTGGATAACAGATACCAAGCCAGTCTGTAATGAACCCTAGAACACTGGGGAAGAACCATATGTATAAGAAATACGGATAGCTATGGAAGAAACATAGGACCCCGAGCTCAGTCTCAAACTCCTGGTGCAAGCCATGAATATTTAAGACAAACATGAAGCTGACATGGAAGCCTCAACCAGTGTGAAGGTTGGCTATGTTGAAACAAAGAAAGATGTCAAATATGATGTCCCTCTCAAACCAATGGTTGATGGATACAATGACGAAATTGAGGTGTTTTCTTTCTCATTCGAAGAGGAAGAACCTTTCCATGATAAAGAAACTAAAGAAAAGATTTTTGAGACCTCTAAAGATGAAGATATTTTCGATGAAGGATTGGTAGAGTCCAACAATTCCCAAAATGATGAGGTAATCTCTCTAGATAGTTCCCTTGAGCTGCAAGATAAATATTCTTCAATGGTGTACAAAGAGGAGCTATAGGAAATATTGAAGCATAACTCCTTGCAAGAAATCTTGGATGCAGTAGAAGTTGTGGAAGATCCCGAGATGATTCTTGATCTCTTCACTACTTCCATGGACATAGAAGACAAGTATGAGTTCACATCCAATCCTTTCATTAGTACTAAAGCACCTCACAGTGGAGTAGACATAAAGGATGAATAAAATGTTTCTCATGGAGAAGATGTCAATGATCATAGACCCAAGAAATAAATTAACTCATAATATCCAAGGAATTGGAATGAAAATCAGCTCTTGGGCAGTGATAGCACACTCAATGGGGAATCAACTATACGGATAAACATGGAAGGAAACTGGTACTATGAAACTAATTTCAAAGAACATGAAGGTAGTGGAATTTCAAAGAAAGGACCTGGGCATCAAGAAGCTCATGTGGACTCGCTCCTATCAAGTACACATAAAATTGTGAAATCACCTCACTTTCATAAGCAGCTAAGGAGGGGAGGCTACTTTCTGGAAACCATCAATGGCTTTGTATAACATCATCATTCAGTGTTGCCTCTTTAAGGGTAAATTTTGAGAAATGAAAAGTGCTTCAGTTAAAATGGGTTGTCCCCCGCCTTGTATAATAGGTGATTGTTAGGTGTGTTTTATTAGGAAATAAGCGATAAAATATGCGGAATAATCCCTTATAGAATCTCAACAGTAGAAACTAATATGTAGAAAATATTACAGATCTCAAATAAAAGTGCAGAATAAATAAGACAACACAGAGAGATAATATTTAATGTGGTTCACCCAATTTGGGCTATGTCCACCAAGAATCACGTGCTCAGATTTTATTACAATCCTCCACTCTCTCAATGCAATACCCAGATCCGATTGGAGCTATGCTCAACAAACTCTACAGAATTTGCACCTGAATTCAAAACACATCTGCAATACATTTTCTTTTCTATGTATCATATGCATAAGACCATATAAATAGACAATTGCTTAAGCAGTTTGATACAAAATCGTGGGTATCAAAACCATGGGAAAAAAACCGTGGGTATCAAAACAATGGGGAAAAACTGTGGGTATAAAAAAAAATGGGTTCCGAAAAACCATGGGCCCAAATACAACCCATAATGGTTACCCATTACCCATGGGTTAATAAACCACCCATGAAAAATTTCATCGAGGGCTTCACCCCCAAACCCCCTGACCCGCTCACCAGCGAGCGGGACCACCGTAAAAATACCCGAGTGTAACACATAGAAGGTGTACCACACTCTAACATGAAAATATGCTCCACAAATATAACAATATCCCACTTGGAGACTGATTTCCACTGAGCAAGCTTCTCAACCCTTCACTGTCATCCACGAAGGCCAACCAAAGTTGAACATAGCTTTAGTTTGTCCCTTGTGACCACCTTGGTCATCATGTCTGTAGGATTCTGACTGGTATGAATCTTCCCCAACTTCAACTTAGCTTCCTCCAAAGCTATCCTGATGAAGTGATATCTCAACTGTATATGCTTCATCCTGGAGTGGAAAGTAGAGTTCTTAGCTAGGTGTATAACACTTTGACTATCACTATGCATCTTACATTCCTCCTACTTATGCCCCAACTCCTCAAGCAATTGTTGTAACCAAATCATCTCTTTGCTTGCCTCTGTGGCAGAAACATACTCAGCCTCCGTGGTTGACAAAGCCACCAGCTTCTGTAGTCGTGAAATCCAGCTCACTGCTATCCCACCTACAGTGTAAATATAACCTATCATGCTCCTCCTGTTGTCTACATCTCCAGCCATGTCTGAATCTACATAACCACGTAAAGTGGTGTCTGATCCACTTTAGCACAAAATCATCCCCATGGTCCCTCTCAAATACCGAAGGATCCACTTTACTGCTTTCCAACTGCTCTTTACCTGGATCACTCATAAATCTACTCACAGCTCCCACTGCATGGGCAATATCAGGCCTAGTGCACACCATAGCATACATCAAACTACCAACTTTTGATGAGTAAGGTACCTTGGACATTTGGTTTCTTTCCTACTCTGTCTTGGGACACTACTCCTTTGATAACTTAAAATGGCCTACCAAAGGAGTCCCAACTGGTTTAGCATCCTGCATGTTAAACCTATCCAATACCTTCTTAATGTACTCTTCCTGAGATAAAGTCATCTTCCGTTCCTTCCTATCCTGAGTTATCCTCACACCAAGGATTTGTCTGGCTACCCCCAAATCCTTCATATCAAAGGATTCACTTAGTTGTTTCTTGAGTACTTTTATTTCCTACATGTTTTTACCTGTAACCAATATGTCATCAACATACAAACACATGATAATATAACTTCCATCCTCAAATTTCTTTGTATACACGCAATGGTCAGAATGACATCTAATATAACCTTGCTCCATCATGAAGCTATCAAACTTCTTATACCATTGACGTGGAGCTTGTTTCAAGCCATACAAGCTCTTCTTCAGTTTACACACCATCTCCTCTTTACCTTTGACCTCATAGCTCTCTAGTTGCTGCATATATAGTTCCTCCTCCAAATCACCATGGAGAAATGTAGTCTTTACATCTAACTGTTCTAAGTGTAAATCTTCTACTGCCACTATTCCAAGAATAGTTCTAATAGAAGTCATTTTTACTACAGGAGAAAAGATCTCATCAAAATCTATACCTTGTTTCTGTGCAAACCCCTTGACCACCAAGCCAGGCCCTATATCTTTTCTTTCCTCCTTCTTGTCTTTAACTTTGTACACCCACTTGTTCTGCAATGCTCTTTTGCCCTTCTGGTAGCTTCACCAAATCCCAAGTCTGGTTCTCCATTAGAGACTTATGCTCCTCATCCATGGCTTGCTCCCACTTCTTACTGGCATCTACCTGCATTGCTTCATCAAATCTCTTTGGCTCTCCACTATCAGTGAGTAATAAATAATAAAGAGAAGGAGAAAAACGTTCAAGTTCTATTTTCTTACCCTAGAAGACCTCCTCACTGTAGGAGTTTGGGGTTCCTGTTGAGTCGGTTCCTGAACTGATTCATGGGTCACTATCCCATCTAGAAGATCCTCTACCACTGCATATTCTTTCTTGGATTCTTCCCTGTTTTCCTGCAACTGTTGCTTATACATGACTTTCTCATTAAAGACCACATCCCTAGACTGAATGATTTTCTTGTCCTTAATACTCCAACATTTAAATCCAAAGTCATCACCACCATAACCAATGAAAGTACATTTTTCTGATTTAGCCTCTAGCTTGGTCCTATCATCCTTGTCTATATGAACCAAACACCTCACATCCAAAGACTCTAAGAAATGAATAATTAACTTTCTTACCATACCAAGCCTCCTCAGGTATGCCTCCATCCAAGGCACTTGAGGGTCCTCTGTTTATCAAGTACATAACTGTGCTCACCGCTTTTTCCCAAAAAGAAAGAGGCAGTCCTGCATGTAACCTCATGCTCCTAGCATGTTCCATTATTGTTTTGTTCATCCTTTCTGATACCCCATTCTGCTGCAGAGTTCCTGGAACCATCTTTTTCCTATGGATTCCATTCTTAGAACAGTAATCATTAAATGCATTGCTGCAATACTCCCCTCCATTATCTGACCTGAGACATTTTAGCTTAAGACCTGTTTCATTCTCTACCAAGGCTTTCCATTTAACAAAAGTGTCAAATACATCAGATTTGTTTCTAATACAATAAACCCAAACTTTCCTTGTTGCATCATCAATAAAAGTAACATAATAACTTGAACCCCCAAGAGATGATACCTGAGCTGGCCCCCACACATCAGAATGCACCAGCTCTAACTTACTCTCTTTCTTTGTAGGTCCAACCTTGAGAAACCTTACTCGCTTCTATTTCCCATATATGCAGTCCTCACAGAACTCCAAACCTATTTCTGTATATCCAGGAAAATTCTTCTTTATGATGTCCATGCCCTTATGGCTCATATGACCGAGCCTATAGTGCCATAATGTTGTATCTGCATCTGAAGCCACAAGATTACAATCATTAGTACTATCAGTGGATAAATACAAGGTTCCAACCTTCTTACCTCTTGCCACCACAAGAGCACCCTTGGTAACCTTCCAAGAGTCAGTTGTAAATATCACAGTATAACCATCACTTCCCAATTGCCCCACCGATATCAAATTTCTCCTTAATGTAGGCACATGTCTAACATCCTTCAATAGCCATGTATTCCCATTCTGCATCTTAACCTGAACAAAACCTTTTCCAACTATACTGCAAGGCTCATCATCACCAAGAAAAACATGCCCAAAATCCCCTTGAACATAATCAACAAAATAATGCCTATGTGGAGTAGCATGAAAAGAAGCCCCTGAATCTAAAACCCAAGATTCAGTAATATTATGTAAAGAAAGAATCAAAGCATCCTGGCATACATTACCCAATGCCACATTTACCTCCTTGTTTTCTTCCTGTTGTTTCTTCTTGTCCTAAAGCTCCCAACAGTCCTTCTTTGCATGCCCAAACTTTCCATAGTTCCAACATACAATCTTGCTCTTGGATTTTGACCTTTCCCGATCTTTTGATTTTCCACGGTTTCCTCTATTCTTCTGTCTCCCTCTAGTTTCCACTGTCAAAGCATTCCCTCAAGTAGAAGATTCCCCAGAGCTTTTTCTTGTATTTCCTCACTTAGAATCACCCCTACAACATCCTCAAACTTCAACTTCGAGTTAGCTGGAACCGAGTTGCTTACCTCCATTACCAGGCTATTCCAACTTTCAGGTAAAGAGCACAAAATTAATAAATCCCTAACTTCTTCATCAAATTCTATTATAACGAAGCTAGCATATTCACAACCGTATTGAAATCATTTAAATGATCTGCTACTGAACTATTCTCAGACATCTTCATATTAAACAAATTTTTCATTAAAAATATCTTATTAGAGGCAAAGGGTTTTTCATACAACTTCCCTAATGCATCCATCAGTTCTTTTGTAGTCTTTTCCTTTGAAACATTAAATAATACCGAAGATGCAAGACACATCCGAATCATTCCAAGTGCCTTCTGATCCAACAAATCCCATTCTGCATCTATCATACTCGAGGGTTTGTTCACCTTCTCAGACAGCGGAGTATAAAGATCCTTCTGATAAAGGTAATCTTCCATCTACATCTTCCAAAGACTGAAATTCTGCCCGTTGAATTTATCAACCCTAGATCTTCCATCATCTGCCATAGCTCCCACTCAAGATAAAAATTTCCCTACGATTCAACACTTCAGCAAACCAAACCAGGCTCTGATACCAATTGTTAGGAAATAAGAGATAAAATATGCGGAATAATCCCTTACAGAATCGCAACAGTAGAAACTAATATGTAGAAAATATTACAGATCTCAAATAAAAGTATAGAATAAATAACACAACATAGAGAGACAATATTTAATGTGGTTCACCCAATTTGGGCTACATCCACCAAGAATCACTTGCTTAGATTTATTACAAGCCTCCACTCTCTCAATACAATACCCAGATCCATTTGGAGCTATGCTCAACAAACTCTACAGAATTCACGTCTGAATTCAAAACACATCTGCAATACATTTGCTTGTCTATGTATCATATGCATAAGACCATATAAATAGACAATTTCTTAAGCAATTTGATATAAAATCGTGGGTATCAAAACCATGGGAAAAAACTGTGGGTATCAAAACCATGGGAAAAAAACTGTGGGTATCAAAAGAATGGGTACTGAAAAACCATGGGCCCAAAAATAGCCCATAACGGTTACCCATTACCCATGGGTTAATAAACCACCCATGAAAATTTGCTTTGGGGGCTTCGCCCCCGAACCCCCTTGACCTACTCATCGGTGTGAGTGGGACCACCATAAAAATACCTGAGTGTAACACATAGAAGGTGTACCACACTCTAACATGAAAATAGGCTCCACAAACATAACACCCAACTTATAACATAGGTGATTATTAGGTGTGTTTCCCTTCATGTTGTGTGTCGTGTGTTTTGTTTCCTTCCTTTTCGTGTGTGTGTGTGTTTCCTTCTTCTTTCTCTCTTGTTATAGGTTGTACATGACTCCGCAGGGCCCAATGGATAAGGTATTGGTCAATATGTTGTGAGTTGAGATTCTAAATTCCCATGTCATGTCTTCACTGCACTCAGTCCATGTCATGTCCCTAAGCTAGAGCTAGTTGTTTTCGTGTAAATGTGTAACAGGGAAATTAATAATTTTTTAGCATGATAACTATACCCCAATGTCAAATTTTTCAAGTTCTATCATTTCAAGATACCCCGGGTTAAATCCGTTAGTTTTGTCACCCCATATTTGATGTCAAATTGGTCCCCTAGGTTATTTATGAAATTTCATTTAATCCCCTAGGTGATTTTAGGAAGTTCTTAAAAAGATGATATCTTCTTGCAATATTGGGAAGGGCTATCGTTGGCCTTCCCAGGACTGATTCAAACCCGCTATATCAGAATGGAAGGGAAAAATTCAACATGGAGGTGAATTTAAGACCTTAAAGAATCATGGAAATTATTTTGAAAGGTTTAGGGGAGTTTTAAAAGACTTGGAGCAGTTTGAGTGAAAGCAGGGTTCACAAGCCTAGGCAGTACACATGTCTAAAACATTTGTTGGGCTTCAGAAGAAGATTCTGGGAGCTCTAGATGGAGTTGGAAGTAAAACAAAATATCACTAGAAATAGGATTACAATAAATACATGATGATGAAATTATATTTCTCCCAACACTTTGGCGCATCAGGTCTGCAGGTAGTTTTTACCAGGCACATGTGGAGTACTGAATCAAAAATCGTTTTCAGGGATCAAATGGAATACTAAAGACATGTGACCCCCACCATTGGATTCACAAGGAAATTTTCAGTAAGGATCATATAAAATGTTTTTGAAAAATTCCATTGGGAGCTCAAGTTATCACCGTCACAAGTTCGGGACTTAGTAGAATTTTTGGAGGACACGTGTCAGCTCCAAGAGGCTGGCGGATTTTTTATCCCTGACATCCCTCAAGGTAAGGGACGTCAAGGCTGGAAAACTACACCCATCCCCCTTGAAAATCTCTCAGCCCCCATGTGACCTCTTGGACCCTCATGTGACCTCCAAACTTGACAATTCAGCCCCTGGGTGCATTTTTGGAGCATCCATTCCCTACCGTCAGATCAAGGACCACGTTTCAACTCCAGAACCACCATGGAAACTTATGTCCCTTATTTACCTAAGGTTAGAGACTTCAGACCTATGAAAATGCACCCATCCCCCTATGGGGATTCTTTTGGACCTCCATGTGACTTTTCAACCTCCGTGTGCTTTTTTAGAGCATCCATTCCCTGTCGTCAGATCAAGCGCCACGTGTCAGCTCCAGGACCACTATGGAAAATGATGTCCCTTATTCCCCTAAGTTGAGGGACATCAAACCTTAAAAAATGTGCCCATCCCCTATAGAAAGTTTTTTGGACACCCACGTGACCAACTTTCAGCCCCTAGATGCATTTTGTAAGCAAATCCCCTATCATCGGATCGAGGACACATGGCATCAACTTGACCACTATGGAAATTGATGTCCCTCTCATCCCTAAGTTCAGGGACATCAGGGATAAAGAAATGCACCCAGTCCCTCCATGTGCATTTCTTTGAAAATTTAAATCTGGCACTTAGCTATTTCTTCCCCCTCATTTCTCCTTCACAGCTTCATACCTTGTCATGGCTTCGTGAATGATTGTCTAGACACCTGATCCACAATTATTGCTCTGAACCAGCTTCGCCATGGCCACATAAACTCTCCACACTATGAATGCATAGTAATATGTAGGCCTTAGAGAAAAATAGAGTGAAATGACAAAGAACGAAGAGAAAATGGAGATTTTTTGCTAAATAACTACAAAGCCACCTGATCAAAAACTCATCATATCTTGCAAAGTACAAGTTGGATCAAGATGCCATATTTTGTAGAATTTCACATTTTGCAAGACAATCAAGATGCACCAAAAAAGAGGTAAAATGGTTCTAAGAATCATTTTCTCCAACAAAATCCTCACTTCGTGTACCGGCTCACATTCGTCAGATTTCTCATCACTCTGGAAATGGAAATGAAATAAAAACTTACACATGGGCTCCAAATAAAAAACCTATTGCAATGGATTTTTTTCATCTCAAATGGAGACAAAAACCTGACCTACAAATTTCAAGCTCCATTAATGGCCACCATGGTAGCTCCATGCCCAAAGCCACTACTAGGTCAAATTTTCAAAATTTATTTCCAATCATTCTAGTTAGAAAAACTATGTGACATTTGGAGGGTTTGATAGTAACTGATAAGATGAGTCCAAAAGAGTATGTTCCGTCACAAATCAAGCTCTAGAAACACACTTTCTAAAAATAGTAGGTTTTCCTATATAGACTTTATATGTTTAGAAAGTCATCATCAAAACAAGCTGAGACAAAGGCAATGGGCATTGAAGATCACAAGGAAGCCAAAATGAGTGTTCTACGCAGGAAATATTAAAAATGACCACTTATTAAAAATAGTAAGTCCCTTTTATGGGCACTTACTATAAATAGTAAGTCACCCCAAAGAAGCGGTTGAGGCTAAGGTTAGGGTGCACAGGATCGAATGAGGGAGTTCATCAAATCACGATGGTCGAGAAGAGGCAAAAATAACCTCTCACTAAAAATAGTATATCATACGCAGGCTGGGAGTTGCAGTCACCAGCAGAATAATTCACTCAACTTGGGAAGCATTCACACGCTGATTTGAAGGAGATTCATAGTGTGCAAGGAGTTCAAATATTCATAGTTTCACTATATTTGGAACTTTCCATCCATAAGGATAAATGGACTTCATCAAGAATGATGTCTCCTCTTCTTCTCTCTCTCTTTCTCTCTCCTCTTTCCCCCAAGTTTCTCTCTCTTCTCAAATGTTCTAATTTTGTATTGGGGTTGCACTTTTTCATATGTCTTAATGTTCATAATGTAATAAGTTACCTTTATGTTATAAAAAGGGACTTAAAATTTTCCTAGGAAGTTGAAAATTTTTAAGTTGTGCGAGGACATAAGAAAAGGCATTGGGGGGTAGATGAAGAGTCATATTCTACTCTATAAATTGTAACACCATTCCCATTTCAAAGGGTTTTTGGTCATTAATCTTGTAAGACTCAAGAGTATATTCTACCTTGAGAGAACAAAGGAGATAGAAAAAATCTTCAATAAACTTGCATTTTCCACTTCTCAACTTCCTTTCCATTTATCTACTATTTATAACTTTTATTTGAGAAATTAATACAAGAAGAAGGAGTTTCTAGCTTTCTTTGACTAATATATTTCTTGATACTTGTGTTCATCACATTTCATTTGGTCTTAATGATTCTTACAAATTTGTTTCTTCTCATAAATGCATGTGATGATACTTCTAACTAGTGCGTGTAGGAATTTGATTTCCTACCTGCAGCATTATTTCTCTTACGTCTTTTCTCGCTCCCTTTTCCCACTCTTTATACAAAGTTCTCTCTTGCAGGTATCTGCAAGCTTTTCCACATGTTCAGTGGAGTGTCCCTGTTGGATCCCTAGTTGAAAGGCTGCCATATAAATCCACCTTTTCATGCGCATGCATATACGACAGCTACACCTGTTAAGTAGAGGGACTTAGATTCCCAGAGCGTTGGCAAGAAATCCAAAAAAAAATCCACCCAAAAAATTTTCTTGACAATAGGGTCCTTTTAGGTGTCTTAGCATGTCTTATGTCCATTTGGACATCTTTAGCTATGTACTAATGAAGTTTTTAATTTTCCCTCCAAAACTCCCCTTTCAAATATTTGAATTCTTCTTATTATGCTTAGTGGTATAGAAACTAGGTTAGGCTATGTATTTTGATTCTAAAAGGTGTAAACATACTCATGAAACATAGTTACATGTCCTCTGTAGTGCCCACTTCCCTTTGACACCTTTTGATACTGATCATGACATTGTCGACTATATTATGGACATTATTATAGTTTTGATTTAGTATGATGTTAGATAATTGATCATGAATTATTGTTGACTTTGATTCTTATATGATGCATGATGATTATTAGAGACACTTTATATGTTGATGATGTTATACTATCGGACATAGTTATATGATGGATGTTGTTCGGACTTGTGATATTTTGATATTGTGAGTAGCCCTAGAAATGGAAAATTATTGGATGATGATATAGTTGTTGATAAAACTATAATAATATTGTTAGATTGCTTTGATGTTGTTATGATTCATATATCTAGATGATTTTAGAAATTTAATTATATTTATATTATTTTGGATGTTTTTATATGGCCACGAGGCCGAAGGAGGTATTTTTTTTTTGCAAGTTAAAATATCACAACAAACATTGAGGGATCGGAGACTAATCACATTGGAATTCTAGATGAATTCAACAAGGTCACCATGGCAACTAGTTTTTTGTGTGTGTGTGTTCGTTAGTGTTAGGGATTCCCATGGGGGGGATCACCTTTAAATGTGAACAAGGGATTTAATGTATTTCTTTTATTTTTGGTCCCTTTTGTTATGTTTTCATGTGTTTATTTTGTGGTGCACTTACCCCTTTCATTGTTTATTTAATAGTGTGTAAATATTGTGATTAATCATACTGTTTAGTAATTTAATTAAAATATGTCATAAGAATGTAATTAATAGAGTTGTTGGCCATGTTTTAAAGTGTTGTAATAATGTGTAAGTGATGTGTAAGTTAACTTTTGAGTGTGAAACACTCCACCTTCTTGGAAATTCGAATTTTTCCTTGGAGGATGATTTTGGAGGCTTGTGGGACAAGTTAAAATTGTCTCATACCTCTTAAATTTACATACCAACCTTGCCTATGGTTGGAGGGTTAAATTTAGACCTTCTTATGCTTTTTTTTTACAAGTCAAGTTGAATGTTGTAATTGTACTTTTCTTACATGATTTAATTTCAGTCCTTATGGGGTATGGACTTGTTTGAGTGTGTAAGTAAATCTGTCATATTATTCACCCACATATTTATTATGCATTGGAGAATGAAGTTGACTTTGTGTTTGGGGTTGAGGATGTGTGATGTGGCATCCTACATGGATCCACCTCATCCTCTTATCTTCCCTCTTCTATAAAATTTGAATTTCTTGCCTTGTTTTAGGTTGCTTCAATTTTGGGAGACTTCATTTTGGGTGAATTTTCTTGTTGTTTTGGGAGCTCTTGCTTGGAGAAATTTTTTGAAGATTGTTGTATGCTTGTGTTGGGTTGATTTTTGGATTTCTTGAATTGGAAGGAGCTTGTTGTTTTGAACTAGGAATAACTCCATCATGGAGATGTAAGAGCTTGGCTCTTGAAATGATCTTTTATTTATGTAAATGTTCTTATGTGAATGTTTTGGTATATATTGTGGGTTATTGGGTAGATGGCCTAGGAATGGTGTAGGAGAAGACTATGGGGTTATTTTATGGGAGGAACAAGTGGTTTTAGGGAGGTATAAGGGTGGACGAAGTTGGGAATTTGGGTTCCACCTTACAAAGAAATAGCTTGTATTTCTTTACTCGTTATGGGGTACCATAAGAGGTTGGGGAGATATAAGAAAATGTGAGGAATAAGGGGTACTTGGGGGAGGCATAAGGGCATGATAGGGTTTAAAATGATATTCATATATATATATATATATATATATATATATATATATATATTCAGTGGGTTGTACTCAGGTGGTGATACCCATTTTTCCCCTTGGGAGGCATAAGCAGCATCCCCCATAGCTTCTTGTTCCTTTGGCTTGCTTGATAAAGACTTAGTATTGCTTGTCATCTGTTAATGTAGTTGTAAAACTACATTCTGTTTTGGACTTTGTTTTATTGTTAAAATGTTGCTTTTATGTTTTGTGGAAGCCTGTTGTTGCCATGAGTTGGATCACATCTTCTATTGCTTTTTGGTTGGGGCTCGGGGGCCAATGAATAAGGATGGCTTCTCCTCTTCATTATATTTCTTGGTTAGGTGGAGAGCGTTGCATTTCCCCTACTCCTGTTGTGATCAAATTGGATGAATGAGAAGTTTTTTAGTGTCCAGAAGGACTGCTAGGATTTCTTGGCTATGCTTTAAAGGGTTGTAAGCATGTATTAGCCCTCATTATGTTTCCAGTTACCATAACTAACATCTTCTGTTAAACAAGAATAAACTATGTTGGATGTTAACATATGAACCCACTACGTCCAAGAGCTAATGGAACCTTCAAATCTGATCCTTATAAAAATGTAACACCCAACTTATTAAACTCGTCCCATACCTCTTAAGGGATTATTAAAAAAAAAGAAACCCTATGGTTGGAGGGTTACATTAAACACCTTAAATGATTTTTAGATTACAGAGAAAAACATCCAATGTTATAATTGCAAATTTCTTACGATCCATTTGATAAAAAATGATAACCAAGTATGCGAGCTGTATTTGAGTGTCAACTAGATTTACCTGATCATCCTATTAACTCACTCTATTTATTATGCAGTGGAGAATGAACTTGTACTTCTTTTGGCTAAACCTTTTAACAAGCCTTGAGAACTATGTGCAACTCCTAGTGTCAACCTGGAAATCAGAAAACCTCATCCTCTTATCTTCCCTCTTCTATGAAATTTGAATTTCTTGTCTTGTTTTGGGTTGCTTCAATTTTGGGAGACTTCATTTTGGGTGAATTTTCTTGTTGTTTTGGGAGCTCTTGCTTGGAGAAATTTGTTGAAGATTGTTGCATGCTTGTGTTGGTTTGATTTTTAGATTTCTTGCATTGGAAGGAGCTTGTTGTTTTGAACTAGGAATAACTCCATCATGGAGATGTAAGAGCTTGGCTCTTGAAATGCTCTTCTTTTATTTATGTAAATGTTCTTGTGTGAATGTTTTGGTATATATTATGAGTTGTTGGGTAGATGGCCTAGGAATGGTGTATGAGAAGGCTATGGGGTTATTTTGTGGGAGGCACAAGTGGTTTTAGGGAGGTATAAGGGTGGAGGAAGTTGAAAATTTGGGTTCCACCTTACAAAGAAATAATTTGCATTTCTTTACTCGTTATGGGGTACCATAAGAGGTTGGGGAGATATAAGAAAATGTGAGGAATAAGGGGTACTTGGGGGAGGCATAAGGGCATGATAAGGTTTGAAATGATATATATATGTATAATATATATTCGTTGGGTTGTACTCAGGTGGTGATACCCATTTTTTCCCCTTGGGAGGCATAAGCAACATCCCCCACAGCTTCTTGCTCCTTTGGCTTGCTTGATGAAGCCTTAGTATTGCTTGTCATGTGTTAATGTAGTTGTAAAACTACATTCTATTTTGGATTGTATTTTATTGTGAAATGCTACTTGTATGTTTTGTGGAAGTCTGTTGTTGCCATGAGTTGGATCACATCTTCTATTGCTTTGTGGTTAGGGCTCAAGGGCCAATGAAGAAGGATGGATTATCCTCTTCATTATATTTCTTGGTTGGGTGGATAGCCTTGCCTTTCCCCTACTCCTGTTGTGATCAAATTGGATGAATGAGAAGAATGCATGTTGTGGTTCTAGAGCTAAGAAAAAACAGTTTGACAGTCCCTTGTGAAATGAAATCTCATTGTAACCTTTCCCACTTGAAGTGGATGAACTTGTAAATGTTTGTAATGGAAAGATAGTGTATTGATTGCAAGTGGAAATTAGAAATGTAAAAGAGTTATTGTAGTGCCCACTTCCCTTTGACACCTTTTTATAATGATCATGACACTGTTGACTATACCATGGACATTATTATGGTTTTGATTTAGTATGATGTTAGATGTTGGACCATGGATTACTGTTGATCTTGATTTAGTTATGATGCATGATTATTATTAGAGTTACACTTCATATGTGGATGATGATATACTATTTGACATGGATATATTATGAATGTTGTTCAGATATGTGATTTTTAGATATTGTGAGTAGACCTAGAAAATGGACATTATATGATGATGATATAGTTGTTGATATAAATTGTAAGTGATATTGTTGATTGCCTTGATGTTGTTGTGATTCATATGTATAGATGATTTTGTGATTATATTTATATCATGTTGGATGTTCTGATATGGCCATAAGGCCGAAGGAGGTATTTGTGTTTTGCAGGTTAAACTATCACAACAAACATCAGGGGATTGGAGACCAACCACATTGGAATTCTAGATGAATTCAACAAGGTCACCATGGCAACTATTTTTGTTGTGTGTGTTGTATTTTGTTAGGGATTCCCATGGGGGGATTACCTTTGAATGTGACCAAGGGGTTATGTGTATTTTATTAATGTGGTTCTTTTTTATTATTGTTTGCATGTGTTTATTTTGTGATGTATTTACCCCCTTTCATTATTCTTTTAATTGTGGAGAATTAATGTGAGTAATCATATTGTTAAAATAAATAAATAAATCAAATTTGGGATATAAGAAAGTAATTATAGAAGTTGTTGGCTCTTGTATTAAATGTGGTAAGTGTAAGATGTGTAAGAATGTGTAAGTATGTGTAAGAGTTGTGTAAGTCAAATTTTGGAGTATGAAACACTCCACCTCCTTGGAAATTCGAATTTGTCCTTGGAGGCTGATTTTGGAGGCTTGTGGGACAAGTAAAACTTGTCCCATGCCTCTTAAATTTACATTTACCAACCATACCTATGGTTGGAGGGTTGAATTTATACTTTTATAATGCATTTTGGGAAGACAAATTGCAATTTTTATTGCACTCTTCTTACATTTTATTAAATTCAGTCCTTTGGGGTGTGGGCTTTTTGGAGTGTGTAAGTTTAATTGTCATATTTTCACCCACCTCTTTATTGTGTTTGGAGAATGAATTTTATCTTTTGTGTTGGAGTTGAGGATGTGTGATGTGGCATCCTACATGGATCCACCTCATCCTCTTCTCTTCCCTCTTCTATAAAATTGAAACTCTTTGCTTTGTTTTGGGTTGTTGAACTTTTTGCATACTTCATTTGGGGGGAAAATTTTCTTTGACTGTTTGGAGCTCTTGTTGATTTTGGAGGAGATTGGAGAGCATTTCATATTTGGGCATTGTTGATTTTTGGGACTATATTTTGGCATTGAAAGCTTGACTGTATTGGAACAAAATCTACCATGGAGAGGTAGGAACTTAGCTCTTCTTATATGTTTTTATTTCTTTTTATGTTTGTGTGAATGGTGAATGTTTCTATGTGTTTGTTGGCTGGTTGGGTAGACTTCCTAGGAATGGTGTAGGAGAAGGACTATGGGGAATCCATGTAGGGGGGCATAAGGGAATGCCAGTGGCATCAGAATTATTATGGAGGGAGTTTGGGATTGGGATCCACCATGGAAAAGAAATAGCTTGCATTTCTTACTTTGTGGGGGCATAAGGAAATTTTGGGGGGTGGGGGGGGGGGGGGGAGGCATAAGGAGGGATTGTGGGGGGCATAAGGATATGTGAGATGATTTATATTGGTGGTTTGTTATAGGTGGATACCCAAATTCCCATTGGGAGGCATAAGAAGCTTCCCCATAGTTCCTTGCTCCTTTGGCTTGCATGATGAAGCCTGAGTTATGTCTTAATGTTTTCAATGCAGTTATAAACTGTTGTTTTGTTTGGACTGTGTTTTTAATTTCAAAATGTGCATGTTAAAAGATTGCTATGTGATGTGGAATCCTGTTGTTGCCATGAGTTGAAATACATTTCTTATTGTATTGTGGTTGGGGCTCGGGGGCCAATGAAGAAGGATGGATTCTCCTTTCATTGGATGTCTTGGTTGGGTGGAGAGCGTTGCCTTTCCCCCACTCTTGTTGTGATCAAATTGGATGAATGAGAAGAATGCATGTTGATGTCTTGGAGCTGAGTAAAGAAGACAGTTTTGACAGTCCCTTATGAGAATTCTCTTGTAACCTTTCCCACTTGAAAGTGGATGAAATTGTAAATTTTTTGAAATGGAAAAGATGATGTATGGATTATGAAATTTGTAAAGTGAAATGAAAAAGAGATAGACTCTATTTTTTTGCTTTGAAAGAATGTGAAGGAAATGTAATTTGTATGATGAATTTTGGGAAAGAATTAAAAAAAGGTTGAAATTTGAAATGTAAAAAGAGTTCTGCTTTGTATTCAGTTCTATCATTAGAAAAGAAAGACATGCATTTTGTATGTTGTATTTTGAATATCATATGTGAAAATAATTGTAGAAAGATTCATTGAACTTATGGAAGTTGTCTTACCTTGTTCAGAATGGCATTGTTATATTTAAAATTTTGTATTTGAAATCCCTGGTTGGAAAATTGGAAGAAGGAAGTATGTATGAAGAAAAATGCATTGTCCTGTCTTGTTGAAATGCATTGATTGGAAAAGAACTAGAATCTGTATTTTAGTTTCTAGATTTTGATTGAAGGAAAGATACCACTACTTTAAACAAGCATGGAATGAATTGAATAGAATTGTTATAGTATAGCAAAAGGCATAGACTAATCCTTATTTTAAATTGTATAAACTCAATCTTTTATTAAAATGTACAGTTGTAAAAATTTTATCAAATATTAATCAGAACAATCCTAGAAAGCTATAAAATTTAGCATGAAATATTAAATTGATCTTAAGGTGACTCAAAATGATTCCAAGTAGACTAAAACCTTAAGGAAATAATTTAAAACATTGCAAAATCAGGCCCAAACCTTTTCACAGTCTTTTAGCTGTCAGAAGTTGTAAAAATTCAAATTTGAAATCAATCAAGAAAAATTACCTTCCAAAACATCCTAAATCCTTCTTAGAACAATCCTCCATGTCTGTTTGGCATGTTGAGTGAAGGATAAGATCAAATTTGAACTAAATTTTATAAGTTAAAATTTACCAGTTTGCTTTTAAAAATCATGTAGAACGTTTTCATAAAATTGATCCCTTAAAATTTATCAAAATATATAATTAATGACTCCTATGCAAAGAGGGCGTCAAGAGCTTTCCAGAAAGTCCTCGTTTGCCCAAAACAGAGCTCTCTATCAAAAGTTATGGCCCTCTGAAGTTTTCTTCACTTGGCATTAAATTTTGGGAAAATTTTCCTTGGCGGGTCCGCGGCCCAAATTTTTCCCTTGAAAATCCTTAGGAAAAATTTTTGGGAAAAATTTCAAAATTTTCTCTGCCACCCCACAGCCAATTGGAAACTGCCATGTGGCCTCATGAGGCAACAACGGAGGTGCAGAACTATTTCCTTCCTTGGTGCTTTTTTAAAAAATTTGGAAAATTTTCTTAGTTTCCTTCGCCGGCCCGTAATCCCACATCCAATGAATGCCTACCACGTGGCACGACGGAGGGGGCGGAACCCTTGAAACTTTATCTTTTTTGAGAAAATTTGTTTTTGGAAAATATTTCTAATGAACTCCGCAACCCGGCACTCCTGCCCTTGCCTTGGAAAAATCATTTCCACAGACGCACGGGTCTGCGCGTGCAACTTAACCCTTATTACCCCCCCCCCTTGGCAAATTCTCCCAAACATCTCCACCGCCTCGCCTTTCCCTCGTTTTTCCCCGCTTTGGCTTGGAGGACACCACGTGTCCCTGGCAGACCCGCAGGGTGCGTAGGTGCAAAATTGGTTTTTCGCCCCGCATGTGAAAATTCAAAAAAAAAATCTCCCCGCGGCCCGTCAACCTACCCTTTGGGCAAATTTTCACCCTAGGCTCGGGCCCACTCTTGGGGGAAAATTTTCACCCCAAGGCCCGCCGGCCCATAACTTGAGTTTTATGAGGAGTTAGAAGGACTTCTTTATATCAATGGAAAGGTGAGGAAATTTCCTATCCAATGGGAATGATTTAGGGAAATTTTGAATGCATTAAGTGTGAGAAAAATCAAGTTGAAACTTTAATCCTGTTAGAGAGTGGGTATGTTGATAATTTACCCCTCTAAACCTAATTGAAACTTCTAACCCTAAAGTTTGGACCTTGTGACCTCTAATAATTGTTAATAAAAGAAAAGTATGTTCTAGTGGATTAGAATTGTTCTGGAACTTATTACTGACATTTTTTGTCTTGTAACCTGGTTGTTGGATCCTTTAAACAAAAAAATTATTCCATAATTTTCCTAACTAACTCCTAGGTTGTTTCTTGGGTCTCAAGTGGGTTGGGTTATAGAGGGAGTTATAGTTATACTCTTGTATATTCTATTTTAGAAAGAATGTGAAAGAATGTTACGTGTTTGGTAAATTAAAAGAGTATTCTTGTAATCAAATGGAAAGGAAGTTATAAGAGTTCATTTGAAATTAATGAAAGGGCTGTATGATTTTGTCTTGTCCATATGATGTTATTCCATTGGAAATATGTGTTTTGCATACTCTATGAAATCTCTGTTTGAAAAGTGGTAAAGTGGAACACGTGAAAAGAAAATGTATTGTTTGCCTTGTATACAATAAATGATTTTGGAAGAAATGAAAGAAGGAATTTGTAAGTTGTCTTTTGGAATCAATAAATGAATGTAATGTTTTTCTCAAACTGCATTGTTGTATTGAATCTGATCATATCAATGTATTGAAATATCTGTTGAGAAGGAAGAAATGCGTGTGAGAAAAATACAGTATTTTGTCTCTTTGAAATGTAAAAAAATAATTGAAAGCAGTATTGCATTTTGGTTTTGAATGGTTTGTTTTGAATCAACCAAATATGTTAGCTTGGAATTAGAATGTATCCTAAATACTTGGAAGAAGAAAGTGGCAAATAGACACATTAAAATTTGATCCTTGTTAATTGTAATTTCAAACTGACAATTATCTCAACCAAAAACACACAGTTTGAACCCGCAACAATAAAATAACAAATTAAATGATTGAATTGACAGTATTAGGACCTAAACAAGTTCAAATAGACAAAAACACTTGAAGGAAATATGTCAAAACTTAGCAAAATCAGGCTCAAACCGTTTTGCAGTATTTTTCTGACAAGAAACAGAAATGTTCAAATTGAAATCAATCATTTAGAAAAATTGAACCTTGAATACTTCCTTAAATTAGGCTTTTAGGAACAATCCTCCATGTCTATTTGACATTTTGAGAGAGGAGGGAGATCAAATTGAATAAATCTCACAAGTTAAAATTTACTAGTTCGCACTGTAAAATCCTGCAGGCCGTTTTCTTAAAATTTACCACTTAAACTTTATCAAAATCTAAAATTAATGATCTTTGTGCAAATAGGACGTCGAGAGCTTTCCAGAAAGTCCTCGTTTGCCACAAATTGAGCTCTCTATCAAAATTTATGGCCCTTTGAAGTTTTTCTTCCTTGGCATCAAAATTTTGGGAAAATTTTTCCTTGGCATGGCCCGCAGCCCAAATTTTTTCTCCGCCGCCCCGTCAAATGGTCCGCAGCCAATAAAAATCTGCCACATGGCACCATGAGATGATAGCAGAGGGGTGGATCCTCTTTTTAACTTAGTGCTTTTAGAAAATTTTGGGAAAATTTTCCAAATTTTCCCCGCCGGCTTGCAACCAATCAGGTGATGCCACATGGCGTCATGAGTCATCGGTGGAGGAAAGAGTCCCTTTTTGTCTTTTATGTCTTGAAAAAAATTTGGAAATTTTTCCAAATTTCCCCCGTTGTCCCACCAGTCTGCAGCCAATCAGGGGTTGCCATATGGCATCATGAGGCACCGGCAAAGGCACGGGTCTATGTACCCTCTTAGCCCTTCGGGACATTAAGCCAATTTTCTCCCCGCCACCTCGCCTTCCTCACATTGGTTTAGGAAACACCATGTGTCCTTTGTGAACACACGAGAGCATGGGCGCAAATGTGACTTTTTTCCCTGTGCGGGAAAAAAAATTCCAAAGGTCTCCCCACGGCCTGCCAACCCGCTCTTAGGGGAAAATTTTCACCGCAAGGCCCGCCGGCCCATAACTTGAAAAATATGAGGATTTAGGAGGACTTCCTTGCATCACTGGAAAGGTAAGGAAATTTTCTATCCAATGGGAGTAATTTAGGAAAAATTTGAATGAGTTAAGTGTGAGGAAAATAAAGTTGGAACTTTAAGCTTATTGGAGAGTGGGTATGGTGAGGAATTTCCCTCTGAACCTAATTGAAACTTCTAACCCTAAATTTTGGACCTTATGACCTCTAATAAATATTAATAAAAGGAAATTATACTCTAGTAGATTAGAATTGTTCTGGAGCCTGTTAGTGACAACTGTTGTCTTGTAACATGGTTGTAGATTCTTTTAAAAAAATATATATTCCATAATTTTTCCTAACTAATCCTAGGTTGTTCTTGGGTCTCAAGTGGGTTGCTTTAGCTGCCGTTACATCCTCCACCCATGAGGGTGTAGCTAATCACTTTTGACCTAGTTGTAATCATGGTTAGAAGACCTAACTACTTGAGTGACTAACTCATATTGATTAAAAAAAGGGAAGGATTCAAATGCAGAAGGATGGTGTGATATAAAATAAGGAAGAATAGGGTGGTCAAGGGTGTAGATAGAGCTAGAAAGCTCAGAAATTTTATGATATGTAATTGAAGTCATTTTAATCAAAGGAACTCACAAGAAAAATTTTATGTCTTGCTATGAATTTAGATATGAATTCCAGTTTAATAAGTTGTATATGATATGTGAATTAATTTACAAGTACAAGAGGTTTCATAAGTCTTAGGAGATCATGATACATAGGTATGAAGAAATAATCCACATGTGTAAGACATTCTTGATGAAAACTGGTTTGAATATGAGAAACGAGTCGAGACCATTAGACAAAATCCTTACATTTCATGTAATAATAAGTGAAGAATTCAGTCAGACACAAGCTTCTTTGCTTCAAAGCATTCAACCAACTTGTGAGAAGGTGACACTCATGATCCCTCATATATTATATGAAAGGTTTAATGTCCTCAAGAGATTTCATCAGTAGACAGTCCTGTAGACCAAATGGTCATTCCATCTTGAATGCATTGACATGATTTTTTTTGCAACAAAAGCAGCGCCATCACAAGTTATATACCGCGGTTGGAATAGTAGTATAGACAGATTGTCTAGCAGTATAAAGGTAGTGTTTATGATAATTTGACATAGATTCAAGGACCAATGTTTCTATGTAGTGATGTATATGGGCTAAAGACTGATATGGACTGGTCATCCTATGTGTACACAGTTTAGGTTTTAGAATTGAACTGGTTCATCTACTTCCCTGTATGAATGAGGCCTTTGCAATATAATGCATATCAATAGTGACGTGTATGGGCCATAATTACATATGAAATAGGTCGTCCATGTGTATGCTCAAGTTGAACCGTCGTTCATGTACTTCCCTAGGGTAAAATGATGAAAATGTAGTATAACGTCTATCAACGTATACTTTGATGTTATGGGTCCAAAACATATAACCATTGACCCATAGACACATAATCACATGGTGCCATGTAGGCTCTTCCTGAACCACTGATATGGTGGAGGGAATAGAGGTGTCATCCTTTTCTAAAGGAATGCACCGTTTAGAAATATAAATAAAGCTCTTTAATCTCATCATTGCTCCAGTATACATTGGAACCCGGATTCGCATGTGCATCAGGTCAACCCATTGTTTTGCAAACATAACTTGCAGACAAAATTAGGCATGAAGGGAGGATATGTACCCAGACATAGCAGTCAAAAGAGTGAACATGAATGAATGCTAGTCACATTCCTACTAATCCCTGTCCATTTCATATGAATTTGTTCGACAGCCATGTATGCCAAGTTTTTTCGCCTATTAAGATGGATGATTATCTTGTGACACTACTTACCTTAAGAAGCCAAAAACAGTGTTAGCATTTCTTTGTTCACTATGCTGGTAATGTTGTACATAGAGTCATACATGCAAAGGGGGACTTGCCTTTTGTAGCCAGAACTGTAAGGTACAATGCAAAGGTAGATAGAGGAAACCAATATGCATTAGGAATTGAAACAAGAGTACTCACTGCTTGATAACATCATGTATTCATTAGTACTACATGCACACTGAAAATGGTTGCATTGTCATTCAAAGTATGTCTTAGGGACAGAACACTTCATATGCATTCGGAGGTCAAATGAATTTTGTGTTTGGTGTGTTTCAAGGACCAAGCTAACACATTTATTGGATTTTTTAATAGGTGTAATACCTTTGATACTTAGGTTTTAACCAGTAAAGACATCATTTAACCAAGTAAATGGAAGAATAAAAAAAGATTATGGTTGAAGACATGGTCTATAGAAAGCATCGCCTGAAGAGTGACCATAGGATAAAGCCTCATAGTAATATGTCTTTTACATACTCAGGGTTTGAGATCTAGACCTATGTAAAACACACTAGCACATCTTATGTATTCATAATAATAGCCCTTGTTGTAAGTGAGACCTAATATGTGATTAAGACTTGTTGATTCAAGGAATATTACTAAATGACAGATGAACTATTAAATGTACATAATAAGCATTGAAAAAGTGATTTTATCCCTTATAGAATGAAGAATGTAATATAATCATGCATGTGGAACCTATGAACAACACTTTGGGCTATAAGGTTTGCATTATTTTAGGGTTTAGGGAGCTCTTGTAGTAAGCATTATAGAATGTGAACATTGTTTTAAAGTTAAATATGGAAAATAATTGTGTCCGTGTTACATCTCTGCATCTTATGTCATAAAGGTAACAAACACAAGAAAGAGAAAAAGATTGCATTGGAAAACAAAGTTGTCTTAGTGAATAAAGTGAAGATTCAGAGGTAAAAAAGAAATTATGTAAGGTATTTTCAAGGTGTCTAAGGTGTATTTAGAGGCAAGCACCCAGTTAAAACAAGTAGATCTACCAAAAGGCATGAGAAGAGTAAGAAGAGGATAAAGTTCACTAGAATACGCTTTTACATTCTCAAGAAACTTTTTGGGTTATCTTGAACAATAATAATTTCCTAAGGATGGGGCTAGTTGAAAAAGGGACCTAATTATGAGTAAGACTTGTTGATGTAAGTAGTTGTACTACATCACAAAGCAAGAAACTTTGACATAAGCTGAGAAGGATAATGGATGATCAAAAATGTGTTTAGTTTGGTGTTTAACATAGGGGATAATTTTGGGCTATAAGGTTTGCACGTATTTAGGGCTACAAGAGCTCTTAAGAATAGTCAAAAAGGTGAAAATAGTTGAGACGAGATTGAGATTCTTGATTTTTTTTTTTTTTTTATTTGTTGGATGATTTCAAGCAGTTTAAATGTGATCAAGATGTTGTGATAGGTTTGAGAAATAAATTAATACTTTGGTGACTTTGAAGCACTAGTATTCTTGTGTATATTGGTATGATTGTTGAGGTTTCTCTTATAGTTGAAAAACTTGTTGCATTTTGAAGGGGTGTTGCATTTATTTTGTCATCACAAAAAAAAATGTGAAATTTCTTAGATATTTTTTATGGGCTAGCTTGGAGCTCAAAAAGGGTCTTCATCAAGTTGTTTTCGGAATTATGTTGCCTACCTGAGGAATATGGGGGTCTTATATTGTTAGATGTTAGTCACCAAAGAACTTCCATTTGTGCCAAATGGATTGTTGGTGCCATTTAAGGTCAAGAGAAATGGAAATTTCTCTTGTGCAACTGTATTTTAGAGGGCACCCTATAAGGCTGCAAGACCTGGAAACGTATAGATTTCCAAAACTTGTTCTTCATTAAAGCTCCAGTGAAAGTGGTGGGCTCTTTTGTTATTAAAAGTATTTGGAAAGCTTGGGAGGAAATTAAGCCATGGCTATTGTGGAATGGAGATGAATTTAGAATTGGCCTCTCTGTCAATTCACATTCGATGTGGTGGTCACCAATCATTACCTTCCATAGTGTACCTCTTGTAGAGGTTCCCAGGGTGCACACCCTCAAGTTTTTCATAAGAGGGATTCACATTGGGCAAAACATTTATAACTCCTAGCTCACAAGGTTTTTGCTCTAGCCAAAAGCTAAGCTTAAGTTCTCCTTAGCCATTTGACTAAGATTCCTACCAGGGCATTCTTGAAGCTATTCCAAATGACATGTGATACAAGATTGGGGTTATTTCCTCTCAAACGTGGTGGAAAGACTTGAAATGGTTGCTAGATATGTCTTTTCGTAATTACCATTCTAGTTATTGTTGGCAATGTGGATTCTCTTGAATCTAGTCTACCATTCTTGAACCCAAGCTTGCTCATTTTTCTTGGTGTATTCTTTTGCAAGGGTTATTCATTAACAACAAGCTTATCCAATTTGGCGTTTTAGATACGCATTGCCCATTATGCGGGCAAATTGAAATCCTTATGAACTTTTTTTTCACAAAGCTTAAACCATGTGGGCTTTAGATTAATTAATGTTTTAGCCTTTACGATTCGAACCATTTCTTTCGCAACACATTTTTTTTAAGGATTGGTCAGGCCTACCCATGGTCTTCACCCAAGTATGACATGCTTTTAGAGTGGAAATCAATATTTTCATTTGAAAAGATAGATTCAACACTTTTTTCCCATTTTATTGTTGATTGCAATCTTTTGGCTTTAAACAAAGTGATGATTGTGTATGCATGAAAAGATTAGTTATGCAAGTATAAATGAAACTAGCACATAGTAGTTCCACCATATAACTAAATCTATCAAGAACATCACGATAAGAGCTTATAAAACTAACTTCTTTAAATATGAATGAAACTTTGAATAAACCAAAATAACATCCTAAGCTATGATTTACTCTTTAGATTGCTAACTTTAAATGAACCTAGTTAGATCCTAAGCAATCAGTTTTGTGTTGTTTTCTCTAAACAAGGTGAAGAGATCTCTCTAAAATGGCTACAAGACCATGTTTAGATATTCTCCTATAAACCAAGCTTGGAGTGAGGGATGCAAAATGATGAAGCCACTACAATAGAGGAGGGCTCAAGATAAAATGTCTTTTAGGTTTAGCTAATACAAATGAGATCTCATTCATTTCCAAGGAGTCAAGGTGTAAAGTTGAAAGGGAAGCCTTAGGCTTATATTTATAGGTTTCCATTTGAGAAAGTTTAGAATCCTAGTGCATGCAAGACAAAAGGGTAAAAAAATGCACTTTTTGATTAGATTAGGTGCTACTTAATCTTTTAGGATTAATTAAGGATCCTGAGTAGGATTAGGAATCTTTCTGAGAGTATCTGGAAGGGGTTTGGATAGATTTCGGAAGATCTGAAGCGAGATTTAGCCAATAAGAAGGTTTATTGGTTAAATGCAAGATTATAGGCTTAATTAGCATATAATTAGCTAATTAAGAGGATTATCACTAATCAAAATGTCGTTAACTGACATCCTGGCTGAATTAGAAGCATAGTTAGATAACGAAATGTCGTTATCTGTTCAAGGTGAGAGGGAGTTAAGATTTATTAGTAACATTTAAGTATTAAACTGCGTATGCAAATTTTAGGTGTCTATATATTATGTCTACTATTTTTCTACAGATTAAAGAGCAAGCACATAAAGATGGTGTTGGAAGTGGCCCACGACCAGAGCTTAATGGATCACAAGGGTAACGCCACATGCACTATTATTGTGCTTCGTTGGCCATTTCCTTTTACGATCTCTCACTAAGGGGAAAATGTTGTCAACACGATCGTTTTCACCGTTGATCGAGCTTGGAAATACATTTGAGAAACATAATTAAGGAATTGAGGCCATTTTTCGTGGTTGGGAGGCCATTCCAAATGAGTAGGACCTTATAAATGGCGAGTGGGGCAAGGCGAACAATAAAGATTCATCACCTTTAGTCCACTTCACAATTGTAGCCTTTTTTTGTTCTAATTTTATAATATGGTATTATAATTTGTTAGTTGACTACGAATTTCACGTTTTTTAGTTTTACATGCTCTACAGCTAAGTTTGCGAACACTTTTATAACACCTTTTTTGTGAAAAGTTGAATAATTATATTATTTTATTATTGGTAATATAAGAGCTATTTCATTAAAAAAAAAATTTAAAAAATATCAAATGACATTTGACTCAATGGTGAAGATGCTTGGCTAGCCAAAGAAATCTACTCATCTCAACCGTAGAATATAGCAATCTAAGACCAGCCAAGATTCAAACAAAAATTTCAAAAAAATTATAATTTTTTTTAATTTAAATATTAATATATTCGTTAAAAGCAAAGATGCTCATTAAAAAACATGGCCAAAAATAAAAGAGTGAAAAGGAAAAAACATAGTCAAATAAAAGGGAGGAAAAACAAAATAATGGAATAGAACAAACGTTAAATAAAAGACAATTTGACAATTTTTATACCGTAGGCGTTTTTTAACTGGGGGCTACTTTCCCATTTTCGTCATCCTCCTTGTTGAACGTTGTTCTCTCTCAGGTTCTGTTCCGTTAGCTTTTGTTTGGTTTTCATTGGATATGTACACGGTGGTTTTATTTTGTATACCTTTTATTTATTGGGCACTTTATGTGGAGACGCCGCCAGTTGCGGCTGTTTTCAGAGTTGGCACAGCAGCCGCAGAGTCCCGCCGGCGAAAGAGAGCCACCGGTCCCGTAACCTGGGTTTAAACCCAAAGTTAAAATCACGAATCTTTTAAACGGTGGTGCACGATACGCAGTTTAAATAGCAGCTCGTGGGGCCTAGACAGAAGTTGTCACGTGTAGGAGTGTTGCGGAGGCATGAGTAACAAGTCGGCATTTGTAAGATAAATAATAATAATAATAATAGGTTTTTACAGTCCACAATACCGTGGGGGCCTGTTTTTGGGTTTACAGGTGGCTTATAGCATATGGGACTACCTCGTACTCACATGCGGGAGGCAACTAACTTTGCTACAAACGAGGCGTACATACCCTGCCCCCTGGAAGATTTGAACTTATGACCTCTATTTCAAGAGCACATGTTCTTCACTATTAGGCCAACTCAGGTGTACAACCTTCTGCCTTTGTTTTAGAGATGGAAGCCACACGCAGGTCTGTTTTGGTATAGAAGGAGCACACTGACATAAATTAGCACCATCATCGACCGATTTCAGGCTGCACTGCATTTTTATTTCAATCAGGGAAAATGTTTGTGTTGCGTGACTTTGATATTTTCACCGCCGTTGATTTTACGGGAGAGGGTTTTGGCAGACGATCTGCGACAGGAAGAGCAAATTTTGGCTTCGGAAGTGATTAGCTCTTTTTCTTGTTACAATAATTTTTAAATTCGTGTTCTCTGCTCAAACCGTGATCAGTGACCAGGCATAATAAATCTTTGGCCTTTAAAATTGGGCCTCTTGGCCTCGAACGTATAGACATTAACACTCGAAATCGCCATAAAGCAATAAACAATCATCAACCCCGATTTACCTGTTTTGTTTGTTTTTATTTTTTGGTTTAATGATTTTCTGTAAACCTTTTTTTTTTTCGAGTCTGGATTTTGGATGAGCCATGTATACGATCATGAATTCATTTATTATTTGGAAACAAAAACGTTATTTCTTCAAAACTTTAATATTTCAAACTTTCAAATATTTATATTAATAATTTCAAACGTAGTTAATCATCTCAAATTGCAAGTTTAAATAAGATTGACATTTGTTTGAGTGTTAAATATATATTTAAATTTTCCTTTTTTTCATTTAAAATAATAATAATTTACTCTCCTATTTACACTTACATTATTGTAATACTATAAATATTTTTAAAGTGATATTCACACAAGTTTCCCAGGATTGGTATTCTGGGTAAGAGTAGTCAAGGCTACAGCATAGCACAACACATAGAATTATAAAACCTGACATTCACTCTTATTGCGTATGTTCTTTTTCATTTATGTTGCTTCCATAATCCAACGTATTTTGTTGTTTAAATCAGGAATTCGTTGAGTCTGCAACACAAAATACCATGCATTAAAAAACTGTAAATTAACACCAGCATAGGTTCAACTCCATTTTTTAGAAATTCAAACTAGCAATTAAAATCACTGAAAATCATTTTAATATCTGATTGAGAATAGGAAAGGATTTAACAGTAGGAATCCCGGGTTATGTTTCAGGGTTAAGGGAGTTGACAATTTCCTTGACGTCATGGAAGGCATTTACATTAATAAACATTTAGACAATTCGCATTCAATCGACCGTAGCGGAAGAGTACACTTAATATTTATACTTTCAACAGTCAAAATTTATGGTAAGGGCAGAAACCCGTGAAACCAGGGTTTCAGCTGGAAAAAAAATATGTCACCACAGATTTCTTTAAGGTGTTTTAAATCCGTTTACAGGACAAAAACATGAATTTTGTATGAATCTTCCCCTGGTATTTGCATGTATATTTCCGTAACTTCTCGAATCTAGTTAGCTCCTGACTTTCACGCCTAATTTGTCTGACATATATTTTTCATTAAAAATTATGTAATTTCCAGAGAACATATAATATATGATTATAAGAAGTAACTGAGAAACCCCATATCTGTGCAATATATATGATATATGGTCATATTATTTCAGGACATGTTTCGTTAAAAATTTAGGTAATTTCCGGGTAAAGTCTCGGAGTAATTTCCGGGTTAGCTCCTGATTTTTGGACTCTATTTTTTCGATGAAATTTTGGTAAACCCCTTAAAACAACCAAATCTTAACCTCTTCGAAAACCAAATTCTTAAGAAATACAGAGCAACCCAAATTTGAATGTAAACTTCGTAACTTCCCGAATCTGATTAACTCCTGACTTTAACAACCTAATTTGTCTGGACTATATTTTTCATTAAAAATTTATGTAATTTCCAGAGAAAATGTGATAAATGATCATAAGAAGTAACTGAGAAACCCCTATTTATGCAAAATCCCCACCAATGTTGACGACAAACGGAAAACGCGGCATGTTTTTGTCTCGTAGTAAAACCAAAATATTTCAAACATAACCCATTTAAAATCACTGATCCATACATTTTTTTAAAGTCATTGATCCATAGATTTTCCGAAAAAAATCTTTAAAAACATTTGTAGACATTATAACAATGGAGCTTGGATACCATACAGATCCTTTACCAAATCCATGAAAGAGAATGCACTGAACAATGATATCCAATAAAAACAGAACAATTACTCTGTCATATAACTTCGTATGTATTATCACTTCGTCTGCAACAAAGACACACTTAGCATTCAAACATCAACACATCCACTACAAATACATTACCCTTATATAAAAGTACATGCCTGATTTGGGTACAAAAATAATAGATACCAATTACAATCACCCACAAATGTGACACTGAAGAGAAGTTTTTTTTTTCAAAGAATCTTATTATATATAAGTATATAAACTCACAACAATATGTCTGTACCGTACAGACCAAAAGATGATCCCATTATTTCCTAATAGGCTAATCAATGAAAGCAGCGATCCCTTCAAAATACAGTCCCAAAAAACAATAAAATAATCATCTACCCTAAACTCGGCCATCAGGAAGATATGGCCGACGCAAATATCGCACACACCCAAAACAGATCTGAGGACCCATGCTATAGATCACCGCCTCACTGAGTAAAACAAGCCAAAAAAGCAACAATAGATCCAACAACACCCGCGGCCACAGAAGGCACCACAGCCATATAAGCAGCGCCTGTATCCAGAGATGGGCTGGGCGCATCTGCCTCCTCCGCCGCAAAAACTGCACACACCATCATCATGGCAACCAACACTGCTACGAAAGCGAATTTGTTTGATCCTGCCATTTTAACTGATAAGAAAAACTGAAACCTGAACCTGAAGGAAAATAGTTTTTGAATTTCTTTCCTTGCGATCTCTCAATCCGCAATCCAAAGCTCTAACTGGTGAAAAGATTTATTGAAGAAGAAATCTGAACACGAAGACAGAGCAGTGGAGGAGATTGCAAGATGAATTAAGAGCGTCCGGAGAGGGATATTTATGCTCACCACACCCACCGCATTAGACGCGAGACCGACCTTAGCTCCGCCAACGGCCATAAAACACGCGTCGCCCGCTAAAAGAACATAAAAAAATTCTAAAATATTGTGGTTCACGCCTGCGAGGAAAGTGCGGGGCACAGCCTGGCATGAGCAGAGAGCAAATTATTTGTGGCCTCGAAGTCGGCGCCTCCGCCAGATGTCAAGGGACCCACCGCACACCGCCCACATTGTACTCCCGCTAACGCGCCCTGCACGTGCTCCAACATGACGACAAATTCCACCACGCGGATCCAACGGTAGCGACAACGGAAACGATGAAATTAACGTCTCGTGTTAATCTCCCGTTGGGAGATGAAACTGACCAGCTCAACGTTCAAATACCGGGTCGGCCGGTGGGATATGGAAGACTTGGGAAATACGCGGTATATGACATCATAGCCATATTTCAAACAGAGTTTGGAAAAAGACAATACAACTACTCAATGTGGACATAAAACCCTGAATGCTGAAAGAGGCCTTTGTCCTGCTTCTGGGAAGGCCTACGGATGCTGGAAATCGAGAGGCCTTAAGTCGTCGCATCTAGAGGTTACATTTGACGGTCGTTTCAAATTATATATATATATATATATATATATATTTATTTATTTATTTTGGTGATTTTTCTTTTTTGTTTTTTTTGTTTTGTTTTTGTTTTTGTTTTTATGAAAAAGGATCTTATATTATATTAATGCAATAAGATATAAGATAGCTTTCAACAAAAAAGTGGGTGACATGAGAGTATGTCCCGAAACCACAAATAATGCTAGGCCGAGCCTAGAACAGCAAGAGTCAAACTAGGTCGAGCCTAGAACAGCAAGAGTCAAACTAGGCCGAGCCTAGGAGAGTACAACAAAAAAGTCATCGCCTAAAAATATTTTTGCAAAAGTACTATCAAGTAGTAGCAGCAAACATGCCTAAGGCAAGTGGATCCTGATTATTCGGCCACCCCGAACCAGGCAAGTCCTTGCCAGCATCCAAAAGCTTCCAACCAGCAACAATTTCTTCCTCCAGGTCCACTTCCCCTTGCGTAGGAATGGCGAGGCTGAGGCGAGGGAATTTGTCTGATGGTGGCAGAGGTGGTGGTGGGTGCCAAGCGTTATGTTGCAAAGCAGTGACTGAAGGAAAGCCCCACCCATGTTGGCATTGGTGAGCCGACGAATGTGGCGGAGAGCCCTGGCCACGGTGGCAAGATGGTGAGTGACTATGCTAATGTAACGGCCCCAGAGAGCGGCGAGTGTGGATGAAATCACGACATTGAGATCGGCTACACCGGCCACCACAATCTGTAGGCGAGGAGCACTTTGTGGGAGACAATGACACTTGGGCAACATTGCATGGGGCTTCCCCCAGTGGCATAGCAGGGTCTAGAGGTGATCCACCTCCAGTGCCACCTTGTTTTCTTGAACTTGAATTTGTAGAAGCACATTAGAGATCACCATAGATTTACTATAAATCGAGAAAGATTGATCAACTGTAGAATTAGCAAAGAAAAAAGTATTTTTTTCTTTGCATATCCAAAATAGAATCTCCCCTCTGAAAACATGCCAAATCTGGGTGAACATAGGCAGAAGTTTGGGATTATCTCCCAAGAGGAAATGCTACCAAGTGAAACAGTGGGGTTGTGAAGGAAAAAAAAGAATGGATCCAGTTCCAAACAATTTGAGCTTTGGAACATAACTAGAAGACATGCAAAAGTGATTCCGAATGTCCACAAAAGGGGCATTTGGGAGTCGGGATCCCAATTTGAACAAGACGAGCCCTGATAGGAAGGCCTTGGTGTAGAATACACCAAAGGAAATGAACAATTTTGGGCTCCACGCATATAGTCCAAACAGTTTCAAATCGCCTAACCCAGGTAAACAGAGTGGCGTGAGTTCCGCAACAAGTATTAAGTTTTTCCACCATGGGCAAATGGGGCGAGAGCCAACGATAGCCTTTGTTGGCTTTGTAGTTATAGAAAGGAGTGTCAGCATACCACTTCCAGTCTGTCCACCATGGGAAAGAGGAATGCACAACAATCTTATGCAACATGTGATCAAGAACCGAATTGATCACAGTAGTGAAGGTATCCTGATCTTGGTTGGAAAGCCGAAACAAAGCTTTAAAATCCAGCCAGCAAAACTAGGATTGAGCTTTTTTGCAGAAGAAGTCCTCGATGGTGTGAATTCCGCACTTAAAGAATTTGAGTGTGGAGATTCCCAGGACCTCTGCTAAGCATTTATCTTGGGATTGAAAAATTGGCGACCACCAAAGAGATTGCTGATTGAGAGAAAGCCCATTAAGAAAGCCATCCCCCTTCCACAAAAGCCAGGGTTTGACACATTCCCATGCTTTCCGAATACTCTTAAGCACGAAGGTGCCAACAATTTTGACAGGCACAGGAGTGATTTTTTATTGATTGAGCATTTTTTGTGATTTTTTTATTGAGCATTTTTTGTGATTTTTGATGAAAATTACTTTTAAATATTTTATAGAACTGTCATTTCCAACTGTGGAATTTCAAATTATTTGTATTGTCAGATCAAAATTTATTGATGGCTTAGCTCTTTGAGGTGATTGTAAATTTAATTTTTTGAATACTTATTTTTATGATTTCTTCACATATATACAAAAAAGTTATATATTTTCACACACACACACACACAGATATATATATATATCAATGGTGCCTTAAAAAAATATACAGTTTTATAAATTTTGAGCTTGTCATTGTCTATGGCTACCTCAAATTTTTACTGGTATTATACGGATAAAATCACAAAAAAGAGTCGACAACCTATCAATTTTTCAAGCCTGGTCACATGTGACTTGCATATTTAAAATGGGACCCTCAATTTCTTTATATATTTATGTGTAAATTATATTAGTATATATTAAACATGGTTAAATAAATATGGAATAGTCATTTATAAATTTATATAAGTAGTGTCTATATATACCATTTTTTGTATTTTTGATGAGCAATATTAAAAATTTATCGTCTCTTAAAAATTCTTTGCCAAACATAGGTGGCAGTCAAATTTAACCCCTGGACTCACATCACTTAACTGTGCAAATGTGTTCTCAAGGTGTGGCATTTGCTTCCTTCAAGATTGGGTGGTTATTGTTCACCATGTGGAGGGTTTATGTTTTTATTGTTGTAGTGTGAGTTTGGTTTCTTCGATATGTTGTGTCAGGAGTTAAACTCATTGGTCTTACCATTTTTTTGAAGCCCATTAGTTACATAGCCACCAAAATGCATTGCCTTAGCTTTCTTACATTGTGGGTTCAACCTCCTAGGCCATCGATGACTACAAGGTCCTTGTAAGTTATTGATAGTGTGAGCTTGTTTAATAAGAGACCCAAGGGGTTCCAAATCTCAGACTTCAACCCCCATAACAAGTTTCAAGTCTAACATCCAATTGTTCAATCATGTAACAACTCTTCTCTTATCAGTGACTTATTATTGATCAAGATTTCATTCATGTTCATGGTTGCTTTAACTTTTAACTATGTGCAAGAACTGATATTTCGACAATCAACATGTTGGTGCTACTAAACATGTATGCATCTACATCTCCTCACCATCTTTGCATTGGTAAAAGTGCCTTATATTAATACCTCTCGAAAAATAGTGAGTGCCAAGATCATTCAAGCTTGTCAGCTCTATTTTGTTGATATAATATATCCCTTGGGTTCCCATTCTAAACAAAGTAACATATAACCTATAATTATTTGGACTTCTAATTTTTATTTAAGATTTATCATAGAGGAAGTGAAATTGTTAAGCATGTGAGTGAGCCCCTCTAGCATGTAATTGCAGATTTGGCTACCTTCTAAGCAATTTTATCCCTCTGATCCATATGAACGTGCATTTTTTGGTCTTCTTTGTAGACAAGAAGGTAAGAAACTAGTATAAGTAGTCTAATTTTCTCTTTTTTGTCTTATTTGAGAAATTTTTTGAATTCGGTTGCCCTAATGTTTTATAATTTGCAAAACTATGAAGTATGATCTCATATAAGAAGATTGGTAGGGTAGGCTTGAGACAAGGCTAAGAGTGAAAGGGATGCCCATATTTAAGTGGATAGGAGTTTGGGTTTGCAGATATTATCGACCAAAATAAGCTCACACTTATTTTGGGTCAACTGACACCATTTTCCCCCTTTTGTTCTTCAATCTTAATTTTACATATTTTAATCACTTAAGGCCCCCTGAAAGCATTTCCATCAGATAGGAAATTTCTTCCCCTTTCCAGAGATATAAAGAAGTCCTTCTAACTCCTCATATTTCGCAAGTTACGGGTCGGCGGGCCTTGGAAGGATTTTTTGCCAAAAGCAGGGTCGGCAGGCCTAGGGAATATTTTTTGCCAATGGAAATTGTGGACCGATGTGGGGCGGGAGACATTTTGACATTTTTTCACTTTTTCAAAGGGGCACAAGTTATAATTATAGGCATCAAACCCGAGAATTATTCTCCTTATTGCAACTTGTGGAAAATGCGGACCGATGGGCCCAGGGATGACTTTTGTGTAATCAAGTGGGTCAGGCCTCTGAGGAAATTTTTCCCAAGTGAAAATGTAGGCTAGCGGGTCTACGGGGACTTTGATGGCTACATGATTCTTACATGTTTGGTCAAAATGGCACAGTTTTCAAGTGCTAGGCTCGCAAGCTTGGAGGTCTCATCAGCCGTTGAAAATCTCATTTTTCTAGACCCGTAGAGGGTGCCATGTGTAAATCAATTCGGACCAAACCCTTAAGGATAGATATCCAAAATGGAGACCCCAAACAAGCTACCAAGCTTCCCGCAATTTGAAACCACAATTCGGAAATTGGGGACAGAGTCAGGCCCAAATTTAAAATTCAAAACTGGGGCAGAGCCATTCGGAAGCCTGCCATGTGTCCAAACAACGCACCTTCAAAGGTCATAAGGACTTACAAGTGTGGAGCTTCTCAAACAAAGAAGAATAAGCTTCCATGTGTCCCAAAATGTCAAAAGGGGACAGATTCGGTAGTTATAAATTTCGACTAATGGATTAAAAAAGAATAGTGAAAGGTTCCATGTGTCTCAACGACATAGACTTCAAAGATCGAAAGCTCCATGGAAAGCGGGTTCCCAAACATAGAGCGTGTTGACTTCCACGTGTCCTGGGTCTAAAATACTCAAAGAAGTCAAGTGGCCCGAATCAGCTAATTAAGAAGTCTAAACAGGACGGCAGCCAAGTCACATTAGGGTAAATGCAAAGGCATGACCCAAATGGAAATTCCCAAACAGAGTGCCAAGTTTCAGCACGTTATCCAGATCCCAAAAAGGTAGAATCAGCCATTGAAAAATCCCAGCAAGGCTGGGAGTCTGAAGGATGCCACGTATCAGCACAGTGCAAATTCCAAAGTCCAAAATCTAAGAGGGTTTAGTTTCCAAATGAGTGTGAATCCTCCATTTCTTGGGTCAGATGCACAAGGCTCTACCAACAAGAGGGGACTCCGCCAAAACACAAAGAATTAGGGCAGATCCACGGAGGGTGCCATGTGATTCAACGTAACTCCAAGGTGGGTCAATCAAATGAGTGCCAATTTGGTCAGACTCTGAAAAGGTAAGGTTGGCCATTGAAAATTTTCTTAAGATCTTGTAGACGCCTGCCACGTGTCTTGTGCGTAACCTAAAGACAAATCTGGAGATAGTTTCCAATATTGAGCACAAACCATGTGACCACCAATAGGAGGGGACTCAGGTAGAATATACAGGAAACCAGGATCCCACGGAAGTCACCATGTGAAAGTCAAGCACATGGAAAGGAAGAGGAAATCTTTACGAAAGCTGCCACATGCCAGTCTTGTATGGATGGAACCTAGCAACATTAATGCCACGACCCACTTTAGATAGCCATTATTTTGACTGGAAACTTGAATTTGGGTAGGAAATGATGTAAGTCCCCTGGCACTGGCTAGTCACTTGCCCATGATGAAGAATGGGCCTCTTTATTATCCCAATAAGGGACAATGACGGGGCATGGGTGTTGACCAAAGCGAGACTCTTCATTATGGTAGGTAGATTCAATATTCTTCTAGGGGTGGTTGGAGCAGATTTAAATTCTTCCATATTTTCTCTCTTATTCTTTCTATATATTGTAAAGGAGGGGCATTTTCTAGAGGGTTGGTCATTGTTTCTCTCCTGCCCCCCCCTCTCTCTTTCTTCCTTAGGATATAATATGGAGTCTAAGCCTCCTCTCATGGCTCTGTAATGGGATTTTCTTTCCTCTTTTCCCACTGATGATGTACCATGAGAAAATTTTTGGAGAAATTGCAGAATTTGTTTCGGGATGGATTTGTCCATCCTTGACTTATTTTATTATATCTTCTTGCACTCTCATCATTACAGGGTATATCATGCATACTCTAATGTTTATTGCAGGTTGACAAATGGGAGATGTGTTTAATGGATCCTCTTAAAAGTGGTGTAATCCATATGTGACTTTGATGGCTTTGGTTTGTGGTGCATCTTGGTCCACCCCTTCCTCTACTCACCTCCCACTACTTCAGGTAGTTTGGATTTGTGATCAGACACTTCCTTTTCTAGTGTATCACTCACTTAGTGTAGGCTCTATTTCACCCTCTCTCTCTCTCTTCAAAGCAAGTCTCCTTGTAACGAATTAGATTAGGATTATATTGGTATTCCCTGCACTCGAGTAGCTTGTGGCAGGTAGAACTAGGAAGTAGGAACTAGCCTTCTATAAGTGTGGTCCATCTCAAGTCCACAAGTCCCATAGCTTAAGAGATGGTCCAATATTATGCAATCACAACCGAATGCCCCATTTGGGAACTCAGGAGCCATTCGGGGGTGCTGTGATTTTACACCAAGAAGTTTTGGCATGCCTAGTGGGACAGAGGTTAGATTTTCCAATTTTCAGGTGTCTCATCATCAACTTCAAATCTTAGCCATTGTGTACCAAAATTTTTGGCATGCCCGATTAGGTCTAAAGCACCTTAACTTCATTTTCAAGTTGATGTTTTCTTAAGATTCAACATTTTGAGGCACTTTCAAGCACATATTGTGACTCCATCTAGTCAATAAGCCATCGCTCTAAAGTTACATACCTTTTTTCTCATCCAGTTTCATTCATTTCTCTTTCCACATCTCCCATTTTCTTCCATTCCATGAAGTTATTCACAATCATGACTTCATTTCCATCTTGGAATTCACAATGCAGCAATAGCAATGCAGTCCACCTCTAATGTATTTCATGACTCCTCTACATATCAGCATTATGATCCAGATCTAGAACCATTATGCTTACCCATATGAACAGTGTTAGAGCTAGTTTGGCTATGGAGCTTATCAGGAACAAGGGTATGCATATTTTTGTGACAACATCGACTTCAAACTGAACGTTGGTTCGGCTGGAGAAGATTCAAAGAATATTTGGCTAACATGGTGCATTCCAGAAGATACATCTTATGATGAAGATCCATTCAGATTAGTTGTAACTTAACCACCTTATCCATGGGTAGGCCCTATGCCAAGACATTTCAGCCCTCAGGAGAAGCTAAACTTCATGATTGAGATGCATGCCCCAACTTGCATAGTGGATTGAGGAGATAGAGTCCTACAAATGTGGTGTTAGGGAGCCTTGTCAATGGGTAAGTCCTGCACCATCATCTAGTGATTTCCTCTCCATTCCCCAATTAAGTACCATCTCAACCTGGACTTCAATTTCCAAGCTTCCCATTTGCTGCCCCAAGTGTTGATTTCCCTTCCCCATGTTTTAGTCTTCAATATCATCTCGAATTCTTCTTCCCTTTTCCCTTCCAAATGATAAGTCATCCTCCAAAAGAACCAAAAGCAATGCCTTCCCCTCCACCAAAAAAAAAGAAACAACTAGTAGAGACCCCACCCACCACTCCTCCTACTTTCTCAAGTCCACGTCAGGGAGAGACTCCAAAAACTAGTCAAGGAGAGCCAACAAGAAGAGGAACCCAACAGAGAAGAATTTTTTGAAAAAGAAAATCTGAAGAGTTGGGCTGCCAGATTTGGGTTTACAAAGATCTCCTTGTTAGTTAAGCCCATGGAGGAGGCTGGGATCAAGCCACAAGTGGTGGAATATTGACATTTACAACACAAACGAGGGAAGAAGGAGCTACTCCAAATCCTGAGGAGGAGTGCATTCCAGTTCTTAGAGGAGAACCATACAGTTTCAAAGGCTCCAAGTGTGAGTAGGATTTTCACAGAAGAACCTTGAGTTCTTCCTCCCACTTCATCCCCCTCAAGCTCTAATGTCAAAGAAGACCCTTGAGCTTTCGAAATTTTATGTTTGAAGAAGAGGGGAAACCATGGTGAGAAAGCTTGTAGATCAGGAGGACACCATGGAGGAGGTCAAGGACACATGCAGTAGGATAACAAGGAGGAAAACTATCTGTCAGACTTGGAAGATTGCTTTGACGGAGAGGAGCCTGATGGAGATAACATATCATTTTCTCATCCATTATTCACCCTTCCAAGCACATGAGTCCTACTTTCATGAAGGATAGCATTCAATTACAAAGTATCATGAAAGCTCTCATAACAACCTGTCTAGAACCAAAGTTGGAAGATATGAATCTTCCATGTTCTTACAGGAGGAGGAAGGGAAAGGAGCTCAAGGATTTCACCATCTCTAGTCTTCACACCATCCATCCAAGAAGGTCTCATGAAAGAAGACTCCATCTATATGGAGTTGAAATTGTAGAACCATGGGCACATCCATTGGATCAAATTGTTCCTAATCAGGTACTTGGCTTCATTGGAGCTAAGGGATATTGCCAAGGCGGTCATGCCCATTTTAGGGCATGAGGATGAGCTCCAAAGCACCAAGGATCAGTTGTATTTGACCTTCAGACCCAAATCTGTAAGAGCAAATTTCAAAAGACTCCCACATCTATTGTTTCCAGTTGAGACTTTGAGCAGATTTGGGTGGAGGACACCTTTTGCAAGGTAGTTTTTCACTCTCATACTCCTACGTATGTCTATGCCAAATCAATTTTCATGGCTGCCCAACTTTTTGTAGAAAGGGAAGTTACTTCTCCCTTCCTGCACGGTAGGATTTGTTTGAGTCCCCTTTCGTTGTTAAAGCTAGTGTCATGAGTAGGAGTAGATTTTTTTTCGATCCCAAGAAGTGCTTATGCACACTCTGCATATCCCACTTAGGGTGTGTATGATTTCCAATTTTGTACAGTAGTGTGTTGTGGTGTTTTGTTGCTCATGCACAAGTACATTGGAAGTAGCATTTGGCAAGATTAGCTCCAAGCTCAAGCAATTTCCAAGTGGCTCAAGGATCATATTTTCAAAGTTCAGATCAGATTTTTGTTTACTAGGAAGACTCCATGCCCAATGGATGCTTTAAGGCAATTGATCATTTCACATAGCAGGCGGGTGATCCCCATGAGTCGCCAAATTGTTGACCAAAATAAGCTCACACTTATTTTTGGTCAACTGACACCATTTTCCCCCTTTGTGCTTCAATCTAAATTTTTACATATTTTAAGCACTTAAGGCCCCCTTAAAGCATTTCCATCAGATAGGAAATTTCTTCCCCTTTCCAGAGATATAAAGAAGTGCTTCTAACTCCTCGTATTTCACAAGTTACGGGTCAGCGGGCCTTGGAAGGATTTTTTTCCAAAAGTGGGCGAGCGGGCCTAGGGAAGATTTTTTGCCAATGGAAATTACAGAACCGGCGGGGTGCGATGGGAGACATTTTGAAATTTTTAAACTATTCACAAAAAGGCACAAGTATAATTGTGGGGCCTGTGAGCCCCGAGAAGGATTTCTTATGCAAAGTGGAAAAAGCGGGTCGGCGGGCCCGAAGATGTCTTTTGCCCAAAAATGGTAAAATGCGAGCCGGCAGGCACGAGGATGAATTTTTTCCAAATGCGGGTATGTGATGCCGTGGAGGAAATGTTTCCCAAGTGTTAACTTGGTCAGTGGGTCTGTGGGGAATTTTGGAACCTTTTCACTTTTTGTCAAAAAGCACAGTTTTCAAGTGCGGGTCCGTGAGTCCGCGGGGTCTCATCGGCCATTTGAAAAGTCACAGAATTAGTGGAGTGTGCCACTTTTCAAAATGGTGCACAAATTCAAGGGTCAGAATCCAAAACGGTGGATCCATAAACATAGTGCCAGGCTTCCACGTGTCTCAGGTCCAGAAAGGGAACAGAGTCGACATTTGAAAAGTCAAAATGGGGCAGAGCTAGTGGAAGGTGCCACGTGTCTACATGATGTAACTTCAAAGGAAGTATCAAGTGCAGAGACTCAAACAAGCGCCATCCCTCCACGTGTCCAAAAGTCAAAAGGGGACAGAGCCGACAGTTTAAATTGACTAAGTATGAAAGGACCGGTGGAAGCCTCCACAGGTCTTAGTGGCGCACCCTTGAAGGGGCAAAGCCAAAGGTGGTCCCTCAAATGAGGGCAGGGCTTCCACGTGTCCCAGGCCCAAGAAGAAGAAGTCAAGGGGCAGAACCGCCCATTGAAAAGCCTAAATAGAGCGGAGCCAGCGGAAGGTGCCACGTGTCTCAACGACGCAACTCCAAAGGCGCAGCCCAAAAGGCAATTCCCAAATGAGCACCATCCCACCATGTGGTCAGAGTCTGAAAAGGTAGGGTCAGCCATTGAAAATTCCAAAAGCTTGTAGAGGTCTCCATGTGTCTTATTTGTGCAACTTCAAAAGAAAAATCTGAGGGTTGTTTCCAAACAAGTGCGAAGCCTCCATGTGTCTCAAGTTAGGTTAGGTTAGATGTGATAAGGATCTCACATGGGAGAAAAGGTGCTTACGTGGGAGAAAATGAGCTCACGCACAAATGGTAGAAGAGATACAAGGGTGCCTGGGTTCTTATGCATGATACAAGGGCACCTGAGCACTTGTGTGCATGATGCAAGGGAACTTGAGAACCTGTGTGCATGATGCAAGGGATCTTGGGTGCCTATGTGCAACTATAAGGGTGCCTATGTGCAACTATAAGGGTGCCTGAGTGCCTGTGTGCAACTGCAAGTGCACCTATGCAACACTGATTGTACTGCCTATCTTCCAGAGGCCATAAATTTTTCATTCAAGATGTCATCACTTTTGCTCCCGACCTCGAATCAACTCTGTTTGTTTTGTGCTGGAAAGGTATCGAAGTGAACTACGTAATGGTAAGATAAATTTGAGTTTTTGAATTTTTATTACTAATTTGTTTGGGTTTTTTATGTTTATTTGGATGTTTTAACTTTTGAGAAGTTTTCTAAAGCTATGTATAGGAAACAAAGAAACGTGGATGCCCCCAGTGACAGATGGGATGTACAAGGGCATAATGCCATGTGTATTTCCAAGAAAATGAAGATGTGAAATTACCTCCAGCATTAGATGGGAATATTCAAAGACAAAATCTTCATGTGTAGAAGTTGGATCAAGGCCAATATAGATAGGTGTAATATGATGATGAACATAACCTAATGACGTGTTAAGGAGTAAGGATGCCCCCAACGTAAGCTGGCCAAGGAGCACATGATAGAATGAAGTGGAAGATTATTTTTTTGAAGGGGAAAAAGGTGCCCGTAAACATGGAAAAAAAGAAATCTTATACACATAGATTTTTTGAACGAAGCAAAAGAATGATGTAAATGTTGTGAAAGCAACTTAGACATTTCACAATTAAAAAGTGATTAGCCAAAGACACAAATTGTGAGACAAGATATGGACTAGAGTAAGAGTCTGAACAAGGTCTGAAAAAAGACACTTGGTAACATACTAATCATGTTTTCTCATGGAGATCCAGTGTGTGCACGTGGAAATTTATTACCTCTTAGATGGAAGATTTGATAGACAACAATTAAAGACACCCTAGCCAATGTGTATGAATGATTTATTTTTCAAAGTTGATTTTTATGAATAGATTTCGGAAGGAAAGTCGTACATTGCTCTGTTTCTAGCCAGGATTCCATAGCCCCGACAAAGATACATTTTATTCTAATCGAAATATTTCTCTATTGCCAGTCAGACATCCATAGCCCTGGTAGAAATTATCAAAAATACCCCAAGAGAGAGTTATATATCAATTTTCTTTTGCATTTAGCTTTGTGCTTTTTGATTTGATTGATTCTTTTTTCTTTTTGAAAACCTATTTCGGCTCTCTTGCTTGAAAAAGGGTTAAGAATTACTGATGGCTTGATGGAAAGAGGCAAAAGTTATTGCGATGATCACATTGACTGGTGTCAACAAATACATCCAAAATTTCTTCGCAACAAATTTTTTAGATGTTGATTGTGATAGGATCTCTAAGAGGTTATTCGTTCTTTAATTTACCAAGTGATAAAAGATCAAGGCCCACCGGATACCATAGAGATAAATGTCCTAAAATGTGTGTGAATAGGCTAACCAAAATATCATCGAGGGAATGAAAATGGTAGGAAGACTTGCAGAATAAGAGAAATAAAGCGAAGAAAAAACATCCATGTGTATTCAATACCAGATTACAATGTTCGATCTTTACCTTTGATTTTTTTGAAATGTTTTTGAATTTTTTTGTATTTTTTATTTTTTTTGAAATGTGGGACTGATAAGATCATTTGGTGTGATAATATCCAACAAAAATGTTAGTGATTTCCTTTATAAGAAAGACTAGATGTGTTTGGTTATCAAGATTCATATTATCCCCGATCTCGATGATTATGGTGAGCTCATACTCAATAGATGACTGTGTTTTATCATGAAATGTGGATTTTGTGTGTAGGAGATTGACGTCCTTAACCAGAGGTTTCTGCTCTTTACGCCATACTTGATGGGTGTGTTGATGTGCATTTTTGTAGCGAGTTTGATTATGAACTTTAACATTGTTTAAATTGTTGTGAGCTTTAGAGATCTTGAAATTATTAATTTTAGCCTAATGAAAGAACTATTTGGGTTTCTTGTAAGCTACTATGTGACTTGTTTGATCTCGAGAAGTGGGAGAAGAAAGTGGAAAAATAGAATTGATATGAGAGATAATCATGGATTTTCCACAATCATTGATAAAAGAACAATATGATGGACACAAAGGATACAATCCAAGAATTGAAGATGATGGGCTACCAAGAGGAGTCCCATAGACTGAAGATAAAGGACTACAAGGATGTGGCCCTAATATTGAAGATGAAGGACTGTTATGAGGTGTCCTATATATAGAAGATGATGAGATACTAGGATGCAGCCCAAGAATAAAATATGAGGGAATTCTAGGACATGCCCCCAATATAGATGAAAAATGGGCTATCGGGAGGTGAGAAACACATAGATGATGAATGGCTACTTGGATTTTCCCACATATAGAAGCGGACGATGGGATATTACGAGGTGACCCAAGGTGAGAAGAAAATGAGCTACCAGAAGGTGATCCACAAATAGATGATGACGGGAATTTTGGAGGTGCCCCACATATAGAAGTTGACAATGGGCTACTAGGTGGCGACCTAAAGGGTGATTGCAATTGAGGAATCATTATAGATTAAAACATGTTGTGAAGAAAATATAAGATCTTCCCAATGGTCTTAGGATCTTCCGTAGTATTCCAAAAAAAGGAATCAATTTATTCTTCCCAATATGCAAGCGTATCGAAGTCAAGATTAAATCCTTGATTGTAATTATCTAGGGGAATGCCATCGTGTGACCCCAGGAATTTTGTAATCCTCTCCTCATTTTGAGATGAATCGATTAGTAGGGGTAGTTGTTCTACCATAAGAGGATGATTGGATGAATGTGACATGGGAGTTGACTTGGATGATTGATTAGAAGAACTTTGAGTCGAAGAGCTCTTCGACGGAAGAAGGGGTTGTTCAGGTGAATGAGAAATAGGGTCCTGTGAAGATAGGGAGGACTGTGACTTAGGAATCATATTAGAGAAATAATTTGGATTGGAATCTTCAGAAGAATGAGAAGACTTAGAATCATTGGGATTGGAATCTATGGAAGAATCAGAATCATACCACTTACCATAAGTTGAAGATGGGGGAAGAGGTAAGTGAACATGTTCTTTACTGTGAAGAATCAAATGAGGTCTAGTTTTGATAGGCATCCTTTGATGGGAATGATGAAACCTAGGTTCCCTAGTGTTATAAGTATGTAGAACTATGTGACAATTAGTCTTTATCGACACATGCCTAGACATAGATAGTATAGGGGATATCATAGGGGTTATTGTGTTGATATGTTTAATAGGTGTATCTACACAACCCATGAGAGCATCAAAATGATTCTCCTCATTAGACACATAATTCACATTCTTGTTCTGATTATGTTTAGGAAAAGTCTTCATATTGGTGGATTTGTTATGAGTGGATGAATCCATCTCCACATTGTCACTTTCGATTAATTCCTAGATGTAGTGCTACAAATTCAAACACTTATCTATTTTGTGAGCTTTAACGTGGTGGAATTGGAAATATTCATTATCTCTAAATCATGATGGTTTAGGTGTGTTATCCTCATAAGGCATAGTTTCAGGATATCTAACCATATTAACCACATCTAGTTATTTTATTATTGATGACATTGAGTTAGATAAAGGGGTAAAAGTATGTCGTTTATACTCAGTAGGTGGATTTCCCTTTGCAAATTTCAGGGGTGTGTGGTTCTAAACGACTTGTACTTGCTTGGAGTCTACTATCCCATCACCAACAATGTTTTTGTTCTTATTATGAAAAAAAATTGTAGTTATATTTGGAATAGTTTTGATCACGGGAGAAAGGTTTTAGATTCCCCCTAGCTAAAAATGTTTTTTCAATTCGACTCCCTTTTTCGATTACCTCTTCAAATGTGTTTCCACAATGTATTTGCAAGTGGAATGTAATATATGGATGGAGGTTGGGAAAAAATAATCCTATTAACTATTTTTTTGGTATGGAGCAAGGAAATTGGCTAGCTAATCCTCTCCATCATTCTAAAAATGCAGAATTTTTTTTCATTATTTCTTTTTTTGGCATTGTAGAGATCCAACATGGTGATGCCATTCTCTATATTAAAATACAAGTGTCGTATGAAACTTTCTGCTAGTTTTGGCCATGTTGATATAGATCCCTTAGGGATGTGTACAAACCATTCTAGTGTCGTTGCTCCCAAACTTCACAGAAAGAGGTGCATAAGATAATTTTCGTTGAATAAAACCTCTTGGCATGCCCTATAAAAATATTTAATATGGTCGCGAGGGTAATATTTTCCCTTATATTTGTCATATTTTGGAAAATCAAAGTGTCTTGGGAAAGGTACTTGTAGCATGGATTTTTTGAATGGGTAGGGACATAACTCATTGAACTAGTACTTCTTGTTATTGTTATCAGTTTGGCCCTCTTGTAATTCTTGAAGGGTGTTCTTCATAGTAGACCATTATTGGTGGAAGAGTTGGTCTTGTGTGGGTCTATACAAAGGGCTAATCCAAGGTGTATACACACCCTATTTTTGGTGAAAAAGTCCTTATAAGGATCCTTTCATGTCTCCCGTCGAGGAGTGTGTATTGTGAACTCGTGAAATGAAGCCGTAGGTTTTTCCTTTGGTATAGTTTGTTTCACAACTTTTCGTTGTTCCTTTTGTATATGCGAAGCCAAAATTGCAATTTGACGAGTGAGGACTTGGACCTGTTGTTCTAACGTCACCTCTTGAATGGGTATTTTGTTATGATCTTCGTTAGGGGGAGGTTGTGCATGATGAACATGTTCTTCATGGTCTTCACAACGAATTTTAATAGGAGGTAAACGATAGTCTTTGTTATTTTTTAAAGGTACTTACTCATTATTTTTTTGTGTAGAAGTAGATGTGTGACCTGTGTTTAATATGTCATCTATATGACAATGAGGATGTTCCACTACTTCTTCCTCTCGAACCATTGTGACAATGAGACAAGGGTCCATCGTGGGAGGTAACTTAGCTCCTAGTTCCATTACATGCATAAGAACCTCATGTTTATTTTGAAAAATGTAATCATCAAAATTGGCTGGAGGATGCTCTAAGAATATCCTCTCCACCACTATGGTAAACCATGAGATTATCCTCTAAGAGAGGGTTGTCACCTCCAAAAATATTGGTTCCTAATCTTCAGGATCCCATCCTCATAATACGCATACTCGAGATAGGAAATACAACGTGAAGAATTTCCACTAAGGCTTACTAAAAAGGGACCTTAATCAAATTTTTGTAGCGTATCGATGCTAAATTTGTAAATCAAGGTGACTATAGAATAGCCAAAAAATTGATAGATCAAAGAAAACGTGCGAACTAAATAACAATGAACAAGTTACCCTAGCAAAGTAATATATGACACAAGTTTTCCTTAGAATAATAAAATGATGTAGAACGCTAAATATTTAGTTACATCAAATAGTTTATTCTCTAAGATTTCATCTAGATAGGTTTGCAACCATATAGTGACAACACATTATCACCGGTTAGGTCAAGTTTGCAACAAACAAGGCCTAAATGATAGGAGAATTTTGACATGATCTTCTAGCAAGATATACTAAAAGATAGTTTCTAAAAACTAACAAATTCTAACCTTTGTAAAATGGATGATACAAATGTGAGTAGTGTAACAATGCTATTTAGACACGTAATCAAACTTTATGAGAAAGAAATATTTTAGTATCAAAATGGAGCTATAGCGATTCTAATAAAGTAACCTCAACACCAACAAAACTCAAGACAATGCTAGGGTATAAAAAATGCGTCTAATTATATCAAGAAATCACTGTGTGTAAACAACGTAACACTATAATATAGAGATTTGGGCCTAATTTCATAATGGAAATAAGATGTAAATATCTCAATTGTATGGCTATACTCTGGGCAATGTAAAAACTCAAAATAAGACATGGATGAAATCACCTAACTACGATGATAATAAGATTCAAATATGGGTTCTTGAGACAAAGGGCCCTACTAGATCATGAGAATGTACCATGCACATTTTTAACACTTGGTCTCTGAAATTGCAACCTAGTCACGTAAGTAGAATACAAAAGTGGTGGATACATGATATCTAGTGGTATCCATATATGTTGTTTCCTTTTGTCCAAAAATAGGCAACAAGAAAACATGGGTGTAGACCAAGTGGTGTTGAAAAAAACTTGGTGTTATTTTGGCAGAGTCTCACCTTGTCTTAGGACAAGTGAAAAACTAGGACAAAATGACACTAAGTAGATTTTGTGATGAAAATCACGTGGTTTCAACTTTAAGATATTCTTTCCCTTGTTCAAAAATCAAGAGTTTGAATCTAACAAAGTTTTCACTTTGTCAGAGTTCTCAAGTATAACAACTAAGACAAAAACAATGGCTCCAAGCGAACAAGCTTGCTAGGTGGTTCTCTCTCTAGGTGTCACAAAATATCTATGGTGATCTTGATTTACCAAGGTTTCCCAAGGATTATATTGTCTTTAATTTACCCCCTTCAGTATAATGAGAACAAAAGTTCGTTTAGTTATACTTTCACCTAGGTTGCAATACAGATATCTTTGACTCTAATCTCACCAAGGCATACTAGACAAGTTGGTAGTGTGGATAAATTTCTTCTTTCATTCACAAGGTTCCCTGTTGTGTGAACTACTTTAGGGTTCCTAGGAAAAACCCCGTTATTGTAGCCTAAGTCTTATGCTAAAGGGGTTATGTCCTAGTTAAGCGGACGAGCCATAGCTCTTAACCAAAACACGCAATACTGTGTTTTGATTGGTGCGTTGGTGTATTTTATCTTTTGGATTAATTAATTTGGTTTAGACCACCAATGGAAACCTACAACACATGTGAATGATAGAATTTTTGTTTGAAGAGAGCCCTTCTTTATTTGACAAGTGTTTTAGGTCCTTCACACAAATGATTAGTAGTTCAAAAAGATTCACAATATCATAGAAAAAGGATTAAGTGTTGTTTTAGTTTCTTAAGATCACACTAGGTGCAAGAGAAGAGCATACACAACAAATAATCCATCTAAATAGAAATTCAAAGCTTGTAAATCAAGTAAATACTATAAAAATTTGTAAAGAAACAAGGTTTATTCCCAATTAATCCAAGCGCTTCTTAATGAAAGACTAAAATTGATTTTGATTCCCAAGTTCACACTAGGTGCAAGGGAAGAGCATACAAAAATTTTGGCCTTGGTTATTTATCAAATGAAAAGGATCTTAAACTAAAAGATCAAGCATATGTCAAAACATGAAAGTTTGTTCCCTTAAGAAAAAAAGAAGGATGATTGTTACTACTTACTCCCAAGAAGCAAAAAGTGGTTTAGGGGTGTTTTTGATTCTAAATATCACACTAGGTGAAATAGAAGAGCATACACAATCCTATTCCAAACACAAAACAAAGTATGAAAACATATCATCTATCAAACCATAAACCAATTTTGTGAGGAGTATTGCTCTAAAATCAATAAATTGACAAAAACAACATCTAAAAACCCTTAAAAACTGACACAAATCATAAAATTAAAATTCTGGAATTTGAAAAAAAATTATCTTGATGCATAGGCGCCCCTCTTAGAGCACAGGTCCTCACACTTATGTAAAAGCACTTACATTCATGCACAGACACCCCTTTGTCATTTTTCACATAGTCAATGATGCATGGGCACTTCTTGTGTGGCACAAGCACTCTCAATCATGCACAAGGACTTTTTTCACTCATAACCAAAAATTCTATGTATGTAAGGACACTCACAGTTATGTATAGGATCTCACAGTCATGCACATGTGCTCCAAGTCATGCACAAGTGCTCACAGTCATGCACAGGCGCTCGTAGTCATGCACATACACCTTTTTCCTATAGGTGGTCAAAAATATAGGTTTTTGAGCATATTTCTTGAAAAAAGGTCCAATCTTTGGGATTTCTTAGGAATTTCGACAGGGCTTTGCCTCCTTATATCCTAAAAAAAGCATGAAAACACAACTTCTACCACTAATCTAGGTGAAACAACTTTCAAAAATGGAATTTGATCTATAAAACTTTGAAAAATACTCTGAAACTTTGAAATTAATCTAAAAAGCTTGAGAAACTAATCTAAAAAGCTTGAAAGTACTCTAGAAAGCTTGAAAGTAAACTAGAAAACTTGAAATTAATCTAGGAAACTTGAAACTAATCTAAAAATGGAAATAAAAAACTTTGAAACTAAGTTAAAAAGCTTTAAAAATTGAATGCATCCCGCTGGGCATGTCAAATGAAAGCACCCTAAACTTTTACAAAGTAAATAACAAAGCTAATCAACGAAGGTTAACACCATTTCCATCTAATATCTAAGGATTCCAAGTCTAAGAATGTAACATTAAGATAAAAGCTACAAGGAATGCTTAACTAGTATGAAAACAAATGCAAAATCTAACTAAACATGCCTACTAATATTCTTTAATTACCTAACATGGGCCTAAATAGACCTAAGAGGGAAATCAAATGGTTATGGGTGTAAATCAAAGCATGGTGTGTAAAATATAAAGGAATGAGGTGCACTCTTTTTATAGTTTTACTTTTGGGAGAAACTTGTATTTTGGTGCATGTGGGACTAAAAGCCCCAAAGTAGATTAGAATTGCTAATCATGATCAGGCCTTGCTAACCACAATTAGTGAGTTACCAAGTTATTAAGTCGTATGAAACATTAGTCAACTACTTAGGGTCAAGTAAGAGGCTAAGATAAGCTTTTGAACCTTGTTGAGACATTGTGGAGGTGAATGGGGTGATTTTGAGTGGTTGGAAGAGGGGTTTATGTCAATACTAGGGCATATTGACCAAATCAAGGGCAAAATAGGCCTAATTAGCTTATAATCTCTAATTGTCTTTTTTGAAGAGGGTTTTGACTTACAAATCGCCATAAAGTGACATCCTGAATGCTTAAGGCGTTATGCAATCAATAACATGGTGTTAATTGGATAAATTCGTAAGGAAATTTAGTTAATTAGCGAAAACCACTAATTATAATGAATTTGGCAAGAATGAGAGTTATTTGTGTGCATTTGGACATAAGATTGCAAAAGCGGAATTTATAAGTCTATGGTGGTTATGAAAAATTGTGTAGAAGGAAACAAAATTCGCACGGATGTTCATTCCAAATGAGGTAAGAGTGTAAGCGTAAAAATGACATGGTTTTAATGATGGAGTGCAAGCACTATTTTGGTGTATGAACATGGTTTTTTATTTATATAGGAAAGTTTTGAAACAAAATTATTAGTGAACATGTGATGAACCAAAAGAAACAAGTCATGAGACAATGATTGAGCTATAAAAAGATTTTGAATAAGGTCTAAACATGATATGGTGATATACTAACCCTATGTCTCATTGAGATCTAGTGTGTATGTGTGAAATTTAATTTCTACTTGAAGTGAAGAACCATAATACATAAGTGAAAGCATAATCCAATTTGTAGGTGTGAGTGAAATAGGTGATTTGTGATTGATGGAATGAAAGGAAGTTATAAGTCGTGCATTGTTATGTTGCTAGCCAGACATCTATATCCCTAAAAGAGATGCATTTTATTCTATTTGCAACATTATTCTATTGTCATCCAGGAATTTATATCCTTGTTAGAGATACTAGAAAGAACCCTGAGAGAGATTGTTGTTATTGATTTTTGTAAAAAAATGACTTTTATTTTGAATTTTTTTGGATTTGTTATTGACACGATATTTATCTCTCTTAATTTTCTAAGGGCTTAGAACTAGTAGTGGCTTGGTAGATGGAGTGGAAGTGATTACAGAGATGACATTGGAGAGCATCAACAAATAATATCATGGGGCCTTCAAAACAAGTTGTTAAGTTTTTAATAGTGTATGGATCTATAGGAGAACATCCATTCTTAATTCACCAAGTAACAAGAGACCAAGTTCAAGAAACTATAGTAGAGACTATTGACTCACAAAACATGATAAAAAGATATCAAGAGTTCACCAAAAGTTTTGAAACAAATTAAGATGTTGAATGTGAATGAACTATAGTAATTGCGAACCAAGAATTGGAATGAAATATCAATGGAGAAATTGGGTAAGAACATCCATGAGAAAGTGTTTTTTATTGCAATTTTTTGGGACATACAGATGTTTTTTGGATTTTGAAATCTATGTTTAGTTTTGTGTGTTTTGTTTGTGTTAATGATGATGGAGCATGATGTACAGAGAATCAAGATGTGTTTAAAATACAAGTGGGACAAAGAGAATTAGAATGTATGTAGTGCATAAAACATAGAATATAATACAAGTGAAATTCCCCCTAGTCATTGTAGTTACTGGATGAATGGGCGACATGATGTAGACAAGCAAGAGGCAGATGAGAGAGATTTTTGAATTAGATTTTATGAGGTGGATTACTAGTGAAACAATGATGCTAAATAAAATCCACAAGGTGGTTGTGATCAGAGAACATGAGTGTGGAGATGAAGCAATTAAGATAGATGTCTCATGTGGTGAACGTGTAATAAGGTCAGTAGTTGAGGATATGAAAAGAGTTCTAGTATGGTTAAGAGAATGAGACAAAGTGGTGTGCAAAAAATGGAATCAAGTGGACAAGGAATGGAGATTATAGTGATGTCTAGAGGATACGTGAGAGCCAATGATGTGAGTTTGTGATGAATAGGTGTGATAAGATAATGATTGCATGAAATGGGAAGGGTATGTAAGATTGGATGTAAAATAAATGAGAATGTTGGAGAAAATCAAAATGATATGAAAGTGTACATGAATGTGAAGAAAATTGAAAAGTAAAATGTTGAAGAAGAAATCGTTGTGTGGGCATGAGAGATAACAAGAATGAAGGAGGATATAGTAACAAGAAGGGTTCTTAAATGATTGGTGATGGAGGCAATAAGGTGCATGTGGAAGACTTCTTCAAGATAGGTGAAGTAATGAGAGAAAGCTTAGGTGAATTTTGAGGAAAAGATGGAAGAATGAGTGCCTACAAATGCCATATAATAGATGTAGGAGGAGTGGGTATGAGTGCAATGGATGGTGGAGGATGCAATGGGGGTATAGGTAGTAAGAAGCTTTCTTGGATGAGTGATGATGGAGGAAATAAGATGTATGTGGAAGAGGGATCTAAGATAAGTGAAGTGATGAGTGGTATACTATGTGAAGAAGAGCACAATGTGGGCATAGTAATTGGTTGTATGATAAGATGCTTGTAAATGACCAATGTTAGTGATGAAATAGGGAACACAATGGTCAATATGAGATTTTCCAATAGTATAGATGGTATCTATGATGATGGATTTGATGATAATTAGCAGAAGTAATTTGAGGAAGAAGATGATGATACTGTGTCCAAAGTGGGAGTACATAATGATGTGGACTCCAAGTTAAAAGCAAATGATGATGTGGATTGTAAAGTGATGAAATAGATGACGAGACAGTGTTTGAATAGGATGATTGGGTAATAGTGGGGGAAAATGATTCAACAAATGGATAATAAGTATTAGTAGTAGTAGTAGTAGTAGTGTGTGAAGTGATTGGATTGGTGTTAGAAGGAAGAATAGGAGAAGATGGAGAGTCGATAATGATATCACCCTTATCTAATAGGTCTTGAATGATGTTGCAAAGTTGGGGACACAAATCAGTGGAATGAAAATCAGTTCGATGATAGGCACACCTTTCAAGGGAGGAATGCCTCAATGGTGCGGTTGGTATGGGAGGGAGAATGATGAGATTGGCTTCAAGTAACTTGTGTAGAATAGAAGTGAGCTATCAGGTCACTATAGTGAATGTGTGAGGGGGTTAGATAAATAGAATGAGTCTTAGTAGAACATAATGGATGTAAAGAGGTAGGTGCGGGAGGTGATGATATGTGAGGATAATTTGGTTGGATGAAATTTTAGACATGAGAGTATGATCAAAGGATAAGTGGAGGCATCAAAATGCACAAAAACGTAGTAAGAAGACCATTATGGACATCCTCAAGGCATTGTGCCATGTGCATGACCTCATCAAAAGTGTGTAGTGATTGAATTTGTAAGGGGTATGAGATGTGGGGGGCACAACTTTTGGCAAAGTGGTGAATAAGCCATGATTTTGGGAGTAAAAATGAGAGGTGGTGAATGAGTGTATGCCAACGTATGGAAAAATTAAGGATGGATTCATTACTAGATTATTGAAGCATGTAAAGGTTGGCCAATGTATCTTTGATTGCAATATAGATGAAGAAGTTCAATAAGAAATTTTCAACAATTTTTGTGCATGTGTATATTCTATGTTATGTGTGACAAGCGATAGATGACTGGAGAGGTATGTATGTATGAGTGGTTATGTAATATAGAGATATGTTAATGCAAGATGAAAAACGGTTATTTATTGTAACAGACCCCTCAAAAGTCATAAGAACCATAAGAACATGATTTTTTCACCAGGAGGGTAGGGTGAAAAGAGTCAACTACCAAAGACCAAGTATGCGTGAAGCGCTGGAGGTGTGTTGGGAAAAAGTAACTATAGGGCCACAAGATGGTGGTGGAATTTGAAATGTGTCTTGACCATTGGTAAGATAAGCAGTTTCTTCGACAAAAATGATTGGCTATTGAAGTGGTAGAGTATTGCGTAATGGTGGTGAAATCTTAATATAAAGAGGTGTTGAAATGATTTTTAAAGGAGGTTTCTTAGTTGGGCTTGGGAATACTGTAGATGACCTAGTAGGAGGCTGTGTTGGACTAATTAGGAGAGTTGGTTGCTTGACCAGATTAGATTGCACATTAGAAATGGTGGCATGATGCTCATTTGAAACATAAAGAGGTGTTGAAATGATTTTTAAAGGAGGTTTCTTAGTTGGGCTTGGGAATACTGTAGATGACCTAGTAGGAGGCTGTGTTGGACTAATTAGGAGAGTTGGTTGCTTGACCAGATTAGATTGCACATTAGAAATGGTGGCATGATGCTCATTTGAAACATAAGGAGCATATTTAGGATCTCATGTGGATGTAGCATTTGTAGATGGGCATGTAACATAATGTTGTGTAGCGAATGAGATAAATCCCTGACGCTTGAGATGTTTGATTCTTCATTGTAAAGTGTGGCAATCATTGTCATTATGTCCATTGATTCGATGATAGTGGCAGTATGGACACCCTTGATACTTTGTCAGTCGATAAGTAGGATAGCAATGAGTAGGAGGTAAAGTGATCAAGTGACAACTAAGGAGCTAAGAAAAAAGGTCATGTTGTTGAGTATTGCGATCAAGGATGAGAGGCTCTGGTAATGGTATGACTTGAGGTTCACTAATATCAGCACATGTACTATTCGTAGAATGAGATGGAGAGGGAGAACAAACATGAGCATGAGAAGCGTCCTTAAGATGTTGAATTTTATTTTTGAGAGATGTGATCATGGATTCCATAGCCATAAAATTGTATTGAAACAAAGAATATAAATCTTGAAGTGATTCCAATAGGGGTTGATTAGATGGAGGATCACTAGGGTTGTCAACTAGATGAGTGAATATAAGGATTATTTTGTATGGTGGTATATTGTCAACAAGATTCATGTCTAGGGATTTTTGTAAAACATCCTAGCAATTGGGATATCTCTTAAGTAAATTAGATAAAGAAACTTGAGCAACTTTGGGAGCCGTGATAGAGGGAAAATGAGGATCCTAAGCATGAAAGAAACCAGGTTCACCAAAATGATTAAACTAAATGGAAATAAGTGATCTATTCTAGCTTAATCAGATGATATGCACATCAGTAAATAATATTTAAATAAATAAGGTAAATGACCCATGAAACTAAGTAGATGAAATATGAAACCCTAGTGTACAGAGAAGGGTTAGAAAGAACTTAGCTAATTCAAAAAATATTCGAGATTGTATCACTGAAAATGCTTGATGAATAGAATGTAGGGACGACTATGCCGAGGCCCAGAAAAGTGTAGATTTGACCTGTCTAAGAAGACTGGGTTGCCTCGGGAAGGATGAGGGCATTTGGCGCACCCTAGTTTGAGATCTGGGTGCCTTGGTCTATGCAGGAGATCTAAAAACTAGATTTATAGGTTCATCAAGTGATACGAAGCCTTTTTTGTCTATCATGGGTGTTTCATTGTACTGCATTGTATGTCACTGGTAATCAAATATGATGAAGAGACTTGTAAAACCCTAAAAAATAAAGATATAAATGAAGGGGTTAGATTGTCCTCAGCGGCCACAATGGTGAACTTACTAACTGAGCGTTGCACTACATCTCAGACTCAATGTAGTTCTATGTGTGTGTTTGTGTGCAAATCATGCCCTATGTCCTCTTACGCCAATTGCACTTTATGAAAGTAGCGAGCAATAACTAGATGTAGAAAAGTATTAAAATGGTGGATGGAATAAAATAAACTTCCCTCTTATGTAGTGTGATGCAAATGAGACATCCTTGTACCTTGTGATGAAGCTAGATGGATGCAAATGAGCTCTAGATTCCTTAGATGGAATGCAACCTTAGGTGATGATAGTAGTGACTAGTGTTTGGTCCCTCATTATGGTCTCATAACTTTATATTTATATGGTTTTCTTATTCTAATTTCATAATTAACCTCGAAAAGGCTGACCACTAAAAATATGGAAATCCCAAACAACTAGAAAGTTCTAAAAAGATGGAGGTAAAGTAGGAAAAGGATCATAGTGCCTCGAATGGAACTAGGGTGCATGGGGTGCTTCAGTTAGAGGTAGAATGACGCAAAATGACAATAAACAACTAAGAAAGTATGTGTTGAAGGTTGGTAGTGATGATAGAAAGCAAATTAAAATGGTCAAAGGACGTGGGTTAATTAGTACTTTCTTCACTAGAAAACTATATGAATAGTAGTATGAGACCAGGACTAAATAATACCCAACGTGCGTGATTTTGTGTCTAGACAAATTAATAACATTTATGCTTTTTAGCAAAATTTATTAGTTAATGTTTTGGGGAGGGTTTGCTTACTTTTGTGGGGTCCACACAATTCCTAAGGTGATAAGGTTTGTTAAGTGTGAAGGGAAAATTTGAAACTTTAGACAATTCGTTTATGCATAATGTTGTCATAGTGGGTGGGTGAAGAACCTTATGCAAGCCGAGTCGCATGTTTTAGAACCTAATTTCATCTATATAGATGAGGTTATTTGGGTAGGAACAATGTGAGCCATAAAGCATGTGGGACATGCAGGTATTTAATTGCCACATTTTTCCTTCCAACTTTCCATTAATGTCCTTGTCTTATCTAATAAATTAAACATCGTTTAATCGAAAACCATGACATCGTAAAAAGTAAAATGGTAAAGCACATTTTTTCATATTTTATTTCTAAAAATGTTTCTTTTAGTTGTGTAAGGGCCACTTATTGATGTCATGGAACTAACAAACAAGTTAATGGTGTTGACTAAGTTACCCCTCCATATGGCTTAAAATAGGCACAATATAACATTTTTCTAAAGCTCGATATTGTTTTTTATTGAGTTGACTCATGTTACTGAATACTTATTTTATCATATTCATGCATCATCCCCGAAAACTTCTCCCCTTGTTTTCTCCACGATATGGGAAAATTTATAATTATATCTTCTTGATATATGTCAAAATAATTTTTGAACTGCATATAAAATATACTTGACGCTCATACATGGGCAACCATTGGACGGGCTCAATCATCACTAATTGTTTGCATTCCCAGCAATTGGTCAAGCTAAAACTTGACAAGAGGGGCTAAAAAGTGCTAGAAGTAGCCAACATTATGGTTAGGTTTTGAAGTTGGACCTTATTGAATTCTTAAAACTAAAACATCCCCTCCTTATAGCCTTAGATGAACTAGAGGATTGAAGGAGGACCCATGCATGCATGAAAATAGTAATTATTCTCCTTTGTTAATTCCTCAAACGTTAATTACGTTGATAGGTGTTTCCAAAAGGTAGTCTCCCTGGTTGTGCCTAACACACATCGAGGCCGAATCATAAATGTGCACGAAATTGATTACATAAGGAACATTGAATGCAAAATTTTACGTATCTAGCGTGTGTAGACTTAAAGATTTGAACATATGCATGTTTGTTGTATAAGTACTGATCATTGACACCTTGCTTTCTAAGATATCTCCAAATTACGTTGCCTCTATGACTTGTACAACACAATCCCTTTTTCTTTCAGATGATTGACAAACATGGGATGTACTTCATATGTCCCTCGCCATAAGAAAGAAGAGTTTCACATTGCTTCCCACAACATTTTCCCCACTTCTTTACTCCTCCTCCCTCAAACCCCTTCTTCGTCACTCCTCTTCCTCTGCCTTTCGTTTAACTTATGTCACATCACCTTCGGCGTTTCCATCGTCCACAATTGCTAGTTTATTTCCAAATAGTATGTTCTCACGGTCATTATTTGTTTGTGATGATTCAGCCATTCGATTTCATAACACATATTAGAGCAATGCACCCAAATGCTTCGCCATTTGCAGGAAGCCTGATTTGTGGAAATTTCATTACTACATGTAAGAATCCCCATCACTGTTAATCCTGCCATTTTAACTGATAAAAAAGCAGAAAGGAATATGGATTTCATGATTTGCGATCTCCCAATCGGCAATCCAAAGTTCTTACCGATGAAGATTTATCAAAGAACAAATTTTAACACGAAAACAGAGCGGTGGAGGTGATTATTGAAAGAAGAAGTTGGCACTATGGCACTGTGGCAGTGTGGAAAAAACATCAAGTATTCTGTGATTGAACAGTTGCCCATGGCGACGTTTTGGAGGGAAGTGCGGGGGCACAGCCTGGCATCACTGGCCAGTGGCATGTGCAGGCTGCAGACTATTCGTGGCCTCGGAGCCTCTGCCAGCTGTCATAGGGCCCACCACCATCATAGTGTACTCCGCTAACTCGCCCTGTAAGGCTGCACGTGTTCTCACACGACGACAGATCTAACGGTAACGACAACGGAAACATTAAAACTAACGTCTCCTTGTTGGGAGATGCAATCATTCAATTGAACGGCTCGACGTTCCAAATACGGGGTCCGCCGGCGAGATAATGGACGACACGTGTCGTAAATACTTAAACATCAAGGTTGGAGCGTAATGGTGTTTTATTTATACTCAAACTTGGGAATTACGCGGTATATGACGTGCTACCCATATTCCAAACAGAGAAGAGGACTTTGCTTCTTGTTTGGAAAAACGACAATACAACGTTATATGGGCAACTAGTGTTGAAGGAGACCTTTCTCCTGCTTCCACATAGGTGTTGTAACGCATACGTATGGTGAAACAGGGGGGGACTCTGACTGGGACATTTTGGAGTTATGATATTTGGATATCTTCATTAAATAGAGTATTTGGATATCTTCATTAAATAGAGGTCACCCTCGCATAAAAGAAGATATTAAATTGTGTATCTTCCCGAATTAATTAGTGCGATAAGGGCATTTTAATTTAGACGGGGCTAGTTTTGAGTAAAGAATACTAGTCGAAGTCGAAGTCGAAGTTGAAATCGATTTCGAAATCATATCGACTTGACTATATTGGCGGCACATTAGATCCATACCATATTGACATTTCATTTCCCATGCCCTTCGGCTGCGTTTTATCTACAATGATTCATTTATTGGCTATTCACCAAATCTCACTCATTGGTATGCACATGAATGCCAACCAACACCTTTCACCGGCGAAGATTATACAATGGACATGCAAAAATCTATGCTGCAATGGATCTTTACTGGATCAACCACATACTATTGCTTATCAGGTCTCTAACACATCTCCATTCGGTTTTGACCACGACAACGACGATCTCTTAGACGATGTTACTTGATCATTATTCTCTTCGCACACTTGTGGGGTATCATGTTTATTCTCCCCCTAGCATTGTCCAATGTCTTACATTCCTACTTCTTCACTCTGCACTTCACATATAGTCTTTTACATGTGTCTTGCACATCTTGATACATTAGTATCGTCATTACCCTATGACGCACTCTCGTGCTACGATTCACACTTGACTGTTGAGGGTATACTGCACACATGAACCTCACACAATGCACACTTCACACATCGCACATTCATGAATCTCTCTTTACATAGCTTCTATTGTGCATCATACACACTCTACACTCTACGCATTCACAATACATCTTTCTTGCTTCTACTTCTACATATTGCACTCATTACCCTATAACGCACTCTAGTTTCATGGTTCATACTCGACTGGTGAGGGTCTCAATATAAAATGAACCTCATTATACTCACTCACTTTATACACTGTACGCTTTCACGATCACATATTTCTATCACACAAATCAAGCCATTTCCCGATGACGTACTCTTGTTCTATGGTTCATTCTTGACTGTTGAGGGGTATTTTATAAATAAATTTCATCTCATGCATACACACCCCCTTGGGGGGGTGGCACGCTTCTCCTATCACACTCACTTTGCATTCCATTCCATTCACATCCACAACATACTGCATATCTTGGTCCCATTTAATCTTGCTTACTTATGCTTACATGTACACTTTTTACACATTTTAGACATATACATCGTATGTCATTATCCCTTTCTATATACACATGTGCATTCACTTGCCTTCTAGTTGTGATCGCAAACTCTACATAAATTGTTACATGTAGCATGGATGATTGGCATAATACCTCTTACCAATCCTGTAGTAGGCTCTTGGGGGAATCCAATTTAGTACTCATCAGAGGTGCTATTGTTTCGATTTATACTATTTCCTATTCATTCTAGCACACTACTTTATCAAATTATACACATTTTGACATACTTCTTATCTTTCTACCATGCTAACGGGTGCAAAATGTGTCTTCTAGGAACTATTTATTACCATGTTTGTTTGTGTAGATGCCTATAATTAAACCCGAGTAATTTAAATACTTAAATTGTGCTAATTATCATCTTTCCTTCAAATTGGTGACATATCGTCAATACGACACACTTCCTCTTCTATCACCATTAATTAGCTACATTACTCTAGTTAATTAACTCTTCTATCCAACAAATACACCAATTAACAACCTTCCATTAACTAATTCCTCTTTCTATCTAAACTAATTAATTATTATTAATTAATTAGCTTCCTCTTCCATTAAATCAATAAATCATCACTTATTTGATTAAATCCCTCTCATAGTCTAAATCTTGCTAATTATTCCTCTAAAAATCTTATATAAGCTTGCACACCTATTAATTAATCATTTTGGTTAATTAATAAAGCCCCTCAAACCCCATGGGTCACTAAAGAACAAACTAAACTCTCATAGATGACTCAACCCTTTCTAAACTTTCCTTATCCACAACTGACCCAACCTCTCCATTTATCCCAGATAAAGAGGGATGTAGAGATTCTTCTATCTATTGGGCTATATAAGGAGCCCTCCTCCTATCTTTCTATTCACACCTACACTCCTAAATGAGCATAAAGCATACACTATAGCCATTTTATCATCTTTGAGCATTCTTCCATTAGAAGAGCTAGCCTTCTCCATTTCTTGCATTCATCCACCCAAGTTTTTGAAGTCATATGGAGATATGTCAAGTGGTCTTGTAGCCATGATTTGACAAGACTCCATTATTAGAAACCTTGGGATTTCAAGCACATAATCAACTCTTTGATTGCTAGAGATCTACATAGGTTCAATCTCACCTCATTTAGCATTCAATAAGAGATAGAAGTTAATTTGTTTAGCATATTAGCTTGAAGTTTCCATTTCATGTTTAATGTAGAAATGTTGATAGGTTAGCTTTGCTTAAGCTCTTAGCATGATGATGCATGGGTTTTAGTTTAGTATTGTATTGAAGCTACTAAGTGTTAGTTTCAATTCTACTTACATAGCTAACTATTTCATGCATACATTTGGCACGCCTAGTCGGAGGGGTCCTTAGTCCCTTAATATTCTAGTTCAAATTTTATTGTTATTTCAAGTTTTTGTTGGCTAACCCTTGATATACACATATAGGAAATATTGTTAAATTTCTTAGGATTTTGCTAATATTACATGTGTAGGATCTCATTTAGAGCTTTTATTCTAATGGGTTGTTGTCAATTTCATGCTAAAATACTAAAATTTGGAGTATTTTGAGCTTGTTGGTGTCATTGGCCGTATTTTGATTACATGATAGGTGCAGGTACACACACCTTGGTGCAAGTACACTAAACTAGGTGCAGGCACACATCCTGATGCACACACACGCTGCTTCTATACTGTACCTTTGATGCTGTCGAAAACCTGTCAGGATGACGCACATACCCTAACCCTAGCGTATACACCCTAACATTGGCGCACACACCATTCTACTGGCGCACGCATTCTATGTTTGTACCTGTGGTGCAAGCACTCATATCTTGGTGTAGGCACCTCTCGAGTGGCACAGGCACACTATCTGAGTTTCCATACTACCTTTCTCCTAACCTTGGTGCACATGCCTATACCTTGGCACACACGCCCATATCCCGACGCAGACATCTCTCGGGTGGCCCAGGCGCACTATCTCAGTTTCCATACTACCTTTTGCTAACCTTGGCACACACACCTATACCCTGGTGCACACTCCGATATCTTAACGCAGACATATCTCGGGTGGCGCAGGCACACTGTCTAAGTTTCTATACTGCCTCTTTGCTAACCCTAGCGTACATGCCTATATCCTGGCGCACATGCCCATATCCTGGCATAAGAATCTCTTGGGTGGCATAGGCGCACTGTGGATCTAGATTTACATAGAGGAGCGCACATTCCCTAACCCACGCACAAGTGCTTCGGTCCGAGTTGCATATTAATTTCAGGTTTCCAAAACTTTGTGTCCAAAAGTGCTAACAACATTACAGGTTTTATTTTTACATTGGTATGCTAGACTAAACATTGGATAAACCTTGCATGTTTTAAATATAAGAGTAAGGTCACATATGCTCTTCCCTTGCGTCTTTTGGAGCGATCTTGGGAATCAGAAACGACCCTTATATCTTCTATTGCTTTGAGAATTTGTTAAATATTCAAATTGAGCAAGGATATATTTCACGTTTGAATTAAGTGTTTCCATTTTTCGATTTCCTAGATTTTGTGTGACGTATGCTCTTCTCTTGTGTCTTAGGGCGATCTTGAGAATCAAAAATGACGTTTATTCTTTTTATGGAAAATTATTAATCTATTGTACATGACCAAAAACACTTGTCAAAGAAAGGTGGAGTTGAAACAAAATTAAACTACTAATACAGTTTCTATGCAGGTTACCAAAAAGTGTTCAAGTAAACCACATCCAATTAAAAAAGATAAACAACACACCGCAATCAACACACTGTATTTGCAAGTTCGGGTAAGGGTACGTCTCGTCCACTTAATACAAGGATATAACCCCTTTGGAATAAGCCTTAAGCTATAACAATGGAGGTGGTTCTAGGAACCCTAAGGTAGTCCATGGAAGAGGGAACCTTGTGGATGAAATGGGAAGTGTTATGCACAATCTACTTGACTAGTATTACCATTTGTGAGATTTAGCGTCACAAGTCATCCGTATCACAACCCCAGTGAGAGTACACAATGGACACATTTCTTGCCCACTGTGCTTGAAGGGGGTAAAGTAAAGTCGAGATACTCCAAGAATGAGTGAGTGTGCCTTTTCTTGGTAAATCAAGCTCGCTCTTAGATGAATTGTGACACCTAGTTCAATGAACCACATAGGAAGCTATTTTTGACCAGGAGCCAATTTGGATCACATCAAAGTAAATTTGAGTTGAGAGCTATTGTTCATCACGAAACATGTGAAGCATTAATTTTTCTTAGTTTCTCACATTCCCTAAGGTGAGGAAAAACCTTGCTGAAGTGAGGCCAACATTTTTCAACCCCAATTGATCTACTTCCTTCACTTTATTTTTGACACTTTTTTGATCAAAAGAAGAGTGACTACCTTTGCATTATCAATTGATTCTTTTTACCACTTTTTTGTCCGTTTACGCCCATCCATGTTTGCGGTTGGGTTGTTAATGTCTAAAGTGTGTGGAGACGTTTTTATATCATTGGTAGCCTTTTTGATCTTGATGCCCAAGTCAATATTGTCATCATAGTTAGGCTTGGTTCATCACTTTGATTCTCCTTTGAACGGTTATCTTATTTATATCGTGTCACTACAATTTTGGTATTTACATCTTGTTTCTTGTAAACTGGTGGACTAAATATGTATATTGTAAGGTTAATCTATATACACTTTAAAAATTCCTATGTATACTATCGCTTTAGTTTGATTTCAATTATTACCTCAACTCTGAAGAGTGTTAAATGTTATCACTTGTGCATGTTATATCAATATCATCTTGATATCAATACCTTACTTTCTCGTAAAGTTTGGTTAACATATCTTGGTGAAATTGTTGTGTCACTCACAATCGTAACTGACACCTTTTGAAATATAGGTCTTGATTGAATTTGGGCTTGCTTCTAGTATACTTTGTTTGGAGGTCGCGTTAACTTCTTGTTATTACTCATGCCTTGTTCATTTTTTTGAACTTGACATAAGTAGGGACATTTTGTTAATAATCATACGACACCGACTATATTTTCGACGAAAAATTTAGGAGTACTTCATTAGATTATTTGGTTTTAAACTCAACATTGTGTGATTGAATCTTGCTTAACTCGAGTTCATTTAAGAGAAAATAACTGTGTCACGTTGGTTCTTTGACATTCATAATATACATTGATTTATTGACATTTTTTTTCTTTTCACTCAAGTTTGATAGAAATATTTGAACACATTCACATATACCTTAGTGAAACTATTACACATCATGGCTCCTAAAACAATATTAGGACTTTAAAAGTAGGCTTTGGAAGCAAGACACACAAACTTGGGAAGATTAAAACAAACAAGGGTCAAACCTTTTTTATTGGCCATGATCTCAGGCCTTTATTCTCTGTGGAGATAAAGGTAGAAGAAATGATAGATCACAACGGTGACGAGTTGAAATCACCACATGTGGAGTTTGATTTTGACCCCACCTTGTTAGATGAATTCCTTTTTAGAAACAAGGATTGGGTACTAGCACAAGTTGTGGAGTTGTGAGCCAGAATGCCTATCGAACAAGAGATAATCCCACCTACAAATGATGCTAATGAAGAGGAGAAACCTCTTATTAACATGGATGATATCTTAACACATGGACATGCTTCTACCTATAACGTGGGAAATGATAATGTCATGCTTGTTATACGACACAACACTTTTATGACAATGCTTCAAAGACATCATGGTATAACGAGCATGACTATTGTGAATTACATCGTGTGAAGAGACACAAAATAGATAAATGTCTACAACATCGTCACTACATCCAAGATCTCATCGATAATGGAGAGATAAAAGTATACACCCCAGCGAAAACTCAGATGACAAATGAAAAGATGGGAATATTCAAAGAACCATTCCCTAAACATGGTATGTCAGATGAGAAAAAGACGGATCGAGGAGAGTCATCCTAGAGTTACAAAGTGGTGAATTATCTATATACCAAGAAGGACAATAATCATTATGATTTTCTCATTGGATGTATCCGCTCTCCTAGTGACCATGTGAACACCATTTAGATCAGGGGAAAGGATTACACTACAATAACAAGGTGTGCTTACCTCATGATTTCTGAAACCTCTCCATCGACCCCGTAAGATGGTAGGTATAACCTCTTATAATAACTTGAGAAGATGTCTACCAAGATTTCAATCTTGGATCTTCTCAAAATATCAAATATACATAAGGAAATATTGTACAAAACTCTTCAAGGTTCAAGAGTGCCACTAGAAGTAGACCCTTTGCATATTCAAGATGCGGTGGCAAATATTTCACCAACTGAGTAAATCTCCTTTAATCATAGGGAGATCCCTATTAAAGATCCAACACGTAATCTCCCCTTATATATTGAGGTAGTCGTTACCCACCAAAAGATAAAACGGGTGCTTGTGGACAACGGATCCGAGCTGAATATATGCACGTTGAAATTAATTAAGCAACTGGGACATACAGAAGAAGATCTAGAGTCCCAAATCATTACCATAACCACTTACGACAACGTAGAAAGGGGATCAACTGGAATAATCACATTACCAATGGAAGTAGGACCCACTTATCATCAGAAGAAGTTTCATGTCTTGGACTTGGAACTTCCATACAATATGCTTCTTGGCCAACCATGGATTCAAGCCATGTAGGACGTTTCGTCAACGTTCCATCAATGCATCAAATTGAAACACGAGGGACACACTGTCATAATAAAAGAAGATCCAAATCCCTTCGGTCACTTCAGATCTCTCAATAGTTTTGTGCGTAAGGGTTCCTATACGTGTCCCTCTACTGATATAGTTGTTCCTCTTCAACATGAAGTGATGGAGTCACAAGTAGATTCAAATTCCCTAACTTCTTGTGCCTGTGAGACTTCTACATAATCTTATCCTTTTGATTCATGGGAGATGAAAGTTATGGAATACGGTTGCAGAGAATATAATGTGTAACAAGCTCTTTTGGTTTTAGACCTATCATTGTCATCTAAATCTAGAGGACGACCCAACTATCATTTTAGACGGCCTAGAGATGAGTGAACTATTGGGTCATTTTTACTTGGGGGGTTACTCATTAAAGAAAAATTGTTGGACCCACAAACGACTTGGGTCTCGAAAGATACTTGTTAGTGTAAAATCACAGCACCCCCAAATGAGTTGTTAGATCTGATTTTCTAAGGTAGAGTCATTTGGTGTGATCTGCATAACATTGAGTTTTCTCCAAAGTGTGAGACTTAGAAAATGAGAAAAATCTCTAGGTTAAAGGTTGGTTCCTATTCCTCTGTTTAGGTGCATGCGTGAAAACTTATAGAGGGCCTATTCCTAAACCTAATCTAAGTTATACCAAGGAGACTGAGATAAAAGGAATACAAGAAATCAAACTAAGCTATAAGGTGATGCACCAAAGGAATGATGGACATTTGTTCTGCTAATAGACAAAAACCAAAAAAAACATACAATAACCAAGAACAGATAACCATATCTATAATGAAAGACCAGATGAAAGCAAAAAGAGACAATAAAGGATCTAAAATCGATCACAGATGTGTTTTATTGCTTTACAGATTGATACAATACATTACAAAGTGGAAAAAATGTAAAAAACGTATTACAGTCTAGTGGAAGTTCTGAAAAAAACTCCATGAGTTCCTTTACCAGAAGAAACGGGGATCCTGCAAAATAGAAGAATGTCCAACCCTTTATAATGATTCTCAACCCTGCATTTATATATTCAATCTGAGAGAAGAAAGAGAAAGAAGTGGGAAAAGCAGATCAAGGCTCAACCATTGCTATTAATGTCCCCTACAAAATCTGCCCCCAAATCTTCGTTGAATGTATCAATCTTTGGTTCGGCACCTCAAAGAAGGAAGAAACAGTGGAGAAGATCAAATCTAATTTGGTTGTTGAGGCAGATAGATCTAGCATTAATGGCCTTGAAGATGTTTTCTTCATTTTCTCCTACCTAACCTCCACAAACTTAAAGTTTTAGATCTTCATGGTGTGGGTGAGGCCGAGATCCTCCCAACAATGTCAAATTTGCAATATTTCAAGCCTTGAGTCAAAAGATATGCCCCTTTGAAGTTTGCATCGGGTCCGTAGCAAAGAGTGGGAAAACCAGTTTGAAAAATGGGCCCCTTCTTTAATATGGGACACGTGGTTGGTTGGCACATGTATGAGGGGGGCCTCTATATTCTGTTCTTGGAATGGTGCGGGGCTGACATGTGGCTTCTTCCACTGTCCTGCTTCATTTATTTGTTTCTCGGCGGGGTCTATTCCTTAACCGGGGACACGCGGAGGTCTGACACTTGTTTGAGAACCCTCGATCAAAATTTTACCTTTCGAGGAGCATCGAGTTGACACTTGGAATCATCTGTAGGTCTTTGTAATTTTCAATGACCTCTCCCTTCCTTTTTGGGCCTGGGGCTACATGGCGAATTGGTGTGAGTTTGAGTCTCTATTTTTTTGATCTACCCTTGGAGAAGCACTGCTTGGACACATGGCCTTCTTTGCCAACGCTTCTATACTTAGCCCTTTTTGAGCCCCACTTTTTGACCTTAGTTGACTATTTTCTACATGGAGGGCCGACGCGAGTTTGAGTCTACACCTTGGACCCCCATCTTGGATTTACGTTGAGCCGACACCTGGCTTCGTCCTACCTATTTGAAGACTTTTCAATGGCCACAAAACTTTTGGGGCTCTAGACGCATGGAAGCCTGGCGCTCATTTGAACTTCCTTCCTTGGATTCAACTTTGGAGTAGCGTCGTTCCGACACGTGGCTCTCTCCACTGCCTTCTTCATACTTAGCTAATTTTGGACTCGTTCTGAACTGTTTTGAACCTGAAGACTTCAGAGCTTTGCAATTTCTTCTTTTTCTTGCCCCTTGCCTCTTCGTGACACTACTTCTTCTCCTTTGACCCTGCTGGTCTATTTCTGAGCCCACATATAGCCCATAGAATGGATTTAAACCCTGGGTTCTCTCGACAGAGCCATTTTATGAATTTATCCTACCTAGGGTTTTTTGATCTTTGCAGGCCTCTGCTACTTTCATTACAGAGTCCTCTTGGAATCTATTTTTGGGAATCGAATGTGATTTCGTAGGTTCCTTTAGTGCAGAGGCATTCTGATCCAATATTTTACCTGGGGGAAAAATATGGATAAAAATTTGGCGGCTCACGGAGGTATCTTCCTGCTAGATGCAAAGACCAATTGCCTTGTTGTATCCGTTGGGCATGGAGTCAAGAACGATGGTATGAAACTGATTATACCTCTGATTCATGAGCTTGACTGTTGCACTCTAAATATTCATATGAAATCTTGAAACGATGGTTTCTAATAGTAGAAAATTGTTTTGACCCAGGGCTTCATCTATTTCTAAATGAGTTGTGCAAGAGAAAAAAACAAAACCACAACTATATACAAAACTGAAATCATACATGCTCCAAGTAGAGCATGCAGAGTGTGCAAAACACTTAGGAGAAAAGTAACCTAAATTACAAAAATGCAATGTGCACAAGAACTTAGAGGAATGAGAAACTAAACTAATATGTATAGGGTGAGAACCTTCCTTTTAGTAGAAGTGTTAAAGATAGATTTTGTTCACTGGAATCTGCAACTCTTCACCATCCAATGTAGACAATTGGAAAGCATTGCTACTTTTAAATTTTGTGACCATGTAAGGGCCACTCCAAATGGCATCAAATTTGGAATGCCTTCCTGGTTTTTCCCGATCTGCATCCCATTTCAAAACTAGGTCTCCTTCTTGGAAGGTCATGGTTCTTGTCTTCTTGTCGAAGCATCTCTTAATTGAGGCCCAATCCTTATCTATTATCTGAAGTGCATGTTCTCTGGTTTCTTCCAACTCCATCAGCTCTACATTGGTTCGAACTCAGACATCTCCAGCTGCTTCATGAGTTCCAATGCTGGCAACTTAAGTGATATAGGAAACACTGCCTCTTTCCCATATACGATTTTGAATGGAGAGCTGTCTGTAGACCTCTTGGGTGTTGTCCTATCAGCCCATAAGACTGATTTGAGTTTCATGTGCTAGGTTCTCTGATTTTCATCCAGAGTTCTTTTGATAATCTTTAGCAGGTTCTTGTTTGTAGACTCAGCTTGGCCATTACCCTGAGGATAATAGTTTGATGAAGTGCTCAGGTAAATTCCATTTCTAACGGCTCATCCTGTGATTTTGGAACCTATGAATTCCAATGCATTATCTGATATAATAGTGGCTAGTACTCTGAATCTGGTCACTATCCCTTCATAGAAATCTAATAAGCTGGACTCATTAGCCTATTTGAATGCCACCGCCTTGGTCCACTTGGTGAAATAGTCTATTGCCGTCAGGATCCATTTGTGGCCTTGGCTCAAATTTTGATTAATGAACCCGATGAAGTCAAATCCCTATTGCATGAATGGATGATTTACTGAAATTGGATGCAATGGTACTGCAGCTAGCTTTTCCTTTCCTTTGAAGAATGCACAATTCTTGCACTTTTTATCCACACATAGCAATCACTAAACACTTTAGGCCAATAATAACCCGCCTTCATGATCTTAAGCGTTGTCACTCGTGGAGCAAAATGGCCTCTAGCTGCTTCATCGTGGAATTCTTGTAATACTTTCTCAACTTGATTTGTCCCAATGTACCTTAACAGAATGCCATTGATGTCCCTTTTGAACAAGATGGTGTCAATGAGCACATATGGGATGGTCTGTAGTCTCAAATGTCTCCTCTTTGTTTTATTCATTTCTGGAGGACACTGGCCTATTTGAAGGAAGTGCACCATGTTTTGAGTCCAACAAGGAGCGGGAATATCCTCATTTTCTTCATCTTGACTATCCTGTAGGACCAAAACAACTTATTTTATATCACTTGCTTCTTCTTGTTGAATTGCGGACAGTTGCTTACACAATCCCTTCCCATGGACCAACTTGGTGACCTTTATCTCAATGTCATACTCCATGACATGAGTGATCTATCCTGCATGCTTTTTGTTTAGATCCTTGCTGAGAAGGAAATCTTTAACCCCTGCATGGGAGACCAATAGTTGGATTTTGTTATTTGAAACCAAATGTTTAAAATTTTTCAATCCTCTGATCACTTCTAGGACCTGCCTCTTGATGAAGGAGTATCTCACCTCATAATCTTCCAGACCCTCGCTGAAGAAAGCTATTGGTTTCTCTATGTCTTCTTTGTTCTGTTGTACTAGGATTGTAGAAATTGTATCACTACCACCAAAGGCATATAATATGAAGTCCTTAGAAAAATATGGATTCACAAGAGTTGGGGCCTATGATATAGCTTCTTTGATGGCCTCAAAACTTTCCTTTCCTTCAACTATCCACCTAAATGCCAAACTCTTCTTTAACATCAATGTGATTGGCTTGACAAGGGCAAAAAAGTTTGGTATGAACCTGTGGACAAAATTGATTTTCCCTAAGAAGCTTTGAAGAGCCTTCTTGTGGCTTGGCAATGGAAGTGCTCTTATAGCTTCAACTCTTTCTAGGTCAATTTCCAGACCTTCTTTTGACATAATGTGGCCTAGACGTCTGCCCTCATGGGCTAAGAACATGCATTTTTTTGGGTTCAATGATAACCCGAATCTTCTACAACTTTGGGACTCCTGCCTTAGGTGAAAAAGGTGGTTTGCTGCATTTTTGGAGAACACAGTAATGTCATCTAGGTAGATTAGCACTATTTTGTTGATTAGCCCTTTGAATACCATATCCATTGCCCTTTGGAAAGTGGCTCTGACATTAGACAATCTAAATGGAATTTTTTTGTAGGCATAGGTGCCCCATTTGGTGGTGAAAGCCATCTTGAATTGATCACCTTCTTTCACAACGATCTAGTTATACCCTAAGTATCCATCTAGGAGAGAGAATCTCTCTAAACTAGACACTACCTGTAAGATCTAATCCATTGAGGGAAGTGGGTAGTGATCTTTGAGGGAGGCTCTATTCAAGTCACGAAATTCAACACAGAACCTAATCTCTCCATTTTTCTTCCTGACTGGGATGAAGTTTGCGACCTAGCTTAAGTGATTGATTGGAAAAATGATACTTGCCTCTATCAGCTTGTTCATCTCTTTCTTCATCAGAGGCTCAATATGTGGATTTATTGGTCTCTGCTTTTACCTGATGGGCTTGGTAGTTAGATCTAATTTGATTGTGTGTTGTGCTAAATTTGGATTGAACCCTCTGAGGTCCTCATAGCTCCAATAAAATACGTCTGGAAAATCTTGACAAAGTTTTACGAACTCACACCTTTCTTGCTTGGTGGCCACTTTGCCAATTTGAAGCATCTTTCCTTCTCCAATTAGAATAGGCTCCGAATTTTCCTCTTTGATCTATATGTTGGTCTTATCTTTTCGAAACTGATCATTGGGATTGAAGATGGGCTCCAATGTCACTAGGCCTTTAAGAATCTTGTTTGTATGCATCTGTACTACTTTATTTCCATATTGTTGCTCTATTCTGCTTTAGTTTCTAGCTGAGAATTCAGCTTCTTCTTGCAAAACATTTGATGATCTTCTGATCATTCTCGAACACCTGCCAGCATGTATTGTTATCTGGTACTGTTGGTCTCACAATCACATGGATATGTGGTTGTTATTTGTCCCTTTTTATGCTGTCAACTACATCAAATGTTACTCCAATTGCTGCAAGCTTGTCAGCAGCTTCGTTCTCCTTTTTGGGTATGGACATAATGTTGAAGGCTTCGAAATATTCAATGAGGTCCCACACCCTATTCTTGTAACCTTTGAGTAGGTCATTCTTGATAGCATTTTTTCCTTTGACTTGATTGGCAACCAATTCACTATCACCAAATACACGCAGGTTCTTGATTCCTCATCTTTTGGCCCAATGCTGTCCATGGACCAAAACCTCATAATTTGCAGTGGTATTTGAGCACGTAAACTAAAATATGAAAAACGAATAATACTTCATACCTTGGGGGGACATAATCATAGCTCCACCTCTAGCTCCTCATCTGTTCCTAGAGCCATCAAAGAACAATTTCCAAACTTCATTGTAATTCTTGTGCTCTAGCTTAATGATGTCAGGAAGATGATGATTCTCCTCACGCAGGAAGTAGACTCCTAGTTTAGATTCTTCCATCTCCTTATAGGGATCAAAAACATGTCTTTTGACCGCCCATTCGTTGAGGCTCGGGTCTGGGATACACCCCACCTTGGTATCTACTTTAGAAGTGCTTAGGAGGTCCTCTTGATCAAAAGATGAACAATTTGCATTGATCGGGCTTGGTACATAAGACTTAATGTGATAGTCTACTATGGGCTTGGATCTGATTGTGGAATTTTCTCCATACCTTGTTCTAAAGAGCATATGCAACTAGTCAGCAGACAAGTAGCCTCCAATTTTGGCAGTGAAGTCCCTGGACAAACACAACAAAAAATGTGGTGGCAAGTCTATGATTGACATGTTCTGCAATACAGTCACATTAGGGCAAGGATGTAGAGTGAGACTCAAATCCTTGATGACTCCAACAGTGGTCACTATTGTCCCATACAATTGTACTACTCCTCTAGAGATGACTTCATACTGGAGACCCAGTTGATCAACTATTTCTTTGGGAATTACAAAACTACTTTCCCCCGAATTAATCATGCAGTTTTGCACCAATTTATCTCCAATGATTAATGAAACATAAAATGGAGGAGGCTTCAGATTCTTACCTCATTTTTCTTCATGGTTTCTCTCAGGTTGAGTTGCATTGGTAAGCACTTTCTCTTGCTGGTTAGGGGGTTGACTTGAGCTTGACCAATTGGCCATGGCAATCTGCAATAGATCCCTCTACCTTGGAATGGCCAGTGAATCCCATAGTGAAATGTTTACACCTATCCTCTTCATTTCTTCAATGATATTAAATGAAATGTCCTTCTGCTACCCCTTCCCTAGCACATTTTTCTCTTGCACATGGGTTGTTATAACTGGTGCCTGAGTAGGTATGGAAGGTGGCTTCGATTGACTTTGTACATTGGGAGTTCTGTTTTGAATGCCAATACCTTGCTAATAAATGGAGGGTTGAGGATCACCTGAGCTTGGTGAATGGGCTTCTCCAATATTTCTCCTCTTAGACCATGTATTGGCTGCTATACTTTGAGAAGGAGTCTGATTCATTGCACATAAGTCTTCAGCCTGCCAATTGACAAGCATAGTTTTATTTGGGGGTCCCTCTTGCTGAGCTCCTTACTACTAACTTTCTTCATGGCTAGGTTCTTGTGACATACCAATGGTTTGCACCATCAGAACTTGATTTAATGCACCATTGAAGCACATTGACTGATTATGTGGCTAATTACATGGGAAACACCATTCATACTCTTGTGCCATGTTAATTTGTGTTGGAACCAATCCCCTTGATGTTGAAACTATGTTTAGGTCATATGACCTGAAAGATATAACAACTTAAGGTTGCCGGTGGTGTTGAATTTGATTTACAGCCTGGGATGGTTGTTTATTTTACTGATATGGGGGTCTGGTCTGATACTGATCCTGGGGCTAATATGGCATTGAACTATGAGCCTGTTATCTTTTCATGGTTACTAGATCATTTCCCAAGTTTTGTAGTTGTTTCATCACTTCCTGAAGCTCCTTTGAGGTGTTGGATGATGAAGTGGAGGCTTCAACTGCACTTTGACTCCTAGGGGTGGGTATAGGAGCTAATGTGGGTGTTTGAATGGTACATGGGTTTCCTAACTTTGGGTAAAGAGGTATGGATGGCCTAGGGGCAAGTTTTCTAGCCTGAATCAAATGATTCTCAGCTCTATGGAAAGGTTATAGGCTGCAGGAAAGGTTGTGCCCCCCATTGACTGAATCATCAAAGAAATATCATAATTTAAAGCTCTAAGGAAGTATAAGAATGCACCTTCATTAGTGGGCTTTACTACTGTTGGAATCCTATCCCAGGTCCATTGAAATATGAGGTTGAAATCTGTTAGTTGCTCATTTAGAGCTCTCTTGATCGTTTTTAGTTGCTCCAGCAAGGGTAGGTTATCTCCCTTTTCTCCAAATTGGTTATGAAGAGTTGTGCACAGCTGGTACCAATTTTGAATAGAGTCTGCTTTAAGGCTCTTGAACCATTGTGAAGCTTTACCTTTGAGTGAAGAGGCTAGCAACTTGACTGCAATATCCATCTCATTGATCTCACGGATTTTAAAAACGTTTGTAATGTCTTGAACATGGTCACCAGGACAAGTACGGTTCTCTCTAGTGAAATAAGGGATTCTCTTCAATGATGCCACTGGGACTAGGTTTTTTGAATTTAGAGCAAGTGGGCTACTATAAGTGAAGTTGACATAAATATTTGGTTGTTGGTGTGCCATCATGATAAGCCTGAGTACCCTTCTTGTTTGAAATAATGGCCTACTAGGAGGAAGCTGTTGATAAGGCTCTGTTTGGAGGAGATGGAGACGTCTAGGCTCTTCTTCTTTTCCTTCTGTCTGGAGACAAGTATATGTGTATAAATTGTCCTTCCTCTTCTTTTTTTAGACCTTGTTTGTATCCTTCCCATGAACTTGACAAGCTTGGACTGCTGAAACTAGTGGATTCTATCTCTTTCGGAGTCTCCAGATGTGCATTTTTAAGAGCTTATTAAAATATAGAATCATAGCAAGTGCACATCAATCTTAAGTTATAATAAAGATAGGGACTTTTTGGTCCCACCAGGACATGCCAAAACTGTTAGTGCAAAATCACAATACCCCCAAATGAGTTGTCAGATATGATTTTATAAGGTAGATTCATTTGGTGTGATCCACATAACATTGAGTTTTCTCCAAAGTGTGGGATTTAGAAAATGAGAAAACTCTCCAGGTTAAAGGTTGGTTCCTATTCTTCTATTTAGGTGCACGTGTGAACACTTGCAGAGGGCCTATTCCTAAATCTAATCTAAGTTATACCAAGGAGACAAAGATAAAAGGAATGCAAGAAATAAAACTAAGCTATAAGGTGATGCACCAAAGGAATGATGGAAATTTGTTTTTCTAATAGACATAAAACAACAAAATGCATATAATAACCAAACACAGATAACCAGATCTATAATGAAAGACCACATGAGAGAAAAAAGAGAAAAGAAAGGATCTAAAATCGATCACAGATGTGTTTTATTGCTCTGCAAATTGATACAATACATTAAAAAGTAGCCAAAAGGTAGAAAACGTATTACAGTCTAGTGGAAGGTCTTAAAAAAACTCCACGAGTTCCTTTGCTAGAAGAAAAGGAGAGCCTACAAAACAGAAGAATGTCTAACCCTTTACAATGAGTCATGACCTTGCATTTATAGATTCAATCAAAGAGAAGAAAGAGAGAGAATCGTGAAAAATAGATTGAGGCTCAACCACTGCTATTAATGTCCCCTACAAAATCTACCCCCAAATCTTCCTTGATTGTATCAACCTCTGGTTTGGCACCTCGAAGAAGGAAGAAATGATGGAGCAGATTGAATCTAGTCTGGTTGTTGAGGTAGATAGATCTTGCGTTAATGTCCTTGAAGACGTTTTCTCTGTTTTCTCCTACCTAACCTCCCCAAAATTAAATTTTCAGATCTTCATGGCATGGGCGAGGCTGAGATCCTCCCAATGGTGTCAAATTTACAATATTTTGAGCCCTGAGTCAAAATATATGCCCCTTTGAAGTTTGCATTGGGTCCGTACCAAAGAGTGGGAAAAAATAATTTGAAAAATGGGGCCCCTTCTTTAATATGGGACCACGTGGTTGGTTGGTGCATGTCTGAGGGTGGCCTTTGTATTCTATTCTTGGAATGGCATGGGGCTGACACATGGCTTCTTCTGCTGGCCTGTTTCATTTCTTTGTTTCTCAGCTAAGTCCTTTTCTCGGCAGGGTCTATTCCTTGACCGGAGGACATGTGGCAGTTTGGCATTTGTTTGAGAACCCTTGATCAAAATTTTTCCTTTGGAGGAGCATCGAGTTGACACTTGGAAGCCTCCGTAGGTCTTTGGAATTTTCAATGACCTCTTCCTTCCTTTTCAAGCATGGGGCTATGTGGTGAACTAGCGTGAGTTTGAGTCTCTATTTTTTAAAAACCTAGGAGAAGCACCGCTTAGAAACGTGACCTTCTCTGCCAAAAATTCTATACTTAGCCCTTTTTGAGGCCCCGCTTTTTGACCTTGGTTGACTAATTTGCTACGTGGAGGGCCGATGTAAGTTTGAGTCTCTACCTTGGGCTCTCCCATCTTGGATTTACACCGAGCCAACACCTGACTTCCTCCTACCTAGCTGAAGACTTTTCAATGACCGCACACAACTTTTGGGGCTCTAGACACATGGAATCCTGGCATTCATTCAAAACTTCTTTCCTTGGATTCAACTTTGGAGAAGCACCATTCCAACATGTGGCTCTCTCTGCTGCCTTCTCCATACTTAGCCGATTTTGGACTCGTTCTAAACTATTTTGAGCCCAAAGACTTTGGATCTTCATAGTTTCTTCTTTTTCTTGCCCTTGGCCTCTCCGTGACATTGTTTCTTCTCCTTTTAATCCTGCTAAGTCTAGTACCGAGCCCACATGTAACCCATAGAATGGATTTAAATCCTGAGTTCTCTTGATGGATTCAATTTTCTAAATTTATCCTACACTGGGTTGTTTGATCTTCGTAGGCCTCCACCACTTTCATTACAGAGTCCTCTTGCAATCTTTTTTTGAGAATCGAATGTGATTTCTGAGGTTCCTTCAGTGCGGGGGTGTTTTTGATCCAATATTTTTCCTGGGGGAAAAATATGGATAACAATACTCAACCAACTTGTTACCAAATCCTCTGAGTATGACGAAGCCTAGCCGAATGATGTATTCCATGGGCTAAAATGGTCTAGGATGCCAAAAGAATGAGCAAGGACCGAGACAACCAGTTCCTCTCCCCACATTTCAAGACAAAAAGATAAAAGTATCAAAATTTGGCCCTATGGATCATACTCCAATGATCAATATGTCACCTATTATGAGCACAAAAGATAACTCTGATTATTTAGACAGCGACACAGATTTCCACTGTAGACAATATGAGGATCTTACCGTCCACAAACCTATTCATGGATACACCTATCCTTACCATAACCCCTACTGAACCTAAAATTGACCTTGTTTACCCTTTCCTTGTTGAATGAGATAAACAACATCATGCACCACTGGAACTCTTCGAAAATGATAAAGCCATTGTAGAATTCATGGGCATTCGAGATATAATTTCAATTGGAGACCATAAGAAGGGTTTCTACATTGACTTAGATACATGCGCATACTTCGGTGAGGAAGCTGAGCTTCACGGTCAACAAAACTTGAGAAAAAGGTGAGTGAAAAAGTTCTAACAAAAAGCCTCAGCAAAAACAAAAGTCCAAGTCACACACAGTGAAAACCTCTTTGAGGCACTGGATGATAAACAAGTGAAAAAATCAATGGACGAGAAAAGTTACCACACCAAGGGTGAAAATATCATACAGACAACCCTTGGAAGAAGATTCTCAACCTTCCTCTCGATCCTATGCGTATGGAGCATTTGTCAAAAATGATAGTGGAAGAAAACCATTGATGTGAATATTGGAAAAGAAGATGATCCGAAAGATAGTCAAACTAGGAGAGTCACTCTCGACATGGAAACATAAAACATTCACCATGCTTTTGTGGGAATTTGTAGATTTATTTGCATGGTCCTATAAGGATATGTCAGGATTGGATCCAACTTTGGTAGTGTATAGCCTAGTAATGCATGCAGACAGCCAAGCCCATTTAAACAAAAAGCTCAAAAAAATGAATCCACGGGTGGCTCTTCTAGTTAAAGAAGAGCTAGAAAGATTGCTCAACAACAGGCTTCATTTGACCTAGTGATTACTCAAAATGGATATAAAACATAGTCCCCATATAAGAGAAACTTGTCAAGATCAACAATTTTGTATGGATATTAGAGACATTAATAAGTGTCCAAAAGATGATTTCCCATTGCCCAATATTGATATGATTGTTGATTCAACTGCAAGATATAAAGTGTTATCTTCTTATGGATAGGCTTTTTCAGGCTACAATCAGATCAAAATCACAGATGAGGATCAACACAAGATGGCCTTCATAACCCTTTGGGGGACTTGTTTGTTATCAAGTAATTGCCCTTTGGCCTCAAAAATACAGGTGCAACCTATCAAAGGGAAATGAGCATGATTTTCCATGATATGATTCATGACATCATGGAAGACTATGTGGATGATATCCTTGAGAAATGCAAGACAAGAGCATATCACCCTGAGATTTTCCTGTGTATCTTTGAACGCCTGTGGGAATACAAATTCAGATTGAATCCAAAGAAGTGTGTGTTTGGCGTACTGTCAGGAATTTTTCTTGGATTAATTATATCACGAAGAGGGATTGAGGTAGACCTAGCTAAAGTTACCGACATTACTGAAATGCCTCCTCCCCAAAAAATTTAAAAATTGCGTAGCTTGCACGAAAAGATACAAGCCATCCATCACTTCATTTCCCAACTTGATGACAAATTTCATTCGTTTACCCATCTACTTAGAAAGGATGTTGCCTTTATTTGGGGACTAGAGAAATAGTAGGTCTTCACCTTGCTAAAGCAGTACATAGCCAATCCACCTATCCTCATGCCTCCAACTCCTGCTGATCCACTCCAACTATATATTTCTACTATTCAATTCACTATTAGTGCATTGCTTACCCAATATGACCTTGGCCACAAAGAAAAATATGTGTACTATCTTAGTCGTACTCTCATTGTCTATGAGATCAATTACCCTCATATTGAAAAATCTTGTTTGGCCGTAGTTTTTACCTTCCAAAAAATTTTCCATTACTTGTTTAATACTAAAACCAAGCTTATATCCAAAGTTGACCCGCTTAAGTACATGTTGTCAAAACCCGCCCTTACAGGTAGAATGGCTAATTGGATAATTATACTAAGTGAATTTGACATCGAGTATGTACATGAAAAGTTGTTAAAAGGACAAGCACTCACTGATCAGTTAGCAGAAGCACTATTACTAGGAATAGATCTTGTGAGTCTGGATATGCCAGACACTTCATTAATGTATATTGAGGAATCTGTCATGTGGAAAGAGCACTTTGATGTATCTTTTACTTTTCACGATTCAGGGGCAGGTGTGGTATTAATTACTCCTTCAGGAGACCCTATAACTCAAAATTTTTACCTTGGTTTTCCTTGTACAAATAATATTGCAGAATATGAGGCGCTCATCGCTGGGATGAAGCTAGAAATCAAATGGGATATCCATCATGTTAAGATCGTTGGTGATTCACAATTGATCATCAAACAAGTTAACGATGAATATAAAGTCAAGGATGAGAAACAAATCCCCTACAAGAAACTGGTGGAAACTTTGAAAGAGTATTTTGTGCATATGACATTCAAATAGATTCCAGGAACACAAAAAAGATTCGCAGATGCTATGACAACCATAGGTTCTATGATAGGAATTCCACTAGAGAGTAATGATATGGCATTCTTTGTTGAGAATCTACGTCAGTCTGCGTATGACATGCCAGAATCATGTTTGGCTTGTGAAGTTGTTGGTCCCTATTCCCCATGGTATGCACACATATACACCTATCTTAAACATAACACCTTCCCTAATAACATATCCTATTTTGAAAAACAAATCCTTATCCGTTAGATAGCCCGTTACACCCTCTTATGAGATACATTCTATCATCATGGATATGATGGGAATCTATTGCATTGCATAGATGTAGCAAATTCAGTCCAAGTGATCAAAGAGGTACATGAAGCGGTATACGGTGCCCATACAAACAGAATGGTTCTAGCTAAGAAATTGTTGAGAGTGGGCTATTATTGGCCTACTATAGAAATAGACTGTTGTAACCATGTGAGGAAATGCATACTCTATAAAAAAGGATGGAAATTTCATCCATGCTCCATCACATCCATTGCAACCTATCACAACCCCATGGCCATTCTCCAAATGGGTACTTGATTTAATAGGAAAGCTTACCCCTACTTCATCTAATGGCCACACCCACACCATTATAACTACTAAATATTTCACCAAGTGGGTGGAGGTTGTCCCTTTGACCTATGTAACGGGTGCTTTGATTTCAAAGTTCATCATGAATCACCTTATTTTTTTGGTTTGGCATTCCTATGGCCATAGTTACTGACAATGGAAAATCATTCAAGAATAAGATAGTGAAAGACCTTTGTCATTGATTTCAAATAAAATTGAAGTGATCTATGCCATATTATCCACAAGGTAATGGGCATGCTAAAGCCACTAACAAAACATTGGTTTGAATTATGGAAAAGATGGTGAGTAAGATAGATCGCAATTGGAGTTTGTAAATTCACCCAACCCTTTGGGATTATAGGACCTCCATTCACACTCCTAATGGTGCGACACCCTTTTCCCCAGTATTTAGAACTTAATCTATCATCCCATTGGAAATCAAGCTTCCTTCCCTGAGAATATCTCTCAAGGATTACTTAGAAAAGGACGAGGATTACAGAGTGGCAAGACTGGTAGAATTAGAAATCCTGGACGAAAAGCGTATCCGCGCCCTTAACCATCTCAAAGTGTATGAAAAAAAGTCTCTAGAAATTACAAAAAAAGGATCATACCTCATCAGTTTGAGTTCAAAGATTTGGTCATGAAAGAAAATTAGTTCAACACAAGGGTAGAAAGAAAAAAGAAAGGCAAGTTCAAACCACATTAGTTAGGACCTTACACCATTGTGGCCAAATATGGTATGGGAGCATACAAACTTGCCCATCCTAATGGTGATGAGCACCACGAACCTATGAATTCCATGCACCTTAAGTGGTTCTATGCTTAAAAATGGTGCAAAAATAAAAAAAGCAAACCAAAAAAAGAGTGAAAATGATCAAAATACAAAAAAATTAAGAAAAAGAAAAAGAGAAAATAGGTCTTCCATAGGTGAAAACCACGCAATTGTGGCACTTTGGATAGGTCTCTTGGTGAAAATCAGTTTCCAGCACCTTGGGATGATTCATTGTTCACAAGTATCTTGTATCTGGAGGGTAATTTTACTTAGCCTAGGGCTAGTTCTGCACCTACATCTGAGATTCCCTATGAACCTATCATGTCAAGCCTTGATCCGAATTTTTATCCTCTTATAAATCAATGAAGGGATGGTCTTTTTATATCCCACATCTAACGTTGGTTGCACTTTTGTAACTTCACTTTCTTTTTTGTAAACACGTGGTGCCTGCCCTTATATATTATCTGTCTAATGCTGGGGGCATCCACGTGTCACAGTTACCTATGTGTAGCTTTAGAAAATATTAGAAAATCACAAAAACATTCAAAAATCTTAGAAAATCACAAAAACATTCAAAAACATTAGAAAATCACAAAAACATTTAAAAATCTTAGAAAATCAGAAAAACATTCAAAAACATCTTAGAAAATCACAAAAACATTCAAAAACATCTTAGAAAAATACAAAAACATTCAATTTTTTTAGAAAATCATAAAAACATTCAAAAAACTTATGAAATCACAAAAACATTCGAAAATATTAGAAAATCACAAAAAAATTCAAAAATATTAGAAAATCACAAAACATTCAAAAAATCTTGCAAAATCACAAAAACTTCAAAAATGTTAGAAAACCCCAAAAACAATAGAAAATTGTTTCACTACAAAACACAAAAACAATAGAAAATGTTTCACAAAACAGTTTGCAAAAACATAACTTTAGTTTACTTACTTTATCTTATTTTCTTGCTTTGTTTGTGTACATTGTTTGCTTGTGTAATTGTTGCTTATTTGTACATTTGTATAGTTAATTGCTAAGACATACTTTGTTAAGATTCATCTTTTCTTTCTTAGATTAGATTCATTCTTTCTTATACATGCGAAGTGTGTTTTTGCATGCTTGTAAATAATTGTACATAACTGTGTTAATTCATGTTAGTTAGCACTGAATATTTGGTTAATTTTGTTCACATTTGATTGTGTTTTATTTTTGAATGTACATATTTTTATTATCAGATCATCATATTTCCATCAATATCATCACATTTGACATCATCCATACATCATATAAATAAAAAGCTAAATATACATCATACATGAATGCCAAGCTAATCATCACATATCATATCATCAAATGGGGGTAAAGAGGGATTGCAAATATCAAAATCTATCCCCCTGCACCAATATCATCCTATCATCCAGTCCACTAATCTAGAACATCACATGTATAATACAATTGATATAATCTATGGATCTATCATATCAAAATCAAACACATATGGTACACACATCTCAACTATCATCGTGATACATACAAAAGTGTGATATCAAATCATATAACATAATGACACATCCACAATCCATGAAATCAATAATCAAAACAAAAAATTCCATCATCCCATAACAATTGTGCTACATCAAAATGTCCATATATACAAGTATACAATGTCTGTATCAAAGAGGATATACATCGTCTATATAAAATGGGCCATCAAAGGGAAAAAATCATAAATACCTTCATTAGAGGTATACATAAAAAAAGTTGTACATCAATCAAAAAATAAATCCTTCATCAGAGGTGTGCATCAAAAATTGGTACATCGTATACAACTGTCACAAATGATATCACCTTCATCAAAGGTATGAATATAATGATATAAGTACAATCAATGAATACATTGAGGGTCTTGGTTGACTAGAACCCTCAGATGGACTAGATGGTCTGGGAAGTGGAGGAGGACCCATGACCTATGTAACCCATGGTCTTGTAAGTTGCCCTCATGGCTGCTCCACTGATGCCTGAGGCCTCTCTGATCTCGTTGATCCACTCGACTGCTGGCTATAGTTAGGTGCTTGCTGACCAGTTGGAACTTCCTCATAATATAATGACTGATAGTAGAAGGCTCTGCCATCACTATAGCCAAGTATCGATGAGTGTGAGATGTCACTTGTATCTAATATGTGCGTAAAAAAGAAGATACCTTTGTTGATAGCCATACAACCTCGACCTGACCCACTGCTTGCTCTGCACGAAGCCAATCTCTCTCGGCTATCACTGACGGTAGCTGGGTCTGGGTCCGCTATAATAGGTTCATCAGTTGATCCATCTGAGTGACCATCTAATATATATGATGAAAGTGTGCAAAGCCATCTCCTCTCTGGCCATCCTGGGCTCTAGCCTGGTGCCACTCTGCTTTCATAGCTAGAATGTGAGATCAGGCTTGATCTATCTCTGCTGTCAGCTGCTGTAGCTACTGCTGTCAGCTGCTGTAAGGTAGCTAGTTGTCCCTTGACATCTCTACCCTAAGCTCAGGGTAACCTTAGAAGCACCACAAGAGCATGTCCCTGTACCTGGCCCTGTACCTATCCATGGGCCTATCTCTAGTCCCGTAATGTGGGCCTAGGACCCTATGCATGACCCTATGCATGTGCCTGGCCCTGTGCCTGTCTCTATCTTGGCTCCTACTACCTCTATCTAGGATCTTGTACTGGACCCTACCCATCATGTTGCTGACCATCAAAAGGATCATTAGCATGACCCATACCTACATCATCACCATCACTACTGTATGGGATCTCTGGTGGTGCTTGAATGTTTGCTCCCCATGCCTCATCTGATATAGTCAAATGCTACGGCAAAACAATCACATACCAGTCCATATAATCTGGTGTAGTGCTGGAATCTCTAACCTATCGAGCTAGGTCCCAAACCTGTGGTACCACCTGTAAGACGCTACCTCTAGCTTGGACTACATGTATACGTGGTCCCATGGTCTGCCTCTCTACATCATGAAAAACATGCCACATATTGGGCTTGTTGGTATCAAAATTTCTTCTCCTTTTCAATCTGGGAAATGTCACAGATTTTACATGGAGCTTAGAGATAGGTAGATCATAATGTGTGTCATTTTGTATTTGAGGATGAGATCTAACTAGCCCTTTTTCACTTAGATTTTTGGAGAGATGGATACCACCTTCAAGAGGATTTGACCTATCGTCACTAATTTAGGCCGTAACTTTCGACCAGGGTGAGAGGACCCATAGTGTAACCTCTATTTGATGAAGGAGATGGAGATATCCTTCTTTTGCACAAATTTTATGAAGAAAACCTTGGGAAAATACGGTCAATACTCCATAATTTAACTCTCAAGAGTTGTCACTTCTAAAAGATGGAGATACTTTCAAAACAAGGCTAAGGTAACTGAAGACATTATGAAATCCTAATTATTCTACATATTTTAGTCAATAGATTTTGTTCCTTTGTTGATATACAAGGAAAACATGGGTAGTTTAGGATGGATTCATGGTTTTTGAATAATTTTGGTGGGAGATTAAGCAGGATAAATTTGATTATACCAATCTTCGAGGGACTTCACAACAATTAGAAAGCTAAATGAAATAAAGCTTCGAAATAGCTAAGATATTCCTTCAACCAGAAGGTGTGCTTCAATGAAGGCCTAGATCAGCATGTTTTCACTTAATATTTGAGAATCTAGCACGAATGGTTGAGTTAAAAGACTCAATTAAACACCAAAATATCTAATCAATCATGCCTAAGGTACACCCTAAGACTTACAGATAATCTTTATCAAAAAATGACAGTGTAGTGATTTGAAATTTGTTTATCTCATCACAAGATGAAGGCTCTTCTTGAAATGAAATTGCAAATGCCACTAAACTGACATAGGGATAAGATCGTGTGTGATTTCACAAAGATTTTAATGTAAGATTGCGATAAGAATAAAAGAAACCATTTGCAGACAATCTAAAACAAAGCAGACACAAATTTCTAGACATTGAACACAAATTAATTTCAAAATTACTTAGATTCATCAGCAGGGGAAAACTTCCAGAGTATCTTAGTGCTCATAAATGGCTATACATCTACAACCAAATTGACATGATAGAAAATCTGACATAGAAGAAATTAACCAGGTATCTCGGATTGGTCTCTTAGGAAGACATGATCTCTCAAATTTTCTATTAAGAATTCAACCCCTGACCTTTTGCAAGAATATTCTCATTACATTTATACATTTTACTAGCTCACATATCCCAAATATTCCCCCCAAAAAATAATAATATTCAAGGGAACTTTGCTTGTAACCAATTTTCCTTAGAAAGTGACGTTTAATAAATTCTCATCCAGAAGTTGCTAGGTGGACCAATTATGGACTGATCACATTTCTTAGACTCTCTACTAATGATTAGGATGCCATGCCACAACTTTTTTGACAATCCTTTTAATCATTCTAATTCTGTCATGTGATAAATCCATGTTTTAATCATTTTCTGGAGGCTCTGTATAGATGGATCTGACAGGTAATCCTTTTCGCTCTCGAGGAAACACCTTTTTCATCTTTTGCGCCTGCAACCTCCATCATTTCATCCTTTTCCCTCTCTTTCCTCTGCAACTCTAACCCACATCCATATTCTCTAGTAATTCCCATTTTTGCAAGTGCCCGAGCAATTCCAACTTCAAAAATATCAACCTTAACAATCCTTGGACTCACAAATTAAGTTCTGAATCCATTCAATGGCACTTTAAAGATAGAAATGACAAGGAATTTCATCAAAAATGATGAAAAAACAATATGTATTCACATCTCCAGGAGTCTTGGAGTAAAAATGATAGAAAAACAGGTGAAATGCACAACAATCATTGATTCTTCCACTTCTCAACTCTAGATTAGAACCATCCATGTGTTTTTCTTAGCACAACTGCAAAGGTGAGGTACAGTGACAAGCTTCCAAAAAAGAACGGGCCTTTCATGTGCCCTAGCCCCAAGAAAAATGCCTTTTGGCCTTTGAAAAAGTCTCAGTAAAAAAGGAGCCAGCGGAATCCTCCATGTGTCTCAATGGCACACTCTAAGATGGTCCCTAAAAGTAGAGACCCCAAACAAGTGCAGGCTCACCATGTGTCTTAGTCTGGCAGAGTTGTTTAAAAAAATTGAAGGATCAACGGAACGTGCCATGTGTGTAGGGTTCGAGATAGTTTTCCTTGGCCATTGAAAAGTCCAAGCAAAGGTAGATTGAGTGGAAGCCTCCAAGTGCCCTCCTCATGCTTCTTCAAAATAAAAATTAGGGGCTGGTACCCAAACAACCACGGTCTCTCCACGTGTCCCAGGTCTTAGAAAATTGATTTGAAAAGTTTAAGTATAGAGCAGAGCCGATGAAAGCCTCCAAGTTTCCTCCTGACACTTCTATTAAGGTGGGACCCTGTGGCAGATCCTCAAATGAGCGCAAGCCCTCCACGTGTCCATGGTCCACCAAAGCTACACTAGCCGCATGAAAAAATTGTCTAAGTTTGGGCAAGGCAGCAAAAACCTCCACGCGTGTCCTCGGCACAACTCCAAGGCCAAACCAAAAGGAAAATTTTTAGATGAGCGTTGGCCCTCCACGTGGACAAGTTTTGAGTTTGAAGCGGACCTTAGAGTTTTAAAGTGCCCCATCGAGCCGCATTCAACTAGAAAGGGCCACATTTCCACAGATGCTGAGATATGAATTTGACTGGGAAAAACACACCTGTCAAACCATAAAATATAGGAAGATCACCATTTTCACCCGAAAATGAATCCTTCTTCAAGGACAAAGAATTTGGAAATGATATAAGGCCCAAATATGATCTTCCGAGCTGCATCCAATCATGTTTCTATAGATACTTGGGGCAAAAATGACATGGAAAACAAAACGTGACCATGGAAAATGGAAGGAAGGGAAAAAAACCAATTTTTCACCCAAGTTACAAATATTTTCACATGTGACATAGGAATGAAAAACAAACTTAGGATTTACAGTGATCCTTGACGAAAGGATGAGACTGATCATGTCAACCAAATGGAGGAATGAATTTTCATGCATCAATACAAGGAGAAAAAAAAGACGATAGAGCCCAAAAATTGAAGAATTTCAATGACAGATGGGGCAAGATCAAATTGAGCACCAACATCAGGTTTGACTTGGGGATGGGCATTCCCTGCGAGTGCCACAAGAAATAATAGTATACCAAGTGCCAAAAACAAACCATTGGGCAATAAAATCAAAGAATAAGCTTGTAGAGTAGAACAATAATAACCAACTCCCCCAAGGACAAACCGAGAAACCAACAAAATGGCTGCCAAGGACCAAGACAAAAAAAATAGAGAAAAACATGAAAGCAGAAAGAAACCAAAATACTATACACTGTACATTGGAGTATACCTTGATTCTGAGAAATCAATCATGGAAATGTTTCAAATGCATGCCATTAACAGAAAATTCAAGTAGTTACCCATCTAAGGATTTTAGGAAGAAGGTATTTTCACCAATTCGAATGTCAATTTAATAAGGGCCCATCCACAATGCATCAAATTTACCATGTTTTCCCTTATCTTCATGTCTACTATCCCATAACAACACAAGATACCTAATGCTGAAAGCTCTTGGAGTCACCTTCTTGTCAAATAACTTCTTCAAATTTTCTCTGAATTTCACATGCCGCTGATGGGATTCTTTTCTTTCTTCATCTAACACAATAATCTGATTGATTCGAGCATCATATGGATTAACTTCTTGATCTTCAATTTGTTGAACAAACTAAAATGAAGACAATTGCAAATGAAGGGGTAACAAAGCTTGAGTTCCATATACCAACTCAAATGGGCTTTTACTAATATCTCTTTTGAAATTGATTCTGTCATCCCAAACAACAAACTTCAGTTGCGCACCCCACCTTTTTTGTTCAGTTCTAAGGTTTTTCTAAGGATCTTTAACAAGTTTTTATTGTTGGACTCAACTTATTGATTTCCTTGGGGATTGTAGTTAGAAGTATATGTCAAATTGATTCCATACTCTTTGCACATTTCCATCAAAGGTTTGGCTCTGAAACTCATGGCATTATTAGCAACAATCTTAGCTGGCACTCCAAATCTTCATATGATTTGATTCAGCATGAAGTCCATGATAACTTGGTGTGTTGCTTTCTTAGTAGGGATTGCTTCCACCCACTTAGTGAAATAATCTGTGGCTACAAGAATCCATATATGACCAGCACTAGAAGGATCTAAAATTTCACCAATGAAATCCATTCCCCATTGCTTAAAAGGGGATTCAATTGACACAGGATGTAAAGGAAGGGAGTCTGAAACTTTCATTCTCCGAGAAAAATGTTGGCAAATTTCACATTTCCTCACCAATAGAGTTGTATCTTTGAAGAGAGTTGGCCATGAATAACCAACCCTCAAGATTTTATGTGTTATAAATCTTCCAGCAAAATGTCCCCCACAAGATCCTCCATGGAGATCAACAATTACCTTTTGGGCTTCATCCTCAACAATGCATCTTAATAGCACTCCCTCTGGGTTCTTCCAAGCCAACCTAAAATCAATAATGACATATTTTTGAAAGGCTAACTTAAGAGTTCTTTTCTGATTTTTACTCAAATGTTCAAGGAAGCATAGATGTCTCAGATAAAATATTATATATTTTTACCACTCAGAGCTTACCAAATTTTCAAGGACATCCACCCTTTCTCCTGCTACTTCATTCACCTCAATAGTTTGCAAGTTGCTCTCAGTCATAAACTTATCTAGGCCTAAACCTCTTATCAATTTCGTGGTTTGGATATCCATGTCATATTCCTACAACTTCTTTACCCATCTACATCTTTTGCTTGAGACCTCCATCTCTAATAAGATATCTTTCACCATGGTGTGGGGAACATAGGCAAAAACTTTAGAGCTCAAGATGTAAGGTCTAAAAATCTTTTTTTATTTCACCAAGGAAAAGGATTTCTTCTCCATGATGGTGTACTTCAACTCAAATCCTTACAATGCCTTACTAAAAAAGGCAATTAGTCTCTCATCTCGTTCATCGTCCTTCTGCAACAAGACATATGCAATCATGTTTTCTGAAGAAAAACAGAAAAATTTGAAAAGGCTTCTTGTAATTTGGATCTACCAAAATAGGGGCATGCTTTAGTGCTTATTTGATCCCATTAAAATTTTGAATGGAAGCTTCTTCCCATTTGATAACTTGGTCCTTCTTTAGCATGTTAGTAATGGGGATGGTCAGCTCAACAAAGTTGGACACAAATCTTCTAATAAAGTTTATTTGTCCAAAGAAGGATTGAACTCCCTTCTTAGTTCTTAGAATTGGAAAATTTTTGATGGCTTCCACTCCCTCAGGATCAATCATGGCCCCTTCTTTTGATACAATGTGACCAAGAAACTTTGCCTTTTTTGCACTCCAAAATGGCACTTCTTGGGATTCAATGATATGCCATAATATCTAAACCTTAACAACATTCTCTCCAAGTGTTGCAAGTGATCATTTATTTTTCTGGAAAAAAAAGTTACATCATCTTGATAAATAACAATGAAATCATTAATATAACCAGCAAACACTACATCCATTTCTCTTTAGAAAGTTACTCCAACATTCATTAAGCCAAAAGGCATCCTGACATAGACATAAGTTCCCCAAGGAGTGGTAAAGGAAGTATTTATTCTTTCTGACTCCTTCACAACAACTTTATTATAGCAAGAGAAACCATCCAAAGTGCATAAAAATTCAGAACTAGTTACCAATTGTAGCATATTCTCCATGTTTGGAAAAGGGTAATTATATTTTAATTGTGCTTTATTCAGTTTCTTGAAGTCTACAAACAACCTTATGTCACCATTCGTTTTTCTAACAGGCACTAAATTTTCAACCTGTTGGTCCGGTAGGTCGTGGGGAAACAGGCCAACAGTGTGCAGGGCATAGCCCCTCTTTGAGACAACAAAGTGAAACTGGTTTATTGCTAATCTATCAAGCAGGAATCTGTGCAAATCTACACTATTCTAACTTCAGGGGGTTTGGGATCTCATCCCAGTAGAGGTAGTTCCAACTATAAACAAAAAGGTAGGGAGGGAAGGAATGGAGGAAGATAGATCTTAAGGAAGAAAAGAAATGAATTCCAAGACAGAAAGGTCAGAAGGTTTATGCTTTGGGCTGGTAGTAAACAGAGCCAAACTTACTTGCATAAACAAATAAAGCAATACTGATGAACATATGATGATAATAGGAATGAATCCAATAGAATAAAAACATAGATCTAACTTAAGAAAGATCTGATGCAAATAACACATATATTGAGCACAAAGTCTGAGCATATGTATTAATATTTCTTCTGATACAAGAAAGTACAAAGTCTTTCTCTCCTCACTTCTTTTCTCATACAAAAAATGTCCACCTAGAATACAACAAGTATTCCAGTATTTATAGAAGGAGAAGAGGAAAGAAGACAAAAACAAACCAACCACTATTTACAAAGTACCTTACAAATATTTACAAAATATCTAAAAAGTCAAAAGTTGACTTTGGGCAAGTTTTTGGATGGCAACATCCCATGGTGCAACATGGATGATGTCATCATAAATGCCAACATGCTTTTTAAATATTTTTACAAAAATGATCAAAGCGTACACAAGAGGAGAAACTACTCCTCATCATCCCTTTGCTTAAACTGAGTGTCTTGCTTCTGATTAGGAGAGGCGATGTGACACTGCGCTCGATATTCCATAAACTTGCTGATCATTGACTGAAGTTGATTATGATCTGGACCTTTGAAATGGTCACCAATGACTTCGCAAGTTTCTTTTTCATTCTTGAGCTTGTTAGGTAACCCGACGAACTCCTCACATGCATCGATCAAGAAGCCAATGAAATCATGGTAGGCCAAGAGGTTATTGATTGACTCTCGGTCGAAAGTGACCTCTGGTGCCAAACCTTGAGTGACTATAGCCTTGAAGCACTGGAATGTATCGTCTGCTTCCCTCAAGGTGTATGATTCACTGAGCATCCCTGGAGACATCTTTGTAACTGTCTGCTCCATGTTGTATCGTGCATCCAGGGCTTCATCCTTGATTTTATCTATCCTCTCCAGGATATATTCCATTTGATCGACCCGGTAATCTAATGCAACGAGAGCTTTATTATGTGCCCGTGGGTGATCGATGACGCCGACCTTTAATAGGTCGTCAGCTGAGTAGTTAGCCATTGCTTGGAATGTTTCATGTTGCAACCTGGCATTATCCAACTCCTCAGAGAGGGAACCTGCTACTGCTTGTAGCTCCTTATTTGCATGATCTATATCCTGGTAGAGCACTGTGAATTTCTTAATCATTTCCTCACTATCTCTGAGGATTCACTCAATCCAGGAGGATATTGCTGCACCTTGTTTGCCAATCTTAGCATATTCATTTATTTTATCCTGACTGAGAACTTCAGTAGGTTCGGTGGCAGTCATAGGAGGAGCGTTGCCCATTCTCTGCAATGCTTGGAGGAGATGTTTGTTTTGTTCCTTGAGTATTCTCTTCTCCTCTTTTGCTTCTTGTAGCTTCTTGCAGAGAGCATCCACAGTAGACAAGGCCTCTCCTTGTAGGCTTTCAGATGAGGTTCCCATTGTGACTTGAGTCACTGTGAAGTCTGTGGGAGACAGATCCTTCTTTTCTTTGGTGGGATCTGGGTATGCAATCTCCATGACTCTCTCCCCTGAAGTGCTCTTAGAAAAGTGAGTTATCACTTTCTGCTTCTTGGGTCCCTTCTTCGGAATGACAGAGAAGTCCATGGGTGTGATGGGAACCTTTCTCTTGTGTTGACCCAGATGGTCAGAAATCCAGCTAGGACTTATGGGAGAGGGAGTAGAGGGAATAGAAGAAGAAACGGGAGTGAAAGGGGAAGCAACTGAAGAGGCCTCAGGGAAGAATGTTGAAACACTTGGTGGTGGCATCGACAAGGAGTCCAACGCACTGCTGCTTGTGGGGCTTGGAGTTACTACAGGAGAAGAAAAGGACATGGAAATGGAAGGGATCTGCAATTGGATGGAGGGAACACTGGGTGAAAGATCTGCGAGAGAGGAGAAGATGGAAGAGGTGGGAGATGGAAGGGAGGAAGGGAGAGAAGAAGACACATCCATAGGAATAGATGCTTCAATGACAGGGGAGGAGAAGGAGTGGAAGAAGGAATGGTGGGTACCTCAGTAGTTGTAGCTGTGATAACATCCTGGGTGGATGTATCCATTGAAACTTCTGTTGTTTCTTCTTCTTTACCTGGAGACACCAGGTCGACCACTTGTTTCTCAGAAGTAGTAGGAGGGCTTTGAGGAGCTTCTTCTTGTTTTGCTTGATTCTCCCTCCTTGTCCTTTCCTTTTCCTTTCGGCACTTGGGCCAGTCTTGGAGGTGCTCTACCTGAAGGGGAAGTAGTGAAATCTACTCCGAGGTAGGTGAGACCATTTTGTTTGCACCAATGTTCGGTGCGCTGCAACATGGGCTTAACCCTTTCCTGAATGGTCTTAGGTGCTTTGGCTCTGTCAACCTCTGTGAATGGCCAATCGTCCCCATCTGTGTCAAGGTAAACCTGATCAATTTCTTGATCAGTCTCTTGGAATCCCTTTGGGACGATGGCTATGCCATAGTGGACGATCTCCTCCAGAGCCAGCCAGGAGTGATCCTTTCGCCTGATGTCTATCTCATGTGTCAGGTCGATCCAAATGTCCTTGATCTCGGGAACATGGATGGGATCAATTTTCACCCTTGGGAGGCAACTTCGGCAGTCGAAGGTTGGCCTTGCTGGGAAGTTGTGCTTTAGATTTAGCAACTCAAGCTCAACATACATCTCCCGCGCTTTGGCAAGTGTGGTGCAGGTGTATCGGCCAACTGTAAGGGGGAATGGAGTTCCTCCTTTCTTTCTCTTCATGCACTTCTCATGGTAAGTGATCAGTTGCCTTGACAACTCCAAGAGGATCAGCTTGGGCCCTGCATACCTTGGAAGCTTTGTTGGTTCACCCTCAAAATTCACAGCTCTGAGGTATGTGAATGTGGGGAATTGTGTGAACAATGCTCCCCATTTCTTCGTGGCAGCAATCACACTCAGGCTGGTCTGACCGTGTCTCATATTCGGCCTCAGTAAGTAGATTACCTCATAGAAAAAGGCATCATTAATCTTGGAGAACTAGGAGATGCTGGCCTTGAGCTTTAGCTCTGGGTAGAATTCATATATTTTGACCTGGGGCCATACCCCATTTCGAGCTAGGCCTGTGAAATCTCTTGTTGATGCTGCAACGTATACAACGTAGGAATTCATGTAGAACTTCCAAGTTGTTAGGACTTGTTGAAGCTACTGGGAGATGGTGTCGCTGATGATTTCACCCCAGCCAAAATGTTGATCAGGCGTATTCTTGCTCATGGTCTCTAGGTACCTCAGCATCCATTTGTGGAAATAATGGGCATCAGGGAGCCCAAATACTCTGTTCAGGAAGGTGATTGTATCACTTAACTCCTCATTGAAGTCACTATGGTGGATGGTCTATGGCCATCTGCTTACCGACTTCTTGTTTTTCAAATAAAGCTCGTTCATCATTTGCATGCATTTATCCTCATTTTCATCCCAGGCCTTCTTACAGTCTTCTAGACTTATGGCGACATATTCCTGTGATGAGGAATGCCCAGGGTCAGTTCAAAGTGACAGGGCTGTGAGGTCGATGATCATCTTTTTCTCTTTTTCTTTGACACATCTAGTGTCCTTGTTATAACACCGAGCAACCAACATGATAAATTCATTGTTTACAGCACTTACTGGCAGCCCAGCTGCAAAGTGCAATCCACTGCCCACCAACTTGTTCATCCATGGGCCACTGCTTGCCTAGTTGGTCCTTGCCCAAAAGTCATCCATATCAATATGCCCTAGCTCAGAGTCTCTGATGTCGAGGTCACTCTCTACATATGAGTCAGGCATCCTGATTTCTGATATTTGTACTTCATCTCTTGTTCCGACTGCTTTGCTTTAGCTTTAGACTTTGTTGGTTTCTTGCTTGATGAAGACATGTGTGAGCTCAAGGATGGCTGTTGTTGTTCTGCAAGAAGGATCAAGGAGGTCCAACATAGAAGAGCCATGTCAACCGTCATGTTATTCATAATGAAAGCTTGCAGAAAGAAGAATGAGCAATTATAAGGCTTAGGGCGCAAGGCGCAGGTTCACAGCATGTTGTAGAGGCTTAAAAATGTTGGGCACACTTTTGAGGATGTCGACATGGAAAAAGGTGCGCACCAGTGTTGATATGAGAAAAGTTGCACCAAGGTTATAAAGGGCACACTTTTGAGAGGTGTTGCATGACAAAATGCAGCGCCAAAGGGTAAAGCGTAGGGCGCAGGTTTACAACATGCAACATGTCATGTTGACGTTAAGGGAAATGCACCTGTGCCTTAGGGAAAAACTACTTTGACTGGGCGCTGAAAAATATTGTGTTGCATGGGTTTAGGCTACCAAGGCACAACTTTGAGAGATGTTGCAAGAAGGTACAACAGTGCGCCAAAGGAAAAATGCGTGGCGTGGATTTGAAGATACACAACATCCAATGTTGATGTTGTGTAAGTGGCGCCTGCGCCTTAGGAAAAACTGCTAAGTGTTCTTTATACTGGGTGCGGTTTAGGTATGTTACAAGAAGGTACAGTGCGCCAAGGTGCAATTTTGGTATATGTTGCAAGGAAGGACAACGCGCCAAGCTTTTAATCATTTTAACAACTTAGCTTATTTTCTTTCTTTCTCTTTCTCTCTTTTTGGATACTTCAGATGGTAAAGAGAGGGTTTGTTTTGGCAAGGCAACAAGTAGGAAAAGATGGTTTTTGGTTTCTTCAGAGGCAGGGGCCTTCCAGATTTGTAGATCTGGAAGGAGAGGAAAAGGGTTTCCAGCTGGTTATAGATTGTTAGGTTCCTCTTTTAGATTTAATCTTTTTATACAAGCCCTAAGCCTAACACAACCAAAAACAAAAACCACAACAACAACAAGGATGGCAGAAGCCACTTACCTCGGATTTTATAAAAGATGAAGGATGATGTTGGGGTCCACAAGCTCGAAAAACGACATGTGGGGGTGACAAGGATGGCTGACAGGCGCAGAGAAAACACTTTTTTCAATTTTCAAATCATGAAAATGACAGGTGTCGGGTGCCTATTTATAGAAAAACTGGCATTTATTATTTCACCAACTTTCTTTGGTGCACCTTTAAGAGTGTCGACATGACAAAAAAGTGCACCTTAGCACAACCTTATTGGATGTCATACATAACTCTTCAGCGCCTAAGTGCACATTTCATGGATGTTAACAGGATAATTTCAGCGCCACCAAGGGTGCAACTTTCATGATGTCGACATAACATGAGTGCGCTGAAGGATTTTACTTGGTGCAATGTTTTAGGATGTCGACATGACATTTCCTATGCCAAAGGGATTTCTAAGGGGCGCACATTTTAGGATGTCGACATGAGAATTCCTGTGCCTATTTCAAAAAGGTGCATGTTTTTGAGAGTGTTGACACACCATTTTCTACGTTTGAGTTAAAGAAGCTAAAAATGGCTAAGTTCTAAAAAACTTGATTTTTGAAAGGGAGTTTTAGGCCATTTCGAACGTTAACAGACTTCCTTAGGGACCAAAACAGAATTTTTGGTATGGTTACCTGAAAATTGCCCTTGTCAATTTTACAGGATAACAGCTGGCTCTTTCTGGGGACTATCTTTAAGTGAAACTTAAGGGTAGAGAATCCCATATTTTCATGTGCCTATCCATTGGGTTACAGAGAGTCAAAAACAAGGGTGACCAAAAAGGGAAGGAAGGGAACACACAACAAACAGGAAGCAAAAAACACAATGAAAGAAAAACTGTACAAAGAAGAGAGCAAGCTCTACTTCCTAAAAATCTTCAGGTGCTGCCCGCTATAGGGAAGTGGGAGCTTGGTTCCATCCAGATATGAGAGATAGAAACTATTCTCTCCATTGAGTTGCTTGATCTTGTATGGCCCTCTCCAAAGAGAGTCAAATTTCCGTGCATACCTTTCGGTTCTCTTCGTTTGTCCCATAGAAGAACGAGATCTCCCACTTGGAAATCTCTCTGCTTTAGCTTTCTTGTCGAACAACCTCTTAACTTGATTCTGATGTTCAATGATCTTTTCGACCACTTTTACTCACTTTTCTTCAAGTTCTGTCAGGTACATAATCCTCTTTTCAAGAGAATTCTGAAAAGTTTCATCTTCAATTGCTCGAGCCAAGCGCAAAGCAGGAAGTTCTGTGGAGATAGGGATTTCAGCATCGATCCCATACAACACCTGGAAAGGTGACATGCCGAGAGACCTCTTTGGAGTGATACGATCTACCCACAAAGCATCATACAATGATTTGTGCCAGGACCGCTGGTTTTCATCAACTAGCTTCCGTATGATAGTCACCAGGTTCTTGTTGCTGGATTCCGCCTGACCATTTCCTTGAGGATAATAATCAGAAGCATGAGCCAAGGTTATTCCGTATCCATAACAAAAACCAATAACTTCCCGTGAAGAGAAGTTGGAAGCGTTGTCAGCAATGATTTTGTGTGGAATGCCAAATCTCACAATAATATTCTCTTTGATGAAGTTGTAAACAACTTCAGAAGTGGCATGCTTGACAGGTATGGCCTCCACCCATTTCATGAAGTAATCCGTTGTTGTTAGGACGTAACTATGTCCAGCACTTGATTGAGGATTGAGTGCTCCAATGAAATCAATTCCCCATTGTCTGAATGGTTTGTCGATGATGACGGCCTGAGGGGAAATGCAGCCAGCTTTGGTTTGCCAACGAACTGTTGGCAAAGTTCACATTTTGCTACCCAGGTGGCTATATCTTGAAATAGCGTTGGCCAGTAGTACCTGGCCCGAATGATTTTATGTGTTGTCACTGATGAGGAGAAGTGACCACTGGCAGGCTGAGTCATGAAAAATTTCCAACAATTTTACCTGTTGCGGCTTGTCAACACATCGTAGAAAAACACCGTCAATTCCATGTTTGTACAATCCATCATCCCATATGACATATCTTGCAGCTCTGAGCTTCACCGTTCACTTTTCCTTTGTGGTTAGGTGAGTTGGGCACTCTCCATAGGTGAGAAAGAATGTGATGTCAGAATACCATTCGTCGTTGGTCGCGACAAATAGAACCATGGGAAAAGAATTCACTTTCTCCAGTTCATTTTGTTCTCCATCAACGTGATCAGCTTTTTCTTCAGGTACCTCTGAGTCTTTATTTTCAGCCATTAGCTGACACAGGCCTTTACCTCTTACCAACTTGGTTGGTCTGATGTCTAGATCATATTCTTGGACCTTTGTGATCCAATTCCCTCGTAAGCTCCCTAACTCCTATTGAATCAGGATAGACTTAACAACCGTGTCCAGGAACCAACACTACTGTATGAGAATTCAGAATGTAGTAGGAAATTTTTGACTCTTTTACCATGGAAAAGGCATGCTTTTCCAATTGTGACATCTTCAGTTCATGAGGCTTAAGAGGAGAACTCATGAAAGCAATCAGGGATTCAATATCCTCGGAGTTCTTTTGCATCAAGATAGCTGATACAGTATGCGCAGAGGCATAACTGTACATGATGAAGTCTTTGCTGAAGTCAGGACACACCAGAACAGGAGCATGAGTGACAGAGGTTTTTATGTCTTCGAATGATGTCATGCCTTCCTCACTCCATTGGAATGTTTGGGACCCTTTCATCATATTAGATATATGACGAGTCTTCTCAGCAAAATCAGGAACAAAGCGTCTAAGAAAATTTACCTTTCCGAAGAAAGAGTGAACACCAGTCTTGCTTGTAGGAAAAGTAAGGCTCTGAATAGCCTTGAATCTTTTGACATCTATCTTAGTTCCTTCTCTGCTGATGACATGTCCTAGCAGCTTTCCTTCTGTGACCCCAAAAACTGACTTCTTGGGATTTAATGAAATCTCCGTGCTCTCGGCATCTGATCAAGACTTGTTCCAAATGATCACAGTGATCACTTCATTTTTTGGAGAACATGGTCAGGTCATCTAGGTAAACTACGATGACTTTTCCCATCATACCTTTGAATGCAAAGTCCATTGCTCATTGGAAGGTAGCACTAGTGTTGATCAAACCGAATGGACATTCTTTTATAGGTGAAGGTACCCCAAGGAGTGGTGAATGTTGTTTTGAACTGATCTTCAGGTGTGACTTGAATTTGATTGTAACCTAAAAAATTGTCAAGCATAGACAACATTTCTGAACCGGTTACTACTTGTAGCACTTGATCCATTATCGGTAGTGGATAGTTATCCTTTAAGGATGACTGGTTCAAGTTGTGAAAGTCCACGCATATGCGTATCTCACCATTCTTCTTCCACACAGGTAAAATATTTGTAACCCAGGTACTGTGATGAATTGGAAAAATAATTCTTGCATCCAACATCTTCTGAATTTCAGCCTGGATGGTACCTGAGATTTTGGGGTTGTAGTGCCTTTGCTTTTGATGGAAAGGCTTGACATCATCCTTGAGTGGAATGTCGTGCCGAATGTCCTTTGGCTTGAAGGACTTCAGATCAGCATAAGACCATGCTAACACATCCATGTACTTTTTCAGCAACTTAACGAATTTTCACTTTTCCTCAGGTGTACAACACTTCCCGATGTTCACGAAATGAGGATGTTCCGCAGTACCCAGATTGACGGATTCAATTTCTGGAGAAGAGGAAGGATCATCCTGTCACTTTTTCTTGACAAAATGGTCATGATTATCAAATAATCATTCTAAGGAAACTAAACCTTTTGGAATCTTGTTTCCTTTGAGCTGTATCACTGTTTCTTTTTCAGATTCATGTGCTTGACCGGTGAGAGACTCACGACATGTAGAAGTTGATCCATCGAAATGAAGTTCTTTGAAATTGTCATCTTTCTCCAAAAAAGTGATAAGTTGGTTGTCATCATTGAACACTTGCCAGTGCTATGAATTATCTGGCACACTTGGGTGAAAAACCACCTCAATGGTATATGTATCTATTTTTAACCCTGGGTGAGGGAGCATGAGAGAGGCTGAGACAGCCAATGAATCAGCCATGTCATTTTGAGTCAGTGGAACTGCTTTGATTGAGAAAGTGTCAAACTCCTCGATGCTATCCCATACTGCATTGCGGTAGTGTCTGAGCCGGTCATTTTTTACTTGATATATCCCTTTTACCTGATTGACAATTAGCTCAGCATCACCTTGCACTTTTAGATTCTTGATTCCTTTCTCTTTTGCAGCTTGCATGCCAAGTAACAAGGATTCATACTCGGCAGTATTATTTGTATTGAAGAACTACAACTTGAAAGAAAAAGGGAAAATCTCCTCTTCAAGAGATATTAGAACAGCCCCAGCACCGCATCCACTTGTTGCACAACTGCCATCAAACTACAATGTCCATACTTTATTGAGATCCTCTTTTTGGATGAGAACATCCATTCTATCTGAGTCAGTGGACAAGAAATAATTTCCCATCCCTGATGATTCAAAAAGAATCTGAGCCTTGGGGTCATCAGAATTGGTGACTAGATATTTCTTTTGTGATTCTGGTTCCAATGTCTGCATCACCCCTTTGACAGGAATCCTGGCTTTGGACCAATCCATATGAATTTCCCCACCAACTTCTTTACAAAAGCTCCTCCCTAGCAATATCCCGTATGCTGCTGGAATATCAGCTATGAGAATAGTCATTTTTACCCTTTTCTCAGGAAATGCTGCGAATGTGAACTGCGCATCCTTGATCTGACCAATCAATGGTACTTGTTTGGTTTCCATGGAGTAGCATCTGCCAAAAGGTTTAGTAAGTGTGAGGCCCAAAGCATGGGTGACCTTTGCTGGCATAACATTGTCAGAAGCTCCAGAATCAATTATATAGTTGCTTAGTTTATGACCATTGATCAGGAGAGATAGGTAAAAAGGTTCAATTTTCCCTGATGCGGAAGTCGAGGCAACATTTACGTGAGATGTAGGAGGCATGGGAAGAATTCTTTTGGGGAAATGGGAGGAAGGATGGCAGCCTAGCTTTGGATATACTTAGTTAATCTTACAAGCTGCTCTGGGTTGGACTGAAGGTATTCAACTTCAGACATCTGGATTTTGGTCTTTTTAGCATGATCAATTATATCGAATGTGACCAAGGGTTACGCTAACGAAGGAATGAGTCCTTCATTTCACGTTTGTGGAGGAGGATTACTGGTCTTTATGGAATTGGAGGAAGGCTGAATTGGAGGAGAAACAGGAGGAAAAGATTTCTTTACAAAAGGTTTAACAGGAGGTTGAGTAGGAAGGGGATTACCTCTTTTAGCGATCGTTGGAGGAGGAGTTACCACAGCCTTTTCCTTTTGTTTTTCAGCAGCAACCTTTGCTTCTTTTCCTTATGAGCGAGTGAAAAATTGTGTATGATTGTCCACTCGCATACCCTTGGGTACCCTCTTCTTCATCAGATTCCTCATCTTCAAATTCCATATACCCAATAGTAGAGTCACCAGTCGGTTCACCGACATCTTGATCATCTTCGTCTTGTGACAAAGGTTCTTCATAATTTGGATCATCTTCTTCGATTTCAACCAAAGCATTAACCGAAGGGGCTTCAATTGCTAACCTTGGAGAAGCAACAGGAAAACATGGCCTTTGAGGGGTGTTGTTGGGAGTGAAGTTCCTCCTTGGGATATCCCGGTAAGGAGTAGTAGATGATGTTTGAGCCAATTGCTTCTTTAATGAGAGCAAGTCATTGGCCATCTTCTGGAATGCTGGATCTGATGAGGTAGCCTGAGAAGAAGTTGAAGCCTTTGATTTTGATGGCTCTCATCTTAACTCACAGGATATAAAAGGTTATCTTCTATCTGAATGGCCATAGCCTGGGCGAGGACCAAGGTGGGTATTTGTTCCTGTAAAAGTAAGAAACTTACTTTTGAACTCATGGCATTCAAGAAGAAACACTTTTGATTCTCTAATGTTGGCATCATGGCAGGTGGCACACGGTTGATCAGTGAATTGAATCGGGTGATAAAATCATGCATGGTTTCATTGGCCTCCTTCTTCATGTGAGTGATTCGTGACAATAACGTGAATGCATCTTCTGAAGGCTTGTATCTGTCTTCAAATGCAGTCTGTAATGTGGCCCAACTGGTGATGGATCTGGCTGGTAAATGTTGGAACCATTCTGATGCAGGCCCTTGCAAGGTCTCAAGAAAGAGACGTACCGATACGTCTTCATGAGTCACGTCCAGAATACTACATGACATAATAAACGTAGCTATATGCGCGTCTGTGCTTTGATTTCCACTCCCATCAAATTTTAAGAAATTCTTGTGATTTCCGCTGAGGGAGGGGGTGTACTGGATGTGGCAGTGCTAGAGGACCCATGGCATTTCCCCATGGTACAGGTAGATTTATTGCCATTTGAAAAGTGGGAAAAAGAACATGAGCAGGGAGTGTGGTTCCACTTAGCAAAAGAGCACTGCAAGTTGATGTCGAGGCACCTTGTGAAATCTGGCTCTTTCGTGGAGGCAAGGCACTTCTTGCTGATCGATCCTGCTGAGCTTAGTGATGTGAATCATGTTGGAGTGATACTGAAATTGTGCCTTTGAAGTAGATCAAAAATTGGATCAACTTCTCCACGAGCTCTTCTGCCACGAGTAAATTGTTCACCCACCAGCGTACCCGTTCAGATCTGCAACAATTAAGAGCAGATTTACAACAATCTTTTTGTTTGTACTTGCTGATTTTCTGATTTTTCTGGCAAAAATCAGTAGCATGTACTTTTTCAATTTTAATTTTATCCTTTTAAATAACAACCGATTGCAGTTTTCTGACAAAGATTAATAAGGATAAAAAGTGGGTTAATTTAGAAAGCTGATTTTTGGATCTTTGACCTGAATTTTGCAAGGTTTTGAAAATATCATAAAATGTCAGAATCTTAGATCTACTGAAATATACAAGTTTTTGTAAAAAATCAGCGAACTAAAAGCTCCTATCTGGTCCAGATCTATGGATTTGTATAAGGAAATTTTCAGTTTTGATCACTTCTGCAAAAAATTTAATTTTTAACAAAGAGTTAAAATTTGCAAACTGGTAGTGATTTTTACAGTTTTTTAGTTATTTCCTTAGTTTGATCCCCAGTAGAGTCGCCAAAAACTGTTGGTTTGAAAATCTTGTCGGTTAGGCAGGTCATGGGGAAACAGGCCAACAGTGTGCAGGGCATAGCCCCTCTTTGAGACAACAAAGTGAAACTGGTTTATTGCTAATCTATCAAGCAGGAATCTGTGCAAATCTACACTATTCTAACTTCAGGGGGGTTTGGGATCTCATCCCAGTAGAGGTAGTTCCAACAATGAACAGAAAGGTAGGAGGGAAGGAATGGAGGAAGGTAGATCTGAAGGAAGAAAAGAAATGAATTCCAAGATAGAAAGGTCAGAAGGTTTATGCTTTGGGCTGGTAGTAAACAAAGCCAAACTTACTTGCATAAACAAATAAAGCAATACTGATGAACATATGACGATAATAGGAATGAATCCAACAGAATAAAAACATAGATCTAACTTAAGAAAGATCTGATGCAAATAACACATATATTGAGCACAAAGTCTGAGCATATGTATTAATATTTCTTCTGATACAAGAAAGTACAAAGTCTTTCTCTCCTCACTTCTTTTTCATACAAAAAATGTCCACCTGGAATACAACAAGTATTCCAGTATTTATAGAAGGAGAAGAGGAAAGAAGACAAAAACAAACCAACCACTATTTACAAAATATCTTACAAGATATTTACAAAATATCTAAAAAGTCAAAAGTTGACTTTGGGCAAGTTTTTGGATGGCAACATCCCATGGTGCAACATGGATGATGTCATCATAAATGCCAACATACTTTTTAAATATTTTTACAAAAATGATCAAAGCGTACACAAGAGGAGAAACTACTCCTCATCATCTCTTTGCTTAAACTGAGTGTCTTGCTTCTGATCAGGAGAGTCGATGTGACACTATGCTCGATATTCCATAAACTTGTTGATCATTGCCTGAAGTTGATTATGATCTGGACCTTTGAAATGGTCGCCAATGACTTCACAAGTTTCTTTTTCATTCTTGAGCTTGTCAGGTAACCCGGTGAACTCCTCGCATGCATCGATCAAGAAGCCAATGAAATCGTGGCAGGCCAAGAGGTTATTGATTGACTCTCGGTCGAAAGTGACCTCTGGTGCCAAACCTTGAGTGACTATAGCCTTGAAGCACTGGAATGTATCATCTGCTTCCCTCAAGGTGAATGATTCACTGAGCATCCCTGGAGACATCTTTGTAACTGTCTGCTCCATGTTGTATCATGCATCTAGGGCTTCATCCTTGATTTTATCTATCCTCTCCAGGATATATTCCATTTGATCGACCCAGTAATCTAATGCAACGAGAGCTTTATTATGTGCTCGCGGGTGATCGATGACGCCGACCTTTAATAGGTCATCAGCTGAGCAGTTAGCCATTGCTTGGAATGTTTCATGTTGCAACCTGACATTATCCAACTCCTCGGAGAGGGAACCTGCTACTGCTTGTAGCTCCTTATTTGCTTGATCTATATCCTGGTAGAGCACTGTGAATTTCTTAATCATTTCCTCACTATCTCTGAGGATTCGCTCAATCCAGGAGGATACAACTGCACCTTGTTCACCAATCTTAGCATATTCATTTATTTTATCCTAACTGAGAACTTCAGTGGGTTCGGCGGTAGTCACAGGAGGAGCATTGCCCATTCTCTACAATGCTTGGAGGAGATGTTTGTTTTGTTCCTTGAGTATTCTCTTCTCCTCTTTTGCTTCTTGAAGCTTCTTGCAAAGAGCATCTACTGCAGACAAGGCCTCTCCTTGTAGGCTTTCAGATGAGGTTCCCATTATGACTTGAGTCACTGTGAAGTCTGTGGGAGACAGATCCTTCTTTTCTTTGGTGGGATCCATAGGTATGCAATCTCCATGACTCTCTCCCCCGAAGTGCTCTTAGAAAAGTGAGTTATCACTTTCTACTTCTTGGGTCCCTTCTTTGGAATGATGGAGAAGTCCATGGGTGCGATGGGAACCTTTCTCTTGTGCTGACCCAGATGGTCAGAAATCTAGCTAGGACTTATGGGAGAGGGAGTAGAGGGAATAGAAGAAGAAACGAGAGTGAAAGGGGAAGCAACTGAAGAGGCCTCAGGGAAGAATGTTGAAACACTTGGTGGTGGCATCGACAAGGAGTCCAACGCACTACTTACTTGTGGGGCCTGGAGTTACTACAGGAGAAGAAAAGGACATGGAAATGGAAGGGATCTGTAATTGGATGGAGGGAACACTGGGTGACAGATCCGCGAGAGAGGAGAAGATGGAAGAGGTGGGAGATGGAAGGGAGGAAGGGAGAGAAGAAGACACATCCATAGGAATAGATGCTTCAATGACAGGGGGAGGAGAAGGAGCAGAAGAAGGAATGGTGGGTACCTCAGTAGTTGTAGCTGTGATAACATCCTAGGTGGATGTATCTGTTGAAACTTCTGTTGTTTCTTCTTCTTTACCTGGAGACACCAGGTCGACCACTTGTTTCTCAGAAGTAGTAGGAGGGCTTTGAGGAGCTTCTTCTTGTTTGCTTGATTCTCCCTCCTTGTCCTTTCCTTTTCCTTTGGCACTTGGGCCGGTCTTGGAGGTGCTCTACCTGAAGGAGAAGTAGTGAAATCTACTCCGAGGTAGGTGAGACCATTCTGTTTGCACCAATGTTCGGTGCGCTACAACGTGGGCTTAACCCTTTCTTGAATGGTCTTAGGTGCCTTGGCTCTATCGACCTCTGGGATGAACGGCCAATCGTCCCCATCTGTGTCAAGGTAAACCTGATCAATTTCTTGATCAGTCTCTTGGAATCCCTTTGGGATGATGGCTACGCCATAGTGGATGATCTCCTCTAGAGCCAATCGGGAATGATCCTTTCGCCTGATGTCTATTTCATGTGTCAGGTCGATCCAAATGTCCTCGATCTCAGGAACATGGATGGGATCAATTTTTTCCCTTGGGAGGAAACTCGGCAGTCGAAGGTGGGCCTTGACTGGGAAGTTGTGCTTTAAATTCAGCAACTCAAGCTCAGCATACATCTCCCATGCTTTGGCCAAGTGTGGTGCAGGTGTATCGGCCAACTGTAAGGGGGAATGGAGTTCCTCCTTTCTTTCTCTTCATGCACTTCTCATGGTAAGTGATCAGTTTCCTTGACAACTCTAAGAGGATCAGCTTAGGCCCTACATACCTTGGCAGCTTTATTGGTTCACCCTCGAAATTCACAGCTCTGAGATATGTGAATGTGGGGAATTGTGTGAACAATGCTCCCCATTTCTTCATGGCAGCAATCACACTCGGGCTGGTCCGACCATGTCTCATATTCGGCCTCAGTAAGTAGATTACCTCATAGAAAAAGGCATCATTAATCTTGGAGAACTGGGAGATGCTGGCCTCGAGCTTTAGCTCTAGGTAGAATTCATATATTTTGACCTGGGGCCATACCCCATTTCGAGCTAGGCCTGTGAAATCTCTTGCTGATGCTTGCAGTGTATACAACGTAGGAATTCATGTAGAACTTCCCAGTTGTTAGGACTTGTTGAAGCTGCTGGGAGATGGTGTGCTGATGATTTCACCCCAGCCAAAATGTTGATCAGGCGTATTCTTGCTCATGGTCTCTAGGTACCTCAACATCCATTTGTGGAAATAATGGGCATCAGGGAGCCCAAATACTCTGTTCAGGAAGGTGATTGTATCACTCAATTCCTCATTGAAGTCACTACGGTGGATGGTCTTGTGGCCATCTGCTCACCACCTTCTTGTTTTTCAGATAAATCTCATTCATCATTTGCATGCATTTATCCTCATTGTCGTCCCAGGCCTTCTTACAGTCTTCTAGACTTATGGTGACATATTTCCTATGATGAGGAATGCCCAGGGTCAGTTCAAAGTGACGGGCTGTGAGGTCGATGATAGTCTTTTGCTCTTTGTCTTCGACACATCTAGTGTCCTTGTTGTAACACCAAGCAACCAACATAATAAATTCATTGTTTACAACACTTACTGGCAGCCCAGCTGCAAAGTGCAATCCACTGCCCACCAACTTGTTCATCCATGGGCCACTGCTTGCCTGGTTGGTCCTTGCCCAAAATTCATCCATATCAATATGCCCTAGCTCAGAGTCTCTGATGTCGAGATCACTCTCTGCATATGAGTCAGGCATCCTAACTTTCTGATATTTGTACTTCATCTCTTGTTTCGACTGCTTTGCTTTAGCTTTAGACTTTGTTGGTTTCTTGCTTGATGAAGACATGTGTGAGCTCAAGGATGGATGTTGTTGTTCTGCAACAAGAAGGATCAAGGAGGTCCAACATAGAAGAGCCATGTCAACCATCATGTTATTCATAATGAAAGCTTGCAGAATGAAGAATGAGCAATTATAAGGCTTAGGGCGCAAGGCGTAGGTTCACAACATGTTGCAGAGGCTTAAAAATGTTGGGCACACTTTTGAGGATGTCGACATGGAAAAAGGTGCACCAGTGTTGATATGAGAAAAGTTGCACCAAGTAGAAGGGGCACAGTTTTTTGGAGGTGTTGAGAAAATGACATGCAATTTTGGGTGCCAAAGGGTAAAGCACAGGGCACGGGTTTACAACATGCAACATGTCATGTTGACGTTAAGGGAAATGCGCCTGCACCTTAGGGAAAAACTGCTTTGATTGGGCGCTGAAAAAGATTGTGTTGCATGGGTTTAGTGCTGCGCCAAGGTGCAACTTTGAGAGATGTTGCAAGAAGGAAATCAATGCACCAAGGAAAAACATGTGGCATGGATTTGCAGTACACAACATCCAATGTTGATGTTGCACAAGTGGTGCCTGCGCCTTAGGAAAAACTACTAAGTGTTCTTTATACTGGGCATGGGTTTAGGTTATGCTGTAGAAAGGTAAAGTGCGCCAAGGTGCAATTTTGGTAGATGTTGCAGGGAAGGATAGTGCGCCATGCTTTTAATCAGTTTAACAGCTTAGCTTATTTTCTTTCTTTCTCTTTCTCTCTTTTTTGGATACCTCAGATGGTAAAGAGAGGTTTGTTTTGGCAAGGCAACAAGTAGGAAAAGATGAGTTTTTTGGTTTCTTCAGAGGTAGGGGCCTTCCAGATTTGTAGATCTGGAAGGAGAGGAAAAGGGGTTTCCAGCTGGTTATAGATTGTTAGGTTCCTCTTTTTAGATTTAATCCTTTTATACAAGCCCTAAGCCTAACACAACCAAAAACAAAAACCACAACAACAACAAGGATGGCAGAAGCCACTTACCCGGATTTATAAAAGATGAAGGATGACGTTGGGGTCCACAAGCTCGAAAAACAGCATGCGAGGGTGACAAGGATGGCTGACAGGCACAGAGAAAACTCTTTTTTCAATTTTCAAATCATGAAAATGACAGGTGTCGGGCACTTATTTATAGAAAAACTTAGCATTTATTATTTCACCAACTTCCTTTGGCACACACCTTTAAAATGAGTGGCACAACATTGACAAAAAGTGTGCCTTAGCGCACATTTATGGATGTCGACACAACTCTTCCAGCGCCTAAGTGCACATTTTATGATGTTGACATGATAATTTCAGCGCCTTGTGCCAAAGGGGTGCAACATGTCATTGATGTTGACACAACAATGAGTGCACCGAAGGACCTTTCTAAGGGGGCACAATTTTGGTATGTTGACATGAGAATTCCTGTGCCTATTTCAAAAAGGCACATTTTTGAGAGTGTTGACACACCATTTTCTACGCCGAGTTAAAGAAGCTAAAAATGGCTAAGTTCTAAAAAACTTGATTTTTGAAAGGGAGTTTTAGGCCATTTTTAACATTATCAGACTTCCTCAGGGGACCAAAACAGAATTTTTTGGTATGGTTACCTACAAAATTTCCCTTGTCAATTTTGCAGGATAACACAACCCAAGAAGAGTACCTTGTGGGCTGAATGATCCCTACATCCCTCAACTTCTTCAATTCCTCTTGCATCTTCAAAGAAAGGAGTAGGATCGGCCTCTATTTTTTCCTGAAAGGCTTTGCATTAGATTCAAGAGGAATTTCATGTTGGAAAAAATCTTCCCTGTATGCCTTTAACTCAGAGTAAGACCAAGATAGGCAGTATTGATATTTCTTTAGTAGTTGAACATAGGACTACTTCTCTTCCTTGCTTAGATTTCTTCCTAACTAGATTTTACGTGGTTTTTCCTTTGTGCCCAGGTTGTGCTCTTCCACATCTCTTGAAACCAACATACTTCTATTAATAATGCAATCAACATTATCAAAGTTTGATTCAAGTGCCACCAAACCTCTGGGAATAAATTTTATCTTCAACTGGATGATGTATTTGCTAAATAAAGTGTACTTTCCTTCAGCAGCACACACCATTAGTTCCCAACCTATAGTTTGGTCATAAAACTCACTTTGGTTCTACAAAAACCATTTCACCTAGGCATCATCATGAAACACTTGCCAATTTTTAACATTGTCAGGGACAGATGGCCTTGTTAGTATTTCAAAATTATACTCACAAAATGGAGATATTGTAAAATTTCCAAATCTGGATCCTAGCACTGCTAACTTGTTTGCAAAAACATTAAAATTTCTATCATGATGCATAATATTAAATGAGTCAAACATTTCAATCAAATTCCAGACTGCATGCTTGTATTATTTCATTCTTTGATTTTTAGTATTATAAAGTTTTCTAATCTGCTTGACAATCACTTCTGAATCTCCTTGGACAATGATATCCTTTATACCATATTTCCATGTAATTATCAAACCTAATAATAGTGCTTCATATTTAGAAATTTTGTTAGTGCATTCAAAGTTGAGTTTGAAAGAAAAAAAAAACTCTTCCTGGCCTGGAGAAATCAGAACAATGCCAGCACCATTTCGAAACTTGGAACAAGCTCCATCGAATAACAAGGTCCAAGGAAAACCTACTTGCTCAAGACATTTACATTAATGAATCTTGTGCTCTTTGCCATCAGAAAATCCAACAAATTTATCAGCATCTACATTAGCATACAACACTTCATAAGAAGCATTATTGGGATCTTCAATGAGGTGCAACATCTTCTTCTCTCCATACAACTTTACAAGGCTTCCTTCAATTGGAATGGTGTCAAAATACATATCCATCTGAACACTTCCACCAACACTTGTAGCCCACTTTCTTGATAACAACATGCCCCATTTGGCAGGGAAATCAAAAATAACAACATCAAGTTTCAAGTTCTTACCTGGATAAACTTCAAGTTGTACCACCAAACCTTTTATACATCCTATAACTGACACCTCTCTAGAATCCATTGCAGTACACTTGCCATAAGCTATTATCACTTTAATGTTCAATTCATTCGTGACCTCTAGAGGCATAACATTACATGATGCTCTGGAATAAAACATACAATTATGCAACATTCTATCCTTAATAATCAGCGTTGTAAAAAATGGTTCAACATTTAATTGAGACTTAACAAATATGTTCCCAAGTAAACTTCAGGTGGTACACCTATCTCCTCCAATGTCGGTGGCTTTTCTATGTCTACAATGGTTGGGGGAGGAGTGTTTATATTATTTATATTTCTACCTTGGGTACTCCTATCTTCTTCCAATCCCAAATACTTAAAATCCCTCCTTCTTGTGCTTAGGAATCCTAAGTTGTTCAACAATTGGGACAAAAATCTTGATCTGACTCAAGACTTGGGCAATGTCATAAGGAATGTATTTGGGAAAAGCAACATTTGGAGAAAGAATGACAAAATCATCAGATGGCACAAGATTTTTCACATTTTTGGCATGGGTGGGAACACTAGTTCTACTTGAGACAACAAGGCCTTTGCCAGATTCATCTTTCTTTGGATTTTCTTTTGGGACATTGGTGAGAACTGGGGTTTTTGGTTTGGCTTGAGGCCCTACCCCTTTAACAACTTTACTTCTTGTGTTATACTCTTTTTCTTGGGAAACAACACAATTCATTAACAACTGTCTATCCTCTTCTGATGAGATTCCTCCATCATAATTCTTAATCATTAGAGCTCTTAGGTACTCAAAATCATTGTTAGGAAGTTCAAAATCTTGTACCATATCTATTTCTAAAATATGAGAGGGAGGAAGAAGAGGTACCCGGTGAATGCAATCCCAAAAACTTGTAGCAGTTCTTGCACTTATTACTTCAGTTGAAGTTACTCCTTGCTATGAACTTGTAGAGCAGTCCACCATGCATGTATCATCATCAATGTTATCATCATCATCAACTTCTTCAACTTGCTGATCTACTTCACATGGTGGGTGGGGTAAGAAACATTTGTCACACCAATCAATTTCACTTGTCTCTTCAACAACAACAACTTTGGCATTTAGAGGATCATGCACTACTCTATTTTACCTAGCTCAGGGTTGTCTAGCTCCCATGGGTCCTTTACTTCTATCATCATACCTCTGATCATTTCTAGGATGATTTACAAATATATCTTGTCCTTGTTGCCTATGTTGACCTTGAGAACCTTGTTCAATTCCTTTCTCTGCCTTAGCTAGCTAGTAAGAAATTTCTTTGACAACTTCGGCCAAATTCTTTACAACTTCCTCAAGATCCACAACCTTACTTGATTGAGGCTTCGCTGGGATGATCAGTTTAACACCCTCCCTCTTAGGAGGTTTTCCAACTACTTTAATGTTGTTCTCAATTTGCAGAGCCATGGTAAAGGCCTGCCTCAAAGTTCCAAGGTTCTTATCCCTCAAATAGTAAGTATTTTTCTTATCAAATGAATATGAATACTTTATCAAACATGATTCATCACATGGCCTCAAATTAACAAGAAGTCTTCTCAATCTTTTGTTAAATCTTGTATTGAAATCATGAAATGATTCATTAGGATTATTTTTTATATTTTCAAACTCTGATAAAAGAAACCTAGGGTCTGTTTTATCACCATACTGCATTCTAAAAGCATTCTTCATCTCTGTCCAATAATCAATGGGATTATCTGGCAAAGATTTATACCAGTCTCTTGCATCTTCTTCTAGAGTATGGATACAAAATTTAATATATACATCCTCAATTTCTATTTCAAATTCCTCCATCATATTGACAAAGAGCTTCAATTGTTGATCACCAGTGATTGCATTATTTCCTTGAAACTTAGGCAATCTATTTCTTACATCTTGTGGCACAACATTTGGATAACCAGCAATACCTCTAAAATTGATGGGACCAAAAGTATTAACAATAAATGGAGGTTTGGGTGGAGGCTCAGCCATATTATTTTAAGGATGTTATCTTACATGAGAAACAAAATGATGAGTGAGGGGTATGTGTGGTACAGGGATGTAATTTTCAGAATGAATACCCTCTAAAGGTTCTATTTCTTGGAAAACTCTATCAAATTTGGAAAATACCGGGGTAGATTTAGAAGAAAGTTTTTCAAATACAAAAGGACCCTATCCAAATGGAGAATTAAATTTAACAAAGAGACTACCTGATTCAGAAGCACTTGAGGAAGTATTGCAATCTTCAATCACAGGCTGATCAATTTCACAAATGGAGATCTCTTTTCTTGATACTTGATCTCAAACAACCTTCCAAATTCTTCTTCCTTCTGAATTAGACTTTGGCAGATACTAATGACAAATATTACTTGATATATGTCAAGATATTGGTATTTATTAAGAATTTAAACAACACAGAGTTGCCTCTAAGGATTTTCACCATAGTTTCTAAAAATGCACTATGAAATACCTATCAAATGTCTATCAATACCAAATTCATGAAAATCTTACAAGATCTTCTCTTCTTTTACCCAAATTTGTCAATGATGATACAAACTTTAGTGAATTAAATGTATAAGTTGGAAATATTACACTAAGAACTTACAACTTTGAACAATTCTTACAGATATGAATAGATAATGATGTTTCGGAAATGTATTAGCACACATCATGTGTAATAAGTATTACTAGGGTCTGTATGTACTACATTTGTAAAATGCTTCAAAGAGTCCCTAACAATGGAACCACTAGTGTTGGTATCCAAATTTGTTCTCGTTTTCAAGCTAAGAAGCGTCACAAATTCGACATGGAGCTTAGAGACAGATAGATCATAATGTGTTTCATTTCTTAGTTAGGGATGAGATCTAACTGGGCCTTTGTCCCTCAAATTTTTGGAGAGAGGGATAACACCTTCAAGAGGATTTGACCTATCCTCACTGCTTTAGGCCGTGCCTTTTGACCAGGGTGAGAGGACCCATAGTGTAACCTCTGTTTGATGAAGGAGATGGAGATATCCTTATTTTGCACAAATTTTATGAAGAAAACCTTGGGAAAATATGGTCAATACTCCATAATTTAACTCTCAAGAGTTGTCACTTCTAAAAGATGGAGATACTTTCAAAACAAGGCTAAGGTTACTAAAGACATTTTCAAATCTTGATTGTTCTGCATATTTTAGTAAATATATTTTGTTCCTTTGTTGATATATAGGGAAAACATGGGTAGTTTAGGATGGATTCATGGTTTTTGAATTATTTTTGTGGGATATTAAGCCTGATAATGTTGATCATACCAGATCTTTGAGGGACTTCACAACAATTAGAAAGCTAAATGCAAGAAATCTTCAAAATAGCTAAGATATTTCTTCAACTAGAAGGCGTGCTTCAATGGAGGCCCAAATCAATACGTTTTCAAACAATCTTTGAGAATATAGAACAAAGGATTGAGTTAAAAGACTCAATTAAACACCAAAATCTCTGATCAATCATGCCTAAGGTACACCCAAAGACTTACAAACAATCTTTATCAACAAATGACAAATGAAGGCTTTGATTTTAAATTTGTTTATCTCATCATAGGATGAATGATCTTCTTGAATGATATTACAAATGCCACTAAACTATCATAGGGAAGAGACCCTATGTGATTTCAGAAAGATTTCAATGTAAGATTACAATAAGAACAAAGAAACCATTTGCAGACATTCTTAAACAAAGCAGACACAAATTTCTAGATATTGAACACAAATTAATTTCAAAATTTCTTAGATTCATCAGTAAGGGAAAGCTTCCAGACCAATCTCAGTTCTTGTAAATGGCTATACATCTGCAAAAAAATTGACATGATTGAAAATCTAACACAGAAGAATTTAACCAGGTATCTCGGATTGGTCTCTTAGGAAGACGGGCTCTCTCAAATTCTCTCTTAAGAATTCAACCCCCTACCTTTTGTAAGATTGTTCTCATTACATTTATACATTTCACTTACTCACTCATCCCAAATTCCACCCCCCCCTTCCCCAAAAAAAAGAAGAAGAATATTCAAGGGACCTTTATTTGTAACCAATTCGCCTCAAAAAGTGATGTTTACCAAATTCACATCTGAAAGCTTCCAGGTGGGCCAATTATGGACTGATCATGTTTCTTAGACCCTCAAGTAATGAATAGGATGCCATGCTAAAACATTTTTGATAATCCTTTTAATCATTATGATTCTGTCATTCAAGAAATGCCAGTTTTAATCATTTTTCAAAGACTCTGTACAACTGGATCTAACAGGTAATCCTTTTCGCTCTCAAGGCAACATCTTTTTCATCTTTTGCACCTGCAACCTCCATCATTTCATCCTTTTCCCTCTCTTTCCTCTGTAACTCTGCCCCACATCCATCTTCTCTGGTATTCCCATTTTTACAAGTGACCGAGCAATTCCATCTTCAAAATATCAACCTTAACAATCCTTGGACTCAAAAATTAAGTTCTAAATCCATTCAATGGCACTTTGCAGACAAAAAAGACAAGGAATTTCATCAAAAATGATGAAAAGCAGTGCGTATTTGCATCTCCAGCAGTCTTGGAGCAAAAATGGTGGAAAAATAGATGAAATGCATAACAACCATTGATTTTTCCCCTTCTCAACTCTAGATTAGAGCCATCAACATGTTTTCTTGGTGCAATTGAAAAGGTGAGGTACAATGGCAAGTTTCTAAACAGGTGTGGGCCTTCCACATGCCCTGGGCCCAAGAAAAATGCCTTTTGGACTTTTAAAAAGTCTCAGTAAAAAAGGAGCCAGCGGAAGCCTCCACGTGTCTCAATGGCACACTTTGAGATGGTCCCCAGAAGCGGAGACCCCAAACAAGTGCAGGATCACCACGTGTCTCATTCTAGTGAAGTTGTTTAAAAAATTTTAAGGATCAATGGAAGGCACCATGTGTCTAGGGTCCGAGATAGTTTTCCTTGGCCATTGCAAATTCCAAGGAAAGGTAGAGTGAGTGGAAGCCTCCAAGTGTCCTCCTAGCACTTCTTCAAAATAAAAATTAGGGGCCGGTCCCCAAATAGGCATGGTCCCTCCATGTGTCCCAGGCATTAAAAATTTGCTTTGAAAAGTTTAAGTATAGAGTGGAGACGACATAAGCCTCAAAGGGTCCTCCTAGCACTTTTGTTAAGGTGGGACCATGAGGTAGATCCTCAAATGAGCATGAGCCCTCCACATGTCCATGGTCTACCAAATATGCACTGGCTGCATGAAAAAATTGTCTAAGTTTGGGAAAGGCAACGGAAACCTCCACGTGTCTCCCCAGCACAACTCCAAGGCCAAACAAAAAGGTAAATTTTCATATGAGCGCCAATCCTCTACGTGGACAAGTTTTGAGTTTGAAGTGGGCCTTAGAGTTTTGAAGTGCCCCCACCAAGCTGTATCCAACCAGAAAGGGCCACGTTTCCATAGATGCTAAGATATGAATTTAACCAGAAAAAATACACCAGTCAAACTATAAAATACAAGAAGATCACCATTTGTGCTCGAAAATGAATCATTATTCAAGGATAGAGAATTTGGAAATGATATAAGGCCCAAATATGATCTTTCAAGCTGCATCCAATCACATTTCCATAGATACTTGAGACAAAAATGATAGGGAAAATAAGACGTGACTGTGGAAAATGGAAGAAAGGGAAAAAACCTAAGTTTTCGCCCAAGTTACAGATCTTTTCACATGGATAGAGGAACGAAAAAAAAACTTAGGATTTAAAGTGATCCTCAACCAAAGGATGGGACTAATCATGGCCTCCACATGGAGGATAGATTTTTTATGCATCAATACGGGGAGACAGAAAAGATGACATGGCCCGCAAATTGAATAATTTCAAGGACAAATGGGGCGAGATCAAATTGAGCACCAACTGGGATGAGGGACACCTTGAACCCTGTTGAGTTGTTGCTGACACCGGTCTACCCTATATATATCAGTAATAGAGCTATGACTACTAAGAAGAAAGTGCTCTACCATAGAGACACTAAGGTCTACTCCATCCTTGGGCAATTGTATGTGTTTATAGGGCATCCAGATGATATCTCTCTCTAGCAGCTCATCAAACTCTCGTCGGTAGTAGTAGATGCTACCTAGGTTCCCTCGTACATCATCTCCCACAGAGACCCATGCCACATATGTTAGATCCTCTGGAGCTTGGGTGTATAATGCACCTACTAGGAACCTGATCGCTATTTGGTCCCAGGACCAGATATGTAACAAAGACGTTGACCCACCGTCTTCTGATGGTGGTAAGTAATCAGGTGTAGATCCCAGTATAAATTTGCCAGTATACACTAGCCCCAACAATATCAGTCACCACTGAACAATCCATGTACTAATTTGATCAATCCCATCAGAAATGATTCCCCTATCTTATCAGTGAGTAAGAACCCACTAATAAAAGCCATCAAGTAAATTAGTCCCCGGTGAAGAGTCAGATCAGCTATACAATCATGTAAAGACATTGTCAAACCTTCATGGGCTATCTCATCATGGCCAAATAGGTGACTAATCACCGTAGTAATCTAACCAAAATCACTCGTATACTCAATCATTAGTCCTATAATGGGAATGCGTAAAATATGCCACACATCCTCTAGTGTGATGGTCATCTCTTCTATGGGGAGCCTGAAATACTGTTCTCACCGTGCCACTACTCAATCAAAGCAGGCAATAGGCCATGGTCTAGGGTAATCGATGGAATCCATGCTACATAGCATAGCCAACTGCCTCCAGTAGTATCACCATCGCGCGGCAGTCTTGTCGGTGCATGCTCCCCTCCATCTCGGTTATGAAAGTTTGTCGCTCTCACGTCTGCAACACTGGAAACTATCTCTACAAAAAATGTTGCATGTAATAGACACTAATAATTCTTCTAAGTACTTATATTAATCTTCTATCCTTCGCTAAATTTTATTTTTTTCTCCTAAGTGTCATTTTTAGCATTTTCTCTCTTATTTGTCTTTTTTAGGTTCCTGCACACCCTTTAAGGCATGTGTGCACCTTGTGACATGTGCACCCCCCTTTTGGCCCTCATGTGTGCATGCAACCACCTCAAAGCACTTGCGTCATATTTTTCCTGCCTATGCATGTGTACGGATGTGTGATTTGTGTGTGTGCCAAGGTTTTGGTGCATGCGCGTGTGCCCATGTACTATATGCATGTGTGCAGGAACACATACACGTTTTTGGGTGTATGCACATGTGCACACATGTTTTCTAGTGCTTATGCATGCACACATGCATTTCAGGGGTACCTGTGCCATCATAGGGGCACCTACGCCCCCACACATGCACGCTTGCACTATACCCTACTTCTATGCTCCTAATTAAGACATTAATTACACTATTAAATGTGAAATTGACGAAGTAGGTCAAGCTACTCACGAAGAAGCCATCGTTTATGTGTCAATCCTACTCTTGAACTTGATCAATGCATGTCATGTGGGCTCATTCTCTCGCCATCATTCTCATCTCTATTAGGGGGTCTTGCGGTAAAATTTCGGCAATGGTTTGTAATAAATGAATTGGTTATGATGATTTACCCCCCGGGTGGGGTATATTAAACCATTCTCATTGGCTGTGATGCCTAGAAGATTATTTCGATTGTTGTTGCTGGTCTAACTCTTCTTCTACTCGCTGTGAATAATTACTTTATTTAAATAATTAATTTTCTTTCACTTTTCGTCTTATTGAGGCATTTTTTTCCATCTAGTGCTCATTTCTTCTCACTAGGACAATTTTATTGCTTATAGGCGATATCCCTTCTTCTACGTACTCCATCGAATAATTATTTTTTATTAAATAATTATTTTATTAATTTTTCCGTTGTGCTGGGACATTATTTGCCACGTGCTGCTTCTTTATTTTCCCTGGGACATTTCTTTTGCATCTGACAGATTCTTGTTGATTCTTCTACTTTCTTCTACAAATCCAACCCGTCAAAAATGAAAAAATAAAAAAGTAAAAAATCCAAAACAAATATATATATATATTCTCCAAAAACTCCTAAAAATTTTAAAACTCAAAAAACTGGGTAAACCAGCTCATCGCGGCTGAAACTCATTACTTACACATTGTATTATTTCCACATCTTGCTGGAAACTTCGCATCTTCATAGATCAAATGACTCACATATCATCATATTTTTAACCATTTACAAAGCTAGCCTGCTTGCTTCGTCAGTACTCTTGGGCACATATAGTTGCCTGGTACTATTTTGTAGTGCACTACACTTTCTCATTGGACCTGGTGTCCTTCATCATCTTACCTTGCATGTATCCATGCTCGGGGGCATCATTTTTAACCCTTATCGTCAATCAAGAACATTTGGGGATCTTTAGCTTGATTACAAAACATTTGTACAACCGTCTTGACCGTTGTTGGTTGGAATATGCGTGTTTGTACTTATTTTTCCTATTAAATGAGCTTGTTTCCTTCTCATATTGCATTGTTTTTTGTATGTTGCATTGAGTGGGTGCTTCAGAAATGGACAACTATTCATAATATGGTTTTTCATGTCATCCTACTTTTGTCGTATGCTTATATTTTTTAATAAGGACCAATGACATAGATCTTTGGCAATATGATGACAATAAAGTTGTTAGAATACACTGGATGAAAGCTTTCTCTTTTTTTTCCATCTTCATTCCTCCTCTACATCACTCTCATATCAATACTATTATTTTTATTCACCTGGGACATCCTGCTCCTACCCATTCTTCTCTTTCCTTTCTCTCACCTCTTTCGATTGTCGATCGCCTTCTCTCATCACCCCATTAACACTCAAGGGGGCATATCTCACTTCTACTAATTTTTCTTCTACACCTTCAAAATTTATGTGTCTATTATCTTTCAAGTGGCGTCACTTATGCCACCCCAAAGAGGGGAAAATATAGACACCTATAATTTAACCTGAGTAATTTAAATATTTAAATTGCGCTGATTATCCTCTTTCCCGCAAATGGGTAACATATTATCAATATGGCACACTTCCTCTTCTATCACCATTAATTAGCTACATTACACTAGTTAATTAACTCTTCTATCCAACAAATATAAAAATTAACAACCTTCTGTTAATTAATTCCTCCTTATATCTAGATTAATTAATTACTATTACTTAATTAGCTTACTCTTCCATTAAATCAATAAATCATCACTTATTTGATTAAATCCCTCACATAGTCTAAATCGTGCTAATTATTCCTCTAAAAATCTTCTATAAGTTTGCACACCTATTAATTAATCACTTTGGTTAATTAATAAAGCCCCTAAAACACCATGGGTCACTAAAGGACAAACTAAACTCTCCTAAGGTTGACTCAACCCTTTCTAAACCTTCCTTATCCACAACTAACCCAACCTCTCCATTTATCCCACATGAAGAGGTATGTAGAGATTCTTCTATCCATTGGGCTACATAAGGATCCCTTCTCCTACCTTTCTATTCACACCTACACTCCTAAATGAGCATAGAGCGTACACTATAACCATTTTATCATCTTTGAGCATTATTCCATTAAAATAGCTAGCCTTATCCATTTCTTGCATTCATCCACCCAAGTTTTTGAAGTCATATGGAGATATGTCAAGTGGTCTTGTAACCATGATTTGGCAAGACTCCATTCTTAGAAACCTTGGGGTTTCAAGCACATAATCAACTCTTTGATTGCTAGATATATACATAGGTTCAATTTCACCTCATTTAGCATTCAATAAGAGATAAAAGTTAATTTTTTTATCATATTAGCTTGCAATGTTCATTTCATGTTTAATGTAGAAATGTTGATAGGTTAGCTTTGCTTAAGCTCTTAGCATGATGATGCATAGGTTTTAGTTTAGAATTGTATTGAAGATACTAGGTGTTAGTTTCAATGCTACTTACATAGCTAACTATTTGATGCATACAGTTTGTTATCATGTTTTTCACTATTTTCCTTTGCTTGCTATTGTATGTTATTACTTGTGAGATTTACCCTTTTTCTTGTGTGTACATTGTATGTTTTTTTCCACTTCAACCTCGATTGTCTTGTGACCTTATAAATGATGTCCCATGTTTATAACCCACTTTTTTCATTCTATTCTATTGGATGATTACATTATCTTCTTGTGTGCTAGCTTACACATTTCTTTCTACATGCGTGTTTATCTTGTTTGCACTAACACTTTTTTACTAGCCATTTTGCTTATGTTTTCCTCAGATTCTACAAAGCACACTCCCTCCCCTTATAGGGTACCCATTATAGTTCAGCATTTGACCCTCCTTAGGGGTGTATATTCCTCATAAAATTTCATGCACCCCAAATGAGGGGGGTATCATTGGTCTAATTAGTCACCCCACACAATAGTTTAAACTCACAATTCAACATAGTTCAGTACTAGTAGAACAAAACATTTAGTAACAATAATGGCCCAAAATATGACATAGATTTTCACAAGAACACCGAAACCAACACCCAGATGAAGGCAATGGCACTTGAGCACCCCTGACCCTTCTTGGGTGCCTAGGATTGGGGGGAAGTTATAATGCCCACATTTTCGACGTTCCAAGCCACATTAAATCTTAAATAATTACTTAGGAAATTATGATTTTTTTGTTTAAAAGGTTTACAAGGGTGTTAAAACCTATAATGCATTTAATTAACTCCTACCAATAATTTTCTTCATTACATTAGGTTAATCCAACCTAGATTAATAATTAAATATTATTAATCTATTTCTAAAGTTGTTTCTAGTTATAATCTTCTAGTAATTCATCCAAAAATTCCTTACTTAGTTTAAGTTTAATTCCTTTAGGTAATTAATATCCATACTCCACACTTATAACATTTACCCTTGGTTAAATTAATCCCCTTAAGTCATTAGCTTTAATGTCCATCCACCATACAATTATTTAGTTACTATAGTTTAACTTCCATTTAATTATTTACTAAACCATAATAAGAGGGTTATATTTTAACTTAGAACACTAAGGCCCTAAGTGGCCCTATTCAAAAATTACACATACATTTAATTAAAACATATATACCCATAAAATACCCTCACCTAAACTTTGTAAGATGGATTCCTTACGCTTAGATTGATTCATTTTAGGCCCTTAGATATTAGGTTTTCATTCTAACTCTAATCATCCTTATGAAATCCTTTTAACATTTTCTTGCCCTATTTTCCTCCTTTGTTCTCTTTTCTTTTCTTTTCTTTTTTTTATAGGTTGGAGGAGAGGAAGCCATGAAAGTAAGAGAGAAACCATAGAGGAATTTCTTCTATGTTTTAGTATTGCATTGGAAGGAAGGATCTTTCCCCATTTGGCTCACTTATTTGTTTACATAGACCTTGTAGAGTGTAGTTTTTTTCATTTATTTTATTGGAAGGATTCATCCACAAATCTGGTCAAAGTTGATTAATGGTTCTCATTTTCTTGAGTTACATTTTGGGAAAACCCATTTTAAGGATGTAAGTGTATACACATTAATATACATATATATGTGAGTGTATAGATGTATATAAACATATATATGCTCGTAGATCATTAGATCTACTTTATGTTTCAATTTCATTTCCTTTAAACCACTGGATTGGTCAAAAATTATGTTTATTAACAAAAAATTTCTACACACAGGTGACCAGGGATGATTTCTTGACCAGCCGTGGTACGCACTGACTACCGACACCGATTCCACTACCAGCGCCGGTTCTAGAAAATCTGGTAATTTTATAAAATAATGTATACAAATGAATATATCCTAAAATATATTCATATGTATACATTCTTGTGTCATTCTATAGTTGACCTTAATTCTTGAGTGCTTTGGTTTTGCACAGAAAGTGAAGTTTTCAAGTTGAAAGTTGAAAGTGTGATTTACAAGATTAATTAAGGACAATCTACCAAAATTAGATACCCCTTAGTCACATCTAAAATTACTTTAATTAACAAGATTAATTATCTTAAATAGAGCACATCAACTAAAAATAATAAAGTGAAACACATTACTAAAATAGAACACATACTCACAACATAATAAAAAGGAAAGGGGAAAACACACATAGCTCATGGTCACAATTTGAGGTCATCCCCGTCATGGGGATCTCCTAATAATATAAATACACACAACAATAAAAATAAACATGAAGATGCCATGGTGACCTTCCTTGTATACATCCAATATTCCACTATGGTTGGTCTCCTATCCCCCTTTTGTTTGTTGTGATACAATCACCTGCTAAAATCAGCAATACCTCCTTCGAACTCATGGCCGCATCAATTACATCAATAATACAATACATGTACATCCATCAATAAACATCATCATATCTCGAAGTCATCATAGAAGTTGAGAAATGCTATCATTTTTTTATCATTTAAAAACATCTCAATTCTACCATTTCATCAATAGTAGTGAGATCGCAAGATTAGTGTAAACACCAAAACATAGTCCATACGATGAAAAAATCAAAATGTCAGTATATATATATATATATATATATATATATATATATATATATATATGAACACATCATCATCATCAATGTAGAATGTCTATCTATGCCTCTAAGAATCCATATAACCGTAATATGAATCAAAACATATCAATAGCTAGAATATCTCTACCATCTATCATCATACTAAAAAAAAATAACATAGTAAAGTCCATGTCTATATTCCATACTAATCAAAATCGAAATATGATAAGTGCCAGAGACGAGTGGGAACTACACCCCCCTCCCCTTAGCCTTTATTTCCTTTTGAAATTCAATGAAATAGGTGTGGAAAATGAGCCCAAAATAAAGTATCATCCTCCCATGTAGATGCAGTCTCATCATACCTATCCCATTGGACTTGCACCTGATCAATCTCACACCGTCGAAGGCCTAAGGTCATACGCTCTATGATGCACATGGGCTCCACAATCACCTACCCTTACTCCCATACCTGAAATTTGGTCTAATCTAATACATGAAAAGGACCTGGAATGTATCTCCTAAGAACAGAAACATGGTACACATCATGCACGCGAGACAAGCTAGGTGACAAGGCTAGATGGTAGGCTACAGGAAAAATCCACTCCAAGATCTTGAATGGACCCAAAAATCTAGGAGCTAACTTAGATCCTTTCCTGTAACAGATAGGGATCTTATGACGTCTGACAAGAAGGAACACCTTATTACACACCTCATAATTACGGTTAATTCTCTTATGATCTCCATACTTCTTCTATCTGTCTTATGCCTCCTACAATCTATGTTTGATCAAAAGAAACCTGCTACTCCATGTCCTATAACATAGCTTTCCCAAGAGATACTCTGTCCTCTAGTCTGTCCCAACTTAAAGGTGTCCTTACACTCCCTACCATATAATGCTTGAAATGGAGCCATACCAATAGAACTCTGAAATTTGTTGTTGCATGCGAGTGAAATGAACGATAAGAAGATTGTTTCAAGCCTGCGAACTTAGATGATAATAACACACCACATTAGATTTGTAAAATAGAAGAGCTAAAATACCATATATACAAATCCATCATAATCCATAATGATCAATACATTACAATACAATGACTTGAATTACTAATTAAGAAATATATACATATAGGAGGAGGGAAGTGTAACTATTAGCTAAATTAGTAGTGTAGAACAACCACTAATTGATACTGGTAGTTAAGTTAACTCTAGAAGACTAGTAATCTAACTCTACATAACTAAGAAACTAACTCAACACAACTTGTAAGCTAACTCCACACAACTAGTACACCGAAACAAGCTAGCCCAACAAGTGTAGGACTAACACATGTTTAAGAATTGTCCTGATAAATAAATAAAAGGATAAATAATAACCTACACTAACACCCTCCTATAAGCATAACTTAGGAAGGTGAAAAAGAAGGTGGGTCCCAACAACAAGGCCTAATGAGGTACCCATGTACAACAACTAGGAAAATTGGACACCGCAATGTACCCAAAACAAGTTATAACAAAGTAAAGAGAGTAAAATCCTACTGCAAGATATCATAAGAAGCTCATCTATAAAAAATCATATAATGCTGAAGAAGTTTGGTGTGCACTATGGTCTAAATCCACTACTCAATAATAGAACTAAAAAAACTCACACTAGGCTTCCCTAGAATATCTCCATGTAAGGAGACTGTCAATGGAGTGATGTCAAAAGTACAAAAAAACACCAAACATAATTTGATCAACTGCTACAAATAGGTGTGTCATGATCCAAGAACAACCAAGGAAACAAAGAAAGGACCGGAGATCCAATTAAATAGGAGTGCCACAATCCAAGAAAATCCAAGGTAACAAGGCAAGGACATAAAATATGAAAAAGAAAGATCAACTATTATAAATAGGTGTTTCACGATCCAAAAACAATAACCAAGGCAACAAGGTAAGGACACGAGATCCAAATAAATAGGAGTTCCATGATCCACAAAAAGCCAAGGTAATAAGGCAAGGACATGCATCCCAAATAATTAGTACTAACACCAAACCCTCCCATACTCTTGAATGGGTAGATTGACACTACAGATCTGTATGACTTACCAAAAACATCTACTCGAACACTAACAAACTAATAGTGGGATTCACCAGAATATCTCATGTTATCACCGAATCATAACACCCTTATGTTTATACAAGTTCATATACTTGAGCTCACAGTGTGATTGGATAACATGAGTACTATCTTCAAGTTATGGGACTTGCTACTTGAGACAGACCTCCAGAGAAAGTTGGTTCTTCCTCCTAAACTACCTGCCACAATCTACTCTAATGCAAGAAAGACTATATTTCCTAATATAACTTTCCAAGGAACCAAGGAGAGAGAGAATGAATAAAAATGAAAGCCTACACTAAATCGGTGATACACCAAAAAGGAGGGGTGTGAGAGTAGTCTTTCAATGTGTGAAAAATAGAAGTAAAATGCATACTAGAAGTGGTGATAACAGTTCTCCACAATATGGAAAATGTATTCAAAACAATATTTCTTACATACATAATAATAATGAGTCCTTGAAAGAACATAAAAATAGATACAATATTTTTGTAATAAAGGTTGAAAGGGTAAGAAAAGTGCAAACAAACACAACATGGGAAGATGCATCTACAAACTTGTATTTTATTGCTTTGACATGATATGCATAGTTCAATATATTACAAGATAAGGGCCTAGATCACCATGCAAGGAGTCCACTACAAGGACTTGCAACACATTGGCTTCACAAATAAATTTTGACAGAGCTTTGTTACAACAAAAACTACTTCCTTGTACAATAAGCCTAACACTCCAATTTATAGAAAAAGGAGAAGAGAGAGAGAAGGGGAAAATGGAAATCTTGAAATCTTTCCTTCAACCACTTGTAAGAGGCATTAAATGGAGTGAAATGATTGTATGTTACTTGCAAAAGTCTCCCCATACTATCCTAGGTGCTGCAACAGAGAAAGACAGATGACCATGTCTCTTAATTGCACTCCCAACTACGAAATAAACACTGTCATGAACCTGGCCACATTTTATAAAAAAAACTCCATTGATTTCTCATCAAATCACAAATTTCTTGATTGTTTTATGTCAGGCTTGGATCCACGATTCCAATGGTACCAATTTTGTATGATTTTGTTAAGAAATGCAAAGGTTATGGCCTTCTAAGTGTGGGCAGCTATTTTGGGTTTGCCTGGTATTTTTTTGTCATTTGACGGGACTGAGCATTTAATTTACCAGAGCTATATATGTTTCTTTTATTTTCATATATCTAACCTCATCAAAATTTTCATATATATGTTTCTTTTTTGATGCAGAGGACATCGTGATCGTTCCAGAAAGGACCCACTTTTATGAAAATTGGAGCTCGGAGTCAAAAGGTATGGCCGTTTGAAGTTCGAGAGGTCAAACATTGGCTTTTGTCTTCATTATGGATATTTTGGCAAAATCAGGTCCGCGTGTCCCGGCTGTCCCACACAAAAATCTCTACATCACCTGATTCGGGCTTCCTTGTCCCTGCACATCCGTTATTGACCTCTGCGGCCTTTTCACCTTTTTGCGTCCTGCACGTCCCGATTGGCCCGAATGGCCTGGACACATTTCTTCTCGCCACCCGCAATCTACTAACTTGTGGAAAAATTGGCTTTGCATGTCCCAAACGTACCTATGTCCCAACTATCCTATGGACCGCCTAGGCCCAAAAGTTCTGACTTCACCGATTTTCTTTACCTATGGCAATTTCGGCAATACACACCCCGCGTGTCCTGGTTGAACTTGTGCGGTTTGGGACATAGAAATTTGATTTAGCCAATTCCTTTATATTTCGGCTCCAAACTTGGTACGACGAACCTTGGTATGATCGTAGCCTCCAGACCCACAATGCATTAAAACAAGCCTGCGACTTCAATTTTTTAGATTTTTTCAATTTTTTCTAACTTGTTGGATTTTTCCCTTGGATGGGGGAGTTAGATAGAAACCAAGGGGACCCCCAAAACATGATTTTGGTCATTGAATCAATATACTTGCTTAGGACTGAAGAATTTGATGCATGTTATCAAAATTACCTCGAGGGGTGAATTTTGGATAATAGCTCCCCCATAATAGAGATTGTTAACATGCCAAAAAATGTCAAAAATAAAGATCCAAAATATATCTACAAGAGAGATATAAATGTATACACCCATAGATACAAGAATGCAACACCCAAAATTTTAGGACATCAGGCTCAACTGAAATTACATCCACAAGTGATTACAACACCCTCCCAAATTTGGTACTTTATAAAAAAATGATCACTAATGTGTAGATATCACTAATGCGTTAGATATCAAAAAAATACACAATTTAAAAAAAAAACGATCACCTTAATCTGAGCCATGGATCAATAGTTATGAGCTCTAGAAGGTCTTGCTATCAAAATAGTATTTTATTGTTGATGTTTTTTTAAAAGGTACATGTGACACCCAAATGTCTAAAGGATAAAAGAGTGTATCCACATGATAGATTCTTGCTAGCAAAGGATAAAATCCTGCACCCAAAACCTAAATGTCTAGAGGTTAAATCATTGTATCTGGAAGGTACATACTTATATCCAATGGATAAAAGAATGCACTGGGAGGGTATAAATCTACGTCTAGTGGATAACAATTGCATCCAAAGTAGAAATATCCAGAAGATAAAAGAATGCATTTAGAAGGTACATTCTTATACCTAATGGATAAAAGAATTCACCCAGAGGGTACAAATGTACGTCTAAATTTGACTATCTCAAAACATGGTTGAGTTTACAGTCGATTCTAGGGTTTTGACACCTTCCAAATTTAATGGCATACTCTATTTTACATAAAAATGCATGCTGCAAAAAAGTACTAAAAAAATCTAAATACATGAAAATAATAAATCCTTGCTTTCAAAGAAAAACTTACAAATGAATGTCTACATCATCTATCTCTCTGATACCATGTACGGTTTTCCGTCACACTAAAAGCTCAAACTGGTGGTGGAGAGGGATCTCATTGTGTTAACCAGCTGCTACGCCAACACACCCGTGCATAATGGAGCTAGATGCAATCGCGTGAGATCTAGGCCCACCACATATACACCTAATTAGGTACAACAACATTACAAGGTAATGACACTGAGACTTCCTGGGAGGTCACCTATCCCAGTACTACTCCATGTCGGGCGTGCTTAACTACTTGACTCTGATACCGTAAAAGGAATGATAAGAAGATTGTTCCAAGACACGATCTCAGATGATAATAGCACACCACATTAGATTTTTTAAATAGAAGAGCTAAAATAACATCTATGGAAATCCATCATAATCCATAATGCTCAATACATTACAATAAAATGACATGAATTACTCAATAAGAATGATGTACATATAAGAGGAGGGAAGTGCAACTATTAGTTAAATCAGTGGTGAAGAACTCCCACTAACGGATACTAGTATTTAAGTTAACTCCAGAAGACTAGTAAGCTAACTCTCAACACAACTAGTACACCTAATACTACACCTAAACAAGTTAACCCAACAAGTGTAGGGCTAAAAAAGTGTAAGAATTATCCTAATAAATAAATAAAAGGATAAATAATAACCTATACTAACAAAAAATTCAACCAATTACAAATATTCCTCCCATCTCGACTGATGATCCATGACGTACATCTGAAGCATGCCATCTAAAATCTGGTTCACCCACTCAGTCTGTCCATCTGTTTCTAGGTGATACATTATGTTGAAGTTGATGTTCTTCCTAAGGGCATACTTCATGGTAGTCTATAAGTGTGATGTATAGAAGGGATGGCGGTCACAAATAATCTTCCATGGAATCTCGTGTAGTCTGAAAATATCATCCAAGTACACTATATCCACTACATTAGTTGTATATGTGGTCTTTACCAGAGAAAAATGAGCCACTTTTGTCAATCTATCCATCGTGACTATGACAACATTGTGGTGGTATCTCAATGTAGGTAGCCCTACTATAAAATCCATGGAAATGGTATCCCATTTCCACTCAAGTACGACATGAGGATATAGAAAGCTAGATGGATGTTGATGCTTGGCCTTCACCCTCTGGAACTCTAAACAACAAGACACAAAATGAGCTATATCTCTCCAAAGTCCTCTCTTGTGGTATAATTGTCTCAAAGTGGTGTGTATCTTCTTCACCTTTGAATGGGCTGAATAAGGTACATAATGAGCCTCAGTCAATCTATCCTATCTCAAACCTCCATCCCTGGGTACATAGATTTGGTCTCTATGTCTGAGAAGTCCATCTAAATCAATGTAAATCCATCAAAATTCCCTTCAAGGAATCTTTGAGACTCAATCTCCACTCTAGCTGAAAGATAGAAGCTGTAATGTGGAAGTTACTACAATATCCTGCTCCATAAATTTGTGTCCACTGAATTAGCCATAACCAAATGCCTCAGATGAATCGAAGTGTCTATAATCAAATTCTCATTCCCCTTCACATGTTTAATCTCCATGTCATACTCACAAAGAACCTCCATCCAACGTCGTTGACGGGTGTTGAGATTGGGTTGTGTGAAGAGATGTCGTAGGCTCAAATGATCAGTCCTGAGAGTGAATCTCCTGCCTAATAGGAAATTTCACCAATGCATCAATGCATGTAGAAAAACCACAAGCTCAAGCTCATGATTTGGATAATTGAGCTCATAATTATTGAGTTTGTGAGACTCAAAGGAAACTACATAGCCATCTTACATCAAAACACCTCCTAATCCTATCAAACAAGCATGTGTACACATGAAGAAATCCCTCTGAGGGTCTAGCACTACTAGAATAGGTTTTTTCATAAGGCATTCCTTTAGTGTCTTGAAGGCCTGCTCACATCTTTTTGAAAAAACAAACTTCTTCCCTTTCCTCTGAAGGGAAGTGATGTGATGCGCAATCTGAGAGAAATCCTGAACAAATCTCCTATAGTAGCCTGCTAACCCCATGAGGCTACGCACCTTGGTCACACTAGTCAGTACTATTCAATCCATAATATCTCTAATATTAGAAGGATCGACTATGATACCTTCCCAAGAAATAATGTGGCCAAGATGTTGAGCCTCAGACTGAAATAATGCACACTTCTTTGGGTTCCTATAAAGTTGCTACTCATGAAGACACTGTAGAACCCGTCGAAGGTGTTCCTCGTGCTCCTCACGTGTTTGAGTATATCAATATTTTATCAAGGAATATGAGCATGAAGTGGTCTAAAAATTTCCTCAATACCCCATTCATCAAACTCATGAAATATGTGGGGGCATTCATCAAACCGAATGGCACAACCATGAACTTATAGTGGCAATATAGAGCACAAAAGGCTGTCTTATGAATATCTACCTTCATGATCCTCAAATAATGGTAACCAAACTTAAAATCTATCTTGGAAAATACTATGGCCCCCTTCATCTAATGAAACAAGTCATCAATGTGTGGAAGGGGGTAGCAATTCTTGATTGTTACTTTGTTTAGCTAGTGGTAATCAATACAAAATCTCAAGGATCCATCATTCTTCTTCCCAATAATCACTTGTGCGCCCTAAGGAGATACATTAGGATGAATTAGGCCTTTCTCAAGAAGGCCCTCCAGTTGCAACTTGAGCTCACAAAACTTGAGGGTAGTCATCCTATAAGACACACACGAGATAAGCTCTGCTCCAGGAACTAAATCAATATGAAATTCTATCTCACGTTGGGGAGGTAGACCTAACAACTCATTAGGAAAAACATCAGAAAAATCCCTCAAAAAATGGTGATCATCAAGTGACGGCCCATTAGACTCATCCTATAACATGTCACTAATATTGATAACATACAAATGAAAACCTCATCGTGCAAACCGCGTAAGCTACATAGTGGATATGGTGTGAATGGATACAAGTCTCCTATCTCCAAAAATCACTGACTCAACTCCCAGATCATATGCACAAGATATAACTTTTCTGTAATAGTCCACTCTAGATCTATGGGCAAATAACTAGTCCATGCCCAAGATAACTCCATACGAACCCAAGGGAAGGATACAAAGATCCAAAGTCATGGTAAAGGGTCCTAGGTCAACTACACACTCTTGACTAAGGAATCTAATGACAGCTTGGCTCTAGAAGCCATCTCAACATTCTAACTAAGGCCCTTCCTAACTTCCACCATCTTACATCACGCTACTAATGACAGAGAAATAAAATAATCTGAGGAGCCTCAATCAAATAAAATAGAGGAAGAAATACCAAAAATGCTACCTGAATTCTCAATCATTGTGCCCTCGTGCTCAGCCTGGTGGTTCTCGACTGCATCATATATCATGTGGCTCCTAGCCATATCACCCACTATAAGCTCTGAAATAGGTCCCTTACCCTTGTTATTATATTTCTCTAGACACTCTCTCTAATTATTCCCATGTACACAACATCAATAATAACTCCCTAGTCCCCTAAAATGAGATGCAGCTCCTACAGGTACTTTAGTGGTCTGTGACGTGGATCCTGATAATCCTTCCATGGAATGTTGTGGCCACTACTATCGAGATCTAGTGGAATGAAATCTAGGAGGAGGTCCCATACTCCATCCCCTCTGTGCATCAACTCTCTGTGGAGGTCTATACGGTGGATGAACCTACTGGTGTTGTTACTGTGCTAGTTGTTACGGTTTAAAAGAATACTGCAATGAACCATGTCCACCATGAGGAGGAGGATCTAACCCCCTCAACTGGTTGTCCTACATTTTCCTAATGTGAATATTCACTCTATCTTTAGCCTACTGTGTCTTCCCCCTAGTTTCCTCTACAATGTAGGCCTTCTCTACGACCTCAGCTTAAGTCTGCAAACAATCAATGTGCACTGCCCCTCCAAAATTTGGGTTCAAGCCCCTGATGAACTTGTGGATCTTGACCTGCTCATCATGTATGTAATCAAGATACTAAAGAAAATCTAAAAACCTACTCTCATACTCAGCCACTGTCATGCTATCATGTCATATATCATGAAACGTGTTGATCCTTTACTGTATAAATCATCTATACAAGTATTGACTCTTGAAACGTTCCTCAATTAGCTCCCATATAGCTGTCTCATAATCCACAAGGAGCTTCTGCTCTTAAGTACTCCACCAAACCTCCACTCTATCTCTAATAAGGTGGATGGAAAGATGATAATTCATGTTTCTGGTACATAGACATAGCTTGAAGCATCCGTTTAAGCTAACCAACCATGCCTTTGCCTGAAATCCCCTAATATATCTAGCAAAAAAAGACAGGTGTAGCTTTAGGATCTCCCTGATATTATTGGCCACTATAGATTGTCTGCCTTTAGGTATCTCATCACAGTCATCTCTTCTGTCTAGGGCTCCTAGGTCTCTCTCTATATCCTATAGCCCTATCTCCATGTCCCATATGAGGTGAACCCTATCTAGCTGACTCCATGTGGGATTTTGTTGCTCTATGCTCCTCACTATGCCGTGAAGGGTGTTGACCCTCATGTGATGGCTCCCTATCATTATGGCTAGGTTATTCCTCTACTATTCCACCTCGTATAACTACATTGACCTCCTGTAAGGTCTGCAAAATCTACAGTAGTATAGTGGAAACAACATGCTCTGGAGGTGGTAGATCTAACTCGGTGTGCAAGAACTCATCACCTAGTATATGCCTATTGAAAAAACCAAGGTGAGAGTTAGTTCATCATCATCTAGGTTTTGTTTAGGTTTATAAGTTCCTACGTTTTAAGTTATTACAATATCATGTTTTCTAAGTGTTAGAGTTATGCTAAGTTTACTGTTTGTTTGCAAGTATTGCAAGGGTCCAAAAATTGAACCCACAACTCTGATACCAAGTGTAATGCTCACATTTTTGACGTTCCAAACCACATTAAATCTTAAAAAAAATACTTAGGAAATTTCATATATATTTTAAAAGGGTTACAAGGGTGTTAAACCCTAGACTACATTTAACTAACTCCTACCAATAATTATCTTCATCACATTAGGTTGATCCAACCTAGATTAATAATTAAATATTATTAATTTATTTCTAAATTTGTTTAAGGTTATAATCTTCTAGTAATGCTCCATAAATTACTTTCTTAGTTTAAGTTTAATTCCTTAAGAAAATTAATATCCGTACTCCACACTTATAAAATTTACCCTTGGTTAAATTAATCCCATTAAGTCATTAGCTTTAATGTCCATCCACCGTACCATTATTTAGTTGCTATAGTTTTACTTCCATTTAATTATTTACTAACCCATAATAAAAGGGTTACATTTTAACTTAGAACACTAAGGCCCTAAGTGGCCCCATGCAAAAATTACACAAACATTTAATCAAAACATATATTCCCATAAATTACCCTCACCTAAAAGTTGTAGGATAAATTCCCTACCCTTAGATTGATTCACTTTAGGCCCTTAGATCTTAGGATTTCATTCAAACCCTAATCATCCTTATGAAATCCTTTTAATATTTTATTTCCCTATTTTCCTCCTTTGTTCTCTTTTCTTTTCTTTGTTTTGCACGTTGGAGGAGAGGAATCCATAAAAGTAAGAAAGAAACCATGAAGGAATTTCCTATAGGTTTAAGTATTGCATTGGAAGGAAAGATCTTTCCCCACTTGCCCTACTTACTTGTTAGCATAGATCTTGTAGAGTGTAGTAATTTTCATTCATTTTATTGAAAGGATTCATCTACAAATCTAGTCAAAGTTGATTAATGGTTCTCATTTTCTTGAGTTACATTTTGGGAAAACCCATTTCAAGTATCTAAGTGTATACAAATTTATATACATATATACATGAGTCTATATATGTATATACACGTATATATGCTTGCAGATCATTAGATCTATATTCTATTCAAGTTTAATACCCTAAAATTCAATAGTTTGGTCAAAAATCATGTTTTTTAACAAACTATTTATTTACACAGGTGACCGGTGCTGGTCGCTTGATCGGCCGTGGTACGCATTGGCTACCGACACCGGTTCCACTATCAGCATTGGTTCTGAAAATTTTGGTCATTCTATAAAATAGTGTATACAAATGAATATATCCTCAAATATATTCATCTCTATACATTCCTGTATCATTCTATAGTTTACCATAATTCTTGAGTGTTATGGTTTTGCACAGAAAGTGAAGGTTTGTAAGTTTAAAGTTGAAAGTGTGATTTACATACAATTTCCACTAACTGGTGCCAGTTACAGGATTTTCGACACTGGTACAATAGCCGACGCCGGTTACTGAGGATTTAGTATATTTTAAATAACACGAGTACATAATGGATTATTTTTTATCTATTCATTTAAATGAATATTTAAATAGATAATTAGAGTTCCATAGTTCTTGTATATGCTTTTCTAAGCATAAAATTTTATAACTTAAGCTGGAAATGGATTTTCTAAAATTGTAACACCATACGGTAACCGATGTTGGTACCGAGTATAATGACACTAGTTAAGATTATCGGTATCTGTCTCTGTGTGAAGAATAATGTTCTAAAAATGAGTATATATAAGAATATATATACCAAGTGATATATATATCTTTCTATATATCAAGATCCGAGTTTACAAAACTATTTTTAAAAAAATTACAACTATGAAAAGAAATCAAATCTCATTTCTTGATTTAAACACTAAATTTGTAACATTTTTTTTTCTAGCAATAAAATGTAGAAGTTTGGGTATAACAACAAATTCAATTCATTATTTTCACGCATACTATTTAGAGACCAAAATAAGATACCACACACTTAAATAACTACTTTTTCCTTTTAAAGCTTACAACAATACAATCCAAAGAACTCAACAACACTTTCTTTACAACAACATCATTCCTTTCCAAAGAATACATATTACAACTTGAATAAAATTCAGAATTTGGAGAGTTTCATTTTCAACCAAATATACAACTTTATCTTATTCCATTCAACTACAACATTATAACTTGATAAATAGAATTACAAGGCTTTATTTTAAAATGCAAGAATTACAAGCCTTCCACTCTAAGTGTAAATAACATGGCTAAATTTTACAAATGTAGGATTCCTTTTTGTCTTCTACAAGATACACTATGTCTAAGAATTCAACTTGAGCTCCACCAGTTTCTTCAATTTCAAGCACAATAATAAAGAAGGGGAGTAGGCAATGCTCTCCTCCTAACCAATAATCCAATGAGGAGAAGAAGTTATTCTACTCATTGGCCCCCGAGCCCAAACCATAGATAAATAAGAAATGGATACAACCAATAAAACTTTCACTAATTCTTCCACAATACAACACACATGCCAACAATATTACAACGACACACACAAGCATACAAATAACAATATCAAAGAATGCAACTTTTCCAAACAAGGCTTGAAATTTCTAAGCCAGTGGAGCAAGGAACTATAGGAAAATCACTTATGCCTCCAAATGGGATTAGGTTCCCACCTTAAAGCGTCCAAAACATAAAAAAAAAACCCAAAACAAGAATCTTATGTCTCCCTAATTTATGTTATGCCTCCCTAAATTTCTTATGCCTCCCAAAATCTCTTATACCTCCCTCAAATAAAACATATAAGATAAGTAATCAATTTTCTTATCTAAACGGTGGGATACCGAACCCAACTCCCTCCCAAAATGTGTAATAATACTCTTATTCTTCCCTCCAAAATATCACCATGAACCTGCTCCTACACCATACTTAAGGCCATACTACCCAAGCCAAAAATATGCACACACAATATACATTTATTTACGTACACACACACACACACACACACACACACACAAATAAATTGCATGGGTGGAGTTCCTACCTTGCCATTGCAATAACTTGATCCAAAATAAAAAATTTAAGCTCCTTCTAAGCTCAAGCCCAAATCCAAGCAAGCTCCAAGACTACCAAGCAAGCAAATCAAGCTAAAGCTCCAAAATAACCATGCACAACAAAATGAAGTAACCCCAAAACCATCAAATTAACTTGCATATATAGAAAAAGAGGAGAGGAAGGTGAGATGGCTCCATGTGGGATGCCACATCACTTGCCCTCAAATACACATCACCAAGTCAAACATCAAACCGAAGGTTATTAAATTGGTGGTTGAGGAAATGAAAAATCTCTTGCAAACACAAACTCTTACCCACACCGCTAAAGGACAAAATTAAAAACTAATGTAAGAAACTGCAATAAATATCACCTTTTACCTTACAAATCACATAATTGGGTCTATTTTTGACCCTTTAACCCATAGGTATATTTGGTAGATGAATTTAAGAGGTGTGGAAAAATTTTAACTTTCCCACAAGCCTCCAAAAATAGCCCTTAAGCCAAATTCCAAACTTGACATGCAAGGTTGAGTACACAACACTTAAACCGATAAAAATCCCTTCAAATCCAAAATAAAATCAAGGAAAATCTACCAAAATTAGATACCCCTTGGTCACATATCAAATTACTTTAATTAACAAGATTAATAAAATTAAATAGAGCACATTAAGTAACAATAATAAAGTGAATCACATTACTAAAATAAAGCACATAATCAAAACATAATAAAAAGGAAAGGGGAAAACACACATAGCCCATGGTCACAATTTGAGGTCATTCCCCCCATGGGACCTCCTAACAATCTAACAACACACAAAAATCAAAATGAAAATAAATATTCCATGGTGACCTTCATTGTATCCATCCAATATTCCATTATGGTTGGTCTCATATCCCCCTTTTTTTGTGATACAATCACCTACAAAAATCAACTTTACCTCCTTCGGCCTCGTGGCCTCATCAAATACATTAATAATAAAATACATGCACATCCATCAATAAACACCATCATATCTTGAATTCATCATTGAATTTAAGAAATGCTATCATTTGTTTATCATTTCAAAACATTTCAATTCTACCATTTCATCAATATCAGTGAGATCACAAGATTAGCTCAAACATCAAAGCATAGTCCATACGACAAAAAATTAGAATGTCAGTATATATAAAAGCTAATCAAAACATCATCATCATTAATGATAAATGTTTATCCATGCCTCTAACAAATCCATCACAACCATAATATGAATCACAACATATCAATAGTTAGAACATCTCTACCATCTATCATCATGCTAAACCAAAATAACATAGTAAAATCCATGTCTATAGTCCATAGTAATAAAAATAAAAATATGATAAGTGTTAAAGAGGAGTGGGCACTACATAAGTTACACATTTTTAATCTCTTTGGCATATTTCACAACTCTTTTCTCAGTGGATTTTACCAGATAGACATAGTCCTTCAGCACTCGGTATGCATACATTACACCTTCTTTTCTATTTTCACATTGGATTAAACCGGATCGGATTTTCACACACCATCTGAAGTGGTTTTTATACTTCAAGAAGTAGTCAATGTTTAGAGAATAACACTAGACCTTTCTCCCTACACTTTTTGCCAACTTAATGTGAGATCTCCCAAAAAACTCACACTTGGCATAACTAGCATTAGATCTCCTTAAAAAACCATTCTTGGCATGAGATCTCCATAAAAACACACCTTTCTATCTCTTTCACTTATCACGGATTAGGTGCACATTTTCCTTTTCTTATTTTCATATACTTTCTTACATAGCTTTTACACGTTTTGATCAAATTTTTCATATATACACATATTTGACTACTCGACCGTTCTTCTATTTTGTAGGTCCATTCTTATGGGTCAAAGATGACCTTAAGGATGGTCATGTGTTCAGCTCTATGTTTCGATTTGGCAAGAAGGTCATCTACGTAATCTTCTAATATGTGATGCATCATGTCATAGAAGATGTAAGGCATGGTTCGTTGATATGTAGCATTAGCGCTTTTAAGGCCAAAAGGCATGATTTGATAGCAGAAGGTCATCCAAGGAGTGACGAAAGTAGTTTTGTGTTGATCTTCTAGAGTGAGTAGTATTTGATTATAACCCGAGAAACCATCCATGAGTGATAATATCTCATGGCTAGTGGTGAGATCAACCAGTTGGTCAATTCATGGTAAAGGAAAATCATCTTTGGGGAAAGTGAGGTTGAGGTCATGGAAATCTATGCAAATGTGGAGTCCCCCTATTGCTTTCGTGACAAGGATGATGTTACAAATCCATTGGGGATAATCAATGGGTAGGATAAAGGAAACTGAGAAAAGGTGCTAAAGTTCTTCTTTAACAAGAAGAGAAATGTGAGGATGCATTTTCCACAACTTTCATTTTATGGGTTTGACATCAGGAATGGTTACGATATTATGGAGCACAATGTTTGGGTGAATACTAGGCATATTGGCATAGGACCAAGAAAAAGCGTTGTTATGGTTATAAAGGAAAGAGGTAAAATCTTCCTATTTAACAATCTAAAGAATGGCTTATCTTTAGAATGTGCGGCTCGTCCTAAGTGTTAATGTTGAGTTCAATAGTCAATGCATTCAACATGGTTTATATCTCAGAGGGTAACAACCAATGAATATAAGAATCTTTCCGTACCCAGATAGGTGAGGATAGAATCATCGTCCTGACATTGAACGACATTAATAGAAGGTGTATCATCATCGATCATGTTAGCATACATGAAGGGAAGAGAAGAAGGAACCTCACCATCGCATTGATAGGTTAGAGGTCCCAGGGAAATCATGTTTACGAAAAAAAAAAGTTTGAAGGAATAAATTTGAGATCTATAGACTCTATGTAGGTGAAGATGGTGAAACTGGTGAATGGGGTGGAGATGGTTTATCTTCCTCAATGAGGTCGATGAGGGCCTTTGTGGAAGATGGTGTGGCAAAGCCAATACCACTATTATCACTATGTTTATGGGTGGTACATGAAATGATAGTATGACGGCCTTGTTCGTAAAAATCGAAGCCAAAGCCTTTCCATGCGCGACAGTAAAGTAAAGTGTGGGCGAAGAGGTGGTTAGTAAGGGATTGGATGTCAAATGAAAATAGTCATTTTTGGGATGGAGGTTTGGGTGAATAAGTGGCAGTACCAAGTCCCCCTTATGTTAGATTAGTGTAAAGGTGGGGAGGGCCATAAGGAAAAACCTCACATACATGGTAGTCATAACTAGGGTGCTAGCATAGGTTCCCATACTCTTGTGGAGTGATGAATGTGTCAATATTATATAAGTGGTATTCCCCCTAGAGTGAGCCATCGAAAAGCACCTTCTAAGGTATCAGTAGTCGATATGTGGGTACTGGTGATAGATGATTCACTAGATGATTGGACAAGAGGGGTGTTGGTTGGTTAGGGATTAGATGGGTCAGTTGCAATGGTTGTGGCTACAGTAGGAATAGTAGAGTTAGGTATTGGAGAGGTGGTGGTAACATTGGTGGATGGGATCGTGGGTGAAGGAGTAGTGGGGGTAGTAACATATGCCTTGAATGGTACACGTACATCGTTAGGTCGGTAAAACATGTTACAAGTTTTGAATGGTGACGGGTCGGCAGGGATGGTATAGTTATGTCCTTCATGTTTAAATTTTACACAATGGTGTAAAGTTGAAGGAACACAACCCATGACTTGAATCCAAGGTCTACCGAGAAATAGGTTATACTCAAACTCCCACTCTAAGATGTAGAATAGTTTAGGGACAGTGTGAGGGCCTACATAAACATGAATGATAATGGTGCCAAGGGAGGAGGTAATGGCGTCATTGAAGGAGCACACCATAATAAGGTTATTATGCATACAATTAAAAGCTATACACATTTGATTGTATGCATAGGAGGAGATGATGTTAATTATAGCACCACCATCGATCATGACACATCGTACACATATGTTATTGATATATATAGAAATGAAACGGGTACGATCAGGGTCATTGGACTGGAGAGGCAAAATATCCTCATTAGAGAAGCAGAGGGCGATGACTTGAGGAGTGGGCATGGGGGTATCAGAAGGAGATGATTTGGTAAATGACGCCATGTAGTGAGGGCTAATAATGGAGGCCACTGGTGTGGGGTCATTTGGTAAAAATTCAATGGATTGTAAAACCTCGATAAGGGTTTGTCTATGAGATTCAGAAGTTTAGACTAGATCATACAAAGACATCTTTAGAGGAGACTAATGTAATTGTTTTATCATTGCGTAGTGGGTGACCCCATCAGAGATAGGGTATGTAGGTCATTGAATGGTGATTTTGGGTGTGGGTGTAGATGATATATCGGGGCATGGGGTTGGTTGATGGAACATTTGCTTTTTCTTTACCTTTATCTTTTTGAGTGCAGGTGGAAACGTGAACCATGTTAATCTGAGGGGAGGTGGATGGAGATTGTATACCATGAAAGGTATAATGGCATGAGGGAAAAATACCCATCAGTGGATAAGAGCCTTGTGAAATGAGTAGGGCACACTGACATTTGGGTGGTGATTTGGCCAACTCTCTGATATGGACCATGTTGATCTCAAATTTTGGAGGTGGATAAAACAGTTGTGGGGGTGGAGATACAAATTTCTGAATGGGTAAAGGATGATGATGTGTAGTAATAGGTGGAGGTGGAAAATGGTCTTCATCAAGAAGGTCATCATCGTCAAAAAAAAAAATTAGGAGGAGAAAGTTGGAGAAGAATGGTCTTTAGAGCCTTACAATTTTCTTCATCTTGACTTGGCACACGATGATAGGCGTAAATATAAATTTCATTAAACCCTTTTGGTTTAGGTTTGAGAGGATTCTAAGGTCGAAGCAGTGGTAATGTGATGATGGAAGTATCTAAGAGATTAGTTAAAATGGTTGTGTAGGAACCCACTAATAGATCACAATGGGAAGTGAGTGTGGGTGTGGGTACAAATGTGGATGATTGTGAGGGAAGATAATTTATAAGAGGGGGAATGGGTTGATCCACTGGTTTGGTAAGTCGAGTGGTCTTAGGTTTTGCTGACATATGCTTGGGTAAAGGTGGGGTAGAAGAGCTGGTGATGGAAGGTTTTGTTGGTTTTACTACCTTACTAGAGGGTAGTGGAGTTTAATCTTTGGGTTGCACCTTCTTGGGTAAAGGTGACACGAGAGTATAATATGTAGAAGGGAAATTAGATGGCGGAAGAGGATAGGTTACCCATGGGGGAAACTAAGTTACAGTGGAGTTGGTTGGTAGAGGTTGGGTAAACGACATGGGTTGAAGTTGTATAGGCAAGGTTAGGGTTATAGTAACTGGTGGAGGTATAGGTGGCAAGAAGTGCATCGATGAGGGTGAGGGTGTTTTGTTTTTGGGTGAATGAGGTGTAATGAAGGCTTGTGATGTAGTAGTGGGTTGGTTATCTTTTGATTGGTCTTGGTTAGGAGATTGTTTGATCAGGGTTGATAGATGAGGCCCTAGGATGGACAGAAAGGGGGAAGGTGACAAAGGTGTGATAGGCGAGACCAGTGTATGTGGCCTAGAAGATTAGATATTATTTTTAGGTGAAGGAATAATTTTGGTGCGGATTTTGAGATGATGCTACTAAGTCCAATTTGAAAGGTGGGTAAGGCTTGATATCGTCATGACACCCTAGTGATGGGTCTAGCTACAGGTGAGGAGAGAGGTGTGGGTAGGTTCTTAGAATCAGGAATGGATTTAGTTATGGGTATAGGTTTAGATGTAGGTAGGGATGATGAAGAAGAAGCCTTTTCAAAAGGCATGGTCAATGCCGACCTAGTTTCCGAAAATACCATTGGGTAGATCGTGGAAGTATCTTCAGGAAACATTTGTATTTGGGTCGAAAAGTGGACTCGAAGATGTCCTCAGGCCATGGAATTGTTGATGAAATCCAAGCAATCGACCAACTATGAAAATGTGACTACTGAATAAGAAGATGGAATTGGTTTACTGGTAATCCCTGTAAAATATGTTTGTGAGATAGGGAATTGGCTAGCCTCGGACTCTGTAGGTAAAAGAGCCAAGATCATGTCTAAGGGGTCCTTGGATGTTGAGAGGGGACTATCCCCAACAGGTATTGGAATGTCTGACGAGTCTCCCATGGGTAGGATAGATAATATGTGGGGTGATGTAGACTTCTCCCTTGGTGGAGGAGAAGGTGATGATGATTCTCCTGTGCATGGGAGAATTAAAAGCACTGACTATTCGGTAGGACGTGAGAGAGATGGTGAAATGACATCGGTAGAAAGTGTAGATTTCTCCATGGGAGAAGAGAGAGATGAATGGGACTCTTATGGGGGAGACGTAGTCAAAGAGATATGATCCTCTATGGGTGAAGGAGCTCGTGCTAGAATTTCCTCGATAGATGAAATAGGTGGGATTTGAGGAACGATTGGTACAATATCAAAAATTGCATGGACTTCACAGACATTTATGTCACTGGATGAAGGTTCACTATTTTGATTAGATGACAGTTTATGATTAGGGAACAACTTTTTAAAGATGCACAAATTTTGATTTTCTGGCGCATTTGGGTTGTCCATGACAAGGTATCCATTATCTATCATCTCTTGGACAATGCTCTTGAAAGTTATACAACTACCATCACTATGTCCTTTGACACAATGATAATTACAGTAGTCATTTTCCTTATACCATGTAGGTATAGGACATGAAGGATTGAAACCTATATGAGATTTTATGGGAGGAAGTGTAATGGCTCCATCTTTAAGAAGCTTTTCCAAGACTGAAGAATAGGGCTCTCCAATTGAAGTGTACTTCCACTACTCCTGCCAAAGCTGAAAGGCCTAGACAGGGGAAAATTTTGAAGAAGGTTTGGCTTGATTAGAAGGATGATATGGTCCTTCCTTGAGGACTACGTTATTGGAAGATCCTTTGGGCTTTGAATAGTTATTTTGAGGCTTTGAAGATGAAGAGGAATCATTTGATTTGAACATGACATTATTGTTTCGTAATTGGATTTTCTTTTCTTCAATGGCATGAATTTCCAGTTTCGTGCCATGGTGAATGCTTCGTTGAAGGTTTGTACTTGTAGATTTGGTGAGATGTGTTTGGCACAAGCTCTAGTGAACAACTCAATATGTTCAATATGAGGTAGTTGGAACGTTTATTGGTTGATAATACTCTACCAGTGGGTAATGAAATCTATGATAGATTTGTCTTTATAATGTCATGTCGAATACAGGTCGGTCATGGTGACCTTCTTGACTACATTGATCAAGAAGTGGTCTAAGAAAGCTCGGGCTACTTGATTAAAGGAATAAATGGAATGTCTAGGTAGTCCACTATACCAATCCAATGTTGGTCCTGTCAAGGACATTGGGAAGGTTCACACGAGCAAAGCATCATTATGGGAGATTAGGTAGAACACATGTTTGAATGACCAAAAGTGTTAATGCGGATCTTCTTTACTGTTAAAGCGATTAAATTTAGGCATTTACCAATACACAAGGTAAGGGGCGAATGGGAATAGATGGATGAATATACTAGTTATAGATTTAATCATAAGTTAAATAATTACGGGAGCTAGAAACATATGCATGTAAGGTCTGAATCTTTTCCATCATCATCTTAATGAGGTCGTTGGTAGGTTGTTATGAATGGGTGCCCCTGCAGAAAAATGGGGTTGATGTTGGATGTATGAGGTGGGTGGTATGTTAGTGTATGGTGGTGCTGAGTACGTGAAATGCACATGAGGAATAGAAGTAGGTGACACATAGCCATAAAAAGTGATAGATGAGGTCGGGGGTGTTTGGTAGTATGTGTGAGTGGGTGGGGTAGTTGTAACAACTCTAGTGGTGATAGGGGGTAAGGACTACGGGATAGAAAGGACAAGTTTCTGGAAAGGGGTGTAAGTTGCCAACACCGAAGGTGGTTGTGATGCAATATGTATATGTGAGGTAGTGGGTGCAAATGGGGCTATACTTAAGGCAGCTATCAGAGGAACCACTAACATCATAGGTGTGATAGATGACATAGACATTGTAGTTATAGTGGCTATGGGACCTAGGTGAGACACCATAGGTGGTAAAGTGGATGATGGTAGTGCCAAGCTAGTGCTAGCTAACGTAGAGGTGGGAGCGAGAATAGGAGGGATAGATACGGTCATGCCATATATTAACTGTCTTGAGGAGTCTCAGGTGGATGAGTGGGTGAGATAGTATTGTAGGGCCGCAAGGTTCTGATCAAGGAGTCTTTTGAACTCCTCATCACCAGTAGCAATGGGGATAATTTGAGTTGGATCCATAGGTGACAGGATGGACAGTGGTGATGGACTAGGTGCAGGGATAATTTTAGCGGCCGAATATTCGTAATATGGCGAAAATTTCATTTTAGGAAAATTTGAAAAGGTGAATTATTCAGAGTGGGTCGGTGTCCTGTTCACCTAAAATATATAGTATATTTTTTTGGGGGGGGTCGGCTTCGCCTTCATTTGAAAACATCTCCTATAAAAACCTAGCTAATTCGTCGGGTAGTATACCTCAAGTAGCTTAAGAAATTACCAATACTGTGAAATTTGAACTTGCATACCCTTAAGCACCAGAGATTCAGATTACTGTTAGCCTGTGATTGTTGACGTGCGACAAGGGCATTGTTGACGAGTGACAACAGCTGTACTGACGTGCGGCAGAGGAAGTGTTGACGCGTGACTTGGGAAAAGAAGTTGACGCATGACAGAGGAAGTGTTGACGCGCGACAGAGGAAGTGTTGACGCGTGACTTGGGCAGTGTTGACGCTCGACAGTATATTCAGACAGTGGAGACGCGACAGGAAATGGGTTGTTGACGCGCGACAAGTGTAGTGTTGACACGTGATAAAGACCTCAGATAGGGGATGCGCAACAAGACCTCAGACACTAGACAGAGTCGCTACTTGGTTCTTTTGCTGATGTAGGACTCTTTTCAAAATAATGGAAGGTGCAACTCAAAGAATACGAATAACCTAAAAGTAAGTAAGAAATCTCATAAATCAATCTTCAAGTATTTTGGAAACTCTGCTGATATAGATATTGTAAATACCAATCATATAGATGCCACCACAAAGAATCAGAATATTGACTGTGTGGAAGGTATTATTGAGGTGGACATGCATTCTGCACAGTATCAAAGTCAAACAAATGAAACCTGTGATAATATGCCAGATCTTGAAGATATTATTCCTATTGGGGTGCAACCAGAAGTGCAGCTAGATATCACAGATACAAACACTGAGCAAAATGGAAGACAAAAATCAAAATAAAACTCTGGTCCAAGAAAGAGGAAACCAGGTGATTGTGATATTGCTCAAAATTCTACTAAAAAAAGTAAAGCATTGAAAGATGAACAAGAATATGTGGACCATTGGCAGGACATACAAGTTTGATTGGGCAGCTAAATTTCCATTTATTGAACCTATACAATCATCTAATTCTGAAGAAATCCCATCTGAATGTACATGTACAATATGTACGTGGAAATTGGGAAAGCAACAAAAAATGCAACTGAAGCTGGACACTATATAAAAACATTGTGGAAAACAATATTTAACTGTAACGGGGGCGGATGGCCAGAAAATCAAAACACATAGGTTGACAAACTGAAAAAGAATGCATGCATGTTAGATACACAGCGGAATATGAGGCAGAGCAGAAAAAACACAGACATCTGTTGGAAAAGGGAGGAACGATCACATTGCATATTGGTAAGATGAAAGAAACAAATCTACATGCAAAATTAATACAATTCTCTACTCTTTTTCAAATACTAAAAAAAGGAAGAGCGATTTCGGATTTCCTCGATTTCAAAGTTTTGTATCAATTTAACGGAATGTTGAATGTACCTTAGTTTCATTAGTCTGAAAGTAGTGGATGGGAAATGGCAAAATGCCTCTCGATGATAGAAAAGGAAGATTTAAAAGAGAATGTAAAAAAAGCAAACTTTATCTCTCTTTCAATTGATGAAGTGACAGCAGTCGAAAACACCACATGGGTATGTATCCACATCTATACTTTAGAAAATCATATAAGGACACCTCATCTGTTGGGTGTTATGAAAATGGTTGAAAACTGCAATGCCGAAAACCTATATAAAATAGTTGTTTCTCATTTGAAAGATGTTGCTGGAATGATTGATTATGAAATTGCTACGAAGTTGGTATGTGTTGGAGTAGATGGTGTATTTGTCATGCAGGGTCACCGAACAGGGCTCTGTGTTAGATTACAAACAACAGTGGCCCCATATATGCTACCAATTCACTGTATGGCTCACAGAATGAATTTAGCGTATAAAATGGTAAGCAATCACAAAAATGTTGCTAAATTAGAAGACCTTATAAGAGAACTTCATGCCTATATGTCAAGAAGCCCAAAGCGTTTTCTCGAGTTCCGAAAATTTGCAATTGGAATTACAGATGGCAAAAAACTTCTGAAGGATGTGGAGACTAGATGGATCTCTTTGTATGAACCTGCATGCAGAGTTCGTGAGGAGTATCCTTCATTGGTTGGTTTCATGCACAAATACCGTCATGAAGTTGATAGGGCAAGGGACTTGTTGTTCCGTTTAACTGATTTGGAGACATTACTTACATTGGTTGGTATTCTTCCAATGTTGAAGGAGATCAATACACTGATGAAGCATGCACATGGCAGATTAATCTATATTGTGGATTTTATACAGATGAGAAAAATGGTATGTCAAATTCTTGATATATTGTATTGTTCCCAGGATAGTTTTGATGCACCTATTTTTGAAAATTGGAGAGATTTATTAGATCTTAAAAATCCTAACACCTTTTTGAGATTTAATATCCACGATCACCTCTGCATCACTGTTAATGGGATGGAAATACCAATCCACATTTTGCAAAAATGTCAAGATATTACAAGATGGGAACGAGAAGATGTTTCTGTGACACGTAATTTGTTTGAGTCTGTAATAGTTGAAACAAGAATAAAGCTTAAAAAAAATTCAGAAACCTTGTCATCAGAAATTAGGGAACGTTTCTGTAAAGATAAAATTCTGGAAGCCATGGGTGTGATGAATCCTAATTTTTGGAATACTGAAGGTGGCCGTGCAGAATTTGTCAGAAAGCATTTCCATAAATCAATGGGTACAATAAAGGAACAATTTACAAAGATGTCAGAGCTCAAGGGTATGGAAATCAAAGGTATACTGAATGCTGATTTATTAAAGTTTCAGTCAACAAATTTTGCAACAACAAAGAGGAACCAATATAAGAATTTAGATCAACCTTCTGAAAGTGGTACTATTACAAGGCTGTGGCGAGGAATCTATCAAAGTTCTATCTTACAAGAAGATATCAGTGAATATTTCAGATTATATGAGTTATGCCAAACAATGATTTTGGGCTCTGTGGAGGATGAAAGGGTTTTTAGTGCATTGTCATTTATAAAATCAAAACTGAGAAACAGGTTGGATAAAAATATGGAAAGTTGCATGAGGTGTTATGTTTCTCGATACTCCATCAAAAAATTTCCGTTCGACAAAGAAATTGCACACTGGAATTCCCTTTGTGAAAGAAGAGGTGTGAATAATACAGCTACAAGTACAAATATTCCCAACCTTGAGAGTGTAATTGGCTCTTCGTCACATTCTACAGAAGACAACATCGAGTTTTATGAAGCTATTGATAATGGATTGTTTCAACTTTAAATAGGTATCTTCTTTATCTATCTTTTTATCTTTATCATTAAAGATGTTACAGGTCTATATACTAAAAATGTTAGGCAATTCACCCATCTATCTACTAATCCATTTCTCGTGTTAGGTTTTTTTAAAACACAGATCTAGCTCATTAACAGTGGCAGTGATGATTTCAACTTTAAGCAGGTATCTTTTTCCCCTTAATCTTATTGTTTGTTACTATTCATTTTTTTCAGCTCTGGTTATCACTAAAGATGTTACAGGTCTATGTATTTACATTTAGTTAAATACAATCTTTTTATTTTTTGAAAACGTGGGTTGACATCCGTCCGAGGAAGCTGTTACTTCTCGGGACTGAAAATGTCAGGCAACTCACCCATCTACCTACTAATCCATTTTTTGTGTTGAATTTTTTTAAGAGAAAGATCTAGCACATTACCGGTCATGATTTCAATTTTAAATCGGTATCTTTTTCAACATAATCTTATTTTTTGTTACTTTACATTTTTTCAGCTCTTGTTATCATTAAAGATGTTACAGGTCTAATTCTATATATTTACATTTATTTAAAGATATTGTTGGTCTATATATTTAAAGATGTTGCTGGCACTTCTTAGGACTGACAATGTCAGGCAACTCACCCCTCTATCTACAATGTCAGATAAAACAAACCCTGTCATATACGCAAGATTTCACAGCAATCTAATACGCTTACCCTTGATGATTTCACAACAATCTAATATGTAAGAGGTAAGCTAAACCCTATCATATTTGCAATTATGTTTAATTTCTTACCAGTGATGATTCTTTCTTGATTTCTTAGAATTATATATATCATATCATAAAATTCCTCATCATCCATATATATCATATCATCACCATATCATTATCATATCCTGAGTCCTGACACTACAATTATTATTAACACAATTCTATTCGTTCTAATGTCATCTATATCCATTATAACACATTCCATTTATTTATCATCTTTATCCATTCTAATGACATTATGATCATATCGTTACAAGTATAGAGAATAATTATCTTAAAACAAGTTCAAAATTCTAGAGAAGAAGAATTACTGTGCTTGATGATAAATCTACGTCCACATTAAATTGATCATCATCCATATATATCATATCATTATCGTCATTCATCGTCTTTCATCATCATTTATCATTAATTATCAATTATCATCATTCATCATCTACGTCCACATACAATTCATGACAATGCAAGTAAACAAGAAACATACATATAATTCATGATAATCACCATCTAATGCAATTAAAATTAAATATTGTATATAAATCCTTATAATTAAATTCAAATACCATAGTACATACTCAATAGTAGAAGTTTTCAAATTCAATATTTAAAGTTTCCTCAATAATAAAAGTTTCGAGTTTTCAAAACCCTCTTTTTCTTTATCCAATTCTACTCCTCTGCTCTCTTCCCCAATGGCTTCTTCCACTATGGCTGTACCTCTTTCCCCAACACTAGAAATAACCCCTGAACTTATAAGATCTTCTGCATCACTGTCCAGATTTTTAAAAATTCTTTCTTCTTGATTTGTCGCATCTCCATGCGACAGCAAATTTGGATCAGCTGTAGTGTATAAACTATTCCGTTGCCAATAATTTTCATAACGACTAATAATCTCATTGATAAGAACCTTAGCCCTTCTCTCCCATTCTATAAGCTGATTGATATGAGGAAGAATAAACTCACTAAAGAATAAGATGATTGAAAAGGTGGCAACTGTTAACTTGTTAGTGTTGAAATGAATATCATTTTAATTCAGATTTCATTTCACCTTGCTCCCCTGGCCTAACTACCTCAAATTGTCTCAGCCAGTTTTTTCTGGCCTCTATCTTCTTCCTGTTGAAGTCCAGCTCAATTGCATCTCCATCTTTCTCATCAACCCACACAAAATCTTTTTTGTGCTTGTCCAAATCTATGAAATACTCCTTGCCCTCTTTATAAGTACTTGTGCCCAAACCCTGTATGGTCCAAGTAACAAGTGATACCTAATGAGCAAGTGAACAAAACCAGAACTTAAAAACATATAAAGAGAAAACAAACTAGCATTACTTTGTAGTACTTTATGGTCCAGCCAGTTATCGATCCACTCAATAATTCTCTCCAAGCTTCATACTCAGGAATGGTGTAAAAAGATAACACATTTCCATTTTTGTGAGTTTCCTACATCAACATGTGCCAAAATTAGACATGGAGATACATAACCTCTAGAGGCTTAAAAACAAATATAAAGAGTCTCAATACACTCAACCAAATATAGGGGAAACATTTACCCTGACAATAGGAGTATGAAATTGATCAGCAATCCTTTGATGTGGGAACCATCATGGTCCTTTAAGAGACAAAGGACAAGTCAAAAAGGATCTCACTAGAAGGGATGTGTCAGAATTAAGCAGAAACTAAACAGCGCTAGACAAAGATCATGTACCTGGTCTGTCATTATCATCAGATGGCCATATCTTAAAGATTTGTTGTCATATATTTTATCTTCCTGTAGACAAAGGATTTTATCTTCATTCTCCATTTTTTGGTGAGTGGTAGCTTCCCTGACATTGAGAAGCTTACCTCTAAGAGGAAACACGCCATAATAATCTTTACCAACAACAGATATTCCTACCACCTGATAGGATAAAGATAACTAAAATAACAAAAAATTAAATTGGAAAGTGATGTCGAAACATGTCACAATACTACCAAATTCAGTATACACATTTCCCTTATTCAAGGCACAAACACTTACAGCAAGAGCCTTGGCTGAGTCACCCTCCGTTAATATTAAAGTACATTGATCAGAATTCTTCCCCCCTGCTTGATTTGCATCATCAAGTTTGGGAACATCAATTAATTTCCCCTTCTTGGTTCCATTAGTTTTATTAAGATCTTTTTTTTTCAACTCTGCCCATGCCAGTATACTTTCAAGTACACACTTTTCCACTGCACTCATCAAGTCAAACAAAGTTACAAAGCTCATCTTAGACCCTAGCATTGCAAAAATTACATGTACTCAGAAATGCTACATCTTAGACACCACGCCTGGATTTATTGACATGGGCTGTAAATGCGATACAGTGAAAATTACTATAAATTTATAACATTAAATTGTATCAGAATAAAAAACAGAATAAAAAAATATGAATTAAAACGAATTATACTTAAAATCAACATGGAAACCGAATGTTGATTCGAGAAATTTCTTGTCTTCTTCCACGAGTGTTGCCTTGGTTGTAACAATTGGTAAATTTTTGAACGGAAGGCCTATAAACCGATGGATGTCATTTGCTTCGATACTGAATTGGAACATTCGGCCATCGTTCAGAGTCACATAAAAAATGCCATCCTCTGAATTGTAGGATGACAGAAGGTAATTCAAAATATCTGGATCTGTTTCAAAATGGGGCATATTAACAGTATGGATGTGAGGGCATAAGGGATTCTTGTAGTTGATCTTGGAAATCGATTGAATTGGATTCTCTATATTTTTTTGTTGAACTTGCAGTTGGGAAGCATGTGAAGTCGACATTATAGTTGTACTTGCGTCTTTGACAATGAATGAGACCTGTAAAAATTCAAGAGCGGGAAGGTGAAAACAAGAAAATGACCGGTTGAAGGGTATTTATAGGCTGAATCAGGTGTCAATGGCTTCAATTGACATGCGTTAAAGGTCTTACCTGACGCGTGACAATAGGCCTAGCTGTTGCGCATCAATAGGATCCAGTGACGCACGTCAATAGGAGCCAGTGATGTGCGTCATTAGGTTCCAGTGACGTGCATCAATAGGAGCCAGTGACACACGTCAATAGGATCCAATGACACGCGACAGCTAGGACTATTGACGTGTGACAGCAAGGACTATTATCACGCGTCAGGTAAAACCTTTGACGCGCGTCAATTGAAGCTAGTGATGCGCGTCAGTCAAGACCATCGACGTTAAATTGACACGCATCAGGAGTGATTATTGACGTCTTGTTGTCACACGTCACATTCTACAGAAGACAACGTCGAGTTTGTTGAAGCTATTGACAAGAAAAAAGAAAGTGTTACATTTTGAAGATGTCATCATTGAAAATTTGAATTGAAATATTTGGGATGATTATTAATGTACAATTTACTCTCCAAAATCGTAGTTAACAACCATAAAACAAACACCCACAAGCATGTATACATGATTAATGGATGAAAGCTTAAAGTAAAGACATAACACAAATTTACCAAGAGTATCATGAGTACCACAATTTTATTAAGATGTGATGGCTTGAATTCTTCATAGTAATAAAAACTCTCTTCCACAAGATTGATCAATAACACTAGCTCTCCATACTTTTATAAAAACAAGTAGAGGCTATTATTAGGCTTGGAGAGTAGTTAACTTGTAAGGAAAATTTACTTTTCTATTAATAATGAAGATAATCAAGTCAATAAATTGGTTCATACTCTTCCCTATTAATATATGTGGATAAATGTACACTAATGGGTGAATTATCCAAATACTAAAATACAACTAATATTACAAGTGCACCTTAATTATATACAATAGTGTATGGTTATTTAAATACACTGACATCCCCCCTTAATATGTACTTTAATAAAGGGAATGAAGGAGGAAAACTGAACTATCCCACCTTAATGAAAATTTCCTTCACTCCCAAAAGTTTCCTAAGATGAAAAAATTGATCCTCAAGCAAGGGTAACTTAAGGTTGAGAGTCTTGTGATAGATTAACTACCAAAGATGATGCATTTTTATATTAATGTTTTTTAATGTGTTGGTGCTCCATCATATTGTAATAGATGTGGATGACCCTCTAATTATTTTTCACATTTCCAATAAACTAGCCCATTATACTTACAATAGTCATCTTGTCAAATTCACACATTACCCTAGTCAACTTATATTTGATTGATCAAGAATTAATTTTCATAAGTCACCATATACATACAAGCCAAGCAATGTTAACAAGTTTTGAGGATAAAATTAGGGCTCCATCTTCATTTACACTTTTCTAACCTCTACTCTTCCACGACACTTGGAGAACTACAAGTAGTTTAATCCTGTTTTGGTGTATTTGGTGCATAATTTCTAGCACTCATAGGTATTAAAGGTGGAATGATGAGGTAAATCTAATATATATAATTAGAAACACTTTTTTGGGATAATAGGTCTAAAATACAAAGAGATGATATTTATAGTTGTAGAAGAGTCATTGAAAATATTCATACACATATCCTAGATCAATAAACACGTGTGAAGTATGTATTAGATATAGATTAGATATCTTAGTATCAAAGGACACATTCAGTAGCCCTATGACACATTCATCAAGAAAACTTGTTCTAAAATAGATGAACATTTCCTCTAATTTTAGGATCCCAAATCTCAAAGGAAAATTTATGACACTTTGCACAACATCCTTATCCAGTTTCAAATCACCGTTATACCCCTACATCTGGTAGAATGGTGAATTATTTTTAAACCTAATCCTAATTTAATCTATATACTTTCTGGAATTACTGTTGATAGAATATTATATCCTTACATAATTTAGGACTTTTGTTTCTATATTTGATGTTTTCAATAATCTTATATACACATAGTCCAATATCATAATTGAATTACCTCTTAATGTTGACATTACAAAAAGATAGGAACATTGAAATTACTATTCATCTTATTGTTTGTTACTATTCATTTTTTTCAGCTCTGGTTATCATTAAAGATGTTACAGGTCTATGTATTTACATTTAGTTAAATACAATCTTTTTATTTTTTGAAAATGTGGGTTGACATCTGTCCAAGGAAGTTGTTACTTCTCGGGACTGACAATGTCAAGCAACTCACCCGTCTATCTACTAATCCATTTTTTGTGTTGAATTTTTTTAAGACAGAGATCTAGCACATTACCAGAGATGATTTCAATTTTAAATAGGTATCTTCTTCAACATAATCTTATTGTTTGTTACTTTACATTTTTTCAGCTCTTGTTATCATTAAAGATGTTACATGTCTAATTCTATATATTTACATTTATTTAAAGATGTTGCTGGCACTTCTCAGGACTAACAATGTCAGGAAACTCACCCCTCTATCTACAATGTCAGGTAAAACAAACCCTATCATATACGCAAGATTTCACAGCAATCTAATATGCTTACCCTTGATGATTTCACAGCAATCTAATACGCAAGAGGTAAGCTAAACCCTGTCATATTTGCAATTATGTTTAATTTCTTGCCAGTGATGATTCTTTCTTGATTTCTTAGAATTATATTTAATTTATTTTTTATATGTGAAAAATCCTTTGATATATTTTTTTAAGTGTGGGATAAACAATACATTATACAATTTTAAATATAAGTCCACATAAAATTCCTCATCATCCATATATATCATATCATCACCATATCATTATCATATCCTGACTCCTGACACTACAATTATTATTAACACAATTATTTTTCTAATTTAAATTTATTAAAACAATTCAGTTTTTTTTAAATAATTCATAATCATATCATTACAATTCTATTCGTTCTAATGTCATCTATATCCATTCTAATCATTAATGTCATCTATATCCATTATAACACATTCCATTTATTTATCATCTATATCCATTCTAGAGAAGAAGAATTACAAAAGTCTAGAGAAGAAGAATTACTGTGATTGATGATGAATCTACGTCCACATTAAATTGATCATCGTCCATATATATCATATCATTATCGTCATTCATCGTCTTTCAACATCATCTATCATTAATTATCAATTATCATCATTCATCATCTACATCCACATACAATTCATGACAATGCAAGTAAACAAGAAACATACATTTAATTCATGATAATCACCATCTAATGCAATTAAAATTAAAGACTGTATATAAATCCATATAATTAAATTCAAATACCATAGTACATACTCAATAGTAGAAGTTTTCAAATTCAATATTTAAAGTTTCCTCAATAATAAAAGTTTCTAGTTTTCAAAACCCTCTTTTTCTTTATCCAATTCTACTCCTCTGCTCTCTTCCCCAACGTCTTCTTCCACTGTGGCTATACCTCTTTCCCCAACACTAGAAATAACCCCTGAACTTATAAGATCTTCTACAGCACTGTCCAGATTTTTTAAAATTATTTCTTCTTGATTTGTCGCATCTCCCTGCGACAGCAAATTTGGATCAGCTACTGCTTTAGCTTTGAATAATATGTCAAGGTCGAAACCATGCTCTTTAATTATCCGCTTTAGTGTATTGTTTTGTTTGTTAACCAAAACAATATTTTGCTTCAAATTTTTTGCTGCGAATAAGTTGTTCTTTGTTGTTTCCAAGTGAACTTGCAAAACCTTCGCCCGAATCTTCAAATTTTCATATTTCAACTACACAAAAAGAGTAATGTCAATTCAAAATATTACTAAAAAATGAAATTTTCAAATTAACAAGAATGATTGTTTGAATGTAATAGTACTTACAACCGCTCTATCTCTTTCGGCATTTGCGATTGCTACCAAATCCTTGTCCTTGCACCATTTGTTAAAATATGCCTGGGCCTCGACACTAATATTTTCCAATTTGTTTAATGCCTTATCTAAAATGTCATCTTTATAGTTGTTATACGTGTTAGTTCTACTTCTTACTTGGGTAAGTAAGGAATCCATCTTCGTAGGTTTATTCTGGACTGCAGCGTATAAACTATCCCGTTGCCAATAATTTTCATAATGACTAATAATCTCATTGATAAGAAATTTAGCCCTTCTCTCCCATTCTATAAGTTGTTTGATATGAGGAAGAATAAACTCACTTGCATGGGATTGATAATCATAACCAATTAAGTTCTCCAAAGGAAAAGGTGGCAACTGTTCACTATCTGAATTTGATGAAGACGATCTTGCTGGAGAAGTATGGGGGCTTTCACCAAGATCAACTGCTACATGTTTATGCCTTTGGGTGGGCTGATCCTGTTTGTGAAAAAATTAATCAAGATTTAGATAAATAAATTTAAATTGAAATGTAATTAAAAATTGAAAAGCATATTTAAATCGAAATTTGAAGTATACCTGCTGGCCTTGAATCATCTCACGGGTATCGAAAAAACCAATTGGGTCATTGCTATCAATGCCCAAATAATCTTCATCTAAATTTATATTGTTCAAAACAGATATGCACGTTGCACTGGGCAAGCCACCAAGTGAGAGAGTTGGAATTCAAAAGGAGGAGGCAATGTTTAGTGTCCCACTAGGGGCCGGAGCAAAAGGCATGCGTTTACCAATGTTCTTTTTCACTGTTCCTCGGGTTGGCATTTTAAAAATTATTGGTTGAGTGGGTGTCAGTGCCGTGGTTTGATCAGGACTGACATGTGCTGAAAAGTATAAGAAAAAAATGAAAAAATAGGAAAACAATTCATAAAGTCAAAAATTTCGAAATTAAACTTACTATCGAAGAGTTGTACCTTGTTGTCGAGGGGTTGTTTTTCTCGGTGCTACGGGTGGCCTTGTAGGAGTTGTACTCGGTGTCTATTCAGAAGATATGAATGCATGCGACTGTATGGAGTGAGTTGGGGAAGAAGGTTGAGTTTGTGAAACAGGTGTATGTTCCAAAGTCCCTGCAATTCATCAATATTAAATGTTGTCAATTCATTTGGTTAAAATTTAAATTGAAAAATAAATATGCAACTTTGGAATTTGTAAATAATATATGAGAAGGTATTACTTCTCTGGCATTTAATGAGTTCAAACTGTTGAGGGTTTGGAGAGGAGTGAGCTTCCATTTCAGATTGAGAGTCCCCCGAAGCCTCAGCGTGTTGTTGGCCTCTACCTCTCGATAACGCATTTTTTCAGGGAACGGCTTCAAGATATCTTTTCTGTAAAAAATTAACATTTAAGTGTTAATAACTACGCAGTGTAATGTCGAAAATTGAAATACAAACTAAATACTTTATAGTTGTTGTTCTGCAAATGGAATTGAAAACTTCATCAACTCCTCATCATTGTAAGTAGGAATTTTTTTTCTCTTAAATTTAAAAGTGCCTCATAATAAAGGCCAAGGAGATAGTTTGTTGAATAAATGACAGGTTTTTCAGAAAGTTTTGAATTTCTTAGTTTAGTTCTTATTTTTTTGGATAGATATGTGCACCAATCGATTTTTTGTTTTGAGATAGTGGCAACAATGTATGCAATGGTCCAATTTGGTATATTAGTTTGGCGACCCTGCAAAACAATTCTGGATTGAAAAAATGAAATAAGTGCAGCAAGAAAGTGGTGTGCAATTGATTGTGTATCCACACCACGCCTGGATTTATTGACATGGGCTGCAAATGCGAAAGAGTGAAAATTAGTATAAATTTATAACAACAAATTGTATCAGAATTAAAAAAAGAATAAAAAATATGAATTAAAACGAATTATACTTACAATCAACATGGAAACCGAACTTTGATTCGAGTAATTTCTTGTCTTCTTCCATGAGTTTTGCCTTGGTTGTAACAAATGGTAAATTTTTGAACAGAAGGCCCGTAAACCGATGGATTTCATTTGCTTCGATACTGAATTGGAACATTTGGCCATCATTCAAAGCAACATAAAAAATGTCATCCTCTGAATTGTAGGATGACAGAAGGTAATTCAAAATATCCAGATTTGTTTCGAAATGGGGCATATTAACGACCCCTGTAAATTCACACGCATCCATCAAATCTTTATATTCTGAAGACAGATTTAAAACAGTATGGATGTGAGGGCATAAGGGATTCCTATAGTTGATCTTAGAAATCGATTGAATTGGATTCTCTTGATTTTTTTGCTGAACTTGCAATTGGGAAGCATCTGAAGTCGATATTATAGTGGTACTTGCGTCTTTGACAATGATTGAGACCTATAAAAATTCAAGAGCGGGAGGGTGAAAACGAGAAAATGATCGGTTGAAGGGTATTTATAGGCTAAATCGGGCGTCGATGGCTTCAATTAACGCACATCAATAGGGAGCCATTGATGCGCATCAATGGCTTCCATTGATGCGCGTCAATAGAAGCCATTGACGAGCGTCAATAGAGGCCATTGATGTGCGTCAATAGAAGTCACTGACGTGCCAATAGAAGTCACTGACGCGTCAATAGAAGTCATTGACACGTGTTAATAGAAGCCATTGACATGCGTCAACAGAAGCCATTGACACGCGTCAATTGGAGCCAGTGACGCGCGTCAATTGGAGCCAGTGACTCATGTCAGGAGTGATTATTGACGTCTTGTTGTCGCACGTCTATGATGGAGCCATGAAAAAAATAGGTG